>JAQPPZ010017128.1:4800000-6000000 GCA_028583015.1 Wollemia nobilis
AGGCCATATACCTCCAAATTTGTAGATTAGTGCCTGAGTTGAAAGAGCCAATATTTGGTGTTGGATGTAGGCCGAAGGTACTTCCATAATGGGTACTCTTGATTTATTAATCCATCTAAGTATTGAATGTGCACCTTAGATTAAATTCAAGATTGGATGATCTATATTTTCTTCTAGATAAAAATTCTAGAGAAGACCGACTCCTTCAAAATACATGAAAGTTAAATAAAAAGGTAAAAAGAGAAATAGGGGAGACAAGTAAAAACATGGTTAATGGTGAACAAAATTAAACTGACAACAAGAATTCAAGCCATAAGGATGTAGATTTGCTATTACAATCAAATTCCTAACAACATTTCCCCCATCAAAGTTCATATGAAAATATAACAAGTGCAAGAAATACAATTTTTGATATTCCAAACATTTCATTGAAATGATCCAAATAATTATGTTACCTAACATAACTCACCCTAGTTGAGACTAACAAAAATACCAAAAATGTAATTATTACAACATTCAAGACCTAAAACACCCTAAGAGAAATGATCCAAATAACTTCAAGCCTAACAACATTTACTTCAACCCCTATTGAAATAAGGAAAACAACATTGAGCCTAACAAAATTCACTACCATTAAATATTAAATTAAGTTCTAAAAGTGCAATGTATTATTGCAAATATTGCATAAACTTTGATAGAAAGAAGCCCAACAACCTTTTGATTGCTTTAAAATAGCTTAGAACATCAACTTACAAAAAGATAAGAATTGAATATCTAACCCTTATAAATGAGGAGAATTGCGTCTTTTATAGTTTTTTCTAGGCCAAATAAAGATAACTACCATATACAATTACTGGCCAAAATTGACAAGGCACGATCTTGGGTTGAGCTAGCACCACTAGACCTCTTTAACTCATACTACATATCCTTTGTCAAATGGTTATAATTATTGGGATGCTTTGTCATACTTCATGAAAGTGGTTGTTATTTTCCAACTTTAATAGGCATTGTGTGGTGTAATTCTCATTTATGAAGCACCAAGTGTCCTTATTGCTAAGATCCTTGAGTCTAGGATGTTGTTGTTGTATGCCTTACCTTCTGGGATCCCTTCCTACATAATGTTACTATATTGTATGATTTAGAAGCTATCTTGAGTGGTTTGGGGTGTTGCCTTGCTTCACTTTGTATTTTGGACTCCTTTGTGTGTTTTTGACATTGTGTTAGATTTTTGAGAAGCTTAGCTAACATTTTTCAACAAAGTTGATGAGAGGATATTTGGTATATATTTTTGTAATAAAATGTTTCATTCTTAAGTTTAATTGATGATTATAATATGTTTTATGTAAGTTAATGTTGTATATTTCTATAATTTATCAATAAAAGGATGAATGCAAGTAATATGATAAATGTGTTTGTTTTATGTAATATACGTCTAAGTTATGAGTAATTATGCAGACAAGGTGTTGAATAATGTTCTACAGATGAACGATGTAGCAAGCACAAGCTTTGGGATACACCTTGGATGCGAGGAGATGGATGTAAGAACAAAGGATGAAGGAAGCTTAAGTCACGGTGACAAAGTAGTAGCATATCACTATTACAGAAGATGGTAGTTGAAGCATGTTATAGAATATGGTAGATAAAGCATGTTATGGAAGATAGTTACCAAAGTACATTACAAAAGGTAGCTATTGAAGTATGTTACCGAAGGATATTTTTACTAGTAGTTATCGAAGGATGAATAAGTTTGTTGACTGACGTTGCATGCACATCAGTGACACCATGACGTTTTCACATGGTAGACAAGTATTTCTAGTCAACATTATATTTGATTTGTCACATATTCTTCACAAGGAATATTGTGATTAATAAAGTTGTTATTACTTTATTCAATAAAGTTATGCAATCCAACTATTTTTAGGTTTATTAGATTTAGATGCAATATTATTGTGTTTTTTCCTTGAATAAAGGACATATGGTTATATTGTATATCTTGCAAAATGTCAAAGTTAGTGTTTCTTTGTTAAGTTAGCTTACATATTGCCACTTGGACCATTCAGGATGTTTACCGAGTCCAAGCAAGAATAGGAATTATATTAGTTTAGATTATTTTGGTTAGTACATAGTTGTCGCATCATAAGTCCACAAAATCCACATGGTAAAATACGTGGAAGAGTTTATTCATAATTGTACAAGTCATAATATATATTACATAGGAAGACCTTTGAAAAGGTCTAATGTCAAAAAGTTTAATGGAGGAATGTCTAAGTACAATTTCTAAAGAATTGTGCTAGCATGTACATTTGAATTTCCAGCAATAAAAGTAGCACTCTATTCTTTGCACATGGTAACTGTGTCATTTGTGTTTACTGCTTAAATTTATTTTATGTAATTGTAACTGTACATTCCTGCATTCATAGAATAAAACGATGTTAGTAGTAATTATGTATCTTAGTTATTAAGATAAAGTAAACTAGGGGAGAAAGACTTGCACTATCTTCTAGGAGGCAGGGTCCACTCCTATAGCCAGTCCCTAAGCTCTCGCCCCTACAATAGGTTAGAAAATAGTTAATTAACCTTAGAATATAAAATAAAGTAAATTGCATTTTCATATAATATAAAGTCAAAATAGATAAATAAAACTAACTGCACGAGGATCCTCACTAATAGATCAACTCATCAGTAGGTAATTATTAGTAGTGATTCTCAACAATAGATAAATTTATTTTATTAATAAGTAATTATCATATTTACTGCATAAATCAGAAATTACATTTTATTTTCATACTTGCACAATTTAATTTTTGTTTATTTGCTTTTCTACAAACACCTGAAACTAAAAAGAAATTTGAGCTAAGCTTAGTATTGATCACCATGGTACAATCTATATTGGATTCCCACTCTTTAAATCTAACTTTGATTGACCCTCGGATTGATAAATTAAATTTAAGCTATTACAACCGATCATTTTGGCACCGTTGCTGAGGAGAGTAGCACCATAGTGGTTAATTATAAAAGTTGTTTGGTAGTGCAATTAGGCGAGGCTTAATTATATGCGAAAAGAGGTACGTATAAGTCCTTCGTGTGCATATGAGTAAGAGTGGCATGAGATGGTCCCAACAAGTCCCTTTGTATGACAATGTCATGTTCATTTTTCTTGAGGAATCAGTTTTACTGCTTTCTTAATTATAATTTTATTTCCTGCAAATTTCAATTCCTGCAAATTTTATTTCCTAAAAATTTTATTTCCTACAAATTTTATTTCCTACAAATTTCCTACTTTGGGTAATTATTATTGCTTATTTGACTTAGGACCTACGAGAAAAATAGGAAGTAGGTATACACTAAAATATACCTAAATTTGGCTTAGGACCCTATCAAAAGTAGGAAGTAGTTATAGTTGAGTGACACAACCATAGTGAAACCCTCCTAATAATCAAAGAAGTAGTAATAGTTTACCTTTTATTTTAGCAAATTTTATTTCTTCACATTTTCAGCTTTGGGTTATTATTATTGTTGGTTTGACTTAGGCCTTATGAGAAAAACTTGAAGTAGGTATACATTGAAAAAGACCTAAACATTGGTTTATGACCCTTTCAGAAGCATGAAGTACGTAAGTATGAGTGACAAAACCATAGTGAAACCCTCCTAAACAATAAAACAAATAGTAATAGTTTAACATTTTATTTTCAGTAAATTTTACTTTTCCTGTAGTATTTCATTTTGCTTCTAATGTGCTGAGATTGGTTGTCTAAAGATTTGTAGGAACGTGAGTCACATCTAATTTTAGAAAAATATTAGGATTATTGTGAAAATTTTATTTCAATTGTTCCCTATTGTATTAAGGATAGTTATAAACTCAATTATTGTGATTTATATCTAAACTTGATAACAGTAGGATTAAAACATAAAATCAGAACCAAAACCCAAACAAAACCAAAACCAGAGAGAGAAAAAGAAAATAAAAATAAGTTGCTAAATGGTGGAAAACAGTCTGAATTAGTCTGCACTTATAGAACTTAGATAACTATTAATAAAACAAAAAGTTAACCTTCTTTTTTAGTAAGGAAATAGAGCATCTAGTAAGCAGTGGGAGTGTCTGTATGAACACATTAACATTATCAAAGAAAAATTAGAAAAATTGAAGGAAATCAAAACGATTGACATAGCAAAAACTCTAGGGACAAACTACCATTCATCTTACTTGGATCTTAGAAGGAACTGTGAACGTTGACTTTGGGATAGAAGAGCAACAGTAAATACAAAAATTTATGCTTGGAATCAATATTTTGAAGACTCCCTCCTCATTCACAAGTTCCTCGAAGACCTAGAAAATAAAGAATTAGCCCTAGAATATAGCAAGAAATATCAAAGGATACCTAGAGCTATGCACTTTAGGGAGTTGTGTCAAGATTTATGCTATGAATTAAAATTTGGAAATCCCAACCCCATTCCAACTCAAGCTTTTCTCGTTCAATTGATTCAATTTGTGGTAGACCATTTTAATTTTGAAGAAGAACACTTCATGACACCAGAACAACTTGATATGATTAATGATATTCATAGACTATTCAAGGAAGATTAGACATGTTGGAAAAATAAGTAAACTTAGAAAATTCATGAGCAGACCTAGAGACTCTAAGGGAAGATTCATAAAAATCAACAATTCAAAAGGAAATTTCCAAAGAGACTTTAGTAGGTAGCCTGGAATTTATAAGTTAGAAGAATTTGAAACAACAACATCAACCAATCAAGTTGAAATCCTAGAATAAGATCCTATCTCATACTTATTACCTAAACTAAAAATTGACAATCACATAGATCCTTCTATTTTTACTGAACCCATACCTGGTACAATTCTTGAAATCTTACATTCAGTTATGGCTGACCAACAAAGTGGGTAGGTAGAAGTAGAAGAGAATCAAAGGGGGAATAAACAAATACAGAATAGAGACCAAAGAAGAATTGGGTAAAGGAAGACATTTGCCTTCCTAATATTACATATAGATGGGACAACAAGAGAATCTAAGTCAGTCTCTATTTTTGTATTGCCCACCTTCCATGGGAAACCACATGAATATCTAGATGCTTTTCTCTTCGAATTTGAAGTAGTGTGTCAAACTTACTTTTACACTACCGATGAACAAAAGCTAAGGTTGTTTCCCTCTACTCTTAAA
The DNA here is from genome assembly GCA_028583015.1 of Wollemia nobilis. Classification (NCBI taxonomy): domain Eukaryota; kingdom Viridiplantae; phylum Streptophyta; class Pinopsida; order Araucariales; family Araucariaceae; genus Wollemia; species Wollemia nobilis. Next base: position 4,805,178 of record JAQPPZ010017128.1, read on the forward strand.
TATGCAACTTTAAGATGGTTCATGGGTCTAGGAGAAAATATTTGTAATCAATGGGATGGAGAACATGGATTAAAAGAGCTATTCCTTGAACGATATCAGGATTACTATAGAGTTAGTGATAAGAAAGCTGAGCTATTTCACATGAATAAAAAATAAGAGGAATCTTTGGAGGATTACCTTGAGAGATTTCTATTTGTTGGGTCTAGAGTAAATATAGACCTTGATGAATAAATCTTAAAAGAACTCTTTTTAAAAGGACTAAAGGAGGATGTCCTCGAGGTTTTAAACCTCATGGCAAAAGGAGATATCCATCTTATGGAATTTGAGGAGATTGTGAACCTTTGCAGAAACTATTCAAGAAACAAACCTCTAAGGGGTAATAAGTATACATCTACAGGAGGAGTGATGAGAGCAAACATTGGAAATATGTTGGAAGGGTTGAAAACTGATTTGTTAAGTACCTTGACTACATCTTTGCATTTAATGGATAAAAAGCCAAAGGGACAAGATAGTGAAGAGATTTACTGTCATATATGTAGGAAAAAGTACAATCTAAGGGAATGCCCTCTCAAAATTACCAATATTTTTAATATTGTTACTTGTAAAATTTGTGATAAAGGTCACAAAACTAAAAACTACAAATACATCTCTGTTGTTAAAGCTGCCATAAAGGAACCTAAAGTTGAAGAGGCATAAGACGTTTATTTTGTAGCCCAAAGATGGAATGGTCCATTCAATGGACCACCAAATTGGTCAAACCCTAGTTATTCCAACTCGCAAAGGCCTAATCAATGGTCTAATGCACCAATATAGGCAAATTAGAATTTTTATTCAAATAATCAAGACTAGAACATACCTCCATGGGCCCACTTTATGGCCAATACCTATGGAAATCCACCATGGAATCAAGGAATATCCATTCAAAACAATTGGAATACTAGTGGCCAATATAACCAGGGAGGATCTGGTTGGTCTTAAAACCCATCACAACAACAGAACTTTCAAAATAAATTTAGGGGACAAGCCCCTCAAAATCCACCTCAAAATAGACTTCTTCCACCTTCATTTAATAATAATAATCCTCCTAAGCAACCTCCTCTTCCAGCTCAACCGATCCCTAATCCTAACAACAACAAGAATATTCAACAAGCCTATGAAACTAGTGAGACGTGTTCTATATCTGTAGTACCTTGTCAAAAAATTCAATTGAGATCAGGAAAAGTATTGGAAAACAATGTAACTCTCATAGATCTTGAAAATACCACTACATATTTATTAAAAAAGGAGGATAACAATGAAAATAAAATGGAAAATTCACTAGAAAACATTCCAACAAAACAACAAGAAATACAAATTCCCCAAAGGAAGGAAGTAGAGGTACCTTTTCCTCAAATATTGGAAATACCAAAAGAACCACCTAAGCCAACCTTTAATTTCCTTCAAGAATTAGTAAATGTTACTATCAAGATCCCTTTGTTACAAGATATCAAGGATATACCCATCTATTCCAAGCTCATTAAAAACATGTGTACAAATCTAGGAAGGAAAAAGAAGAACGAAGCCCAAACTATTCAAGTCATTGGACAATTGTCTGAGATCATAACAGGAGGTAGGTTATTACCAAAATACACAGATCCTAGAATACCTATACTCACGGTACACATTGGAGACATAGCCTTGCAAAATGTCTTGGTCGATTTAGGAGCCGCTATTAATGTCATGACTAAAGAGACAACAGAATATTTAGGATTACATAAATTGCAATCAACTTCTATTGTTCTCCAACTCGCAGATAGATCTACTGTTAAGCCAGAGGGAAAAATAGAAGACATTATAGTCTCCGTAAGTTCATGGGAATGCCCTGTAGAATTTATAGTCTTACAACCTAAGAAAAAGTTAGGGGGACATCCCTTAATTTTAGGATGCCCATGGCTTGCAATAGCTGATGCTTACATTAGTTGTAGGATGGGAAATATGACTATTTTTTATGGCAAAAATACTAAAGACCTTAGCCTATTCCCTGAATCAACAATAGAAGATGAGTTTCCAAAGCAATTGTGGTATGATTTCCCTCATGATTTTGATGAAATCCAAACCCTATAAATAAAAGTTCTAAGTGAACATCTTCAAAAAGAGGTCGAGGGACCATTACCATTAATGTAATGAAATCAAAGCAAGGATCAAAGTCAAGACAATGGTTATTCATATGAATCTACCATGGCTATTAATGAAGCAAGCACAAGTCCGTTTCAACAAATGATACCTTATGACTATTCCTTGAATATTCTTGAACATGAGATAATGGGGATAGATGAAAACACAGAGAAATGCAAGCAAATAGATATCACACCAGGAAGGACCTTGAATATCAGTGATGAGCTCACAAGCATACAATAGTCACAATTAATAGGCATGCTTAAGGAATATCAATCGATATTTGCATGGAACTACGAGGATATGAAAGGGATACATCCAAATGTTTGTACCCATCATATTTTTATCCAAGAAGGATGTTATCTAGTAAGACAACCTCAAAGAAGATTGAATCCAACTATGAAAGACGTGGTTCAGGAAGAAATCATTAAACTCTTGAAGGTAGGATTTATATATCCAATTTCCAATAATCAATAGGTGTTGCCTCTTGTGATAGTCCCTAAAAAGAATGGCAAATGGAGGATTTGCATGGACTATAGGGAATTAAACAAGGTAACAAAAAAAGATTATTTTTCCTTGCCATTCATTGATCAAGTTCTTGATACATTGGCTGGGAAAAAATATTTCTGCTTTCTATATGGGTTTAGTGGCTATAATCAAGTTTCCATAGCTGAGGAAGATCAAAAAAAGATAACCTTCACATGTCCAGTAGGCACCTATGCTTATAAAGTCTTACCTTTTGGATTATGCAATCCACCTGCCACTTTTCAAAGAGTTGTTTTGGCTATCTTTGCTGATTTAATAAATGAGCGTGTAGAAGTCTATATGGATGACTTCACAGTATATGATAATACCTTTGAAGAAACCTTGTCAAGCTTGTAAATTTTTTTTATTATATGTCAAGAGAAAAACCTCTCTTTGATTCATGAAAAGTGTTTCATGATGATGAGAGGAGAGATTTGTTCTAAGACATTACATATCAGAAGAAGGTGTTAAAGTAGATCCTACAAAAATACAATTTATTCAAACCCTTCAACCTCCAAAAACACAAATATAGGTGAGAAGTTTCCTAGGACATGCGAGATACTACCGTAGGTTCATTAAAGACTTCAATAAAATTGCTGCTCCCATGCTTAAGCTCTTAACTAAAGAAAGTGAATTCAATTGGACTAAAGCATGTCAAGAAGCCTTTGAAGTTATAAAATATAAATTGATTATTGCTCCAATCCTAAGAGGACCAAATTAGAAATTACCATTCCATATACATTGTGATGCTTCAGGTTACGAAATAGGAGCGGTATTGCAACAAGTTGAGAACAAAATACCTTATGCTATCTATTATGTAAGTAAAAATTTGCATGGATCCGAGCTTAATTACACTATTACTAAAAAATAATTTTTAGCTGTAGTCCATGCCATTAATAAATTTAAACATTATATAACAGGGTATGAAGTATTCGTTTACACTGATCACTCTGCCATTAAATACTTAATGAACAAAGTGACAGTAGGAGGTAGAGTGGTTATATGGTTTATTTTTCTACAAGATTTCAATGTCACGATTATAGATAAGGTAGGAAAAGATAACATCATCACAGATCACCTATCTCGTATGCAAATCTTTGATGATGATGAGTTAATTCCTGATAATTTTCTAGATGAACATTTGTTTGCTCTTTCTATTTTTACCCCTTGGTATGCTGATATTGTAAATTACTTAGTAACAAGAAAAATGTCTCAAAAATATACATCGCAAGAGCGTAGAAAGTTAATACGTCAAAGCACTCCTTATATGTGGATTCATGGAGTCTTGTTTAGAAGATATCCTGACCAAGTAATTAGGAGATGTGTGCAAGAAGATGATATATATGACATCATTTGGGCAGCACTTGAAGAACCCTATGGAGGCCATTATGCCACCCAAAGGACGGTTAGTAAAATACTTCAAATTGGTTACTTTTGGCCTACCATGAATAGAGATGTCCATAAATTTATTTATAGATGTGATGCTTGTCAAAGAGCTAGTAAGCCTACTCCTTCGATGGAAATGCCTTTGGTTTCACAAGTAGTATTTGAACCATTTGAGAAATGGAGAATTGACTTTGTTGGACCAATAGACCCTCCAAGAGAAGGTAATAAACACATACTTGTGTGTATGGATTACGTTACTAAGTGGGCTGAAGTCAAAGCTTTACCACGAGCGCAAGTTGAACAAGTTGTTGATTTTCTTTATGAAAACATTATGCAACGCTTTGGAGCACCTAGAGAGTTAGTTTTAGATCATGGAACCCAATTTATCTCCAAATTTATTGAACATTTTGTTGATACCTATCAAATAAAATATAATAAAACCTCACCATATCACCCTCAAGCCAATGGACAAGTAGAAGTTACAAACAAAGAACTTGAAAAGATCATTACAAAAACCGTAACTTTTAATAGGGGTGATTGGGCTGAGAGATTAAAAGAAGTAGTATGGGCATACAATACAACTTGGAAAACCACCATAGGATTATCATATTATGAAATGGTCTATGGAAAATAAGCTATCATGCCCATAGAATTTGAGATAGAAACTCTTCGCACAGCGGTACAACTTGATGTGAATTTGGACAAAGTGCAGAAAGCTAGATTGGAAAAATTAAACATTCTGGATGAAAAGAGACTAGAGGCATTATATAGGACCGAAATAACCCAACAAAAATGAAATAAATGGTGTGATAAACACATTGTACCATGCACATTCGAATCAGGAGATTGGTCTTTATTGTTTGATTCTCGTTACCAAGACTTTTAAGGTAAATTAAGGACCAGATGGCCAAGACCCTATGAAATCAAAGAAATATTCAGAAATGGTACATTCAAGCTTAAGCCTATAGATGATTGAAAAATAAAACTACTAGTAAATGTCCATGGGCTTAAACTTTATAAAAAGCCATAATATAAGGAGAAATTCATACACCACCTTAAGCAGCAAGCCGAATTGTAGTGCATTTTTGAACTGCAATCAGCCACTATTAAATAATAATTTCTCTCTCACTTAAAAAAAAAGGATTATGCCTCCATTGTTTCATCATGAAGTTTCTATATTTATAGTATTTCTATCTTATTCTCATGAATTTTTAGTCTCCATGTTTCAAAAGTAGCTTAAAAAGGTATTTCTTTAAAAAGCCTATAGAAAAATGGCTATCATATGTTGCATAATACTTTGTTTGCTAGATAAATTCTAGGTGTTTTTAAATCACTCGAACAACATTAGTATTTGAGCAATTTTCATTGAAAGTCAAGCAAAATTTTGATGTTTTAAGTTGTTCCTAGTCAATCAAAAAATTTCCTGGGCTACGCACATTCGAACATATAAAAACATTGTGAGATGTGGAGAGATTAACTCATGTGTTACTATTGCCATAAGTGAACATTTTACCTTCCTTATCCATCTATGCGCATGGCCTAGATTACTAATGAATTGGAAAAATGACAAGCTCGCCCTTCATCCTTGAAAAAAAAGGAGAAGAATAATAAGGATAGGATCAATTCCCATAAAAACTTTGATAGAGTGGTTGGGAACCCGATTCCCCAATGTTCTTATTCCTTCAAAAAACAAATCCCTTGCTCCTCATGTAATCGAGCAAGTATCCCAAAAATTATCTTCTTGCTTCCCCTAAATGTAAGCAAGAATCCCAAAAAGTAATAAAAATCCCTTGCTCCTTACAAAATGAGCAAGTATCCCAAAAAAAAGGTAAAAGAGCTTGAATCCCTAGAATTCTTAGTATCTTGAACACCATGAGGTACTCTTCATTAAAGTATCCTTATGCAAGTAGCACTAAGTATTGACAAGACCTATAGATTCTCACAGATAAGCTAGCTTATTGGCATAAGTAATCTTTGTTATTACTCAATCCTCACTCATGATTATAAATGAATACTCACTCCACACACTGTTGGTCCTTGAAGAAGCTTGAAAAAATTAGGATAACTTTAACACCATGTTGATTTGTGAAATGAATAGATGAATTTGTTTAAAAAATCACTAGGATGTTCGAAGTCTTTGAGAAATAACTCTAGAATATCCTGAGCAGGCAAAAGTCAGAAGCAAATTCCTATGGTTCATTTTCTCCTACAAAAATATGGCTTCTATCTCTCAAAACCTTGTATCTCTTAACATTAGCCATCATAATATCTGAATGTCTATTCTATTTTTTCAAAATGATTGAAAACACTTTAATTCTTTGAAAGATATCTATTTTTATAAATATTTATGACTGATATCAAGCTTTATAATCATTATATTTCTCTCACTTGGATACTCCTTAATAAAATTCAGGAAGCACGATCACAAAAATTATAATAAACCCCCATAAATAAAACTTTTTATTATATTATCCATCAATATAAATAAAAATACCCTTCATCTTGTTTTGGCTATATAGCCAAAATTACAGTTTGGGGGGAAGTAAATAGAGGTATACAAAGTTCACAATACAATTTGGGGGAGGAGAAACAGGTAAAGTATTTTCTCAAACTCTAATCCTATAAAAGTCTTATGTAGAAGTCTTCTAAAGATGATTTATGTGTATATCTTCCGTAGATGTCTTCTGTAGAAGTTTTCTCTAAAAATATTCTGTAAATAATTTTTTTAGGTATCATCAGTAACAATCTTCTATAAGCACCATCTGTAGACGTCATCCATAAACATATATCACGAAATATTCTAAGTGTAAAAATTTAAAATCTACTAGACAAGAGAGACACTTCCTTTAAAATATTACTGCCATGTTTCCTTTAAAATATTTGTTGATGCACCTTTAAAATATTTAAAATATTTGTTGATGCACCTTTAAAATATTTAAAAATTACTTCGATTTTATTTTTACATTTTTGTTTATGAGAATAATAAAATACTCTTCGAAATTGTAAAAAAAGTTTTCTTTTGTTATTGGAATATTTGCAAGGTTTTAGATTTATAAAATATTGAAAATTTCTAAAAAAAAAAATCTGCCTACCCCTTTCTACCCTAAAAACCATAAACTCCACTATGCCTCACTCTTATGTTTCAAAAACGTAGTGAACAATCCTCAATTGAAACACAGAATCCTAGTGATTCTATAACCGAGTTATTCCAAAAATCCAGATGGTGGGAGGCTCTCACAAAATTTAGAGAGCATGACCAGGGAGTAGCTAAAAATTTTATCCTAAATTGTGGCCCTGATAGGATGACCACCCGAGTTGGAGGTATTCAATTTGAACTTAACCTTAGCTTAATTTATGAGGTATTGGATCTATCGGAAGTAGGGTTACCATACTAAAAAAATACCTCTAAAAGTGTCACTAGCTAGTAGCTAAATTTGGTGAGAAATGTACTATTATTCGAGATAAGGAGGGTTGGATTAAGGGTGTGGCTACTTCTTCACTCCCCCTCATGTGGCAGGAAGCAACCATCCTGATTATTAAGTTTTTTACCCTAGAAGGATGTATGTCCACCTGCGCAGCCTACCATCTTTGTATGTTAATGAATTTGAATTTTTCTAAAAATAGTGACTGTGTTATCAATCTACCTTACTTCTTGTTTCAATCATTAAAGTCTACAGTTTTAAGAGTTAACCCTAAAAATCCTCAAGAAAAACCTAAATTGCACCTACTTGCACATCACGACTTGATTAAGTTAAAAGTTTTAAAGAAAGCTCATGAGGTCAAAGTTGCTTGGAACCAGATAGTTGAAGAATCTAACCTATTGGAGTACTCTAAATCCACTGAGAATGAGTTTGAGGAAGATAATTTGACTGAAGAAGAACATGAGTCTAATAGTCAGGAGGAAGAACCTGACAGTCCAAAACATAAACGCCGACCTGCTAAAACCATTAAAACAACCCAACAAAAAATTAGGCATTAGAAAAAAATTGTCAAAACTCATGAGAAAAGGGATACACCAGGGCATGAGTTTGATTTACCTGCACCTGAGTCGATTGCCGAAATCCTATCCTACCATCAGGCACAAAAAATTGTCTTACACATAAAAATTGACAAGTTGTGAGAGGATTTCACATAATATTCTAAACTGATTCAGTGATCCCTTGCCCTCCAAATAGACATGATTAAACAACTTTCAGTGGATAGGGTGACAAAACTCGTTGATTCTATCAATCGACCGCCACCTGTCGATGATTCCCCGAAAAAAAGCTCCAACTCCAATAAAAAGCCAAATAAATCTATGAATTTTAGTAAAGCAGTCTACACCGATAAAACCTTTAACTTTTCTATGTTTCTCAAGGAAGAAAGTTCCCAGCAGATTACCAGTTTAACTTAGTAGAATCAACCGAAGAGATCAGATCCTCCCACCAAGATAAGAACCGCACCTAGGAATCTTGTATTAAACATCGAGATACCTCTAGAAATTAATGCAGTAATAAATAATATTGTTGCATCGGTTGAGGAACTCTCACCTTCTCAAATGCAGGATGCAGAGCAGAAGGAGGATTCTCATGAAATTGAGCACATTAAGACAGTCATGGTTGAAACACCAATTGGTGAATAGAGGGCTAAAGAGCAAGCACAACGGGTGAAACAAGAATGTAGGTTACCGCAGACGAGACCACCATCGTCACGAATATCTGCCCAAGGAGCACAAGCTAAATGAACTGCAAAAACTATTAAATTATTTTATTTAGACTTTTATATTGATATATTACTACTATTATCTGCAGAATGTTTATTGTTTTATCTGTAATTATTTTAGTAATATACATAAACCTTTTTAATGATGTTGATGATGTTGCATATAAATATTTCATGTTTAAAATAGCATGAGCAATCTGGAATGTCTTATCTTCAGTAGTATATATTTGATTAAAACTATGCAACATGTTGGCTTATGTTTTACGTATTTCTAGAAATCTTCATTTCTTAGTATCAATGATTCTTTTTCTGGAAATTATGTCTGATGTTTGTTTTTTCATTCCTCAATAATTATGATATCATGTTTTGTGAATTGCAAATGATTTTATGAAAATACAATAAGAGTTTTGATTAAATTTAATCCTTTATTTATTTGCAAAAATCTGGATGGTGACATTTGATATATGTGTAAAAATTGTCATATTTTGTTTGTCTCATTTCTCCATATGCATGAGGACATGCATAGATTTTAGTTTGGGGGAAAATGATGAGAGGATATTTGGTATATATTTCTGTAACAAAATGTTTTCATTCTTATGTTTAATTGATGATTATAATATGTTTTATGTAAGTTATTGCAATATATTTTTGTAATTTATCAATAAAAGGATGAATGCAAGTAATCTGATAAATGTGTTTGTTTTATGTAAAATATGTCCAATTTATGAGTAATTATGTAGGCAAGGTGTTGAAGAATGTTCCACATATGAACGATGCAGCAAGCGCAAGCTCTGGGATACACCTTGGATGAGAGAATATGGACATAAGAACAAAGGATGAAGGAAGCTTAAGGCACGGTGACAAATTAGTAGCATATCACTATTACAGAAGATGGTAGCTAAAGCATGTTACATAAGATGGTAGCTAAAGCATGTTATGGAAGATAGTTACCAAAGTACGTTACAGAAGGTAGCTACTGAAGTATGTTATCGAAGGATATTTTTACCAGTAGTTACCAAAGGATGACTAAGTTCGTTGACTGACGTTGCATGCCACATCAGTGACACCATGACGTTTTCACATGACAACCAAGTATTTCCAATCAACATTATATTTGATTTGTCACGTATTATTCACAAGGAATATTGTGATTAATAAAGTTATTATTTTATTTAATAAATTTGTGTAATCCAACTATTGTTAGGTTTATTAGATTTAGACGCAAGATTGTTGTGCCTTTTCCTGGAATAAAGGACATATGGTTATATTGTATATCTTACGAAATGTAAAAGTTAGTGTTTCTTTGTTAATTTAGCTTACATATTACCACTTGGACCATTCAAGATGTTTACCGAGTCCAAGCAAGAATAGGAATTGTATTAGTTTAGATTATTTTGGTTAGTACATAGTTGTTGTATCATAAGTCCAAAAAATCCACATGGCAAAATACGTGGAAGAGTTTATTCAGAATTGTATAAGTCATAATATATATTACATAGGAAGACCTTTGAAAAGGTCTAATGGTGAAAAAGTTAATGGAGATTCTAATGTCTAAGTACAATTTTCTTAAGAATTGGGCCAGCATGTACATTTGAATTTCCAGAAATAAAAGTAGCACTCTATTCTTCACACATGGTAACTATGTCATTTGTGTTTACTGCTTAAATTTCTTTTATATAATTGTAACTGTACATTCCTGAATTCATAGAATAGAACAATGTTAGTAGTAATTATGTATCTTAGTTATTGATATAAAGTAAACTAGGGGAGAAAGACTTACACTATCTTCTAGGAGGCAGGGCCTACTCCTACAACCAGTCCCTAAGCTCTCGCCCCTACAATATGTTAGGAAATAGTTAATTAACCTTACAATATAAAATAAAGTAAATTGCATTTTCATATAATATAAAGTCAGAATAGATAAATAAAACTAACTACACGAGGATCCTCACCAATAGATCAACTCATTAGTAGGTAATTACTATTAGTGATTCTCAATAATAGATAAACTCATTTCATTAATAAGTAATTATCATATTTACTGCATAAATTAGAAATTGCATTTTATTTTCATACTTGCACACTTTAATTTCTGTTTATTTGTTTTTCACAAACATCTAAAACTGAAAAGAAATCTGAGCTAAGCTTAGTATTGATTACCATGGTACAATCTATATTGGATTCCTACTCTTTAAATCTAACCTTGATTTACCCTCGGATTGATAAATTAAATGTAAGTTATTGTAGCCGATCAAAAGTGTTCCAGCTCACCTTCTCTTTAGCTTAGTCTTTGGACTTATAGAGATAAAAGGCCTTTTACAACTTCTTGCCTTTTTATTTACACATGACGATGGTGTCCTCTCTGATTCTCTCAAGGTCAAGACTATTGTGTCTTACATAGAGAGACAAAGTAGGACCAATCCTGAGAGCACAGGGTCAATAAAGGAAATCCAAGAGTTTTTACAAGGTTGGCTCCTTTTAAGATGTGATATTTAGCATTTTTTCCTACTCTATCCTAATCTAGTAGCTTCAAGGGAAAAAGAGTTAGGAGTGCAGAAAATAAAGATAACAAAAATGAAAAACTTAATCTAACAAAGGTAATGTGTTAAATATCAAATAAGATCCTCTTGCACAAAATCTCTAACCATAACATGATGATGGTGAATACTTCCTCTCCTCAACATATATAAGCATAGGCTAAACATATAAGCACACACATACAAAGGAGACAAGATGGGAAGAACTAAGAAATTAGAACCAAATAGTCATGTAGTCCTCCAAGATATATATGTAAGTGAAAATATTACAAATATTACATCAAAAGTGGGGATTCAAGTTATCTGCAAGACCACCCAGAGATGCGTGTACAATCATACAAAAATAATTGAAGCAAAAGTTACATAATCACTTGCACAACCCGTTGATACCTGACTATGCTACATAAAATACTATATATATTACAAAATAGTAAGAGTTTCCATCCAAAAATTGTAGGATAATTTCACAATTTCAACTACTTTATTTTAGGGAATCTAAAATTTGAATGGAAGCACCTTCCACCATTACTCCTATCATTTTTGGGGTAGTTGCTACTATAGGTGCCATGCCTTTGTCTTTAATGGACCCCCTATCTTTCCTCAAGTTGTTGAACTAAAATAACCTGAGTAGGTGATCCTCACCATTTCTTATCAATAGCACATTAGTTCATCTATCTCCGCTTCCTAGGAGTCCATACGCCATTATTGTTTCCTTGCAACTTGGTTTCGTCCTTCTTTTATTTTAAGATGACTTGAAATTTATCCTTCAAATGGTTCACTTGTCAAAATTTTTGCTCTTATCCTTGTATCAAACTTTTATAAAATCTTTGAGGTGGAACTTTTGTTAGTCCTTTTGGCATCCGTAGATGTTGGAGGTTTTTAATTTGTTGTGACCTTGAAATTTTTGAAAGTTTCAACCATTGACCATTTTGCATTTTAGCATTTTTTCGAGACCTTTTCACCACCTATCTATTTTAAGACTTTGATACCATGCGATCCATTGGAACTTTTGTCTTCTTTCTCCCTTTTAGAAAATTTTGAGAGTTCCACCCTTTGGATATCTCAATTTTTAACTTTTTTGGAATCTTTTACTATTTTTTGCTTTTAGCCTTTCAAATTGTAAAAGTCATAAGAGTTTTTTCTCTTTAGTTTTCTAGTGAGTTGTGCTCGTGTAGGACCTTTGATTGCATTCGTGTTGAAATTTTAAACTTTTCTCCTCCACATTCTTCTTCTTCTTCCATAGGTGCTTTATTCCTTGATATTTATTTCTAAAGTAGTTCTTCTAATCACATCAATAAAAATGTAGTTGATTGGGTAATTACATCAGGGAATTGTAGCTGATTAGACGTGGAAGATAACCAACCTTGTGGACTCTTTTATCCAAGAAGAATAAGAGTTTGTAGTCATTTTTTGGGTGGAAACTTGATCAAAAGTGGAGCCATTTTAGTTGTCACAAGAAGGGCTTAGGTATTCCTACCAATAATGAGGTTTGGATTAGCTGCCACTAAAAAGATTAAAAATTCAACACTTTATAGGGTGTGGTTGGTCAGCATGCCCTCATGGTGTGGGGAGCTTAAGATTTGATTTTGATCTATGGTATGACCCTTTTCTATGTAGATTTTTATTTATGGTTTCCTAATAGGTTGAAGGGTCTTCTAATCCTCTCATCCTTTTACTTTCAACTTTTATCTTCTTCTTTTTTGATGTAATTTTCCTATTGTGATTTTTGACTACAACTTTGGTGATTCACAGGGATCCCTTGCCTACAAGGGATAAGAAACCCAAAAGTAAAAGATCTTATCTATTGGATGGAGAGTCATTTAAAGCATTTCTAGTAATTGGTGAAGTAACCAACCTACTATTTGAGCTAAAAGGGGATGTGTGGAAGTCCTTTTATAATACTTTCCCAAAGGTAGAGGCACCAATCCTCATTAAATTCCAATTGTGTAAATTGATGCTTCTCTTTACTTGCCATATTTCTTCAAGATTGAATTCATATTGTTTCATTAGGGTGGTGTAAGGGAATTTCTTGCTTTCCTTTCATTGTTGGACTTTCATGATGTGTCATTGTTTTTCCTTTCATGCTTCGATCGACTATCACCTTTTTCATTAATTCCATGCTATGTGACCTTAGCATTCTAACGATTCTCATTATTTGGCAATGATCCAAAGAACCATATTATTAATTCTCCTAGGGAATTCACGCCTTTAGGGAAGTTGCTTAGTTAATGTGGATGAAATTCTCTTATGCAATTTCATGATTGTTTATGTCACCTTGCATTTTGGCCTTCAATATAGCTTCTAAAAAAGTAGCTTTATGTGTTTGCATGCTTCAAGAATCCTATAGAATAAAAATTTTCATATATATATATATATAGATATATATATACATGACCCAAATAGGGTCAAAAATTTGCATCCACATGATTTCTAACCCATTATTATAGCTCCATATGTTTTAGGGGGATCTAACTCCCATACTTTGACCGCCCATTGGTCCATTTTGTTATTTGGGATAAATGAGTGCATTTCACCGACTGAAGACTCAAACCACTCTTATGATATCAAAATTTGATAAAAAATTTACCCGATTGTCAACAAATTCTCTACATGGTGTAGGAAGAGTGGTTCTAATTGAATTTTAAAGTTGGTCTTGTATTAGTTCCTTAAGACCATGATAGACTAGTCTAGACATAAATATCCCCTAGCTTAGTGGTGAAGTCTCTAGATATGCAAATGCTAAATGAATATGGGAGATCAATTATTATAATGTCTTGTGTGATAGTCACACTTAGACATTCATTTAGGGCAAGTGAAAGTTCCTCTATTACCCCTCAGATTTGAATTGCACTATTTTCCAACTACACCAATCTCTTGTTGGTAGAGTACTATTTCAGCTCCAATGTGTCTGTTATTCCCTTGGATATAACAGATGTACTTACCCAAAAATATATCATGCAATTATGAATTATTTTATCCTTATAATTAAGAGATATATAGAAAGGGGGGGCTTAGACCTACTTACTTTTAAGTTCAATATTTACAAAATTATAGACACTTATTATTGATTATGTTATTTATCTTCTTTCTTAAGAGATTTTTTTAGTTGCTCTTTGTCTTTGAATAGTCAAGACATCCCACATAGGCATAAATAATATGGACTTATTTGGATGATCCACACAATTGAATGATCCAAGGGATATGGTCTTTTGAGGGTCATATAATAGAGTGAACCTTAGATTTTTTCTAGTTGACCTAATGGCTTTGATTGGTTCTAAATGGGGCACTTGCTACTTCAAGATCTTTAGGGTGCTCTACTTGGTAGCCATTGGGGTTGTCATTGAAATCCTTGAGATAGTATTGACCATTTTTATTTGACTACTTAGGGACACTTGGTGGTTTTGTTTGGTGCTAGCAAGAGGTACATGTATGCTTTTATTTGGGTTTGCCATGGCGAGAGTTTTTCAAATCTCTTCAAATAGCCTTTGTTGATTGGAAGGGGTTCTCATATGGATTTTTTCAGTTCCTTTATTGCTTGCTTTTTATCCCTTGTGACATAGTCTAATTGGACTTGTGGTTTGTTGGATACCAAGTTTCCCAGTATATCAAATATTTCATACACCTCCTCCTCATAGTCAACCAAGATTTTTTCTTAAGGAACACAATTTAACTCTAAGAGGGATGGAGTTAGGCAAGTTGACTTGGCATCTAAGCTCCTACTGTTAAATATGAAGTAGATTCCTGGGAGGACATTGTCTCACTTATCATGGTTGCAATAAGCTAATATATTTCTCCAATATTTCTCTGAGGTAAGCAAGTATTTGGGGTTGGGTAGTGATAATAAGTAGACTCAACATTTTTAACAAGGGTTATCTCCCTTGTAGGGTTATTGGAGACTTGTTGTAGAGGGATCGAAACTAGCACCACTAGTTGATTTTTGCTTTGTGCTTGACCATTTTTCAAATTAGCTTATAATTGGGGCCTTGGAGAGAAATTACATGGAGGTTTGTTGCCCTGGTTCCCTTGCAGGTATTGAGGTCCTAGATTATTCTTATATGGATACCTTGGGTATAGAGTTCCTTTCTCATAGTTAGCAATTCATTGGTGATTAATTTTAGTAGTTTTTTCCATTGAGCTAAAGTTTGGGCCATTCAAGATAGGGGGTGTTAGAGTAGGTGGTGGAGGCACATCTACTATAGGTGATATTGTGCTTGGTTGGACCATTATTGGCTGAATTACTTGGAAATATTGATATGGCAATTGGATACTAGGGTACAAAGGTATAGTGTCCTAGGAGCCAAACTTCCAATATAAATCAAGTTATTCTTAGTCTAGATGGCTATCCCATAAGCACTTGGAATATATTTTCCTCCCTTGACCTTTATCATCATAGATATTTTAGAGTCCAAGGCCTTTAGATAGTAAATAAATATTATACCTAGGATGGGATGCCTCTCAAAAAAAATTCTACACCACACCTTATGAAATTTGATGTTGAAATCATCCATAGTCTCCATTGGTGCCCTCTTTATGGTTTATAGTTGCTCCAAGAGGGACACTCCATCCACATTCTCCTTAAATATATCAACATATATAGTTGCAATTGATCCTAGTTTGTGATTGAGTGAGGGGAAAGGGAGATGTTCTAGTCTCTAGTCTTGTTTGTGAATAAGGCCACTAAAAGTCTAAGTACCACATTCTATTTTTTTACATTATGAAATACACATAAGTTCATCATGTTTTATAAGTGTTCCACTAGAGTGGTTAGATCTTCACCAATGAAGGATGGGAGTGACTTCAATGAAAATTTTGGAATATTATCCCATACAATTTGTGGCATTGAAGGTCATAAAGGACCTTTATCATCCCAAGAAAGGAATAATCTAAATGGTAGAGTGACCATGTTTTTGTATCAAGCTCTTCTCCTTCATGAATGATGTTAAATGGAGGTACTAGAGCTTACGAGCTAGCCACAACAAAGGATCTGGTGATAGGTCTTTAATTAATGCACCTATGGATCCTTTGCTTTGAGTAGAGTCACCAGGAGAATACAAATTGTGCTTTGTGAGCTAATTGACTAAGATCTTTAATAGAATCTCAATATAATTTCATAAGAGAATATTTTGAGTGTTTATTTGAGTAGAGTCTCTAGGTGAGTTTTGGGGTAATTCAATAAGCATAATAGATAGATACCCTCACTAGAGTCGAAACCTAACTTATTCTTGATTATGGAATTAAATATGAATCAATGGGGTCCCATCGAGTCTACCATTTTTTGTTGTTCATTTTAATTATCTTGGGGTCGAGACTATCGCGTGGAGCGACATAGTAGGGCTAGTATTGAGAGCATAAGGTTCAATTCAATCGAGGGCCTTCAAAATTTTTTACAAGGCTATCTCCTTTTAATTTATGATCTTCAATTCTATTTTTCCTACTTTATCCTAATGTAGTAGCTTCAAGGAAAAAAGGATTATGAGTGCAAAAAAACAAATATAGATGAAAGAAAAAACCTAATATAAGAAAGACAATGCATCAAATATCAAATAAGATCCTCTTGCACAATAATTCTAATTGTAATGTGTCAACAATGAATACATCCTATTCTCAACATATATAAGCATAGACTAAAAATACAACCACACACATACAAAGGATATGATATAGGGAGAAACAAAAAATTAAAACCAAATAGTCATGTAGACCTCTAGAATATATATAAAAGTGAAAATATTACAAATATTTTGCTAGAAGCAAGGGTTCGAGTTGTCCACAAAATTGTCCAAATATGCACGTACTACACTACAAAAAGAAATTAAGGTAAAGCTATACAATCACTTGCACAACTTATCAATACCTAACTATGCTAAATAAACTACTATATATAGATTACAAAACAGGGAGAGTTTCCCTCCAAAAATTGTAGGATAATCTAACAATCTTAGCTACTCTCTTCTAAGGATTTTGAAACTTGAATAAAAGAACCAAATTCCATTACTCTTGTTAGTTGTGGGATTGTTGCTATTGTGGGTACCATACCTTTGTCTTCAATGGACCACCTATCTTTCCTTGATTTTTTGAATTGAAGTGACCTCAGTAGGTGATCCTTATTCATGTTTCTTATCAATGGTGCATTAATTCATCTATTTTCTCTTCCTAGGAGTTAATGCACCATTACTGTTTCCTTATGACTTAGTCTGATCCTTCCCTTATTTTGAGATGGCTTGAACTTTATCCTTCAAATGGTCTACTTATCAAAAAATTTGCTCTTATACTTGTATTGGGCCTTTGTAAAACTTCTAAGGTGGAACTTTTGCTAGACCTTTTGGCCTCCTTGGATGTCGGAGGTTTTTACTTTGTTGTACCTTGGAACTTTTAAAAGTTCTAACATTTGGCCATTTTGCCTTTAAGTATTTTTTGGAACCTTTTTGCTACCTCTCTATTTTAATATTTTGAGACCATGTGGCCATAAGAACTTTTGTCTCCTTTCTCTTTTTTGGAACTTTTCAAAAGTTTCACCCTTTGGATATCTCAATTTTTAGCACTTTTGAAATCTTTCACCATTTTTTACCTTTAGCCTTTTAGATTTTAGGAGTCATTGAAGCTTTTTCTCTTTGCTCTCTAGTGGTATGTACTAGTCTAGTACCATTTCTTGCATTCTCTTTGAAGCTTTGATCTTTGCTTCTCTATATTCTTCCTCTTTTCCATAATTGTTTTATTCCTTGATGTTTATTATTGGTGTAGTTCTTGTATCCACATCAAGAAATAGTAACTTATTGGGTAATTACTGTGAACACAATTAGATGTGGAATATAACCAACCCCATGAGATTTTTTCTCAGGGGAGAAGAAGATTCCACAATTGTTGTTTGGGTGAAAACTTGGCCAGAAGTGGAGCCCTTTTAGCTATAACCAAAAGGGCCAATGGTGAGGTTTGGATTAGCTACCACCAAAAAGGTTGAAATTCAACACTTTTTAGGGTATAGTTGGTTAGCATACCCTCATAGTGTGGGGAGCTTAAAATTTACTTTCAACCTATGGCATGATCCTTTTCTAGGTAGATTTTTATTTATGGCTACCTCATGGAATAAAGGAACTTTTAATCCTCTCATCCTTTTACTTACAACTTCCATATTCTTCCTTTTTGGTGTAACCTGCATGGTATAGTGATTTTTTACTACACCATGACTTTTAAAAATTATGTCGATATCAACACCAAAAAGTTTGGCCTACTTTTTCCTTGTAAGCTCTTTATTTTACTAAAAGCCTTATTTTTTTTTACTTAGGTTAGAACACAATGTTATAGTTTACCTCCTTTATAGGTCTGACAACAAGCTAATCTGACCAAAAAGCTCTAGCTTGAAATATTTAGCCATACTTACATAATGTTGAGCAATCGATTTTAGGTCCTCAATTCTTCCATCTCCCAATGAAGTTTAAAATTACCTCTTGGAATGTTCGTGGGATGACTATTCCTGCTCGTCGGAGTTTGGTAAGTAACTATTTGTGATATGTTGTTATTGATGTTGTGTGCCTTCAAGAAGTTAAGGTTAGTGGCTTTGAGCTACAGTCTTGTTTGAACAATTCATGGAAGGGTTCTTGGTGGTGTACCTCTCATCGTCAAGGATCGGGAGGTGTGGTGCTTGCGGTGAAGCAGTGGTTAGCATCTTCTTTAATTAGTTGGGGGGAAGATCCTAATTGTAGAGTGGTTTGGGCCACCTTTGCTATTGCTGGACAGGTTGTGGGTATTTTTTCTCCTTATGCTCCTAATTTATCCATGGATAGGATGAGGCTTTGGGAGTGGATTTCAAATAATTTTTCGGATGCATGTTGGTTCTTGGGCAGTGATTTTAATATGGTGGAATGGGAAGGCGATAGAGAAGGAGGTTCTAGTTTTTGTTTTTATGGTCCTGAGAAGGAAGTCTGGTGTCAAATGAAAGCTAACCTCCAAATTTTTTATATCAATTTCAAGCAGAAGCATATGGACTCTGGTGGATGGTTTACTTCGTCTAACAGGAGAAGTGGTTCATATCAAATTTTTGCTTGGTTAGACAAGTTTTATGCTGATAAGTTATTTACTTATTGTGGGAATGGGAAGTGTGATGTTGATACTGATCTTGGAGCCACTGGATCTGATCATCTACCAATCCAAACTTGTGTTAACTTGGGTTCTATTTTGGTTGACAAAAAGACCCTTCCTTATAAGTTGAATGTTTCTCATTTGGATTCTGAAGATTGTAAGGAGTTGGTCTGGTGTGTTTGGAACCTTGAACCCAGGCCTTCTGATCTTGGGTGGCTAGGTTGGTGGGAGGCTGCTATCAAAAGAGTTGTGAAATTTCTTCGAGGCTGGGGTCGCTTGCTTGCTAAAGGCCGAAGGAAGAAAATGAAGTCTCTTAGGCACAATTTGGAAGAGGACAGAAGAAAACTTGAAGCCGATCCCCATAGTCTCTCAATTTAGGAAAAGGTTGCCAGTATTGAAGAGGAGATCAGACAGTTGGAAGATTACATTGCCAGAGGAGCTAAAGTTCGTAGTCGACTTAATTGGCTCAAATATGGAGATGCACCTTCCCAGTTCTTCTTTAATCACATCAAGAAGAAGAATGACACAAAAACGATCCTTGCTCTTCATAAAGGTGATGATTCTATTCTATTTAGCATCTAGAAGGTGAGATGTGGTCTTATTTTTTAGAATTATAATATGGGAGCTTCTCTTATTGCTACTAAGGTGCATGATTTAGTTTCTGGTCAAATCAAAGTGTTTAAGTCAGTTATTTTGAAGGATTGTATTAGACTTGATAGCTCTTTGTGGATGGATAGCTTGCTTATATTACGTTCTCTGATGTAATAAGACAGTTTTTACTGTCGTTTGCTTTATGTATTATTTTGATTCATTAATAAGAAGTATTATTTCAATAAATAAAACAATTGGTTGCTCTAGATCCTAGAACAAGACACTTGTTTTAACTTTATTTTTGGACAAGCCCTTAAAGCTTGAATGTTTATTACTCTCATGTTCTGATGAATGCTCTTTTTTGTTGATCTACTCCTTGCTTGCTCTTTTATATTTTTGATGTTGCCACATATTTTAGGGTGACTTTTATATGACTTAGTAAGCTCAAACATGCTTACCGACCTCTTGCCTTATCATCCTTCTTTTCTTCCTCTATTGTTCTTAAGATTTGCTTTCTTGAGGTATTGGTGGTGCTTCTTTTTTATTATACTTGGGTATGTTATATGTTGCAAGCCCAATTTCAAAAATATGGTGGCTTAATTTATGAAGCCACCTCTTTGCTTGAGAGATGTGTTCGCAATTGTTGACCAAATGCAAACCTCATAGATGGTGGAACCCTTTTAGTTACCACCAAAAAGGCTCATAGGTTCCTACCTATGGTGATGTTTGACTTAGTAACCACTGTAAAGGCTATAAATGTGAGTTATTATTCTTCTGATCCAATGGGTCAACATAGCCTCGTGATACAGAGAGTTTAAAATATACTAATAGATTTCAATACAAGCCTTCCTTTTTCAATGCCTTTGACATCTTTGCAGGATCAAAAAATTGATAGATTGATAGAGCTTTAGGTCCTCTCATTTCATTCAACATTAGGTAGAAATTCAGCTTAACATTTCCCCTTCAGGATGGATTTGTTTAGTGTGGTGGAATTTCACTACAGTTTGGCAACTCATAGAGGACTTCTGCTTATAGGAGGTAGAGCAGCTAGAAGTAGAAGTAGAAGCCTTTTTTTATTCGATCTAGAGTCTATGGAGGCAAATTCTAGAATTTTTGGGCTCAATGGGGGAGAAGATAAATTATCTTGCTTGAAAGGCAACTTTGTTCAAGTTTTGTGAAATGCTACAAAGGGAAGCCTCCTTATATAGACTTCTTTGACTAATAATATCATTGAAATTGTTTGAGAATATTACGTTATTAGGTAAATGCTAATGTACCTCCATGGTACCTTTATGTTACAAATGTAAATATATAATGGAGTAGGGTTTGAGTCTATAATTTAGAAGAGTGTTTATATTTCTCTTTTATGTAATCGTCTATATGTAGGATATGCACAAGTGGCATGTATGTAAGAGTGCAAGTGTGTAATGAGAGAAAGTGCACAAGTGTCATGTAATTAAGTGTGCAAATATGTAATATGAGGATGTGCATAAGTGTCATATATTAGGTGTGCATGTAGAAGTGTAAGTGTCATGTAAAAGAGTGCAAGTGTCATAGAGTTAAGTGTGCAAGTAATTAGAGAGTCAAGAGTCATGTATACAAGTGGAAATATGAGAAGCCAAAGGACATGTGAGAGTTGTCATATGGAGAGCAATAGTCAAGTACTTGAAGAGTCATCTTGTATGGCTATATTATGGATACAAAACTCTATGTATTGTATCAGAGAAAAAATATCCAAGAGATCACATTCAAGTATTAATAATATTGTATCTTGTATTCATATTTTGAGCAATTCAATTGTAAGTGTTCTTTATGTTATTGCATGAATGATTTTGGTCATTTTACATTCATATTTGATATTATTTTGAATGTTATAATTATTTATATTGGTCATATTATATTTTGATTGCTCTTATATTTGAGTCTACTCTAGATTAAGAATATTAGTACCTGTGATAATCTAGCTTAAAATCCAACATAAATCACTTATCTAATCAGCCCTCCTTTCATCCAACCTTCTCTAGAAAGCTCATGGAAAATGATTTTTTCAACATAGCAAAGTCAACAAAAAATATGATTATCCATTCTTTCTTACCTACCTTGCTGATTCTTGTACCTTTGTTTATGTGCGTGAGCACTACTTTGTTGCATGCTCTAGCCAATGGCTATACACATTTAGCTTTTATCAATTTTATTTACATGTTGCATATTTACACCAAATTTGGCAAATTTTCCCTTGTTAACTATTTTACATGTTATCAATTCATCAAAATCAACAATTTATGGACCAAAATGATCCAAAATTCTTTTGCTTCCACTTATTTGTCTTTCAAAATATGTGACTTGTTTGAGCCAAGAATTGTTGTTGGGTTGGTTTTGATAAATAGTGAGTTCCAAGGCCTGTATGGCCTATGGCATTAAAACCCAACAAAGACAACACACCTTCAACTCATGACTCTTCTACTGACTCCTCCAAGTATTCTTGATCTTATATCGAATTGATGCCTTACTCTTCATGAGTTCCTAGGCTCGTGTGTATTATTACATTGAAATAGAGCATGGAAAACTTATCTTCAGTTTGTGACTCCTTTGTGATCTTCTTTGGGTATTTCAATTCTTCTTCTATCTCCAATTGAATACCCCTTGAGGCATATTTCATAATATTGATGCTTTGCTCTTCATACCTCTCTATGTGGTAGGGACTAGGTTTTTCTGCATAGATCTAGATCCTCTTTCTCTTACAGGGAATTATCATGTGAGTGTAGTCTAGTGATAAATATCCCTAAGTTTTGTTGTGAACTCCCTCAACAAACATAAATGAAATAGTGGAAAAAGGTCTGTCATTATCACCTCATAGATCATTGAGATATCTAAAACCTTGTGCAATAGTGTTGGAATGTATTTTATAGCTCCCACTATCTAGACTAGTGTTCTATCTAGCTACAACACACCAAACCTAGTCAAAGTGTATTCTAAGCCCATGTTATCACAAAAAACCTTAGGCATGATTATTTTGATAGATTTAGAATCCATAATGCAATCATGTACTATCCAATCCTCCATGTATAATAATGTAAAAGGGAGGAGGCTTAATCTTACCCATGTTGAGAGCTGGCTAATTTTGCACTAAATTGAAGTTTGGGGGGTAATATTACCTAGTGTTGAGCTTTTAAGAGTTGCTTTCAACAAATAAATTTGCCTAGGAATCAACAAAGCATCATACATATTTAATCTTAAGGGAGTCTTATTCAATTCTTCCATAATATTGAATTCATATGCTTTTGACTTCTCCTCCTTTCGGACTAGTTGCTTGAACTATCTTTGATATAATTGTGCAATTTCTTCTTTTTTCTTCACCAAAGAATACCACAACTACCTCAATTTCTCCCATGACTCTCGTTGATCAACCTTTTGCACTTTCGGCCTTTGTTCAACCCTTGGTAATTTTTGGCCTTTGGTCAACCTTTGGCACTTCTAGCCTTTGGTAAGCCTTTGATGCTTTTAGCCTAGCCTATTCCTTTGGGTTGCTCCTTCTGCTACTTTTGAGACTATAGGGTAGCTTCTAGATCCTCTAACTTCCTAGGATCTAACAACAAATGCATTTTCCTGATCTAGTCAATAAGTAGACCAAATTGAAAGTTGAAGGCTCTTGATAAATAAGATTTTTCTCTAGATTAATCAACATACCTACAAGCCCTTTGGATTTTCTTTTTGCTTTATTGGCTATAGTTGGTTAGCACTTGTGTTGATAGACCACACAAGTGTCAATATTATGTGGATTGTTGTACACTAAACACCAGTAGTCCTCTTGGACAATGGATGTTCCATCTTCTTGAATTTTGACAATAACAATACGCTTTTCAATAAAATTTATAGTAGATGTCCCCTGATATTTGGATATGTAAGGAAATTTTCTTGGTTGATAGATTTTCCATTATTGTAAGCTCATTTGTTAGATTTTTTACTTAAAATTTTAGTTTCTCCATCTTTGTTGATCCCTTTTATGCTGAGGAAAGCATGGTTGGCACATGATTTATTAGAATAGTATGTTGATGATAAGACTTGGATGTAGGCAAGGTAAATAATGAATGGGTAGATAGAGTTAAAAGGAAATTTGTTGGTTGGGTTGATGGATTTTTGGAAAATATGGGAATATGGTTCTAGGATGAAGCTTGCCAACTGACATAAGCACATTTTCTATTGCAATGATAACTTGGAATATTTGAGGGAATCTCATCTCATTAAAATATCAGATATGAAGACTTAAGTCTAGAACACAAGCATAAATGTAATAAATGTATGCTTGGGCCTATGATGGTCATATGTCCTGAGGGATTCTTCTCTAGGTTTTGCTAAACTGGATGTTGAAATCTATGATATTTTCTTAGGGATGCATTTGAATGGATTTAAATTGAGTGAGCAAAGAAAATGGGTCCCTTACATCATTAAAATATAGAATAAAGGGTTCAACAAACTCAACCTATGTACTAATGCTTCCTTCCTCTAATGAATGATACTAAGCTAATATTTTACGTCTAAAATGCAAAGAAATAAACCTAACCATTACATCTTCATGTATAATGTTATGAAAAATAGCCGAAGCAATGATATCTCAACAATGTTCATATGTTATCTTCTCGCTACAAATTTTTCAATGTATATTAAGAAATGTTATGAAGATTGGGAAGATTAAGGGGTACAACACTATTCCAACCAAGGAATATGTGTTCAACCATAGTTCTATATGGTGATCTAACATGTGATTATAGAGATATGGCCTATAAAGGAATTGGGCTTTGAACTGAGAAAGCAAAAACAAGTGAAAGTGACTTATCTTTCCTATGATCTCGGATAGTTGGTAGCTCAACAAACTGCATTGGTTCTTGCTTCTTGGATTTTGATTTGGTGATTGTGTGATTTTTTATCTATGTCCTTCTAGTGGGATAACCATTCTCAGGTTCCTTCATCAATGGAGTCACTAGGTGAATGGATTTTATCCACTTAGTGAGACCAAAATATGATCATCTAAAATTGTGTGTGTCAAATGCTCTTATGCATATGGTGGCTTTGACTTATAATTAGGAGTTTTTTATGATTTGGGTCTCATAAGATGTGTCAAAACTCTTGATTTGGGTCCCATTGAACATGCCAAAACTCTTGATTTATTGATTCATCTAGGTATGGAATGCACGCCTTAGACCGAATTCAAGATTGGGTGATCTGTAATTGCTTCTAGATCAACCTAAAAAGAAGGTCGACTCCTTTTAAATGCTTGAAACTTAAAGAAAAAGATAAAAAGAGAAACAAGGGAGACAAGGGTAAAAACAATATTAAAGGTAAATGTAATTCAACTAACACCAAGAATGCAGGCATGATGGACACATATTGGTTATTACAATCATATGCCTAATAGAACTCCCCCTCATCAAAGCTCATATAAAAATATAATAAGCACAAGAATTACAACTTATAATATTCCAAACATTTCACTGAAATGATCCCAATAGCTATTTCACCTATCAAAATTCACCACAATTGAAACTAACAAAAATAATAGAAGTGCAATTATTACAACATTCAATACTTCAAATACCCTAAGAGCAATTATTTAAACAACTTCAAGCCCAACAACATTACTTCAATCCCTGTTGAAATAAGGCAAGCAACATTGAGCCTAATAGAATTCACTACCATTCAAGCTTAAATTAAGTGCTAATAGTGCAATATATTACTATAAATATCACATAAACTTTGATAGAAAGAAGCCAAACAACCTTTTGAGAACAACTTAGAACATCATCTTACAAAAATACAAACATTGAAAAGTCGACCATTACAAATGAGGAGCATTTTCCCTTTTATAGTTTTTTCTAGGTTCAAATAAAGCTAACTACCATATATAATTATTGGCTAAAATTTATCAAGCATGATCTTATGATAAGTTGGTGCCACTCAGTCTACATATCCTTTGTTAGATGGTTATGATTCTTAGGATGCTTTGTCATGCTTCATAGAGGTGGTTGTCATATTCCAGCTCTGACAAGCATTGCATGGTGTAACTACTCATTCTTGGAGTGTCATGTGTCATTGTTTATATACTTGAGTCCAAGATGTTGTTGCTATGTGTCCTACCTTTTGGGATTCCTTCTTGCTAAATGCTAGTATACTAGATGATTTAGAAGCTGACCTAAATGGTTTAGGTTACTGCCTTTTGGAATATATTACATTATTTGGTACATGTTAATGTACCAACTTGGGTACAACATTATATTAGGAGAGTGTCTTAGTTTAAGGCTTGAGTATTTACTTTATATAATGTAATAAATGCACAAGTATTATTAGAATGTGCAATGATGTAAAAACTTGTAAATCTAGAGACTCTATTTAATGTAGAATGATGAGAGAACCACAAGAGAGATTGAGAGGAGATAGGAAATATCATTTTTAGAATTTTTGAAATTGCATTTGGCTAGAGTCTTTCCACAAAGTTGTAGAAAAACTTGTGAAGACTAGGACTCAACATTGATTCCACTAGATTGATAAATCAACTAGTGAAGTTCATTTTCTTTAGATTCAAATAAATTTCTATTATCATTTTCTAATACTTTATTGTAGAGAAAAGGAGATTTAAATAAAGGTGAGAAACTTCCTACAAGAGCTAGGAAGAATATCTTCTTTGGAATCAATCCATTACTTGAAGCAATAAGTTGAAGATTGAAGATTTTGGAGGCCTTAAAGAAAAGGTCCCATTGCAAGATTTGTAGATTTTAAAATAGAAGATTGAGGAGACTCAAGAAAGAGATCTCCATAGAATATTGAAGACTTCAAATTGAAGATTTAAGAGAAGACCAAAGGAGGTCTCATTGAAGAACTTCTAGATTTGGAAGATTGAATATAGAGAAAGACTAGAAAATATCCTATTGCAGATTTGAGAAGCAACTGATTTTGAAGATCTAAGAAAGGAATCTCATTGCAAAAATTCCATAGTTGAAATATTGAAGAGATAAATGAAAGGTCCCACTGAAGTTTTGAGGATAATATTTTAATAAGCTGCATAATTTGAAAGCCCAAGAGAAGAAGACCTCTAGAAAAATTAAAAGGAGAAAGAAGGAGAAGGCTAGAAAAGCCTCATTGAAGAGATTGAAGAAGTGATCATTGGAGGAGACTTGAAGAGATCTCAAGGGAGAAGATTACTAGTAAGGAGAAGTTCTTGATAGAGAAGAATTTGGGACAATTGTCACCATCCGAAAACAAGCCCAAAAGGAAGAAGGATTTGACAAGAAGTTTGCTAAATTTTGAAGGAGATTATTGAAGACCTCAAGACATTTATATTCTTGAGAAGAAGGTCAAAATTGAAGTCAGAATTAGACAAGGAGGTTGAAGGAGAAAGGAGCTAGAAGAGGACATAAATTTGAGAGGTTTAAAGATTACCTTTGAAGGTTTGAAGGCTGATTTGCAGAAAAGGAGATTGTTATTTTTTACAACAGAAATTGAAGAGGTAAATATAATTTCATATTGGAGGATTTTCCTACCAAATTTTAGATATTAAAGGAACACATTAGACAACATATCGAAGGAGAAATTGACTACATTAGAATCTAAAAATTTAGATTTTAGGAGCAATTTGGGTAGCATTAATAGTTGCAATTTGAAAGAGTTTAGAAGTTGATTTGAACAACAAGAAGAGCTACAAAGTAGATAAGTTTAGGGCAGAAAATCCCAAGGAGTTGAAGTTGCAAAATTTATCAAACTCAAAGCAGTAAATAGGTGAGTTAAATCACCAAGAAATCAAGCTACAATCAAAGACCAAAAGGCATGCAACACTGGTGCAAGCATTTAAGTTTTTAAAAGCACTAAATTTGAGGTTTAAAGTTGCACAAGGAAAATGTTTCAAGTTTATGTCTTCAAGGGTGCAAAAGATAGCTTTTACAAGGAATTAAAACCTACACAAAATAAGAAGTTAGATATACTTCTTACTATCTATTGAAATCAAATAAGACAATATTACAAAGAAAATATTGGATATACTAAGCTATCCAAAAGATAAAGTATTTGCATAGTTAAGAAGCTTGAAGTCATCATAAGAAAGATCACTAAGAATTGAGCCAAGGAAACAGAGTAGAATAGTTTCCAAGGAGAAGAAGGCAATGTAGAAACCACCATTACCATGGCTTGCAAAAAGAAGAGGTGCCACCACCATGTTCAAGAGGAGAAACCACCATCTCAAAAAGCAAAGGTGAATATTGATAACATAGGAGGCAAGCATTTCATTAAGATACGTAGAATAGTGCCTTTAGTGAGCTAAATAAGTGCAAGAACAAAGGTATTACACCATTGAAGCTCTAAGAATGCAACAAAATAAGGATAGGTGCAGCGTCATATGTTATTGAGAATTGAAGGAGGAAAAGAACATTGAAAAGGCCTCATCATTAAAGAAGCCCGTTGAAGAGTCACATCACCTATAGAGAGTGTTACATTATAAATGAGAGCACTATGTAAAATATAGTACATAAAAAAGGAATTACAAGTCTTAGCACCACTTGGAGGAAGTGTCATAAATAATAGAGCCGCCTTTAATAATGTTACATAACAAGAACAACACCACTTGGATATAATCTAGAGCTATACCAAACACAAAGGAGTTAATACCACTTGGAAGGAAAACACTGTAAAGAAAGAATGTTACAAGGAAGTGCAAGCGCTTAGAAGATGAAAGAAGGTGAAGAGTAATTTTTCCAAGTGTCAAAGTTTTAAAGAAAACTCTAGAGGAAGAGAAAACACTTATCTTGCATGAGTGGCAAGTCTCACACTTACTCATGCAATAAGAAGGCATTCTAGAAGTATGTAGAGCAGGACAATGAAGTAAATTCCAAGAGCAAAGTGGAGTAAGACCAAGTGCACAGTGAAGGAAAACATAACCAAGTATAGTTGAAGAGTACGTTGAAGAGAGTCAAAAATTTTGAAGGTACCAAAAGCAAGCACAATTAATATTGTCATAAGCATTAAATAAGGAGAATTGAATAGAGTCTCAAGACAAGTGCAACTTGCAGGGAAGTCAAAGGGAGGAAGCCTTCCAACTCAGTGCATGCCAAATATAAATAAGGTATTGATTTTATTTAAATCAAAGTGCATTTTTAGAAAGTAAAGGAGGAATAAGGAACTTTATTACTAAGGTTAAAACTAGTTAATCTTTAATGCTTGATATTAATTAGCTAATTGGAGGTATAAGGAATTGCTTTGATATATTATAACCTTAGATGCTTCATTAAAAGATTTGAAAGAATTTTTGAAGCAAGGAAGGTTTAATTTAAATCATTTGACTTACTTTATTCAAGCATAATAAATATTTGCAAATAACTCATTTGGAGGAAAAAGGAAATCTACATAGAAATTAAAACATTATATTTGCAAATATCCATAGTTTCTAAATTTCCAATTAGGGAGATATAAGGAGTTCTACATCAATATAGATTATTGAAATTTAGAAATTATTGAATTAAAAATTTGAAAGAAGCAAAGCATAGCATTGATAGAAAGTTAGAAATTGCATTTTGAATTTATTTCTTGCTCTAATTTATGAGACATAAGAAATCCAACTTAAAGGTCTTGAAAGTAAATAACATTATCAAAAACTTAAAGGTGCATCAAAAAGTATCTTTAGATTTCTACTTATTCATTAATAGGGAAACATAAGGTGAATAATAGAAGTTAAATATTAGGGAGATAAAAGGGATTCAACTCAAGGAACAACTAAGAAAGCTAAGCATACTATCAAAACCATATTGCACTCAAAATCATTTGGTAGATATAAAGTATTTTACAAAACTTGAAGAATTGAAAAGATCTTATCAAACTTGATATTTTACTAAAATACTTGGGATTTAAAAGGAATACTACCTAGATATTTGAAAGACTACAAATAATACTACAAAAGTTGAAGAATTGAAAGATAGTATTTAATCATATACTCAAAACACTAGGGAGTCATAAGGTAGTCAACATCAACAATTTCCTGAAAGATAAAAGAGTCTATCAAACTATTCTCAATATCAAATTCTAAGGAGCAAAAAGGATGTCTACTTCAAATAATACAATGAATAATGATATGGAAAACATCATTAGAAAGGAAAGGCAAATGTCATAAAAATTGGAATCAAGAATTTACTTACAAATTCTGAAGGAAACTTAGATCTTACTTCAAAAGTGCCTTAGAAGAAAACTTTAAAACTCTAGAATATTATCTTTATGCTAGAATCACTAAAGCAATTTATAATGAAAAGGATGATATTCAAATTACTTTAGAAATTGGTAGCATATTATATATGGTATTACTTACATTCAAATGTTAAAAATAAGGTTACCCAGGTGTTGTAGGTGAGTTGGAGAGGAGAGGGCAATCCTCCAAGGGAGGTCCCAGGTTCAAATCTCCACCCTACCAAAAAGCTGAATTGGGTATCCAAAATCCAATTGATAATGTTGGTGCGGGCAGGGTCGGGTGCAACTCCTGGGTGACTTTGATGGTGTAGAACCCCCTGTTCGTGGTCTCTCAGACCAAGGCGGCCCCGCAAGGGGTTTTTCGTTTAAAAAAAAAATTACAAATAAGAGAATGTAAAGCAAAATGAATTGATTGAATCACTTAAAGAGAAAACAAAAGTAGATGAATCCTTCTTAGAAAAGATATTTCAATCCTCATGTAGTATTGATACTTCAAGTTCTTCTAACTCAAGATCTTATCATGATGCTTTAAGTGATTGTTCAAAATATTTTGTACTAAAGAAGAATTGTGATGAGAAGGACAAAGGCAAAGAGAAAATATTTTTTCAGGAATCTCATAATAGCATGATAGCTCATGAAAGCACAAATATTGATTCTAATCAAGAATATAAAGAAGAAGAAGAAGAGGAACTTGACAAAGGAGGCATACAGTGCAAAGTAAATTGAATACAAGACGAAGACCATATTGAAGACTAAAGTCTTCAATAACCAAATAATGTAATAAAAGGGGTGTTGGAATATATTACATTATTTGGTACATGCTAATGTACCAACTTGGGTACATCATTAGATTAGGAGAGTGTCTTAGATTAAGGATTCAGTATTTACTTTATGTAATATAATAAATGCACAAGTATTATTAGAATGTGCAATGATGTAAATGTGCATGGTGTCCACATGTACATGAGTCTATAGGATAGGAATATGAAGAGTCATAGGAATATGGAAGGCCAAGAGTCATGTCTCATTATATATAGGCCTTTGGGAATGAACAAGGGAGAAGAAGTGAGAAGAGTGAGTAGTAGTAAGAGAGATAGTAGATACAATGTAGAACTTGTATGAAGCATGGAGCATTGAGATCTCCATATATTGTAACAAGTTCAATTTTTTGTGAGTTTTCATTAATGGCTATTTCATGAGTTATTTCAGAAGTTTCTCATGCTATTTACTTGCATATTATATTGCCATTGTCATTTTTTTTTGCTTGATAATAAGGGGTTGTACTCGGGTCCCCCACCCTTGACAAATTACATCTCTTTTCTTCAGAGCTTGAGAGTTTATAAATAGATACACTTCTCATCTCAATTGAGATGCTATAGCTAGAAACCTACATCATTTTACATAAAATGATGAATTATTGATTTTTTTTGGATATTTTCAAATCTCTGTTTGAATACAATTACTCCATAATTTAGCATATTTCTTGACATTTTCCTATAGCAGCCTTCACAATGCCAAAAATTTACCTCTACTATCTATGCCTTGCATCTTAGTAGAGTAATATTTCCAAAACATCGCACTATCATAGTCCGCTTTATCAAATCTAGATTGCTAGTTTCCTTCCTGAAACACAAGTGCAACCACAAAAATTATAATAAATAGTCTAAATGAAAACACATTATTGTTACAAAATAAAACAAATATTACCAATGGAAAATATTAAAATAAATCTTAATCATTAATAGATTTAGGCAATCAACATTTTTTGTCAGCTTCAAATAAGCATTCTACTTCCTCTAACCATGGAAAGGAGAATTTAACTTCATGATCCTCAATCAAAACCCCTCTATTGGCTAGCTTATCTGCACATTTGTTTCCTTACCTTAATATATGTGTAAACCTGATTTTTTCAAACTCTTTAGCAAGATCTTGAATTTACACAATTATCTCTTGTATGTTTCGTGGAGCCTCAATTACCTCCTAACATCAATGTCTTGTATACTTGTAAAAAATATTCTTTCCATTTGTATCTTCCTTCTCCATCATTGTACAAAAATTTTGAAACCCTATCACCGTATTTGTCTTGAAGTAATCTCATTGAAGATTTCAAAATTGGATCTAAATTGAGTGGTTTTTTATCACACCAAGTATCCATCCAAATAGAAATGTTTTCTCCAGTTCCCACCACCCATCTTAAACCTTTAATCATAAGATCAATAGATTTTTTTTAACCATTTCAAATATCATAACCATTTGGAAGAGAGAATGCGGTAAATATTAAAATTTGGTCATTGGGATCAACATACTTACTTAGAAGAATTCTTGCCCATTATCTTTGTCTCTCTTTGTACAATCTCCAGATAAGTTTCCCCCTAAGAGCTAAGTTTGTAGATGTAAGAGCTCTTAAACCAAGACCTCCCCTAGTTTTATCATCATACAACTTGTTCCATTTCACCATGGAAAATTTCCTTTTATCATGTAAACCTGACCATAAAAATGATTGCATAATAAGATTAATTTTTTTCAATTGATTTTGGCATAGAATACAATGACATATAATATGTTGGAATGGCTTGTAAGACCGACTTAATTAACTGCACTCTTCCTACTCATGATAACCATCTACCTGACGGGGCACCGGGAAATCACACGACCTCACACACGCAAATTTAGAATTTTCTCTTGCATTAATCTGAAAACACATACAAACATAGCCCACAGGCTTTTACATTAACCAGTAGCTCCGGCTGGGTTTACTCACTCCTATCCTCTACGTGCAATCCCCGATCCACCGTCCCGACTAATACAAGAAAATGGGTTTTTATAGAGGCCCCGACCCTCTCACGCAACAACTTCCCGCCTAAACGGGTTCACCAACCCAAATAATTACAACTTCAAAAATCGGGACACCAACCCGATTAAATTCCCGCACGGTCTCTGTCTCTGCAGATCCCGTCAAAAAAATTTTGTGCGAGCCCATCCTCTTCGTTCCCCGCGCTTCCTGGTCCTGTCCGCCCTGACTGCTCTCTGGGTGCCACGTGTCATCCGTATCCACTTTTGAAAATTCGGCCTCCGTGGTTTCCCGCCACCTCTTTTTCTTCCTGCGCCATTTTCTCTCTCCGTCATGATATCGCGACATGTCGTGATATCACGATGTTTTTGGCTCCCTGCGCTGTTTTCCCAATTTGGTCGCGATATCGTGACCATTTTGCCTCTGCATCCCTTGCTTTGAAACTTGTCGCGATATCGCGGCGTCGCGATATCGCGACCATTCTGCCGCTCCGTCCTCCGCTTCGAAACCTGTCATGATTTCATGACATGTCACGAAATCGTGCCCCCTTCTGCTGCATCTTCTTCCTCCTTGCCTTGACGTCACGATTTTGCGACGTCACGAAATCGTGACGTCGCGATTTCGCTACACCTTTCCGCTTCTTCGCCCGCTTCCGAAATCTGTCGTGATTTCGTGACATGTCACGAAATCGTGCCCCCTTCTGCTGCACTTTCTCTCTCCTCCAAACTGTCATGATTTTGTGACCTGTCGCGAAATCACGGCCCCTTCTGCTCGACTTGCCCCTTGCCAATTTCTGTCGCGATTTCACGACACGTCGCAAAATCGTGACAGGTATCTTCCTTAGCCGCTTTTTCTCCTTTGGCCGACTCCTCAGCACTGTCTCTCCCGAAACTCGATGCTTCTGCTGCTGGTGTTGTTGGATGCTCCTGCATCAGACACCCGGGGTACGTAGAGAAGTGATCTTCACTTCTGATTGGTCCGGTTGCTGCCTCCTGCAACACTCCCGGACTCATCTCTGCCTCAGCAGTCTGCTTTAACCCCGGCTCCCGGTCCATACTTCTGTCTTCTACCGGACAGATTTCTCCACTGCTGCAAACTTCTTCTGCAGCCTGCTGTATTTCCTCCTTTTGCACAAAAAAATTTGTGCCTTCTTTCGGGCAGGTCCCGGTACCGCTGTACTCTTCCTCACATGCGGTTTTCTTTAATTTTTCTTCTTTCTTCCTCTTTCTTTCTTCCCGTCTTCTTTGCCTTTCCTCTTGCTCCCGTAACTTTATCCCGAGCCACTCTTTTTGAAGGGCCTTCAACTGTTTTTGTAAAGCTAAGACTTCTTCTTCCGAAACCATATCCTCCATGCTGTCCCGTCTTCTTCGGGAATGCATTCTTCTCACCCCTTTTTTTTTTTATCGGGTCTTGGCGTAAACTGCCTCCCGCTCGGCGAATCTGCTTACGCACTTAATTATCGAACTCACTCTCTCTCAGAACTCTCCCACAGGTCTTGGTGTAGCTGCCTCACCTTCGACGGATCTGCTGCACACTCAGGATCATTAGCTCTGATACCATTTACGAGGCACCGGGAAATCACACGACCTCACACTCACGCAAATTTAGAATTTTCTCTTGCATTAATCTAAAAACACATGCAAACATAGCCCGCAGGATTTTACATTAACCAACAGCTCCGGCTGGGTTTACTCACTCCTATCCTCTACGTGCAATCCCCGATCCACCGTCCCGACTAATACAAGAAAATGGGTTTTTATAGAGGCCCCGACCCTCTCACGCAACAACTTCCCACCTAAACGGGTTCACCAACCCAAATAATTACAACTTCAAAAATCGAGACACCAACCCGATTAAATTCTCGCACGGTATTTGTCTCTGCAGATCCCGTCAGAAAAATTCTGTGCAAGCCCATCCTCTTCGTTCCCCGTGCTTCTTGGTCCTGTCCACCCTGACTGCTCTCTGGGTGCCATGTGTCATCCGTATCCGCTTTTGAAAATTCCGCCTTCGTGGTTTCCCGCCACCTCTTTTTCTTCCTGTGCCATTTTCTCTCTTTGTCGCGATATCGCGACATGTCGTGATATCGCGACGTTTCTGGCTCCCTGCGCTGTTTTCCCAATTTGGTCGCGATATCGTGACATGTCGCGATATCACGACCATTTTGCCTCTGCATCCCTTGCTTTGAAACTTGTCGTGATATCGCGATGTCGCGATATCGCGACCATTCTGCCGCTCCGTCCTCCGCTTCGAAACCTATCGCGATTTCGCAACATGTCACGAAATCGTGCCCCCTTCTGCTGCATCTTCTTCCTCCTTGCCTTGACGTTGTGATTTCGCGACGTCACGATTTCGCTACACCTTTCTGCTTCTTCACCCGCTTTCAAAATCTGTCGCAATTTCGTGACATGTCGCGAAATCGCGCCCCCTTCTGTTGCACTTTCTCTCTCCTCCAAACTGTCATGAAATTGCGGGTCGTGATTTCGTGACATGTCACGAAATCGTGGCCCCTTCTGCTCGACTTGCCCCTTGCCAATTTCTGTCACGATTTCACGACACGTCGTGAAATCGCGACAGGTATCTTCCTTAGCCACTTTTTCTCCTTTGGCTAACTCCTCAGCACTGTCTCTCCCAAAACTCGATGTTTTTGCTGCTGGTGTTGTTGGATGCTCCTGCATCACTACCTTTCCAAGCTGGAAGTTTATTTTAAACTTTACTAATAATTGGATTCCATAAATCTATCCTCATTCTCCCCTCAAATAAAGGCATCCCTAGATAATTTGTTGGTAAATTTTCCTCCTCCATTTGAAGCAACCTATAAATTCTTGCTTTGATATTAGTAGGAGTGTTAAAAAGGTAAAATGGATTTAATCCTATTAATTTTTTGCCCTCAAGCTCTTTCATACTCTTTTAAAAAGTTATTCAAAGCTCTGTCCTCATTTATCCTTGCCCTTCCAAAAAGGGTTGTATCATCTACAAATTGTCGATGGGTGATGTTATCGATGTTATTACTAACCTTAAGTCCACTTATAAGGCCATATCTATAAGTCTTATTTAAGTTCCTACTCAAACATATACCATAATAATGAACACATAAGGAGATAGAGGATATCCTTGTCTAAGGCCTCTCTTGGCTTTAAAAGATTCTATCACTAACCTATTGACCAACACTGAATAAGAAACTGTAGAGACACAAGCTTTAATCCATATAACCTATTTCTTCCTAAAACCAAACTTATCTAAAAATGCAAAAATAAAATCCCATTTAACCCTATCATAGGCTTTACTCATATCAAGTTTTAATATCATAGCTTTCTCTTTTCTTGAAGCTACTGAATGTATAACTTCATGAGCTACTATGATCCCAATCAAAATTTGTCTCCCTTTCACAAATCCTCCTTGATCTTATGAAATTATTTTGTCTAACAATGGCCTTAATATATTTGCCATCACTTTGAAAATAATATTATAAGCCATATTACATAGGCTTATGGGTATAAAATAATCAAACAATTCAACATTCTTCTTTTTTGGAAGTAGGGTAAGATAAGTTGCATTTATTTTATAAGGAATGTATTATTTAACACTAGATTGTTCCACTGCCACCAATAAAGAATCCTTCATTATATCCCACTTATGTTGGTAAAAAGTTGCAAAGATCCCATTTGGACCTGGGGATTTATCCTTATTAAAAGAGAAAAGAGCTAAATGAACTTCTTCTAGAGTAATAGGCTCCATCAATTTCCTATTGTCTTCATTTGTTATAACTGAAGAAACATCTTGAAGAAGTTTATCATTAAGAACTTCGGTCTCCTCTGAACCTAGAATATTTTGATAAAATGAATTTGCCTCTTTTCTAATTTCACTCTGATCTTCAATCCAAACCCCTTTTATTGATTTAATTCTACTAATTCTATAAAATGATCTATGTACTATAGCCATCCTATGAAAAAAAATTGTTTTTTATCTCTTTCTTTTAACCAAGTCTATCTTGATTTTAATCTCCAGAATTTCTCTTCCTTACTCAAAATATCATGATAATCACTAAGAAACTCCCTTTCCTCTGAGCTTGTATTATTTTTATCACCTTTTTGAAATTTTATCTTTTGGTTCTTCTTTCTTCTCAAAAATGTTTCCAAAGGTGTTCTGGTTCCAATATTTTAATCTAGATGTCATAGCTTTAATTTGGTTTGGAAGAGCATACAACCCACCATTACCTAAAGAATTGTATGTTTGAGCTATCATATCAACAAATTGAGGATGGTCTTCCCACATCTACTCATATTTAAAATATGATCTTTTTTTGAATTCACTTACCATCATTTTAACTCTTATTGGCCATTAATCTAAAGCAATCCTTGTTAAGGTATTAATTTTAGTACAAGTTCCTTCATCTAGCCAATGATCTAAGAGAATGCATCTATCTATTTTTTTTGCTATTAGGTTTTGACCTCTCTTGTTTTTGGTCCAAGTATAGTTGTCTTCTTCAAAATCAACTTCCCATAGATTGTTTTTTTGAATAAAAGCTAAGAAATATTTCATACTTTGGGTCAATTTTTTAATTCCCCCAAATTTTTCATTCAGCTTGGTTATGGCATTAAAATATTCAATGATCATGAATCGGGTTTATTGGTCTTTACTTCTCATAAAGTCTTCAATCCCACTCCAAACTTCTAATCTACCTGACTGAGTTGTAGATCCATAGACATTGATAAGGATGAAACAAATATCTGCAAAGTAGAAAGTGACTAAAGAGGCTATCCAATGCCTAGTTTTAAGAATGGTTACACAAGAGCTTCTAGAAGGATTCCAACAAGTTAGAATTCTCCCTGCTGCTCCTTCAGAATCCATAGCATCCCATTCACATCTTGCCCAAACGACTTTCATAGTTTTTGAAACTTCTTTTTTGTCATTTTAGTTTCCTAGATACAGAGAATATCAGGTTTATTACTTAAACTGGTAGGAACCTAGGGTTCCTACCACATAAAATGATAATTAAATAATAAATAGACCTAAAACTAAAAGAATCACCTTTTGTATTGTCGGGAAGTCCCTTCAATAAATTGTATTATATTTCATATTCATGGATATATTAAATGATAGAATCACATAGTGTCTTATACCCCTTTAGGGTTATGAGTGAAGAGTCACCATGCTTCCTAACCCTAACCCTAATCTTATAATAATATAATAATTAATATAATTAATTATTATATTATTTATTAATATAACCATTGGATAACATGTATTATTATTATTATTATTAATTAATGTTAGGATAGTATCCTAACATAAACATAGGTCCCTAATACATCTATACTTTGAGGGGGAATTAAAATCCTTATATTCCATGAGATGATAATCATGTCTCATTAGGGGATTTTGGCCCCTCTTGCGTATTACCAATATCATTTTGTTGTTTGGTAAATAGAAGTTCAACCAACTTAGTTTGTGTTCCTTTCTCTATGTTATCTCTTGCTTCCCTAGATCTTGCTTGATAAATTGAGGGTTTTCCTCTTTTTGCCTTGCCTATATCAGGAGTAGGTCTTATTATTCTATTCCTCAATATTATTTCACTATTTTATTTTTCAACATATTTATCCTCTTCTAGATCTATTATGACTTATCCTGCTCATTTTTTGGTATTTCCTTATTAATGGCAGAGGTGTTAACTTATAAAACTACATTTTCTTTACCAATTATTTTCTCCTGAATGGTGCATGGTACTTCAAGAGAGTATTCAAAATCTTATGAGACACATTCCTTAGGTTAATCAAGAAAGTTCTTCCTTAAATTAGTATCATACTGAATAGACGCTTCCTTGCTAATATGTTGAAATTTTTGTACTGTGTCCTCTAAGTTTTGATCTACTTTTTCTTCATAGGCTAAAGCCTCAAAAGAATTTGAATTTCTTCCAGTATCCTTCCTTATTAGTCTCCACTATTCAATATATTACCATTATCATAGTTATAACATTGCATGCTTATTTTACTACTTGTGGTTGCATTTCCTTTGAGTTTATAACATCAAAAGCTAACACCACCTTGCTTTGATTTTCTTTTCAAACTCCTTTGTGTTTCTTGCATTGTGTTAAATTTTTAAGAAGCTTAGTTGACATCATCCAACAAATTTTTCTGACTCACCTTCTCTTTAGCTTAGTCTATAGACTTATAGAGGTAAAGTGCCATTGAATGCTTCGCATCGTTTTCCTTTGTACTTGTCCAAACTTTTGAAAATATATGAAGCTTAATTGACATCATCCAACAAAGTATTCTGACTCACCTTCTCTTAGCTTAGTCTATAGTCTTATAGAGGTAAATGGCCATTGAATACTTTTCATATTTTTCCTTTGTACTTGTCCAAATTTTTGGAAATTACATTGATGTCAACACCAAGAAAATTTGGCTTGCTTTTGCCTTATGAGCTCTTTATTTTATCGAAAGCCTTGAAGCATAGATCATCACATAATGTGTTGGCTTAACTCCTTTGTAGATTTGATAATAATCTAGTCTAACCAAAAGCTTTCAACTTGAAATATTTAGCCATACTTGCATAATGTTGAGCTTAGAATTGTTTGCTCTAGATCTTGGAACAAGACACTTGTTTGAACTTTATTTTTGGACAAATACTTCAAGCTTTAATTTTTATTATTCTCTTGTTTTAATAAATACCATTTTTTGCTAATATACTCCTTACTTTCTCTATGCTTTTGAATTTACCACTGATTTTGAGGTGACTTTTATATGGCATATCAAGATTAAACAAGCTTATCAACCTCTTGTCTTGTTACCCTTCTTTTCTTCATCTATTGTTCTTGGAATTTGATTCCTCTGGGTGTTTTTGGTGCTTGTTTCTAATTGCATCGGGGTATGTGGTATGTTGCAAGCCCAATTACCAAAAGAGGTTGGATTAATTAAAAAATCCATCCCTCTGCTTGAGAGGTGTGTTCGTAGCTGCTAACTAGATGCAAACCTCACTGATGGTGGACCCATTTTAGTTACCATCAGAAAGGCTCTAGGGTTACTACCTATGGTGATATTTGACTTAGTACCATTAAAAAGGCTATAAAAATGAGTTGTTATTATTTTAATTTGGTAGGTCAACACAAACTTAGGGCATAAGGAGTTCAAAGTTTACCAAAAACTTTTGACACAAACATTCCCTTGTTAGAGTATTCAACATCTTTGCAGCATCAACAACTTGATAAATTGATAGAGCTTCAAGTCCTCTCATTTTATTCAATATTGGGTAGCAATTTAACTTAAAATTCCCCCTTTAGGCTAGATTTGTCTAGTGTAATAAAATTTTAATATAAGTACCTCATTGAGTTTAGGCATAAAGGATCCTTTTTTATTTTATTCAGATACTACGACTTAGGCACTCAACGAGGGTGGGAAGTGAGAACTTGAACCATATTATCCATTTTATTTTGATCAAAAGGTGGTTGATGGGAGAAAAGCAAAAAAACTCCATTTCCAGATGGCTTGAAAAGAGAAGCTATTGAATCCATATCTAGAAATGAATTAAAAAGCAAGAGTGTATATCTAATCTAGGTCCATACCTACCATTACTATGTCAAACCCTAGCTCTTTATGTTTCTCTAGATCAAACCTTAGCTACATGTGGTAGGTTTCCTTATTTGCATAGAAATTTTCAAATTTTTAGCAAGGGTTTCTATTAAAACCCTAGCTTATACTACTATTTTAGTGTGCCCTAGCTTTAGTTTTTCTATTATTTTTCTCTTGTATGGCTGATTTTCTATTCTTTTTTATCTCTTCAAAACTATACATGGTGGGATATCTTCGATTTCACTCCTAGGTCTAGATTAATTATCGTGGTTGATTTTTCTTCAATTTTCCTTTGAAACATCGTCATATTAATTTTGATAACTCAATATCCAAGTTAAACTAAATCCTTTGTGTTAAGTCCATTGTCACAAATGATCCTGCAATGTATATTCATATATTATAACCCAAAGGTTTTTTTTACACTTAAGACTTTTCATAATGAGAACTATGTCTATATATTGTTAGCTTTTGGATACTTAAACTTAAGGGAAATGCAACCACACGTATTTAAATAAGCATGCAATGTTATAACTATGATAATGGAAACTTAACATGCATGATAATATGATAGAAAAGTTGATACAATGCTCTAGAAATGCTCATATAAGAAAGCTCATAAAAATTATAATGCTCCTCTAATGGAGTTTACAACCTATCCATATCAACAAAATGGAGCTACATTATGCCTACTACTACTCTAACCTATGCACTACAAAATCCTCTCACAAAAACTCACAATGAGGCCTTTATATAGGAAGATAGATTCCTTGCCTCTTACACAACCCTAAGACTCATGTACATGTGGACTACATGCACATTTACATTATTGCACTTTCTAACACTTGTGCATTTATTAAATTACTCTAATAAACTATTTATCTCCTAATATAATCCTAATATAAATGTGTACCCATGAAGATACATTAGTAAAGAACCAAATGATGTAATATATTCCAACACCCTCCTCTGTTACATTATTTGGTTAATGAAGACTTTAGTCTTCAATATGGATTTGCAATCTGGTACTGAAGTTTGTATTCTCCTTGTTCAAGTAATTATTTAGTGTCTTCATAAGAATCTATCTTTGTTGATAGATATTTAATTCCATGTTCATCTGTAGGTTCTTCCATTTCTTCAACTTCTTGAATATTTTGGGCAATGTGTCCTTTATGATTTCCTCCATGATATTCTAGTTGATGGTATTTATTATGAGAAGAATATGTCCCTGGAACTACTCCTTTTGAAGTTGATATTACTTTGGCTGAAATGTCCTATTTTTTTTATTTCCATAGGATGTTTAATTTCCTTGATTTTTATTGCTAGGATATAATTTGTAGTAGTTTGTGTTGCACCCTTTCTTTCTCCATATTTGACAATATCTATTATTTCAAGGTCTTTGTCCTTTTGAGTATGATGTTATATTTCCCTATAGATTGTCTTGATAATACCCATTGTTCACTGTGTTATGCGCTCATCCT
This sequence comes from Wollemia nobilis, assembly GCA_028583015.1. NCBI lineage: Eukaryota > Viridiplantae > Streptophyta > Pinopsida > Araucariales > Araucariaceae > Wollemia > Wollemia nobilis. The sequence continues at coordinate 4,847,197 of JAQPPZ010017128.1, forward strand.
ATTTTACAATCAACTCATGCTTCAATTCAATGGTCGATCGACACTCTTTGCCATGATGGCTTTGCATTCTGACTTGTGTTTCTCCTTGTGATAGTATTTAATGCTGCTGCTATCTACTATCATTGATGCTCTCATTGATGGGTTATTTTGTGCACTTCTCTATGTCTTGTTTTGGCTTCTTTAATGCTCCTTGACTTTGCTATGCTCTTCACTTTTCTTCTCCCTGTTGCATGCCTTTTAATATGGTTTATCAATCATGTGGTATGTGACAAGTGTCATGATATTTCCAAGGCTATGAGCGTTCTTTCCTATTGGGCATTACTTAGCTAAATAAGACTTAAACTAAATGGTGCCAACCTTGCTCTGAGTGCGAATTTGAAGTATTACCAACTTATGACAAGTGGCATTGATCCTTGTGCAACGATATTCTTCCTTTGAGATGTTACTATACTGCACTGGTTCCTTTGAGCGTTACTTTGAATGAATGCACCTTCTTCCTAGTCGTGTGCTTTAGTATATGATTGTGTTCTTTATGCCAAGTGACATTATTTTTTGGCACAATCTTTGAAAGTGTTCGATCTACAATTCCATGTAATTTCCAATGTCAAACTAAGGGCTTCAACATTTGCTCTTAGCCAATTATAGTTTTTTACTTTTTCCTTCTATAACAATGAATTCTAAGATACCTTTCTTGTTCAACTTAGATGATTCTACGATAGCACGATTTATTATTTATCTCTTCTATGATAGTGAATGCTTTGTCTATGATAGTAAATTTCGAGATGATTTCTTCAACGTGGATGGCAAGCTATGCAATGGCTTTCTATGCTCTTTGGTAATGAATACTCCTTTTCTTTTATACTTTGCTCTAACTCTAAAATAATATGTACACCTTGCTATCCTTTGTAGGTTTTTGTCATGGCAACGTTCTCTTATCACAATGTTATCCTTGCATTGCTCATTGCACCTAGCTATGGTGCTATTTGAATCTTGAGACCAAATGCTAAACTTCTTTCGACAGCTTCTCTTACAAGAACTTTGATTGTGCTTTTTCTTTTTGCTAATGGTTGTCACTCAATATAATGTATCTTTGAAACAATTCCTACCTTCTTCAATTCCAATATAGGGTGGATGGCAATCTGATTTTTACTACTGATTGAATATTTCATTTCTCCTTCCAATGTTATTAACCTTGTCTCCCTTTCCTTGGAGATACTTTTTTTTTGGAGCTTTCTTGAGTGGATCTAATCAATATACTATGCAAACATAGATTATGAAGGTATAAACATTTTCTTCCCTGTACTATTAAACCGATTATTTTGATATCTTGAAATTGGCCACTTTCACTTTTCAAAACTAAGATGAGTGGGATACGACATGGTTCAATATTACCTCCAAATCCTTGGCAATGTTTTTCTTTTTTTGGCTATATTTGCACTGATAAATCCAAGCTTTAAATATTATATTTTGCACTATAGAAAATACAAATACATAAAGTCTTCTTCTACGTAGAATAATAAATAGAATGATGATATGTTTCTTTCTCTTGAAATATATCTAACTTATATTTTCTTCTATTGTGCAAGATTGAACCTTGTGGACTATAACTTATGCACTTATCTTGAAGACTTGAAATGAATACTATCTTATGCAACCCTTTAAACCTTGAAACCAATGCTTAATAAAATTTTAATAAGAAACCAAATATAAAAGCTCAACTAATAAAATTTTGCACCTTATGTTGCATACCATTCTATATTTTTATATGATGATGATGGTGGTGACTTTAGTCACTTAAATTTGCTACCTTTTATAGAGGTTATTGCAACTCTTCTAGGTTGTCTAAAACAACTCACTTACTCACCTTTTTGTAGCTTAGACACTTCACTAACTTGCTGCCCAATAATGTAACTTGGTGGCAGAAATCTTCCTTGAGGATGTACCTCTAAAATCTGATCTTTAATATCTACTAATGCTGCCCAAATTGCTGCCTTTTTTTGTCCTCAAATATTAAAAATTTCAGATTGTAAAGTAGTCAATACCTTCACTGAAATGTTGTCCTTGAATCCCAAAAATTTGGTAGGATACTCCTCCAAATCATATCTAATATGTTCACTCAAGAACCCTTCAATGGTGGTCCCCAAATATCTCATATTTGGTGGTTTTTCTATATCCTTTCTCTTACTGAATTCTGACTTCAAACTAGATCTCCTCCTCAAAAAATCTAATATTATTGAGATCTATTTCAAACTACCTTGAAATTTTACAATCTTCTTGCCAAACCTTCTCTTTTGGGCTTGTTTTTGGATGGAGAAAATTTTCCTAATTCCTTAGCTATCACGAGCTTCTCCCTTGGTAGTAAATTTCTCCAATGATTTCTTCTAGGAACTCCTTCAATGAGTGTCACCAAACCTTCCTCTTGAGACCTCTCCAAGGTCTTCAATATTGCAGCTTCTCAAAACCTTCAATAAGACCTTCCTTGGCCTTTTCACTCTTCAACTATGGAAGTTTCATAGTGAGATCTTCTTCTAGGATCTCCTAAATTTGTTGCTACTAAAATCTGCAATAGAACATTTGGTAGTTCTTCTCAATGCTCAATCTTCCACTATGGAAGTTCTTCAATAGAGTCTTCTATGAACCTCTTATTCAATGTGAAGTTTTCAATCTTCAATGGAGATCACCAATCTCCAATATTCACTAGGAATCTTATCCTTGAGTCTCTTCTTCCTTCAATGGGGTCTTCTTTTTAGAACCTCCTTCCTAGATTTGCAATCTTCAATGTGGCTTCCTTGGCCACTAGATCTCTCCTCAATATTTCAACCAGGAGTCTTCAATCCATAAATCTCTCAATGAGACCTTTCTCCTTAGGCCTCCAAACATTCAATCTTTATTTTTCTAAAACAAAGAATTTATCCCTGCACAAGGAGAGTACATCGACTTTCAGTCAATGAAGATGAAGTTATTCTCTATGTATTGTAGGAAGCTTCCCAACTTTTGAGAGTTAATTTTCTGCAACAATAAAAACTTAGATGATAATAACCCAATAATCTTTATGAATATACTCTCTTCTGCAACAAAATATTAGAAATGATAATAGAAATTTCTATAACTCTATAGAAAATAATATTCACTAGTTGGATTTCCAATCTAGTGGATGCAATGAATGATAATATAAATTTTGTTGATTTTCATAGGATGTTTGATTTCCTTGATTCTAATTCATAGGATTGAATTTGCAATAGTTTGTGTTGTTTCCTTTCTTTTTGCATATTTGACAATATCTATTATTCCAAGGTCTTCGTCCTTTTAAGGATGATGCTATATTTCCCTATGGATTGTCTTGATAATACCTGTTGTTCACTATGTTATGCGCTCACCCGATTTTGTAATCAACTCATGCTTCAATTCAATGGTCGATCGATGCTCTTTGCCATGATAGCTTTATATTCTGACCTATGTTTCTCCTTGTGATAGTATTTAATGCTACTACTATCTACTACCACAAATGCTCTCACTGATGGGTTATTTTGTGCACTTACCTATGTCTTATTTTGGCTTCTTCTTGACTTTGCTATGCTCTTCACTTTTCTTCTCCCTGTTGCATGCCTTTTAATATGGTTTATCAATCATGTGGTCTATAACAAGTATCATGATATTTCCAAGGCTATGAGCATTCTTTCTTGTTGGGCATTACTTAGCTATATAAGATTCAAAATAAATGGTGCCAACTTTGCTTTGACTACAAATCCAAAGTATTACCAACTTATGACAAGTGGTATTGATCCTTGTGCAATGACCTTCTTCCTTTGAGATGTTACTATACTGTGTTGGTTCCATTGAGCATTATTTTGAATGAATGCACCTTCTTCCTAGCCATGTGCATTATTATATGACTGTGTTCCTTGTGCCAAGTGACACTCTTTTCTGGAATGATCTTCGTAGGTGTTTGATCTACTATTCCATGTAATTTTCAACATAGAACTTAGGGCTTCAACGCTTGCTCCTAGCCAACTATACATATTTACTTCATCCTTATATAATAGTGAATTATGAGATATCATTCTTGTCCAACTTAGATGATTCTACAATGGCACGATCTGTTATTTAGCTCTTCTTGGAAAGTGAATGCTTCGTCTATGACAACAAATTATGAGATGGTTTCTTCAACGTGGATGGTAAGCTATGCAATGGCTTTCTTTGCTCTTTGGTAATGAATACTCCATTTATTTTATACTTTGCTCTAAATTTTGAAATAATATGTACACCTTGTTATCCTTTGTAGGTCTTTGTCATGGCAATATTCTCTTATCACAATGTTATCCTTGTATTTCTCATTGCACCTAGTTATGGTGCTATTTGAATCTTGAGATGGTGAATGCTAAACTTCTTTCGACAACTTCTCTTCCAAGCACTCTGACTGTGCTTTTTCTTTTCGCTAATGGTGGCTGCTCAATATAATGTGTCTTTGAGACACTTCCTGCCTTGTCTACTTCTAATATAGGGTAGATGGCAGTCTGATTTTCACTGCTAATTGAATATTTTCTTTCTCCTTTCAATGCTATTAACATTGTCTCCCTTTCCTTGGAGATACTTTTTGTTTAGAGATTTCTTGAGTGGATCTAATCAATATGCTATGCAAACATAGATTATAAAGGTATAAAAATTTACCCCCTGTTCTATTAAAATTATTCTTTTGACCTCTTGAAATTGGTCACTTTCACTTCTTTTCAAAATTGAGATGAGTGGGATTGCTTGGCTATGTTTGCACTGATAAATCCAAACTTCCCATATTGTATGTTGCACTATAGAAAATGCAAATACGCAGAGTATTCTTTTACTTAGAATAAGCAATAGAATGATGATATGTTTCTTTCTCTCAAAATATATCTAACTTCTATTTTCTTCTATTGTGCAGGATTGAACCTTGTGGACTATAACTTCTGCACTTATCTTGAAGACTTGAAATTAATACTATCTTATGTAATCCTTTAAACCTTGAAATCGGTGCTTAATAAATTTTTAATAAGAAACAAAATATAAAAGCTCAACTATTGCATACCTTTATATCTTTGTAGATGATGATGATGGTGACTTTAGTCACTTAAATTTTTTGCCTTTTGTAGATGTTATTGTAGCTCTTCTAGGTTGTCTAAAAAAACTCACTTGCTCACCTTTTTGCAGCTTAAACACTTCACTAATTTGTTGCCCAATACTGTAACATGGTGGCTCATTCCTTCAGTATGTACCTCTAAAATTGGATCTTTAGCAGCTACTAATGCTACCCAAATTGATATTTTTTTCTATCCTCAAATATAAAAAAATTTAGATTGTAAAGTAGTCAATACCTTCACTGATATATTGTCCTTGAATCCCAAATATTTGGAAGGATACTCCTTCAAATCATAGATGAGATGTTCACTCAACCTATAATAACCCTAACTCAGCAAACTAGGATTTAAACAAATAAAAATAATATTTCTACAAAATAGATTAGATCTGCAATTACTACTCACTCCAGAATCCCTCAAAAATGGAATTTCTAGCCATATAGATTTTTTATTAATTTTTTGAAAGTGCAAACGGGCCAAACAACTATCCAACACACAAATCAACCTTCAAAATTGGCTAGAAAAATATCCTACGCTAGGATATCCTCCTATGAGGCCAAAACAGGTCACAAAACATGCACAAATGGCCTCCCAAAATTGGACGACCAACTCCCAAACTCCAACACACCAAAATATGCAATACAATTGTGAAACCTGAGATAGATCCACCCAATCTCAAATCAAGAACAAGGGCACATCACATTGTCTACAATATTGGCTATTTTTGAAGACTTAGGGCACACCACCTAAGTAACAGAATGTGAGGAAGGGTTCACCCTTTCTCTTACAATTCACAAGATGAACATGACATAACGAAACCCTAAAAGTGAATTTCAAAGCCTATATACCTAGTCACCCCACTAGAGGCTTCTAATTATTCTGTTAGCAATATTGAATTGTCATTGATGTCAAAGGTAAAAATATATTCAAGATTGAAATGATGAGTTGTCATTGATTTTCAAGGCAGACATCTTCAAAGGTGATTTTATATTCTTTAATATTTAAATGAAATATTTAAATATTAAATTGGAAGGTGTATATTTAAATCAAATGATTTAAATATAATTTAAATGTATAAATATTTAAATATTATAATGGGCCAACCTCCTTGAGCACACCATGCAAAAGGAATTGAAATTCAAATATTTAAATGTTGGGCCGACTTCCTTGGGCCCGATTGAGAAAAATATAAATATGAGGCACTAATTCACTTTGGAAAATATGCAAGATTCAAATATCCATCATGGAGAGAGAGACAATGAGTAGAAGACAAGGGAGGAGAGGAGTGCAAGTTTGGCGACGTAGCAGAAGGAGTTTTTAACTAGTTGATCACACCACTTTGATCTCAACCAGGTGGCTAGTCCAGTCGGTTACCTGGCTCACACTAGAGTGTTGTAGTGCAAAAGGTTAGAGGGTCGAATCTCTTTGATGCCTATTTTGCTATGTTTTGTTCTTTAAGATATCACGGTGAAGGAGGTAAATATCTTTATGTGCCCCTTTGGTTTCATCCACTAGGATAGCCCATTCTGTTGTTTAACCCGTGTTAGGGTGCTATAGTACAAAAGGTTTGCAGATAGAATCTCCTTGGCACCAATTTTTGTTGTGGTTTTGTTGATTGACATAGTGCAATGAAGATGTCAAGTATTTCATCATGCTTCTTGGTTTCATCAACCTCATTAGCTCAGGTGGTCTCAAGCCCACATTAGGGTGATATGCTTCTAGAGATTAGTTGATTGAATCTCATCTGCGGCTGTGAGGTAAGGGCAATATTTTTTTTTTTATTAATTTGATATAAGGGATATATAAGGAGTCTTATGGTTTTTATTATGTTTTATTTTACAAGTTATTAAAAGGAGATATAAGGAGTCAGTTTATTGTTGCTATAAAGTTTTAATTTGTAAATTTGATAAAATGGAGATATAATATGTCATGTTATGTTTTTAAAGTTTTATTTTATTTTTCCAAAAGAAGATCACTATCATTAAGGTAAATTTTGAAAAGGAAAATCATTTTGTCAAGACATATTTGAGCATAGTTTATGAGGACATTTGTGAGTAGATTAAAGCATAGGTTATGAGCAGATTTTGGAACAAATTTGAGCAGGGTTTGTGAGCAGATTTTAGAGCAGATTTGAGCAGTGTTTATGAGCAGGTTTTGGAGCATATTTGAGCAGGTTTTGTGAGCATATTTGAGCAAGGATTTTTGTGAGCAGATTTTGGAGCAGATTTGAGCTTTTTATGAGCAGGTTTTGGAGCAGACTTGAGCAAGGGGATTGGTGTCTCCTATGGATTGGTGTCCATGAACTTATATAGGGGATTGGTGTCTCCTATGGATTGGTGTCCATGAACTTGTATAGGGGATTGGTGTCTCCTATGGATTGGTGTCTATAAACTTGTATAGGGGATTGGTGTCTCCTGTGGATTGGTGTCTATAAATTTGTATAGGGGATTGGTGTCTCATGTGGGTTGGTGCCCATGAAATTTATTGAAGAAAAATATAAGCAATATTTTTCCATGGTTTTCTCCCGAGAGGGTGTTTCCACGTAAAAGCTTTGTCTCTCATGTGTGTGGTGATTTGTGCATTGTTTCATTATTGCATTGATGTTATTTGAAGTTATTTCTTTGGAAAGAAAAGAGAAAATTTTTATCTTATATTGTTAACCCTCCCTCTCAGTATAAGCTTGTGTTCTTTAATTGGTATCAGAGTAGGTTCCTTCATGAAAGCCTAACAACTTGAAGGAATATCTTACAAGAACACATGTGGCCACTAGGGTGAAAGAAGATGCCCCTATTATTGAAATCAAAGAGAGAGATCCATAAAATGAAGAGTAAACCACAATTGACATAGAAGAGGAACTTGTTGTTGCTATTGAATAATTGAAGAAGGTTGAAAAGAAGAACTCAAGATTGAAGACTCAAGTACAAGAGTATGAGGAAACAAAAGCATAGCTTCTACAAGATCTCATCGACTTAAAAGTAAAAATTGAAGAGGCAAGGAGAATTAAAGAAGGTATGGCTGAGTAGTTAAAGGCAAAAGAGCTAGAATGTGAAAGACTAGAACATGAGGTTGTTACTCTAAGGAAGGAAGTGGAAAAATCTAAGGATAAGTTATAGCAAAATATGAGGTTTGAGAAAAGCACAAAAATATTGGATGATATTATCAAAGCACATAGATCTTCCTCTATAAATATTGGACTTGGTTTTGAAGAAGGTCAAAATAAATAGAAAGGGGAGTCAAGCTCAAAAGAAAACAAATAATCATCATGGACCAAATTCAATCATAGAAATAGCAATGAGAGAACCATGTGACCATATCATCCAAGGAAATAAAACAGGTTTCAACATTTCTTCCATGGTTATTGTTTTTCATGTAACAAATTTGGTCATAAAGTTGTACATTGCATGGTCCATACAAAAAATGATGTTGGTTTCATAAATAGAAATTTCAATTCATTTGCACCTCTCATGGATTACAATATCATTTGTTACAAATGTGATAATTTTGGGCACAAAGCCAAGTGGTGTAGAATAGTGTTCCCTAAAATTTTGAAATCAAGAAAAAAGGAGGAAGGTCAAATAGTTCAAAATAAAGTGTCCTCAAAAGTTTGGAAAAAGAAAAAGGAACAAGAAAATGAGAAGTCCATGTTGGTAAAAATGACTCTTCATGTGCAAAATGAAGGAAATCAGTGGTACATTGATAGTGGTTGTTCAAGCCATATAATAGGTGGCAAAAGTAATTTTCTTTCTCTCAAGGAAATAAATGGAGGAACAGTGAAATTTGGTGATAATGCTTATGCCAAAATTGTTGAAAAAGGGACCTTGAGCTTGGATAATGGAAGATCAAGGATATAATATGTGTTATATGTTGAAGGATTGAATCATAATCTACTAAGTTTAAGTAAACTATGTGATCAGGGGCACACACTCATATTTCACCCAAATGGATGTGAGATCAAGAAATCCAAGACAGGAAAGCTTATTGTAGACGCTAGTAGAATTGCAAATAATCTCTATATGTTGAGCAAAATTAAGGGAGAAAAATGTTTTTTATCACAAGAGGATGACAGTTGGTTATGGCATAGGAGAATGGGTCACCTGAACTTTGACAACATAGTGAAAATAAACAACAAACAAGGAATTAGATATTTTCCCAAGATAGAAAAACCTCCACACATAATTTATGCACAATTTCAGCATGGTAAGCAAACAAGATCAAGTTTTAAAACTAATTAATATTCTTCATCCAAGCCTTTGGAGCTAGTTCATACCGATCTATGTGGCCCTACAAGGACAAAGAGTTTACAAGGTGAAAATTATTTCATGTTATTTATTGATGATTTTTCCATAATGACTTGGATAACATTCTTAAAAGAAAAATCAGAAGCATTTGAAAAATTCAAGGTATTCAAGACACTTGTAGAAAATGAAACAGGAAAAAATATCAAGTGTCTAAGATTGGACAGAGGAGGTCAATTCACCTCAAATGAATTTGTAGAATTCTGTGAACAACATGGAATCAAGATATAATACTCAGCAACAAGAACTCCACAACAAAATGGTGTAGTTGAAAAGAAGAATAAAACTGTTCAAGATATGGCCAGGGCTATGTTAAATGAGTCTAAGATTTCTGATGCTTTTTGGAGAGAGGTAATTCATATAGCTATTTATATCATAAATAGAGCTCAAGTAAGAGTAAATCACCATAAAACCTCATATGAGCTTTAGAAGGGAAGATTAGCTACTGTGAAGTACTTCAAAATATTTGGAAGAAAATGCAACATTAGATGAGAAGAGAAAAAATTGGGCAAGTTTGATTCTAGGTGTGATGAGGGTATCTTCCTTGGATACTCCACTAAGAGCAAAGCCTATAGATGCTACAATAAACGTTCACATACAATAGTGGAAAGTGCAAATGTAAGAGTTTATGAATAAATAGATCTAAGAGAACCAGCTCAAGAGATTATGTATCAAGAAGAAGAAAGTTTCAAGAAGAAGAAGGTGAAGAAACTAAAGAAGATGAGACAAAATCAAGAAAGGCACCACCTAAGACACCATCCAGGTATATGCAAAAGAACCATCCAATATATCTGATTATTGGGAATCTAGTTGAGAGACAAACAAGGAGGAAGATAACAAAAACAGGTGAACATGCAAATTTTTTTTTACTATCTAAAGTTGAGCCCAAGTATTTCAATTAAGCAAGTGAAGATAAATATTGGATTAAGGCAATGGAAGAAGAATTGGACCAAATAGAGAAGAGTGAGACTTGGGAACTTGTCCCATGTCCAAAATATAAGAATGTAATTGGCACCAAATGGGTCTACATAAATAAGTTGAATGAATATGGTCAAGTTGTCAAAAACAAAGCAAGACTTGTGTGCAAAGGCTATGCACAAGTTGAGGGAATTGATTTTGAAGAGACATTTGCTCCTATTGCTCGTCTTGAGGCCATAAGAATGTTCTTGGTCTTCTCAAGTTTCAAAAACTTCAAAGTGTACCAAATGGATGTAAAATCAGCATTTCTTAATGGTTACTTAGAGGAAGAGGTCTACATTGAGCAACCAGATGGTTTCAGCCTGATAGATAAGCTAGACTATGTATGCAAATTGAATAAATATATCTATGGACTAAAGCAAACCCCTAGGGCTTGGTACTCAAGGTTAAATATCTCCAAGAATAGGGTTTCAAAAAAGGTATAGTTGATAGCAACTTGGTAAATCAAGAATGAAGGAAATGACCTGTTAATTGTAGTGGTTTATGTGGATGACATCATTTTTGGAGGTAGTAATGACAAGATGTGTCAAAAATTTGCAAAATGCATGCAAAGTGAATTTGAGATGTCAATGCTTGGTGAGCTATCCTTCTTTCTTGGTTTGCAAATTTCATAGTCAAATAAAGGTATATTTCTCTCTCAAACCAAGTATGTAAAATAAGTGTTGAAATAATTCAGGATGGAGGATTACAATCCCATCAGTACCCCCATTATTAGAAGATGTAAGTTAAGTAAATATGATAAGTATCTCGAGGAAAATCAAACATTATATAGATCCATGATTGGAATTTTACTGTATGTCACAACTACAAGGCCAGATATAATGCAGGCAATCGGATTGGTGGTAATATTTCAAGTTGTACCAAAGGAAACACATGTACAGGCAGTAAAGAGAATATTCAAGTATTTAAAAGGAACTATGGAGTTTGGACTGTGGTATCCCATATGCAATAATTTCACTCTCACTGCATATACAAATGTTGATTGGGTAGGCAGTGTTGATGATAGGAAAAGCACAAGTGGAGGAGTATTTTTTCTTGGAGATTGTTTGGTCTCTTGGCTAAGTAAGAGACAAGCATCAGTATCCTTATCTACTACAAAGGTGGAGTACATTGCAAAAATTGCTTGTTGCACATAGGTTTTATGAATGAAATAAACTTTAAGTGATTTCAAAATAGAGCATGATCATCCTATCTCCATACTTTGTGATAATACAAGTGCCATCAATATTTCAAAGAATCCAATGATGCATTCAAGAACCAAGCACATTTCGATAAAATATCATTTTTGAGAGAGCAAGTGACTGATCAACAAGTTAAGTTGGAATACGTTGCTACAAAGGAACAGATTGTTGACATCTTTACCAAGCCACTTCCAAAGGAGACTTTTGAGTATCTCAGAGGAAATTTGGGAGTAATTTCACTCCCATATCATCATTGAAGTCTTAATAAAAGCACGCAGTGAGGGAGCATTGTCAAGTGTATTATCTTATAACCCCGAGGAGCCTTTGCCATTGATGTCAAAGGAGGAGAATTTTAGTAAGGGGAAGCATCTAGTCAGGGGGAGCAACTTATGATCGTGTTGCAATAAAGGATAGTTTCATTGTAGGGTTGCCATCAATGACAAAGGGGGAGATTGTTAGCAATATTGAATTGTCACTGATGTCAAAGGCAGAAATATATTCAAGGTTGAAATGATGAGTTGTCATTGATGTTCAAGGCAGACATATTCAAAGGTGATTTTATATGCTTTAATATTTAAATGAAATATTTAAATATTAAAGTGGGAGGTGTATATTTAAATCAAAGGATTTAAATATAATTTAAATGTATAAAGGTTTAAATATTATAATGGGCCGACCTCCTTGAGCGCACCATGCAAAAGGAATTGAAATTCAAATATTTAAATGTTGGGCCGACTTCCTTGGGCACGAATGACAAGCATATAAATATGAGGCACTAATTCACTTTGGAAAATATGCAAGATTTGAATATCCATCATGGAGAGAGCGGTAATGAGTAGAAGACAAGGGAGGAGAGGATCGCAAGTTTAGTAGTGTAGCAGAAGAATGTTTTAACTAGTTGATCATGCCACTTTGATCTCAACTGGGTGGCTAGTCCAGTCGTTTGCCTAGATCGCACTAGAGCGTTGGGGTGCAAAAGGTTAGAGGGTTGAATCTCTTTGATGCCTATTTTGCTATGTTTTTTTCTTCGAGATAGCATGATGAAGGAGGTAAATATTTTTGTGTGCCCCTTTGGTTTCATCCGCTGGGATAGCCTAGTCAGTTGTCTAGCCCATGTTAGAGCGCTACAGTACAAAAGGTTTGTGGATCGAATCTCCTCGACACCCATTTTTTTTGTGGTTATGTTGATTGACTTAGTTCAAAAAAGACGTTAAGTATTTTATCGTGCTTCTTGGTTTCATTCGCCTTGTTAGCTCAGGCGGTCTCAAGCCCGTGTTAGGACGTTGTGCTTCTAGAGGTCAATTGATTGAATCTCATCTACGGTTGTGAGGTAAGGGCAAAGTTTTTTTTTATTAATTTGATATAAGGGAGATATAAGGAGTCTTATGGTTATTATAAGGTTTTTTATTAATTTGATATAAGGGAGATATAAGGAGTCTTGTGGTTATTATAAAGTTTTTAATTTGATATAAGGGAGATATAAGGAGTCTTGTGGTTTTTATTATGTTTTATTTTACAAGTTATTAAAAGGAGATATAAGGAGTCAGTTTATTGTTGCTATAAAGTTTTAATTTGCAAATTTGATAAAATGGAGATATAAGGTGTCATGTTATGTTTTTAAAGTTTTATTTCACTTTTCCAAAAGAAGATCAGTATCATTAATGAGCCAATGTGGCCTATAAAATAGAAAATATTATATTTAATTAAATTCAAAAACTACATACAAAACTTCACACTAGCGTTGTAATATTTATAGGGAGTAGTGGAGGTTATGGAGGAAGAAAGGGTGGAGGGATAAGGGGTGTGGAGGGATAAGGAAGGAGGCGATGGATAATGTCGATGAGGGGATATGAGGGGGCATAAGGGATGAGGAGGAAGTGGGAAAGGTGGCAGGAAAGGTGGGACGAGAGAATTTCGAAGAGCATTTAGGCGAGGGAGTTCGACAATAAAAAAAATCATGCCGACAACACTTTGCCGACAAATTCCTGATGTGTTCACACTTGGGCCTAGAAATATCTAGATATTTTTGGGCCTAAACCATTTTCATACTTGCAACATTCTCCCCCTTAAATTTGAGAGAACTAACTACACAGTCTCTCAGCTTTAAAAATTGAGCTTTAGCCATCACTTTGGTGAATATGTCTGCAACGTTCTCCAAAGTGCGACAAAATTGAAGCTCAACAATTTCATTTTCCACCATATCTCGGATGAAGTGATACTTCATATCAAAATGCTTCATTCTACTATGGTGGATCAGATTGTATGCCAACTGAATGGCACTGATGTTGTCACAGTAAATCCTGGTCGGACCACTTTGTTGCTCTCCAATCTCTTCCAGTACTTTTGTTAGCCATAGGGCTTGAGTACTAGCATAGGTGACTGTTATATACTCAACTTCTGTAGAAGACAAAGCTACCACAGTTTGCTTTTTGGAAATCCATGTTATTAGCCCTGATCCCAGACTAAAATAGTTCCCTGAAGTTGATTTTTTGTCATCAATATTGCTGCCCCAATCACTATCACTAAAGCCTACAAGCTTGATAGTGTTACATTTATTGTACTGGATTCCAAAATCCAATGTATCCTTCACATATCTGAGAATTCTATTAGCTGCCTACAAATGTAGCTCAGATGGGCTAGCCATAAATCGAGAGACAAGAGAAACAACATACTAAATATCAGGTTTGGTGTTGGCGAGAAACATCAAACTTCCAACCATGCTCCTGAAAGTGGTCACATCAACTTTTGGTGCTCCATCATCTTTGCTTAATTGGATTCCATGTCCAAATGGAGTTGCAACTGGTTTACAATGCTCCATAGCAAACTTCTTGATCATGTCCCGACCATACTTATGTTGACAGATGAAGATCCTTGTATCCGATTGATGAACTTCCAATCCAAGGAAGTAGTGCATTAGGCCGAGATCCTTCATCTCAAACTTCTTCATCATGGAGCGCTTGAACTCCATATTCACTTTTCTATTACTACCCATGAATATGAGATCATCCACATACAAGCAAACTATGAGGATGTCGTTATCTTGCATCAGGTAGTAAAGGGTGGGTTCATTTCTACTTCTGGTAAACCCAAAATCTTTGAATTACCCATCAATGCATGAGTACCAAGCTCATGGTGCCTGCTTGAGGCCATAGAGTGCATTTTTCAGTATGTAAACAAGGTGCTTCTTACCTTGTTCTTGAAATCCTTGAGGTTGCTCAACATACACTTCCTCTATTAAGTACCCATTGAGAAAGGCACTTTTCACATCCATGTGTTGGATTTTCCAACCCTTGTAAGCAGCTAAAGCAAGAACTATTCTGATGGTCTCCTATCATGCTACAGGGGCAAATGTCTCTTCATAATCAATACCATACTTCTGTGTAAATCCTTTTGCAACCAATATTGCTTTGTGCCTTTCAATGCTTCCATCAGCATTGAATTTGGTCTTGAAGACCCATTTACATACAACACACTTATTTCCTTTAGGAATCTCTACCAGATCCCAAGTATTGTTGTTTTTTATAAAGGTTATCTCCTCTTTCATGGCATCTTGCCATATCTTTTGAGTACAAGCCTTCTCATAACTAGAAGGTTCAAGTTGTGCACTAGTTAACAAGGCATAGTTAACTACATCTCCCCAAGGTTATTGGGAGTCATCATCTCCATACAAATGCATATTTTCAAGTCTTTGCAAAACCGAACCCATTTCACTTGCTTGACTTCTAGTATATCGTCTTTGAAAATTTGTATCCAACATCTGATAATATGGATGATGTTGGAGAGTTCTCTTACCTCTAGATGGAGAATCAATATCCATTGGTGAGGAACTCACTGACCTTTGTGGAGAAGGACTTGGTGATTATGATGATGAACTGGAAGTTGAATGTCTACTTGGGCTTGGAGGAGGAGGAGACTTCTTGCTTTTCTATGGTGCCTGTTGAATTTGTGAAGAACCTGCATCATGAGATTCAACATCACTATAAATTTTAGGATTTCCCCATTCTCCCCCCTCATCAAAAATCACATCCCTGGAAAGTATTGTTTTTCGATTCCGAGGCTTATAGAGTCTATAAGCTTTTGTGTTCTCACAATACCCTACAAAAATGAATGCTTGACTCTTAGGATCGAGCTTCTTTCTCTGTTCATCAGGAATGTGTGAGTAAGCCAGTGAACCAAACACTCTGAAATGCTTGACATTCGGTTTCTTACCATACCATGCTTGGTAAGGAGTTTTCCCTTTCAAACTTGAAGTAGGGCTCCTATTCAAAATATACACATTGGTCCTGGCTGCATCTGCCCACTACATATTACTCAAATGCTTCATCTGAAGCATAGATATTGCCATATCTACAATGGTGCAGTTTTTCCTTTCAGCCACACCATTCTTTTGTGGAGTATAGGCAGTAGTAAACTGCCTCTTTATTCCATGTTCTTTACAAAAATTCAAAAATTCATTAGAGGAGTACTCTCCTCCTTTGTCTAATATGAGACACTTAACAAAATATCCACTCTCATTCTCAACTCTTACTTTAAAATCTACGAAGTAATCAAATGCCTCATCTTTATGCTTCACAAAATATATCCAACACATTTTTGAAAAATCATCAATGAAAAGAAGAAAGTAAGAGTTGTTACCAATGCTCTTGGTATGCATCGGACCACAAATGTCCGAATGCACTAGCTAGAGTGGATAACTAGCTCGCCATGCTTGTCCATGAGGAAATTTGGTTCTAGTGTGCTTGCCCAAGGCACAACCTTCACAAACTTCCTTATTGTCCTAAAATTTAGGAAGTCTAGTCACCATCGCTTGAGAAGTTAACATCTTCAAATTGGTTGAATTCAAATGATCGTATCTCAAGTGCCACAGCACACTTCAATTTGCAATAGCAACATTTACTAATTGATCTCCTCCTGACTGGACAAAATTTAAAGGAAATAACCTGTTCCTTGTCATTGGCACTTGAGTAATGACTCTATCACTATTACTCTTATCAAAAATTATACAATAACCCTCATCAAACAGTAATTTATAGTTCTTCTCTAACATTTGACCAACACTTAAAAGATTGTGTTGGAGATGAGATGTGTAATAGATATCATTTACTTGTTTCATGCCCTCTTTTGTTGGAACCTCCATGGCTCCAATTCCTTCAACCGCCAATGACTTGTCATCTCCCAATTTGATGTTGGATTTGTAGGAAGAATCTAGAGTAGCAAAGAGTTCTTATTTGCCACTCATATGATTTGAACACCCAGTGTCCAAGATCCATGTATCATTCAGGTTCTGATCTGACTTGCCATATGAGAGAAAGAGATTTGAGGTCCCTTCCTCTTCTCCAAAATTGCCATACTGACTGCTCTGGCTGTTGCTCCCTTATGAAGATTTTGACCAGCAATTATGAGCAAAGTGGCCAAGTTTACCACAATTGTAGCAAGTTTGTTTTGACTTGTCACTTCCTTTTCCTCATCCTGGATGCTTCCCTCTGTTCTGCTATCCACCTCTATTCTGACTTCCACCTCTGTTTGAAGATCCTCCTTTGTTAGGAGTTCCACCTCGTGGACTATTCCTACCTCTACCTCTGTACTGACCTCTGCCTCGACTTCTGCTTTTTCCTTTTCCTTCTTGTGAAGCGAAGGCTTTGTCATCGCCTTCATGGCTAGTGGAAGGAGATTCCTGCAATCTCTCTTCATGTGAAAGAACAGAACCAATTAGTGCATCAAAAAAAAGTGCAGTCAAATATTTTGACTCTTCAATAATGATTGCTACATGATTCCACTTAGGAAGAAGTTTTCGCAACACTTTCTTCACCACAACCTCTGGTTTAACTTCTTCACCTAGAGTGACCATTTTATCTACTACGGATTTGACTTGCACACAGTAGTCTCCTACTTTCTCATTCTCCTGCATTTTGATATTTTCAAAATCTCTTTTCAAAGTTTGAAGCCTGACCTGCTTCACTTGATCACTCCCTTGAAAACTTTCCTTTAAAGCCTTCCAAGCATCTTGAGTTGTTATACAGGATGCTATTCTAGGAAATATACTTTTATCTAAGGCTACTTGTAAATGATATAGGGCAAAGGAATTGTTTTTTTGGACTTCTTTCTTGGCTTTTCTATCAGCAGCACTTAAGGTAGACCAGTCAGTAGGAGAAGGTTCTGTGTAATCCTCTTCAACTATTTCCCATAAACCTTTACCAATCAACATAGTTTTCATATTTATTGACCAGTATTCATAATCACTGCCATTAAATTCAGGAATTGGGAGATTCGAATTTGAAACCATTTCTACTACTTGAAAGTAAACTTTGATTTGACTAAAAAATAGGAAGTACAAAGCAATTACAAGTTCAAATCAAATCTAGATTTCTTAACTCTCTCACTAATTTCTTCTTCTTCTTGTGGATTACCCAGTACTTGAGGCCCAAAATTTTCTGCAATGGAATCCTCGTCATCACTGATGACAATAATTTTTGGAGTTGTCGTTGGCTCGGCCTGTGCTGGCTCAGGCTCTGGAGAGTGTGGGGTATAACTTTCACTGGATTGTTCCTCCGGCTCAGTTGGATATTAGTTATCACTAGCTTGATCTACAAGTGTGGCTTCAATTGTATCAGACTCCTCCACTCGTTGTCCGAATATATTGTCTTCTGAGTCAACCTTATATCCAAAATCAGGCTTCCTCTAGTGAGCTATCACTGAATTCTACAGTTGACTGAATACATTTTGTATTCCGTCTCGTCGGACCCTCATCAAATGACTCAGCTGACTCTCTCCTCAGTAGAGAGCATAGGGCGTGATAGCATCTGGTTGAACGGATCATATAATCATCATAACAAAGCATTAGCTTAGTTGCATCATCAATTTTTTGGCGCTTAAAAAAATTTATCTTCGGGAAAAAATATTTTTCCAATTCCACTTTCCAAAAAAATTAAAAAGATTTTCAAAATTTTTATAAAGGCTTTTTCTTAAAAAAAAAATTAATAATACTCTTTTTTATATTCTAATTAAATTTTAAATAAAAAACTTTATTTAAAACTAATTAAAAATATAAAATTAAAATTATTATTAAATTTAATTAAAAAACCTTTAAAAAAAATTAAACAACACTTAAAAAAAAACCTTTTTCAAAGCGGAGGGAGTTGAACCGATGACCTCCCGTGAGCTAAAGCTAACGCCAACCAACACGCCGCCTCGCAGCTTTGAAATGAACCGTGGGTGCTTTTTCTTTTAAATTCTCCTTGCCTGTTTTTTTTTTTTTTTTAAACTTCACCCGACGGGATTCGAACCCGGGTCTCGTCACTACTCGCGGGCACCCTTTACTGCCAAACCACATGGCCAGTCGTGATCACAAAAGGAGAGCCAACTTTAATTAACATAAACTTAGCGCCTTGAAAAAAATAAAAATAAAAAATGAATAGTCCCACATGCAGTGGGAAAAATAAATTTGATGGTTATGCGCGCGAGCGCATAATTCAACGATTGCCTTCAAGCAATCACGATGGCCAAAGTTTTGCTCTTTCGACGAATCATACAAAGCCACATGGCAATTCCTTTGCCACTCAATCTCGCTCTCCTCGTGCCACGTCCACACCCGCACTACCATGTCACCTTCCACCTCAGCTCCTCGAGCCACGTGTCCACGTCAGCTGCCATGCATCCACCACCTGGTGCCTCAAGATTCATGCCCAAGTTGCCACCTCAGCCTACCTAGTCAATGCCTACGTGCCACCTCAAACTGCATGCCACCGCCCAGTCAACATCCACGTCAGCTCAGTTCTTTATGCTTACCTCGAGATGCGTGCCCTCGGCCTCGGCTCTCGTGCCTCCATGCCTGGCTCTGATACTAGTGAGCCGATTTGGGCTATAAAATAAAATATTATATTTAATTAAATTCAAAAAACTACATTCGAAACTTCACATCAGCGTTATAATATTTATAGGGAGTAGTGGAGGTTATGGAGGAAGAAAGGGTGGAGGGATAAGGAGCGTGGAGGGATAAGGAAGGAGGCGGTGGATAATGTCGACGAGGGGAGATGAGGAGGAATAAGGGATGAGGAGGAAGCGGGAAAGGTGGGAGGAGAGAATTTTAGAGAGCATTTAGGCGAGGGAGTTCGACAATTAAAAAAAATCATGCCGACAACACTTTGTCGACAAATTCCTGATGTGTTCACACTTGGGCCTAGAAATATCTAGATATTTCTAGGCCTAAACCCTTTTCATACTTGCAACAATTAAGGTAAATTTTGAAAAGGAAAATTATTTTGTTAAGGCAAATTTGAGCATAGTTTATGAGCAGATTTGAGCATAGGTTATGAGCAGATTTTGGAATAGATTTGAACAAAGTTTGTGAGCAGATTTTGGAGCAGATTTGAGTAGTATTTGTGAGCAGGTTTTAGAGCATATTTGAGCAAGTTTTGTGAGCAGGTTTTGGAGCAGACTTGAGCAAGGCTATTGGTGTCTCCTATGGATTGGTGTCCATGAATTTGTATAGGGGATTGGTGTCTCATGTGGATTGATGTCCATGATATTGTATAGGGGATTGGTGTCTCCTATGGATTCGTGTCCACAAACTCGTATAGGGGATTGGTGTCTCGTGTGGATTGGTATCCATAAACTTGTATAGGGGATTGGTGTCTCCTGTGGGTTGGTGCCCACGAAATTTATTTATAAAAAATATAAGCAATATTTTGTCATGGTTTTCTCCTAAGAGGGTGTTTCCATGTAAAATATTTATCTCTAATGTGTGTGGTTATTTGTACATTGTTTCATTATTGCATTGATGTTATTTGAAGTTATTGCTTTGGAAAGAAAAGAGAAAAGTTTTATCTTATATTTTTCACCCCCCTCTTAGTATAAGGTTGTGTTCATATTCATTAAGTGAGGGTTACACCAACATTAATCCCCAACACTTCAATTTTTATTACATAAAACACCTATTAGCCTAGAAAAAAAGGGACGTCCCACTTCCTTATCCACAAATGACAAAAATAAAACATTACAATATGTGGGGTCCACATAGTCTTTAAAATGGGACATTACAAGTCCTCCCTTCCCAAATTGCTTGTCCTCAAGCAATTCAGGGCAGGATGTGCAAGAATCTCTTTTCCCTCCCAAGTAGCATCTTCAATGGTCAAGCTCCTCCATTTCACCAAGTACTCTTTGATGACCCTATTTCTCAACTTCCTCTCTCTAGTCTCCATGATCATTTTAGGTTCCAAAATCAGCTTTCCCTCATCATCAAATGGGGGCAAATCCATGGAAGAAATAATTTGTTATCCAAGTGCCTTTTTTAGGCATGAAACACAAAATACATTGTGTATTTTACTGTTTTTCGGTAGCTCAAGATCATATGCAACCTCCCCAATCCTGTGTATGACCTTGTAAGGGCCATAAAAATGTGGCTTGAGCTTCTCTTCTCCCCTTCTCTTCATGGTGGACTGTCTATAGGGCTGCAACCTCAAATAAACCATGTCTCCAACCTCAAAATTATGCTTAATATGTTGTTGATCAACATACTTTTTCTGCTAATTTTGTGTAAGCTGAATATTATCCTTCAATGTCTTCATAATACCCTAAATTTCTTGCATATAATCCTTAGCTTTTGGCACCCTACTGTCACTCAACAACAAATCAGTGAAGTTAGGAGCATCATATCCATATAAATCCATAAATGGGGTCATTTTAATAGACATATGATAGGAAGAATTATAACAGAATTCTCCCAAGTGCAACCATTTAATCCATGCATTCTACTACCCTGAAACATAGTTTATCAAGTGGCCTTCAACCCACTTATTCACAATCTCTGTTTGGCCATATTTTTGGGTGATAGCTTATACGTGGAGTCAATAATGTGCCACAAAGCTTGAACAACTCTTACCAAAATATACTCATGAATCTATTGTCCCTGTCACTCACAATATTCTTTGGCATGCCATGCAATTTAAACACTTCTCTAGAGAACAAATCAACAACTTGTATTGTTGTATATGAAGTTGAAATAGCATGAAAGTGTGCAAATTTAGTTAACCTATCCACCACAACATATATACAATCCTTACCATGTACTTTTGGTAGCCCCATGATGAATTCCATTGATATACTTTCCCATTTTTTATTGGGAATGGGAAACGATTGAAGAAGACCAACAGGAAATGTGTTTCCAATTTTATTTTCCTAACAAGTGGTGCACTCCCTCACATGCTTCAATACATCATATTTTAGCCCCTTCAATTAAAACCTTTCACATAGCTATCTTTAGGTCTTAAAAAACCTCGGATGACCAGCCATGGGTGCGTCATGCATAGTGGCAATCAATTTCTCTATAAGCTTGGAATCTGGCACAATAAACATTCTATTTTTATAAAAAAATCAGACCTTCGTCATGTTGTACCTATCATCTTTCAAGTGGCCATCAAGAATTTTAGATGCAAAAGTGCTCTTCACATACTCAGTCATAATTGCAACCTTCCAATCAACTATTATATTGGAAATAGAGTGAAATGTGGGAATTCTAGATAGTGCATCAGCAGTTGAATTCTTTTTCTCTTTTATAAACTCAATCTCAAAATCATATGATTGCACTTTAGTGACCCATTTTTGTTGCCTATCATTTAAATCTAGCTATCCAAGGAAATATTTAAGGCTATTATGATTAGTCCTTACCAAAAATTTACCATAAACAAGGTATTGCTTGAACTTGGTCAAAGCGTGCATAATGGCAAGCATCTCAAACTATGTTGGGCATTACTTAGCTAAATAAGACGTAAACTAAATGGTGCCAACCTTGCTTTAAGTGCAAATTTGAACTATTACCAACTTATGACAAGTGGCATTGATCCTTATGCAATGATATTCTTCCTTTAAGATGTTACTATACCGCACACGTTCCATTGAGCGTTAATTTGAATGAATGCACCTTCTTCCTAGTCGTGTACTTTAGGAGATGATTGTGTTCCTTATGTCAAGTGACACTCTTTTCTGGCATGATCTTCACAAGTGTTCGATCTACTATTCCATGTAATTTCCAATGTGGAACTTAGGGCTTCAACACTTGATCTTAGCCAACTATAGTTGTTTACTTTTTCCTTCTATAACAGTGAATTCTTAGATACCTTTCTTTTTCAAATTAGATGATTCCATGATGGCATGATTCATTATTTAGCTCTTCTATGATAGCGAATGCTTCGTATATGATAGCCAATTCTGAGATGATTTCTTAAACATGGATGGCAAGATATGCAATGGCTTTCTATGCTCTTTGGTAATGAATACTCCTTTTATTTTATACTTTGCTCTAAATCTAAAATAATATATACACCTTGATATCCTTTGTATGTCTTTGACATGGCAACATTCTCTTATCACAATGTTATCCTTCCATTGCTCATTGCACCTAGCTATGGTGCTATTTGAATCTTGAGACCAAATGCTAAAATTCTTTCGACAGCTTCTCTTCCAAGAACTTTGATTGTGCTTTTTATTTTTGCTAATGGTGGTCACTCAATATAATGTGTCTTTGACATAATTCCTACCTTGTTTACTTCCAATATAGGGTATATGGAAATCTGATTTTTACTACTGATTGAATATTTTCTTTCTCCTTCCAATGCTATTAACCTTGTCTCCCTTTCCTTGGAGATACTTTTTGTTTAGAGCTTTCTTGAGTGGATCTAATCAATATGCTATGCAAACATAGATTATGAAGGTATAAAAATTTGATCCCATGTACTATTAAACTGATTCTTTTGATCTCTTGAAATTGGTCGCTTTCACTTTTCAAAACTAAGATGAGTGGGATACGACAAGGTTCAATATTACCTCCAAATCCTTGGCAATGTTTTCCTTTGTTTGGCTATGTTTGGACTGATAAATCTAAGCTTTAAATATTATCTTTTGCACTATAGAAAATACAAATACATAAAGTATTCTTTTACGTAGAATAATAAATAGAATGATGATATGTTTCTTTCTCTCGAAATATATCTAAATTCTATTTTCTTCTATTGTGAAATATTGAACCTTGTGGACTATAACTTATGCACTTATCTTGAAGACTTAAAATGAATACTATCGTATGCAACCCTTTAAACTTTGAAACCGATGTTTAATAAAATTTTAATAAGAAACCAATTATAAAAGCTCAACTAATGAAATTTTGCACCTTATGTTGCATACCTTTCTATCTTTGTAGATGATGATGATGGTGGTGACTTTAGTCACTTAAATTTTCTACCTTTTATAAAATGTTATTGCAACTCTTCTAGGTTGTCTAAAACAACTCACTTGCTCACCGTTTTGCATCTTAAACACTTCACTAACTTGCTGCCCAATAATGTAACTTGGTGGCTCAAATATTCCTTGAGGATTTACCTCTAAAATCTGATCTTTAATAGCTACTAATGCTGCCCAAATTGCTGCCTTTTTTTGTCCTCAAATCTTAAATATTTCAGATTGTAAAGTAGTCAATACCTTCACTAAAATGTTTTCCTTGAATCCCAAAAATTTGGTAGGATACTCCTCCAAATCATAGCTAATATGTTCACTTAAGAACCCTTCAATGGTGGTCCCCAAATCTCTCAAATTTAGTGGTTTTTCTATATCCTTTCTCTTGTTGAATTCTGACTTCAAACTAGATCTCCTCCTTAAGCATTCTGATATTATTGACATCTATTTCAAACTACCTTGAAATTTTACAGTATTTTTGCCAAACCTTCTCTTTTGGGCTTGTTGTTGGATGGAGACAATTGTCCCAATTCCTTAGCTATCACAAGCTTCTCCCTTGGTAGGAAATTTCTCCAATGAGTTCTTCTAGGAACCCCTTAAATGAGTGTCACCAAGCCTTCCTCTTGAGAATTCTCCAAGGTCTTCAATATTGCAGCTTTTCAAACCCTTTAATAAGATATTCCTTGGCCTTTTCACTCTTCAACTATGGAAGTTTCATAGTGAGATCTTCATCTAGGATCTCCTAAATTTGCTGCTACTAAAATCTGCAATAGAACATTTGTTAGTTCTTCTCAATGCTCAATCTTCCACTATGAAAGTTCTTCAATAGGGTCTTCTATGAACCTCTTATTCAATGTGAAGTTTTCAATCTTCAATGGAGATCACCAATCTCCAATCTTCACTAGGAATATTATCCTTGAGTCTCTTCTTCCTTCAATGGGGTCTTCTTTTTAGAACCTCCTTCCTAGATTTGAAATCTTCAATGTGGCTTCCTTGGCCACTAGATCTCTCCTCAATATTTCAACCATGAGTCTTCAATCCATAAATCTCTCAATGAGACCTTTCTCCTTAGGCCTCCAAACATTCAATATTTATTTTTCTAAAACAAAGAATTAATCCCTACATGAGGATAGTACATCGACTTTCAGTCAACGAAGATGAAGTTATTCTCTATCTATTGTAGGAAGCTTCCCAACTTTTGAGAGTTAATTTTTTGCAACAATAAAAACTTAGATGATAATAACCCAATAATATTTATGAATCTCCTCTCTTCTGCAATAAAATATTAGAAATGATAATAGAAATTTCTATAACTCTATAGAAAATAATCTTCACTAGTTGGATTGCCAATCTAGTGGATGCAATGAATGATAATATATTTTGTTGATTTTCATAGGATGCTTGATTTTCTTGATTCTGATTCATAGGATTGAATTTGCAGTAGTTTGTGTTGTGCCCTTTATTTTTGCATATATGACAATATCTATTATTCCAAGGTCTTCGTCCTTTTCAGGATGATGCTATATTTCCTTATGGATTATCTTGATAATACCTGTTGTTCACTATGTTATGCGCTCACCCAATTTTGTAATCAACTCATGCTTCAATTCAATGGTCGATCGATGCTCCTTGCCATGATAGCTTTATATTTTGACTTGTGATTCTCCTTGTGATAGTATTTAATGCTACTATTATCTACTACCACCGATGCTCTCACTAATGGGTTATTATGTGCACTTATCTATGTCTTGTTTTGGCTTCTTTAATGCTCCTTGACTTTACTACGCTCTTCACTTTTCTTCTCCCTGTTGCATGCCTTTTAATATGGTTTATGAATCATGTAGTCTATAAAAAGTGTCACGATCTTTCCAAGGCTGTGAGAATTCTTTCTTGTTGGGAATTACTTAGCTAAATAAGACTCAAACTAAATGACACCAACTTTGCTTTGACTACAAATCCAAAGTATTACCAACTTATGACAAGTGGTATTGATCCTTGTGTAACGACCTTCTTCCTTTGAGATGTTATTATATTGCGCTGGTTCCATTGAGAATTACTTTGAATGAATGCACCTTCTTCCTAGCCATGTGCATTATGATATGACCGTGTTACTTGTGCCAAGTGACACTCTTTTCTAGCATGATCTTCATAGGTGTTCGATCTACTATTGCATGCAATTTCCAATGTAGAACTTAGGGCTTCAACACTTGCTCTTAGCCAACTATACCTATTTACTTCACCCTTCTATAACAATGAATTCTGAGATACCTTTCTTGTCCAACTTAGATGATTCTACAATGGCACGATCTATTATTTATCTCTTCTATGACAGTGAATGCTTCGTCTATGACAACAAATTCTAAGATGATTTCTTCAATGTGGATTGTAAGCTATGCAATGGCTTTCTCTGCTCTTTGGTAATGAATACTCCATTTCTTTTATACTTTTCTCTAACTTTTGAAATAATATGTACACCTTGCTATCCTTTGTAGGTCTTTGTCATGGCAACATTCTTTTATCACAATGTTATCCTTGCATTTCTCGTTACACCTAGCTATGGTGCTATTTGAATCTTGAGATCGAATGTTAAACTTATTTCAACAGCTTCTCTTCCAAGCACTTTGACTATGCTTTTTCTTTTCTCTAATGGTGGCCGCTCAATATAATGTGTCTTTGAGATACTTCCTGCCTTATCTACTTCCACTATAGGGTATATGGCAATCTAATTTCACTGCTAATTGAATATTTTCTTTCTCCTTCCAATGCTATTAGCATTGTCTCCCTTTCCTTGAAGATACTTTTTGTTTAGAGATTTCTTGAGTGGATCTAATCAATATGTTATGCAAACGTACATTATAAAGGTATAAACATTTACCCCCTGTTCTATTAAACTGATTCTTTTGACCTCTTGAAATTGGTCACTTCCACTTATTTTAAAAACTGAGATGAGTGGGATAAGACAGGGTTCAATATTACCTCCAAATCCTTGGTAATGTTTTCCTTTGCTTGGCTATGTTTGCACTAATAAATCCAAGATTTCAATATTGTATTTTACACTATAGAAAATGCAAATACGCAGAGTCTTCTTTTACTTATAATAAGCAATAGAATGATGATATGTTTATTTCTCTCAAAATATATCTAACTTTTATTTTCTTCTATTGTGCAAGATTGAACGTCGAGGACTATAACTTCTGCACTTATCTTGAAGACTTGAAATGAATACTATCTTATGCAATCCTTTAAACCTTGAAACTGGTGCTTAATAAAATTTTAATAAGAAACCAAATATAAAAGCTCAACTAATGAACTTTTGCACCTTATGTTGCATACCTTTCTATCTTTGTAGATGATGATGATGGTGACTTTAGTCACTTAAATGTTTTACCTTTTGTAGATGTTATTGTAGCTCTTATAGGTTATCTAAAACAACAAACTTGCTCACCTTTTTGTAGCTTAAACACTTCACTAATTTGCTGCCCAATACCATAACTTGGTGCCTCGTTCCTTCAGGATGTACCTCTAAAATCTTATCTTTAGCAACTATTAACGCTGCCCAAATTGCTGCTTTTTTCTATCCTTAAATCTAAAAAAATTTAGATTGTAAAGTAGTCAATACCTTCACTGATATGTTGTCCTTGAATCTCAAATATTTGGTAGGATACTCCTTCAAATCGTAGCTGAGATGTTCACTCAAGAACCTATAATAACCCTAACTCAGCAAACTAGGATTTAAACAAATAAAAATAATATTTCTACAAAATAGATCAGATTTGCAATTACTACTCAAAAATTACTCCAGAATCCTTCAAAAATGGACTTTCCAACCATACAAATTTTTTATTAATTTTTTGAAAGTGTAATAGGATAGACATATGATAGGAAGAATTATAACAGAATTCTCCCAAGTGCAGCCATTTAATCCATGCATTCTACTGCCCTGAAACATAGTTTCTCAAGTGGCCTTCAACCCACTTATTCACAATATCTGTTTGACCATCTTTTTGGGGGTGATAGCTTATACTTGGAGTCAATAATGTGCCACAAATATTGAACAACTCTTACCAAAACATACTCATGAATCTATTGTCCCTGTCACTCACAATATTCTTTGGCATGCCATGCAATTTAAACACTTCTCTAAAGAACAAATCAACAACTTGTATTGTTGTATATGAAGTTGAAATAGCATAAAAGTGTGCAAATTTAGTTAACCTATCCACCACAACATATATACAATCCTTACCATGCACTTTTGGTAGCCCCATGATGAAGTCCATCGATATACTTTCCCATTTTTTATTAGGAATGGGAAATGATTGAAGAATACCAATAGGCAATGTGTTTCCAATTTTATTTTCCTAACAAGTGGTGCACTCCCTCACATGCTTCAATACATCATATTTTAGCCCCTTCAATGAAAACTTTTCACGTAGCTATCTTTAGGTCTTAAAAAACCTTGGATGACCAGCCATGGGTGCGTCATGCATAGTGGCAATCAATTTATCTTTAAGCTTGGAATCTGGCACAATAAAAATTCTATCTTTGTAAAAAATCAGACCTTCTTCATGTTGTACCTATCATCTTTCAAGTGGCCATCAAGAATGTTAGATGCAAAAGTGTTATTCATATAATCAGTCATAATTGCAACCTTCCAATCAACTATTATATTGGAAATAGAGTGAAATGTGGGCATTCTAGATAGTGCATCAGCAGTTGAATTCTTTTTCTCTTTTATAAACTCAATCTCAAAATCATATGCCTACACTTTAGTGACCCATTTATGTTGCCTATCATTTAAATCTCACTATCCAAGGAAATATTTAAGGCTATTATGATCAGTCCTTACCAAAAATTTACCACAAACAAGGTATTGCTTGAACTTGGTCAAAGCGTGCATAATGGCAAGCATCTCCTTGTCATATATGCTGAAATTTCTCTCCATTGGACTAAGTTTCCTGCTCTCAAAAGTAATTGGCTTCCCCTTTTGCTTTAGGACAAACCCTATTTCAACACCTAAAGCATAATAATCAATGGTAAATGGTAAATAAAAATTAGGAATTGCAAGTAGATGGCAAGAAGACATCACTTCCTTCAATTTATCATAAGCCTTTTGGGCTTCATCACTCCACACAAACACTTCCTTCTTTGTTAATTCATTCAAAGGTGTTGCCAAGGCTGAAAACCCTCTAATGAATCTCTTGTAATAGCTGCAAAGTCCCAAAAACCCTTTCAATTGAGTTAAGGTAGTGAATTTTGAATTACCTCTATCTTGTATTGGTCTACATGAACTCCCTTATTGCTGATTATGTGCCCCAAATATAAAATTTTAGACATGCCAAATTTGCACTTAGACTTCTTTGCATAGAATTGTTGTTGTCCCAAAATACTCAAAACAAAATCCAAATGCTTCAAATGATTTTCCCATGAGTTGCTATAAATAAGAATATCATTAAATAAAACTAACACAAAATCCCTCAAACACTCCCTAAAATTTGATTAATGGTTGAATGGAAAGTGGTAGGGGCATTTGTTAATCCAAAGGGCATCACCAAAAACTCAAAATGGCCAAAATAACATATAAAGGCTATTTTATGTGCATCCTCGTCTCTCACCCTGATTTGATGATATCCTGATCTCAAATCAATCTTAGAAAAATACATAGCCCCATGCAATTCATCTATGAGCTCATCTACTCTAGGAATAGGGTATCTATTTTTTATTGTCTTTTTGTTCAAGACCCTATAATCAATACACATCCGCATAGTCCCATCTTTATTTTTCACTAACACTACGGGTGATGCAAATGGGCTAGAGCTAGGGTGAATGTGCCCCATGGTAAGTAGCTCTTTTATGGCCTTATCTATCTCATCCTTATACATTCTATGATACCTATAAGGGGTTATCATGACAGGTTTTGTTCCTTGTTCCAACTCAATCACATGCTAAAATCTCCAATGGGGTGGCAATCCCTTAGGCATATCCCCAAAAACAATGCTATGTTTTTTTCAACAGAATCTAAATTTCAGGATGATAAAAGACATGATTATCAAATGAATAAGGGATACCTTTTTTCATAAATATACCAGTAGCCCAAACTATCTCCTCTTTCTTGAGAATCCTCTCCATCCTCTTGGACGTCACCTCTTGGACCACTTTTTTCTTGATCCCTTGCAAAACTACTTCATGCCCTTTAGCTTTAAATTTCAACTGTAATGTTTGGTGATTTGTGGTGTAGTCTCCCAATGAATACAACCATTGAACTCCTAGTATGAAATGAGGAATTCCTCCCAATGGAAACACATAGAAGTCATCTATTATGGAATGTTTCTCAAAATTTACCTTCATTTACCTCATAAATCTGTTGCAAGGCACAATACTCTCATTTCCAGTAGCAACATTAAACCCACCAAATTTTTCTGGTTTTATCTCTTTCTTGGCTACAAAACCCTCATCCACAAAATTGTGGGTTGCTCCACCATCTATGAATCTGTCACCTTATTCCCTAATACCTCTCCTAGCATCTTGATTGTGAGATACTTGTTTGCATTGCTCAACGTGGCCAACATACCAGCGTTTGAGCTCTCATGAGACTCAAGGGATGGCTCCTCAAGCTCACACTCCTCTAAAGACTCATATTCACTTTTTTATGCCTCCTCATATGAAATGATCTCAATGTAATGAATCTGCCCCTTTCCCTGGAAGCGATGGCCCGGTACCCAAGGGCTTTTGCATGCTAAGCATAATTTTTTCCTTCTAATCTCATCACACTCATAATTTACCCTCCATCCTAGTGGTGTAGGTGTTGAATCCCTTTATGGAGGGTGTTTTGGCTTCCCAAAAGCCTAATTCTTCCCTGAAGGGGGCGTCTCTCTCTTTTGGAAGAAATTCCCTTTGGAATGATCCTAACAATCTTGCCTGGATAAACCTAGGTGGTGGTGGTGTTGATACCCTAGGTTTTGGTGATGTTGTATACTCAAGGGCCAAAGCCCTTCTCATTACAATCTGCAATGAAGTAGTCTCAAAGGATTTTACCAAGCTTCTGAAGGAATCCACCAAACCCTCAATGAAAATAAAGGTAACTCTCTTCTCTAAAATGTTAGGTACCATGACTAAAATATTCTAGAACTCCTCAATGTATGCCTCCATTGTAGTTTTCTGCTTAAGGGTGGCCAACTCCTTAAAATATTCCTCTTCATACCTCATCTCAAAATGATACAAGACCCTTTGACTAAACTCATCAAACGAGGCAATATCTCCATGGCCTTGTGTGTTGAGACAATGACACCACTAGTCGTATGCAACCCCCACAAGATATAGGGTAGCAAATTGTACTACATGCTCTTCATCCATAGGATCGAGAGTAAAGTAAATCTACAATTTTTGTAGCCATGCCCTAGCAGACATGCTATCATCTCCATCGAACATTGGTACTTGCATTTTCTGCTACAATTTCTTTCTTTCTCCATACTTGTTGCCTCTCCCAGCCTTATTCCTCATGATCTCTAGGTAACTTTGAAAAGTGAATGCATTTCTAAATTTTTTAGCCCTACACTGATATTCTACAAATAGGGCATCTAGTTCATCAGTCTCCTAGCATACATTAGGTTCTTTCCTGGGCAAAAACATGGGTTTTGTTGGCTTGGGCAAAGGAGAATGAGTGTATCTCATAGACCTCTCACTCCCTTGGTCTCGATTGGTCGCCCTATTTGATGGCTCTCCCTGATCTGGTGGTGATTAAGGGTTAGGGTTTTCTCCTTGGTTTGGTGGTGGCTGAACTCCACCCCAATCCATATTGGTAACCGAACGAGTTAGTAACTCAAGCATGGTGTCAAATTTTTTCTCAGCAAGATCCCTTTACTCATTTGCCATCTCCACCAACTTCCTTAGTTCAACTTCTGGTTCTAGAATTTCTTTCCCCTAGTTGAGGTTAGGGTTTGACTTATTTCTCGTTAGATAGTACCTATTTGGCTGCATAAAGAGCTCTCACAGACTGGAAGGAAACCAACTCTGATACCACTATAATAACCCTAACTCAAAAAACTAGGGTTTAAACAAATAAAAATCATATTTTTGCAAAGTAGATCATATCTGCAATTACTACTCAAAAAATACTCTGAAAACCCTCAAAAATGGACATTCCAACCATACAATTTTTTTATTAATTTTTTGAAAGTGCAAACGGGCCAAACAACTATCCAAAAACACAAATCAACCCTCAAAATTGGCTAAAAAAATCCCCAAAGTTAGGCAATCCTCCTATGAGGGCAAAACATGTCACAAAACATGCACAAGTGGCCTCCCAAAGCTAAAAAACCCACTCCCAGACTCCAACACACCAAAATCTACAATACAATTGTGAACCTGAGATAGATCCACCCAATATCCAATCAAGAACAAGGGCACATCATATTGTCTACATGATTGGCTATTTTCGAAGACTTAGGGCACACCACCTAAGAAGTAGAAGGTGAGGAAGGTTTCAAACCTTTCTTTTACAATTCACAATATGAACATGACATAATGAAACCCTAAAAGTGACTTTCCAATCTTATATACCTAGTCGTCCCACTAGAGGCTTGTAATTATTCATTAAGTGAAGGTTACATCAACATTAATCCCCAACACTTAATTTTTATTAGATAAAACACCTATTAGCCTAGCAAAAATGGGACATCCCACTTCCTTGTCCACAAATGACAAAAATAAAACAATACAATGCATGGGGTCTACATAGTCTTCAAAATGGGATATTACAGAACCCTTCAATGATGGTCCCCAAAACTCTCAAATTTAGTGGTTTTTCTATCTCCTTTCTCTTGCCTAATTTTGACTTCAAACTAGCTCTCCTCCTCAAATAATCTGATAATCTTGAGATCTATTTCAAACTACCTTGAAATTTAACAATATTCTTGCCAAAACTTATCTTTTAGGCTTGTTGTTGGATGGAGATAATTATCCCAATTCCTTAGCTATCACGAGCTTCTCCCTTGGTAGTAAATTTCTCCAATGAGTTCTTCTAGGAACTCCTTCAATGAGGCTCACCAAGCCTTCCTCTTGAGACCTCTCCAAGGTATTCAATCTTGTAGCTTCTCAAAACCTTCAATAAGACCTTCCTTGGCCTTTTCACTCTTCAACTATGGAAGTTTTGTAGTGAGATATTCTTCTAGGATCTCCTGAATTTGCTACTACTAAAATCTGCAATAGAACATTTGTTAGTTCTTCTCAATGCTCAATCTTCCACTATGGAAGTTCTTCAATAGGGCCTTCTATGAACCTCTTCTTTAATGTGAAGTTTTCAATCTTCAATGGAGATTACCAATCTCTAATATTCACTAGGAATCTTCTCCTTGAGTCTCTTCTTCCTTCAATGGGGTCTTCTTTCTAGGACCTCCTTCCTAGATTTGCAATCTTCAATGTGGCTTCCTTGGCCACTAGATCTCTCCTCAATATTTCAACTAGGAGTCTTCAATTCGAAAATATCTCAAGGCCTCCAAATGTTGAATCTTTATTTTTCTGCAACAAAGAATTAATCCCTGCACGAGGAAAGTACATCAACTTTCAAGCAACGAAGATAAGTTATTCTCTATCTATTGTAGGAAGCTTCCCAACTTTTGAGAGATAATTTTCTACAACAAGAAAAACTTAGATGATAGTAAACCAATAAACTTTTTGAATCTCCTCTCTTCTATAATAAAATATTAGAAATGATAATAAAAAATTCTATAACTCTATAGAAAATAATCTTCACTAGCTAGATTGCCAATCTAGTGGATGCAATGTTGAGTTCTAGTCTTCACAAGTTTTTTTTAACTCTATGGAAAAACTCTAGCCAATAAATTTTAGAAATCTGAAAATGAGATTTACAATCTCCTCTCAATCACTCATGTGGCTTTCTCTACTTCCTATTGTTCTACCTAGAGCTTCTTCTATCAAAAATCTATTATGATGGTGTTTGCATGCAGTGACACACAATGGCTGATCCAGTTTGCAAATACTCAATAATAGCAATGGTGATCATTTGTGGTTTTACTTTGATCCACCATGGCTTTGATACCATGGTTAGCTTTTGGAGCCTTAAACTTTAAAGAAATGCAACCACAAGTATTGATATAAGCATGCACAGTTATAACTATGACAATGACAACTTAACATGCATGAAAATATGATATAAAACTTGATATAATGCTCTAGGAATGCTCATATAATAAAGCTCAAAAAAGTTACAATGCTCCTCTAATGGAGTTTACAACCTCTCCATAATAACAAAATGGAGCTACATTGTGATTACTACTACTCTAATCTATGCACTATAAAATCCTCTCACAAACACTTACAATGAGACCTTTATATAAGAAGATAGATTCCTTACCTCTTATGCAACCCTAATACTCATGTACATGTGGACTACATGCACATTTACATCATTGCACATTCTAACACTTGTGCATTTATTAAATTACTTTAATAAACTATTATCTCCTAATATAATCCTAATCTAAATATGTACCCATGAAGATACATTAGTAAAGAATCAAATAATGTAATATATATATATATAGGATTAAAATGGTCCCATGAATATTACATCATAACCACATAGTGGTATTACAATAATTTGACTATTATACAACTATCATTTGACAAGATTTGAACCTAGGTTTCCTCCTTGAGAGGTAAGGAATTTAACTGATTGAGCTAATGCTTTTTAATACCACATTGACATTACATGATGCAGATAGACAAATTTGGTAATATCAAGCTGATTGATTTCATTTCAAAATGGGATATAAATAGCCATATTACATCGCCAATGAAGGATCCTTCTAGAAGTCATTGGATAAGATCAGATATTAACTAGGCCTGACAAAAATCCACTTGGAGGCCTAGCTATTAAACATTTATCCTATTATTTAAAAAGTGGTCATGTACTCTAAACAACAAATATTATATTTAATCCCTATCATTACATTTTTTTCCTAAAAAAAAAAGTCGTAATTTTATATTAAGTAAATATGAAATTACATTCTTCATATGCCTCTTTGGCATTTCTTCAAAATTTCAATAATAACCTAAAAATCAGGTCATTTATACATCATAATTAGCTGACTCTATCATGCTAAGTTCTAACTTTAGGCACCTTCCCAATTTATCAAACAATATCCTTTAAATCACTAACTTCTGAGATTTTTGAAAAAGTTGCTTTATCTGAGCTTGCTTTAACTAGAGTGTATTAATCCCCCCAGATAGAGATTTTGACCAGTTGCAGTGCATTGCCCTCATTGAATTCTTGTACTAAGCACATACCTGGATCAATATGAAGTGCCTCCTTTGAGAGTTCATCTGCTTCCCTATTTAGTTCTCTATAAATATGCCAAAAAGTAAAATCTTCACTTCGATTCACAACTTATTTTATTTGAGATAAGATGGGTTGTAGAATCATGTTTTCCATCCTAAAAACACCAAGCATCCAATTTATTACCACCTGCGAGTCTCCGTAAATTTGAATTTTTTGGATTCCTTTTGATTCTACCAATTGAACCAACAATTTGAGGGCCATAATTTAGCATAATTATTAGAACCTTCTCCTAATCCGGTCTTGAATTTAAAATAATGAGAGTTAGAAAAATATAGTAATCCTCCTGCTCCACAAACTCCAAGGACCCCTTGTCTAGCCCCATCAAAAAACCCTAGGCCCTTGATTTATCAATATTTGGAGGGATGATTTGTTTGTTTACCTTTGTTGTTGCCGAAACCTTATAGTTTTTGAAACTGCTAATGATTTGGGCAGAGACCTGCCAAGTAGGATTTTCTTGATCTTGAAAAATTAAAGTATTCCTAGTTAACCATACTCCCTAAGACACAAAAAATGGGAGAGCTATAAAACCTTTGTAAGAACTATTTTCAAACCAATATTTTAAGCACTCTCCTAATAATTCGTCTTGCCATCCTATAGGAAGCTTAAACTGTGCTATAATCTCCCTCCAAACCTATCTAGTAAAGGAGCAAGCAACCAATAAGTGATCAATTGTTTCATTGTTTGACTTACATAAATGACACATTCTTGGACCATTCCAATTCTTCTTCTGTAAAACCTTCCATGTTAGAACCTTATTTTTCATGGCAAGCCACAAGAATAGTCTTGTCTTCAATGGGGCTTTCTGCTTCCAAAGTGTCTTCCACCACCATGTTGGATTGTCATTGTTATCTTCCAATAGAGTCTTATACCCCAACTTTGGAGTGTACTCCCTTGTAGCTCCATTCTTTGTCCAGACCAATTGATCAATTTCCTCTCTCAACTTGATATGTTCAGCTTTAAGTCTTCCCACATATTCTTCCCACTAGTGAGCCTCTTGACCCTGAAGCCCTAACACCGTTGCTTCCTTCCATCTCTGACTCCAATTTGTAGAAGATTCTGGGTTAGCTGCTTCGGCAAGATTTCCAATCCCTTGTGCTCTTCCTTCCATCCCTGACTCCAATTTGTAGAAGATTCTGGGTTAGCTGCTTCGACAAGATTTCCAATCCCTTGTGCTCTTAGGGTCTGAATTATATTATTTGGTAGTTTGTGCATATCACCACAACCTATCCAAGGGTCTAATCCTAGTCTTATCTTTGAACCATCCCCTATTTTCCAAGTAAGCCAATCACCAACAATATAAAATACCTGAATCATTACCTTCCAACAGATTGAAATATTACATGTTTGCTTAATTGGGGCCCTTATCCACTCCTCAACTGTGAGAGGCTCTAAATACTTTTCATGTATAATTTTATTCCATAAGCCTTCCTTTGATATATCTTCCAAACACATTTTGTTGTTAAAGTTGTGCTAAATAGGAAGATGTTCTTAAGTCCCCAACCTCCATTTGGGCTTGGCTAAGGATTGCCATTTAACCAAGGGAAGACCTTCCCTTTCCATTTTCCCTGGCCATAAGAATCTATAGCTTAACTGTCTAATTTTTTCCAAGACTCCTTTGGTATATGAGCTAAAGATTACCAATATACTGGATTGCCTCCAACATAGGCATTATACAAGGAAGACAATAATATGGTTTCAAACTTAGACATGATGTTAATATTTATTTTTAAAATTTCTACTATTCCTTTTAAGCTATAAAAATTATTTATCAGACATTTTTAATTGGTTATATGGAATTAGTATATAGAATTAGATGCAAGCTTACTATGGTGGTAAGAACTTTGGCCTCTCTTTGAGAGGTTCAATGTTCAAACCCCACTCACTATGAGGGGACCAAGACCCCTCATAAAAACCTGTGTAAACTAATTGAAAAAATTAGTTATATAGGATTGAAATGGGTTCTATCCATATTACATCATGACCATGTAGTGGTATTTTAACAATTTGATAATTATGCATGTATTGGTTAGCAATATTTAGACATGGGTCTCCTTCAAAGTTGAAGAACATGATTGATTGAGCTAATATCATTTGATATTTTTTAATTTCAATAAAAATAAATAATTTAAACCATTTTTAAATATGTATATGCCATCCTTGGACAAAGGCCATACTTATTTTTGTGTATTGTTTTAATTTGATCAAATATATATTTTTTATTCATAAGAGAGTTGGTTGCAACCACACTATTTTTAGTAATGACAAGTGCAGGGTTCAAACCATAGGGGCTACTCCCACCAAACCTATTTCACCTTGTTGTTGTTGACCCGGTATAAGAGGGGTGACGATCGCTCGAAATTTGTATTGTTGTTGTCGGTCTAGCACACACTAAAAGAATTTAGATCAGACTACTACCTCTAAAAGAATTCAGATCAGACTACTACCTTTGCAAACAAGCTGCCCCCAAGGTTTAAACTTGGGTGTCTTCTTGGTAAATGCCTGACCAAACAAGCAACTACCAATCCATCTAACCCTTGGAGACTTAATTTGATTAAATATCATTGAAAAGACAAATTAATGAAAATTTTGGAAGAGCTAAACAAAACCTAGAAGGTAGAAACTATTAATGATAAACTTGCACCAAGGTAGTCTCGCCTAATATTAGGTTAAATTAATAGAAACCAGTCACCATTAATGATACACTTGGACCAAGGTAGTCTCTTTATTTTAGCTTTGGACCTAATATTAGGTTACATTACTATTATTATTTTTGTTTAATTTTTTATTTTAAGTAATACAAAGTAAGATAGGTGATATAACTTGGGGCCACAGTAAGCTTTTTTTTCTTTGTGATTAGAATTATTTAGATGAAATGTCAATGACATGCGGTTGAAGTGTCCCCACATAAAAATATAAAACAATAAAAAAACCCATTAATAAAAATTATAGAAAAATTATGGAAATGAAACAACCTACCATTAAAATATCCCATAAAAACATGTTTTTTTTAAAACCCCGAGGATGTTTTTTTATAAAACCTGAGGATGTAAGACAATAGAGAACCCAATTAGTGAAAATTGTGAGAGAGCGGGAAGAACCCTGGAAGGTGGAGACTAGTAACTATTAATGGTATTAGAGACTTAAACCTAAGCCAAGGTAGGTAAAGTTTTGACTTTATCTTTGGGCTTAATACTAGATTAAATTATTTTATTTTCAAATTTACTATTTTCTAAAACCTACTGGACGTAAGACCATGGAGAAACCTGGCAAACAAAGACCACATACACTAGGGATTAAATCATTTAATATAAATATATTTAATTAGATAAATAAAATTGAAATAAACTATATTTATATTATCTTTCATTAATTAGTTATATAAAAATAAAACAAATTATATTTAAAATATTTTATCAGTATTATATTATCATAATTAGTTATATAAAAATAAAACAAATTATTTTTAAAATATTTTATCAGTATTATATTATCATTATATAATGGTATTATAACAATACAAAAGCTGCTATATTATTTATGTATGGCTTAGCAAGACTTAAACTTGAATTTTCTTTTTGAATGTATTCAAACCCAAGTCTATTTCTTGAATGTTGAGAAATTTAAATAGGTAATTTTTTTTTTTTTTTTAAGAAAACAAATTAAATCCATTGAACTAATATCTTTTGATAAATCATTTAAAACATTAATAAGAAATATAATTTAAATTATAAAATTTATAATTATTTTTTAATTTGATTATTTAATATTTATCTATTATATAATAAACTTGAATACATTCTTATCTTAAAATATTGACCACAATAAAATCAAGATAAATTATTATTATTATACAAATATATTTAAAATATTCATATATTATTTAATGCATTTAAAAAATATAATTTAATTATAATTCTTAAATATTAAATATATTTATAAAATAATTTAAAACATTAAGAATGATATTAAAAATAACTATCTTTAAAATATACAAATGTAAAATTTAAAAATATTAAGATAACATAAAAATATTTATTCATTGATCAAAACTGTAACTATGGCTTTTGACAACATTGAACCTCAATTACTGTATATTTAATAAAATATTCATAACATTAGATATATGGTCTAAATTAATAAAATATATTTATTGATTAACATTATATTTTTATTTAATTTTTTTTCTTAAATATATTTTTAAGTTTTTTTTTTTAAATGAAACCAACAATTATATTCAATAAAAATAAAAAAAGTAACAGTAAAAATAGGGAGAATGATAAAAAAAATAACATAACAAAAAAAAACTAAATTACAGTTATTTTTAACAAAATGCTATAAATATATTTGAATTATTAATGATTCAAAACATTAAAAAAAAACTAAATTACAGTAATATATTTATAACATTATGCACATGGGGTGCAGCACAACAATTTGGGTTTTAACTCTTCTTCGGGAGGTCCAAGGTTCAAACCGCGACATGGACGAGTGTGTGAGGGGTCATGGTTGTGCGATGACGCTCAGCCCTGTGTGTCGATCATAGAGGTTTCGACCAATAATCAAATTATATATATATAAAAATAAAGGATGGTTGTTGTAATTTGTAAACGTTCTCCTATATATATATATATATAATATTAAGAATATTGTCCAAATATAAATACATTTAAAATATATCAATTTCAATTCTAAACATATTTTAGCTACATAAAAACATTTATTCATTTATAGATAACAATGATTTGTGAGAGATTTATAAATAGAAAAATAGGAAAACTTCCACCAAAATCAACAACCAAAGAAACACACTCCAAAGAACCTTGAGCTTTTTAATTTTGTAGATTTTTTTTTTCACTTTGGAACTCGAATAGGTAGATAGAAGGTCCAAGGTTTGAGTCCAAAAGGAATAAGGTTATATATCATGAACATCTGCAGTGGTTAGGGCTTTCGCCTCTTATTGGGGAGGTCCAAGGTTCAAACCATAGTGTACCCAGAAAAGGATATGTTGGAGGGTAGTCGTCCAATGTTTGTTGATTAGTTGGCCATGTCTTAGAGGGTTAGGGTCATCTAATCCAACGATTAGGATTTAGGATTTATAGTGGTACACCCAACGGTATTACTAATTCCCCTGGGTATTAAATAAAGTTGTATATAATACCTCATTTAGTATTAAAACTTTGCTCTAATATTCATAATTAAAATAATTTCATTTCAAAATATTGAACTTCAACTATTACATATTTAATAAATATTAATAACATTAATATTAATTAGAATATAATCTATAATGAATTTATAAAAATATTATGCCTCATTGTCCTATGTATTAAAAAAATAAATTTATATCATACCTCATCTAGTACTAAAACTTTGTTCTAATATTGGTAATTAAAATAATTTCATTTCAAAAACATTGGACTTCAATTATTATATATTTAATAAAAAATATATATATTTTGATACATAGGCGAATTGGCAACTGCCTTTCCTTTTTGAACAACTGGGGTCAAATCACATTGCCTTCGATCGTAGTGTCAAATCATGGAGCTACCACTATAACCCCTACCTCGCCTCGGTAAACATGGCCCGGAGTGAGGGAGACCCCCGGTGGCTCGAAGTTGGTACCGTTGTCATCAAGCTGGCACACACTCAACGGATTCTAGTCAGACTACTACCTTTGCCCTAGAGTGGACATGCCCGCGAGGTTTGAACCTAGGTCTCCTTCTGGTAAGTGCCCAACATCTTATCAATATATTTAATAAAATATTAATAACATTGTTCTTAGGGAACAACGCAACTGTTCAAGCTTTGGCTCTTCTTTAAAAGATTCAAGGTTCAAACCACAGTGTGGGCGTGTGCGAGGGGTGGGTGTGTATATGGTTGTGTTCGGTCCTTATTATTGATAAGCTCAACTCTCATCCTTATTAGAGGTCATGGTTGGGATGGGGATGCCTAGCCCTGAGCGTCCTAGAGGTTTCTCACACTAACCTCAATCCAAAAAATATTATTAATGATGTTAATATTAGTTACATTGGTAAGGATTTTAGTCTTTTTTTTTTAAATTCAAAGTTCAAACCCCACTCAGTATGAGGGGATCAAGACCCCTCCTGAAAACCTTAATATAAACTCATTGAAAAAAAATAATCTATAATGAATTTATAAAAATACATTTAATCTATAATGAATTTATAAAAATATCATGCCTCATTCTCTTGTGTATTAAAAAAACCAGGATAGTACTAAAACTTTGTTCTAATTAAAATAATTTCATTTCAAAACATTGAACTTCAATTATTATATATTTAATAAAATATTAATAACATTGTCCTTAGCGGAGAGCGCAAATGTTTGAGCTTTGACTCTTCTTCAAAATATTCAAGGTTCAAACCACGGCGTGGGTGAGTGTACAATGGGTGGGTGTGTATATGGCTATGTTCGGCCCTATTGATAAGCTTAGCTATCACTCTTATTAGAGGTCATGGTTGGGATGAGGATGCCAACCCTGCGTTCTAGGGGTTTCTTACACTAATCTATCCAATTTTTTTATTAATGATATTAATATTAGTTACATTGGTAAGGGCTTTAGCTTTTTTTAGTTGCATTGATAAGGGTTTATTTATTTTTTTGAAGTCAAGGTTCAAACCCCATTCAGCATGAGGGGACCAAGATCCCTCGTAAAAACCTGGGCACCAAGACCCCTCGTAAAAACCTGTGTAAGATTACCTTTACTGTGGTCTACCGGCAAGGACACCACTTGCATTATCGGTGATGTGACCCGGGTTCAATCTCCACAACGAGATGTTTATAAAAAAAAATTGTGCAAACTCATTGAAAAAAATATAATCTATAATGAATTTATAAAAATACATTTATTTTTTTTAATCAAGTGGACATTAGCTCAATTGATTAGATCCTTCAACAAGGAGATCAAGTTCAAATCTTGCCAAACAATATATACATAATGTTACATGGGTGGCATTGTTTTATGAAAAAAAAAATATATATATATATATATATTTTTTACATTTACAGTGTTTGAACCATAAACCTCTCACTGAGAAGCCAAAACCCTTATCATACCAATGCAATAAGCTTGCAACTCTATAAAAATAAATATCGGGTGATGTGGGGGAGTTGGAGGAAGTGGGTTGTGTAAAACTTCTAGGAAAAGGGAGGTCCCAGGTTCAAGGACATGCATGCCGATATGTAACTTTGGGGTGTGTTAATCCCACCTGCCCAGTTATAAAAAGAACTCTATAAAATAAATATATTTATTAATTAATACTGCATTTTTATTTATTTATTTTATTTTATTATTATTATTTTTAATTTGGTTAGTGTGAGAAAAGGCATTTGACACAGTGCCAAGGAAAAAATTATGGAGCATAATGGAAGAGCTAGAGGTTCCAATTCACTGCAGCGCAACAGTTCACAGACTATATGAGCATGTAAAGGCTAGAATCATAACACATAAAGGGTTATCTGAATTTTTTGGTAGTGACATAGGTGTCAAACAAGGTTGCCCTCTATCTCCCACCTTATTTGGGCTGTACATTGACAAGTTAGAAGAATAGATAAACAAATTTGGGGGAGAGGGTGTGCATTTAGCCAAATATGTGGTAAAACTCCTCGTGTATGCAGATAATGTAATTATTGTGGCCAAAACGACCAAAGATCTAGAAGATCACCTTCAAGCTCTAGAACTCTTTTGTAAAGAAGTTGGGATGTAGGTGAACACGAGCAAAACAAAAATTATGATTTTTTCAGCAAAAAAGAAGAAGCAACAACTCAAATTTCAATTTGTAGGTAGAATACAAATACCTGGGCATAGACTTTCATGACAAACTTAATTGGAATACATGTAGGATGAAAAGAACTCAAAGTGGTTGGAGAGCACTATATGCACTTCAAAACAGGTGTAGGAATGTCGAGTTGTGGGACTGGAAGACCACCAAGGTCTTATTTGACCTACTTGTTACACCGGTTCTATTGTATGGTTGCGAGGTGTGGGCTAGTGGCACAACAAATGCAAAATGGAGGCAAATAGAAAGGATTCAAAAATATCTAATCACAAACTCTCTCAAAATTAAGGCCACAACCCCTTATGAAATTATTCTAGCTGAAACTGGAATCTTCCCTTTAGAAGCAATTGCTATGATCAAGCTAATATGTTGAAAAAAACAGAAAACATGACAAATGATAGATGGCCTAGGGCAGCTAGGGATGAAGAGTTGCATAGGCGAAAGAATACATGGATGAAACAAAATCAGAAATGGATGAAACGTTGGGAAATCAACATAAATGAATGCCCAAATGTCAACAAAGACAAAAAAATTATGTGAATGAAAAGTTCAGAAGTGGAATGTGGAAAAATGCAAGCAAGAAAAGACAATATTATATTGCAAATTTTAACCCAACGTATGACCACAAGTAAAAAGCGTATATAGGCGCTGAAATCAAGTGGAAGGAAAAAATACTCGTTGCTCAGATAAGGACTAGCTCTCATAGGCTTAGATGTGAAACAGGGAGATGGACAACGCCCAAAGAACAATGGGAAGAAAGGATATGTACTCTATGCAGCACAGGGGCAGTAGAGACAGAAGAACACTTCATCTATAAATGCCCGAGTTTTTAAGATATCCGTGACAAATACAAAAAACACTTGGGAACAAGTTTATGGCAGATTTAATTGAAGACAGTAAAATAAAAAAAGTTGGAGAATTGCTAACACAAATCAGCAGGAGAAGGAACAACCTTCTCAAAGA
Source organism: Wollemia nobilis (assembly GCA_028583015.1). NCBI lineage: Eukaryota > Viridiplantae > Streptophyta > Pinopsida > Araucariales > Araucariaceae > Wollemia > Wollemia nobilis. The sequence goes on from JAQPPZ010017128.1 coordinate 4,891,105, forward strand.
TATTAAAGATCATATGATATGATTTGAGTAATTGTACTTCCATATTTGAGGTCCCATAGACCATATTTGGGTCTCGCGGACGTAATTAAAATCTTTCATTTCATTTCAAGAAACCCATACGACCAATACAAAGGGCTGAGTAATCTCGTCCCAACCATGACCCTTCAAGCCCAAAGCTATGCTTATCAATAAGAAATTTAACACAACCACCACACAACCATCCCCTCACAGACTAGCCCACGTCGTATTTTATTTTATTACTTTGATCTACATAGTGGAATTGCTAGCTACGATGATCTGGATGCTTATCCGTGTTTATGGCTGCATGGTATTAGTTTGCCCTTATAACCATCAAGCCGCATTCATTTAAAACTTTTTATGCCGCTGAAAACACCAAAAAAGGAACAAACATTTAGTCCGACGAAGTCGAGATTTAAACATTTTATTCCGCTGAAAGCACCAAGAAAGGGACAAACATTCAGTCGGCAAAGTCGAAATTTGAACCCAAGGTGTTCGTCCCCCTTAAGTGGTTTATTTATTTATTTTTTTGAAGTCAAGGTTCAAACCCCATTCAACATGAGGGGACCAAGATCCCTCGTAAAAACCTGGGCACCAAGACCCCTCGTAAAAACCTGTGTAAGATTACCTTTACTATGGTCTACCGGCAAGGACACCACTTGCATTATCGGTGATGTGACCCGGGTTCAATCTCCACAACAGATGTTTATAAAAAAAAATTGTGCAAACTCATTGAAAAAAATATAATCTATAATGAATTTATAAAAATACATTTATTTTTTTTAATCAAGTGGACATTAGCTCAATTGATTAGATCCTTCAACAAGGAGATCAAGTTCAAATCTTGCCAAACAATATATACATAATGTTACATGGGTGACATTGTTTTATGAAATATATATATATATATATATATATATATATATATATATATATATATATTTTACATTTACAGTGTTTGAACCTTAAACCTCTCACTGAGAAGCCAAAACCCTTACCATACCATTGCAATAAGCTTGCAACTCTATAAAAATAAATATCGGGTGATGTGGGGGAGTTGGAGGAAGTGGGTTGTGTAAAACTTCTAGGAAAAGGGAGGTCCCAGGTTCAAGGACATGCATGCCGATATGTAACTCTGGGGTGTGTTAATCCCACTCGCCCAGTTATAAAAAGAATTCTATAAAATAAATATATTTATTAATTAATACTGCATTTTTATTTATTTATTTTATTTTATTATTATTATTTTTAATTTGGTTAGTGTGAGAAAAGGCATTTGACACAGTGCCAAGGAAAAAATTATGGAGCAGAATGGAAGAGCTAGAGGTTCCAATTCACTGCAGGGCAACAGTTCACAGACTATATGAGCATGTAAAGGATATAATCATAACACAGAAAGGGTTATCTGAATGTTTTGGTAGTGACATAGGTGTCAAACAAGGTTGCCCTCTATCTTCGACCTTATTTGGGCTATACATTGACAAGTTAAAAGAATGGATAAACAAATTTGGGGGAGAGGGTGTGCATTTAGCCAAATATGTGGTAAAACTCCTCATGTATGCAGATGATGTAATTATTGTGGCCAAAACAACCAAAGATCTAGAAGATCACCTTCAAGCTCTAGAAATCTTTTGTAAAGAAGTTGGGATGTAGGTGAACACGAGCAAAACAAAAATTATGATTTTTTCAACAAAAGAGAAGAAGCAACAACTCAAATTTCAGTTTGTAGGAGAATCGCTTGATGTAGTAGTAGAATACAAATACCTGGGCATAGACTTTCATGACAAACTTAATTGGAATACATGTAGGATGAAAAGAACTCAAAGTGGTTGGAGAGCACTATATGCACTTCAAAACAGGTGTAGGAATGTCGACCACCAAGGTCTTATTTGACCTACTTGTTACACCGGTTCTGTTGTATGGTTGCGAGGTGTGGGCTAGTGGCACAACAAATGCAAAATGGAGGCAAATAGAAAGGATTCAAAAATATCTAATCACAAACTCTCTCAAAATTAAGGCCACAACCTCTTATGAAATTATTCTAGCTGAAACTGGAATCTTCCCTTTAGAAGCAATTGCTATGACCAAGCTGTTATGTTGAAAAAAACAGAAAACATGACAAATGATATATGGCCTAGGGCAGCTAGGGACAAAGAGTTGCATAGGCGAAAGAATACATGGATGAAACAAAATCAGAAATGGATGAAACGTTGGGAAATCAACATAAATGAATGCCCAAATGTCAACAAAGACAAAAAAATTATGTGAATGAAAAGTTCAGAAGTGGAATGTGGAAAAATGCAAGCAAGAAAAGACAATATTATATTGCAAATTTTAACCCAACGTATGACCACAAGGAAAAAGCGTATATAGGCACTGAAATCAAGTGGAAGGAAAAAATACTCGTTGCTCAGATAAGGACTAGCTCTCATAGGCTTAGATGTGAAACAGGGAGATGGACAACGCCCAAAGAACAATGGGAAGAAAGGATATGTACTCTATGCAGCACAGGGGCAGTAGAGACAAAAGAACACTTCATCTATAAATGCCCGAGTTTTTAAGATATTCGTGACAAATACAAAAAACACTTGAGAACAAGTTTATGGCGGATTTAATTGAAGACAATAAAATAAAAAAAGTTGGGGAATTGCTAACACAAATCAGCAGGAGAAGGAACAACCTTCTCAAAGATATTAAAAATCATATGATATGATTTGAGTAATTGTACTTCCATATTTGAGGTCCCATAGACCATATTTGGGTCTCGCAGACGTAATTAAAATCTTTCATTTCATTTCAAGAAACCCATACGACCAATACAAAGGGCTGAGTAATCTTCTCCCAACCATGACCCTTCAAGCCCAAAGCTATGCTTATCAATAAGAAATTTAACACAACCACCACACAACCATCCCCTCATAGACTAGCCCACGTCGTATTTTATTTTATTACTTTGATCTACATAGTGGAATTGCTAGCTGCGATGATCCGGATGCTTATCCGTGTTTATGGCTGCCTGGTATTAGTTTGCCCTTATAACCATCAAGCCGCATTCATTTAAAACTTTTTATGCCGCTGAAAACACCAAAAAAGGAACAAACATTTAGTCCGACGAAGTCGAGATTTAAACATTTTATGCCACTGAAAGCACCAAGAAAGGGACAAACATTCAGTCGGCAAAGTCAAAATTTGAACCCAAGGTGTTCGTCCCCCTTAAGTGGTTTATTTATTTATTTTTTTAAATTTTTTTTTTTTTTTTTTTTCATAGGAAACCTCTATAAACCCTAATTCATATAAAAATGAAGTCAAGAGCCACCTTTTAAAAGAGATAACCCACCCGCAAACACTCAATCACTACCAACCAATCCATCTTTTAGTAAATCTTAGTTTTTATATGTCTGCCATGATGAGTTGACTGGGGTGTCTTTAATGGCGTGCTAGGAGGATCCAAATCTTTCTTGTAGAGGGGACAAAGGCGTCCTAGTATAGGAAAGGTTTGGACGATGTCATGTCACCACAGTTTTGACATAGGAGAGACAAAACATAAACATCGGGTACATATCACCCTCCACAAGGTTAAGGATGCCGCCAACCACGGCAATCAACCTATATGATTGGACGACACCGCAACACTCCATTCCCATCGCCAAGGGATTTACAAGCACGCCTTGGCCAAGGTCCGGTGGGTCCCACGCCCGTCTTCCTTGAATCGAATGGAGGCTGTCGGAGCCGGGCCCCACGTGGTCCTCCTTTGAATCGGGGACACGGATCCCACATGTCGTTTCCCTAAAAACGGCTCAGGTCCCGCTAATCCGACGGTTGGCAGGCCGCCGGATCTGAACCAGGATAATGTGGGGACGACCGGGAGGTCCAGTGAATCCATTTTACGACGTGAGTCGACAGCCCCACCCCGGACCATTGAACACAAGACACGTGTACCGAGACATTCACAGCTGGCAAGGCAAAGCCTCTGCTGGGGCCTGACACAAAGGCAGCCGGTGACCGGCCTGCCCTGTCGTTGTTCCTGTGTTTTGTTATAAATGCCCGAGTTTTTTAGATAACCGTGACAAATATAAAAAAACACTTGGGAACGAGTTTATTACAGATTTATTTGAAGACAGGAAAATAAAAAAAGTTGGAAAATTGCTAACACAAATCAGCAAAAGGAGAAGGAACAACCTTCTCAAAGATATTAAAAATCATATGATATGATTTGAGTAATATTTAAGGTCCCATAAACCATATTTGGGTCTCGCGTAATTAAAATCTTTCGTTCATTCATTCGCTTTCCACTTCCAGGGCATTAGGCATCTATAAACCTACACAGACTCCAATGCTCTCCAATGCTCTCTTTCTCTTTCTCTCTCTGTTCCGTTGCAGTTAATTAAATCCGGACGTCAGGACGTTCTTAATCTGGGTTGATTGTTGTCGTGCTTTTAATTCTCTTTCTACTGACTCAAATCTAAGCTGAATCTCCCTGTCCTCTCTCTCTACTCATACGAGGCGGACCCCGAGGGCCTCTGAATTCCAGCGCGGATCGACAATGGGGTCCCGAGAGTGAGTGTGCGTAATTGTACTGTGAACATTTGTTTTTTTCCGGCTCGTTTGGCATTTCGAGAAATTTTTGGCGGAGCCGAACATTCTACGGATCTCTGTGCCCTTCAACTCTACGCTGGACGGACGAAAGAGTCCACTTCTATTTTCAAACGCCAAACACCATCAAAGCCGAGAAGATCAGACTGTGTCTGCGGCATTATACGTTCACCTGTTTTTTTTAAAGCTTTTTTCCATCCCATTATTTCATATTATATGGTCGTCTCAGTTCTAAGGTCGAGTGCGGCGTTGATCCAGTTCAGGCCATTTTCGACATAAGGTGTGCTTCCGTTGCTTTGATCATTTAGCTTCTTTCATTTTTTTTTTTTCTTTGCAGCAACTCTCTGTCTCTGTGTCTCTCGCTCTATAAATTTATGAGGTTACAAAGTAAGTCATTCTGGTTTGCGAATCTTATCTTCAGATTTTTTTTCTATTGTTGGAACGATTTCATGGCTAAATGGATTATTTAGGACTATTTTTGTGTGCACTGATTACATGCATTGCAATTTCGCCGGTCTTCAAAAGGTCGCAGCAACTTCCGCAACTGAATTGGGATTTGCTTTATCTTAAAGACGTGGACTTAATGGATTAACTTGGAGACAAGTACGGGTCGTATTTTCCCTAATTTAGAGTCTAAAGCCTCGGAAAGCGGATCCGAAGATTCATCTTGTAACCGTCTATAGCTATGTATAACCTAGCTTAAGACTGATCTGAATAAACCGGAGTTAAGTTGATAAGAAGATCGTGAAAAGATTTACAGCTTTCCTTTTTAATGCCAAAGATATTTTGGCATAAAACAGAGTCTAGTTGTGGCTAATATGGTTTGGGATTTGATAGCTTCAATTCTGTTGACAAAACAACTAGCTTAAAGTTAGGCATTTTCCTCTTCGCCAGTGGTTTATGTTGCTGGCTCAAGGTTGGCAATGCAAGGGGTAAATTGGGGCTCAATGGCAACTGCAGAGATCGTTCTTAGAATAGACAGGTGTTATAATGGCCAAGGAAAGGAGTAGCTTCGTGCCTCAGTTCTTAGTGGATTGTAGGATCCTGCCAAATGCACATATTGAGACTGCATTGACGAGTATACCTCTGAGAGTGCAGGTGGATTGGCATAGCCATAAGTACCCGTGATTTTTGTCGCGAGATCGAAGCCTAGAGAGGTACAAAATTAGAACAACCCATGTCAGGTAAATGCGAAAGTTCCCATGTTCTTGTAAGAACGCGATACAATCATTCAGCAGAATAGCATGCGCATTACTAGGGAATCATCACAGAATGCATGTAAAGGTCGGCTGTATTGAGATTATTCCTTGAAGGATATATAAGGTAATCATCATTTAGGAATCTGTTTGCTAACAACAAAATGGGTTCTTTAGTCAACCGGTTGCTTGTTATTACATGTACTTTGCTCATTTCTTGAGGAATCGCAATGTCAACTATTAATCGTATGATTCTGGTTATTTATGAAGTTTACGCCCTCCTTACTTGAATCCTTGTTAATTGTCTAATGGAAATAGTTAAATTTAAAAGTTGGTTTGTGATATATAAAAATGAGTGATCGTTTTAGGGAGTCCTTGTCATTATAACTCCATTTTCATGTTATGTGGAGCTTAGACCCTTTTTGAATCCCTAAAGTTGAATTTTGTGCTAACATGCTGCTAGGAACCAAGCTTGTTGCTTGTCAAGTTTTAAGATATTTAAAATATAAATTTGAATGTCTGATAAAAAATAAGATTATAGTTTATGGAAAGAGATTAATTTTCAGTACAAGAAGTTCTAATCTTAATAAATCTAGTGATCTTTTCAATGACGTTTGCTTATTTACAAGTTTTTGGAATTTCACCAGAATATCATCAATATGAAAATGTTATTTTGGAATCTGGAACCCGCTAACGCTTTTCATATTTAACTTGTGCCCTGGATTTGAAACTTTGTACATTTGTATAAAAATATCTGAGACGCTGCACTCTCTTAAATTTGGCTTGTTTGATTTTTTATCAAATGACAACTAATTTGCTGTGCTCTTCTGTATTTTTTTGATTAATTAGGTAGTCTTATTCCATGCAGAATTATGTCATTTATTGACAACTCTGATTAGGATTCTTTGGCATGACATTATAAGATATATTTAGTTAAAGCCTTCTATGGAGGCAAACATATACTTCTAATTGCAGTGCATACTCTACAATCTTGTAAACCTTAGTTCAACAGGCTGATATTTATAGTGCAAAGCTGTAAATATTAGTACAAAATGTTCTTTGATGTGAGAGCTTGGTCAGCTTTATCAGATGTCATTTCAGTTGCATGGTGTTAGACCATCTGGGTGCATTTATTCTGTTATTTTATTCATAGATGTAGTGCAAGGAAAATGCCTAAATAGCCGTACATTTAATAGACATGTAAATTATATGATAAACATTTTTATAATGTCTATGTAATAATGTTTACAAGTGCTTTGTGGAATGCTTGTTTCTCAGCAATGCTCCTTTCATTGTTTTTGCAGGTCGCTTTATTGGTTGGTATTTAATTTTACTGAGACTGGCATGTTCTGTTACATGGGCATAGTAGAAGCCTTTTTGACATTCATTTAAATTGGTTGAACTTGAAAAATATGGAGTAAAGCATGTTGCAATAGTTTCTTCTTGTATGTAAAGATGGCTAGCCATGGCATTGAGAGAGCAGATGATTGCAGCGAGAGCACGACAGTGACAGAGTTGGGGAGAGAGAAGAGTACAGATTCTTGTGTCCCTATAAGTGGCAGTCTTAGTACAAGCAGTAATATTGATGGGATTTTCAAGAGCAGTCTAAGCAGCAATGTTACTGGTTCTAGTAGTGTGAAGAGCAGCTTCAGTGGTAAGGCAAGTGATAGCATGGGTAAAGATGCAAAAGCCAGGGAATTAAAATCTGCTGACAGTTTAAAAAATGATAGGGTTGAACGCAGTGAAAGTGGGAAAAGTAGTATGAGTGTGGCTAGTAGTAGTATCAGTGATGGCACCGAGAGCATCTGTAGTGGTTTTAGCAGTCTCCTAAACAAACCGCACAAAGCTAATGATCCACGATTGGAGTCTATTCAGGTTGTTAAAGCCAGAGATGGTGATTTGGGATTGAGTCATTTCAGGCTTTTGAAGCGCTTGGGATGTGGTGATATTGGGAGCGTATACTTGGCAGAGTTAAGGGGAACCAGATGCTTTTTTGCAATGAAAGTAATGGATAAAGGGTCACTGGAGAGCAGAAAGAAGTTGCTTAGAGCACAGACAGAGAAGGAGATTCTATCTTGTTTGGATCATCCCTTCCTACCAACGTTATATACACATTTTGAGACAGATAAATTCTCATGCTTAGTTATGGAGTTCTGCAGCGGAGGGGATCTCCATACACTTCGCCAACGACAGCCTGGCAAACACTTTTCTGAGTCTGCTGCAAGGTAATTCCATTGGTTGTGGACCTTTATGCATATGGAGGTTAATTTTGACTCTGTTAATAATTTCTTTTATAGAGAGACAGTGCTTTGGTTTGGCAATTTATTGATATCACAATGCGAGTGTTTGGCGCTGTGATCTGTATGGTCTATAAAAGTTTTATGTTTCAAAATCTTCCTCGAGAGAAAACAGCTTGGTTGGTTTGATTCCTCTTAATTGAGGATCTTTATGCTAGAAGTATGTTGTCTGAATTCATGAAGTACATTGTTCAAGTTCTATGATATACCACCTTCGGAAATCCTTAGGCATAATAGATGCTGTTGGAATTTACCATTGCACTGCCTATCTATGGCATGCAACAACTCTTGGAATTGAATGGTCACTCTTCTTTGTCACTGCTTTTACATTCTTCAGTGGAGTTTTCTTACGCATGCCTGATATTGCAATGCTTTCTGCAATAACTTTGAGCATCATTAGCTAATTCCTTTCTGTATCTTGCACCTACACATACTTCAACGGTTCAACCTAAGTTTCAAATATGCACTTATGGTTTCAAGAACATGTAGCTAGTATTGTCATCTAGAAGTCCTGCATGTTTAATATCCAACATATATGCACTAAATATGCATCACAGTATATAAAATGAGAAATCCTCAAATAAAATCAATGTTTTGATTCTTTGAATAGTGATAAATGATATGCAATTTTTGAACAGTTTTTTTAACCCTGGAATGTAGAAGGTGATGAGACCTTCAAATATCAATCTTCTTTTTACTAATATTGTAACTACAAGAAAATAATATGCCTGTGCGAAAGCATTGCTTTTGATCTGTTTTACTTTTGTCTTGTATTCAAATAAAATTTTCATAGACTCATTTTTATCTAGTGTTCAACACCTCAATGTTTTGTTAAAGGGAATTCCCCATGCTTGTGGGAGTTCAAATTATGATTTTCAATACTAGCAGTTGTCCAGGATATATGTTTTGAATCAAACATGTAATTTTGTATCAATTTTTGTTCTTTGAGCTTAAATTAACAAAGGATTTTTGTTGCTTTCCCTTTGTGCAGGTTTTATGCATCAGAAGTTCTACTCGCAATAGAGTATTTGCACATGTTGGGAGTTGTCTACAGAGACTTGAAACCGGAAAATGTTCTGGTGAGAGGGGATGGGCACATCATGTTATTAGATTTTGATTTATCGTTAAGGTGTTTCGTTAGTCCTACTCTTGTTAAGTCAGCATCTTCAATTGCTGATCCTTCACGGAAGGCCTCTACATACTGTGTCCAGCCCTATTGTATAGAGCCTGCATGTGTGACACCGGTTTGTGCACGACCACACTGTATACAGCCTTCTTGTTTTGTGCCTCGTTTCATGCCTAAACTTTCCAGAAAAACACGAAAGGCAAAGAATGAGATTGCAAATCAAGCAACTATACTTCCAGAGCTAATTGCTGAGCCAACTAGTGCTCGGTCCATGTCATTTGTGGGTACTCACGAATATCTGGCTCCCGAAATAATTAAAGGGGAGGGCCATGGGAGTGCTGTGGACTGGTGGACATATGGAATATTTCTATATGAGCTGCTTATTGGAAAGACTCCATTTAAGGGTGCAAGCAATCGAGAAACATTATTTCATGTTGTGGGGCAGCCACTAAGGTTCCCTGACACTCCATCAGTTAGTTTTGCAGCACGAGACTTGATTAGGGGTCTGCTTGTGAAAGACCCACAACATAGGCTAGCCTATAAAAGAGGGGCTGCTGAAATCAAACAACATCCCTTCTTTGAAGGCACAAACTGGGCACTTATTCGCAGTACCTTGCCTCCTGAAATTCCTAAGCCTGTTGACCTGGACTTCTCAATGAACAAAGTTGCTCCTTCTGCCGTCAATGCAGAGAAGACTAAAGTTGTCAATCCAGATGCACATTCTTCTGGAGCCTACGTAGATTTTGACTTTTTCTAGTTTGGATGTTTCATGGTGCTTGGAATCTCCTCTGCATTTGAGTTGAAGCATACTTTTATTAAATAATCCTTTTTGTAGATCATTCCAACATTGAGTTAATCTGAGGGTTCTTAAACAGCCAATGCTTTATCCATGGTGTATGGAGTTTTGAGCTGCATTTTAAAAGATGTACCATATCTCCAAAAATTCTTAGCACTATTAGACAGTCATCATCATTATCTACAGATTTAATTGTTAATCAAGTGCTTATTTATCAAGAGCATTATTCAAATTTTCATAAAATTGAGATTAAAAAACTTGCGTTGGAAGGGAGAAGCTTCTATTTCAAATTTCTCAGCCATTTAGTACTCTACAGTTGCCAAATTCCGATCTTCCTGACCAGATTTGCGTAGCTTCCAACATGATTCACGAGGATAAATTCATTAAAAATGTGCAGTGCGTTTAAGTTGTTATTTTGAAAAATGCATAAATTTTGTTTTGTATTGAATTCATATACATACGAGTTCCTGAGCATTTGAGGTCACAGCGTATAGTTTTCATGAACTGGGCATTATGAATTTCTGTGCAAGCGGGGTCACAAAGAGGATAGATTAAATATTGTGGGCATTGTTCTATATATATATAGAGAAGGGGTAAATACATTAAACTTTTATAACTAGAATACTGGAGTTTGGCTAGGATAATACTGGATAAACAACATAGTTTTTCATATGGCTGACCAGTCATGGGTGTAACTATTTAGTGGGAATAAGGTTGTACATCACATTATGAGAGTTTTGGTAACCCAAATATGAGAGTTTGGGTAACTTAACATATATGAAATCTATTTTATAGAGTCCACAGCCTTACATCTTGGTAACTAAGATATGAGAGTTTGGGTGACTTAACATACAGCCAAGAGCCTTACAGATGTTAAAAACCAACCACTTTCCTTGTCTAATGCTTTTGGTTTCTTTATCCTTCTGATAAATTATCAATTTCTATTATTAATTATTATTCATTAATTTTATATATGTTTTTTATCATTAATATCTATTTAAAATTTCTCCTTAGGGAGCCCACCATGTAATCCTCATTTAAAATCTAGACAATCAAACAGAAAACTAGGGAGCAAACTTTAAAGATTAATATTTAGCATTTTTTTTGTGAAGGATATCATAGTGGTATATCAATTAAACAGAAAATTAGAGAGCAAACTTAAAAAATTAATATTTAACACTTTTTTTTTAAAGGATATCACAGTGGTATATCAATTAAACAGAAATAGTGGTATATCAATTAAACAGAAAACTAGAGAGTAAACTTTAAAGATTAATATTTAGCACGGCTTGTGAAGGATACCGTAGCCGTATATTTTTGGATTTTTATTGAGAAGATAGTTCAAACCCTAGTACAAGGGGACCATGACACCTTTCAAAAACCTATGCTTTACTCTAAAATTTTTATCTGAAAGAGATAGGTCAATTGGTAGTGACTGAGTGGCTTACCAGTAGGCTGCCCTGGTTTCATTCCAAAGAGGGTTTCATTGACTTTACCTTTATCCAGTGAGCTAGGGTTTATGAAGGTTTTTCTAATAAAAAAAACTTACAATTTTTATTAATTGAGAAACAAGAAAAATGCAGAATACAATATAACTTCTTGCACTAATTTGAGAGTCAATGATTTACTGGTGGGCTGCCTTGGTTTGATTTTTAGGACGGTTAGGGTCCTTTAACTTTGGTAACTTCTTACACTAATTTGAGAGTTCGATGGCTTACTGGTGGGTTGCCTTGGTTCTACTTTTAGAAGGATCCAGGTTCTCTTGATTTTGTTTTTACTCACTAAACTAAGGTTTAACTTTTAAACTAATTTAAATGTCAATATTTTAAAAATAATTCTTTTCTATTGTCTTCGTTAAATCTATTAGATAATGAATTGATATAAAATAATTATAGACAATATGTCTAAACTAGTTTCTTTTCTATTGCTTCTTGCACTAATTTGAGTTGTCAATGTTTTAAAAAATATATTCCTTTTCTATTGTCTTCATTAGATCTATTAGATACAATAGATCTATTAGATGATAATTTGAGTGTCAATATTTTAAAAATAATCCCTTTCCTATTATTTTTATTAGATCTATTAGATAATGAATTGATATAAATTAATTATAGACTTACGACAATACGTGGAAAGTAATTTCTTTTTTATTCTCTTTATTAAATTTCATAAATAATTATAATTTTTTTTATATTTGGTTAGTGTGAGAAATCCTTACAACCAACGCAGGCCCGAGCAGTTTCCTCCCAACCATGATCCCTCGTAAAGTCGAGAGCTATGCTTATCAATAGGGTAACACACAACCACCACATACCCACCCCCTCACACACTCGCCCACGCCGTGGTTTGAACTTGGGACCTCTTAAAGAAGAGCCAAAGCTTGAATTTGCGTTATCCCCTTGGGACTAATAAATAATTATAATTAATTAGAAACAAAACATATAAAATAATTAGATGTTTTTTTCTAAACATAGGAAAATCAGTAACACTATTGGATGTAGCCTGTTGGGTAAAATAAAGTCAAGGAGACCTCGACCCTCTAGAACATCAAATTGGAGTAGCCAAATAAAAAATCTCGGTCGCTACCATTCAACTTATCCTCTTTTGGTTATGTCGTGGTTTAAACCTTGGACATATAAAGTTAAATGTGGGTTTTATGAGGGATCTCTATCCCCTTGTACCGGGGTTTGAACTTGGATCTCATGGATGAAAACCCAAGGACTTACCACTATGGTATCCCTCATGGGACATAAAACAATTAGATGTTAATAGGTAATTTAACCTTTTAAGTCATGTTTCACTTCCCACCCCCATCTCTCTCTATATAAAGAGACACATAATTGTAATATTTATTTTACTCTTTTATATGGGATTGAGAGATATAATAAGGAATTTAACAATTGAATGTTGAGGTGATGAAAAAGAAAAAAATAATTTGAAATTGGGAATATTAAATAAGTTATGACAATGTTTAAAGAAAAATATGGTACAAATTCAAATCTATAACATATGATTGGAAATAAACAATGGTTTAATACTTTTCAAGAAAAATGTGAGAAATTAGTTGTCATAGCAGATTATAGAACATATGAGGTCAAAAGAGTAGGAGATTTTAATCAACTTGTCTAATAGAAAATGCAAGCTTAAAAATATGTTATATGTTCTAAGATTAATTGCTAATCTACTTTTAGTATCTTAGATGATATATTGAACACAAGAAGAAATGTATCAGTACCAAACAAAGAAAACTCACAACCATTGGATCCTACACAAATGGTCTATTTACTCTTGATACCCTCTCAAACATTATTCTATCAGTGAGAACATTAGAAACAAGAGAGCTTTGGCATAGAAGGGTAAGATATATAAGTGTATCCTCTTTGAATGAAACGAGTAAATATCAAATGGTGGTAGGATTATGAAATTAACATACCAATCTATAGTTTTTCCATAATGTCTTGTTGGAAAACAACATAGAATACCATTCAAATTAAGTTTATAAAGAGCTTAGGAGCCACAAGAATTAGTGTATAAAGATTTATGGTCCGCTACTAGTCTTGGAGGACAAATGTTTTCAGCTAGTTATTGATGACTATTCCACGAAAATGTGGGTATACTTCTTGAAACTTAAATATGAGGCTTTTAGTTGTTTTAAACAATTTAGGCAACTTGTGGAAACAAGAAATTGGAAGATCAATCAAGTATCTTTGCTCGAATAGAGGTGATGAATTTCTAACAAAAGAATTTGAATAATTTTAAAGACTAAATGTTATAAATATACAACTCACTATAACTTATTCACCCTATCAAAAGGGTATAGCAAAAAGAAGAAATCGTTCCATTATGGAAATGGTATGTTGCATGCTGAAAGAAGCAAATCTTGATCGAGAACATTAGGCAGAAGCAATTCACATTGTAGTATAAAACAAAATAGACCACTACAAGAATGCTTAAAAATATTATTCTTGAAGAAATCTGATCGGGATGAAAACCTTCAATAGAACATCTAAGATTTTTTGGATGTAAAGCATATGTGCAGATACCAAAGCAAAAAAGTACAAAATTAGATGAAAGAACTATATGTGAGATATTCTTGGCTATGATGACGATTCAACATGATACAAAGTAATTGATCAAATCACATAAAAAATTCATATAAACAAAGCTATGGTTTTTGAAGAAGGGAACAAAACCCTTGTTAAAATTCCAAAGATCAATACAAGTCCTATTCTGAATATTTTATCAAATCAAGAAAAATCTTCAAGTGAAGATTTAGAATAAAAAACATTCAATGTACTAGTTGAAGACTCGGAGTTCATGTCACCACAAAGAAAAGAGGCAAAATAGTATATGAATACACTCTTTGTTACCAAATTCGTCGACTCTTTTAGATAAAATTTGAAATTCATCAAATTTAAAACCTTGACGAATAAGTTCGGTGAATAAATCCTAAAATTCGACAAGGAAAAAAAGTTTCGCACATGGCTGCTACTCTTATTGACGAGCCCCTTTTGCCTGCCAAAATCAAGTGGTAACAATCGAAACGTAATGGTGTAAATTAGTGGGGCAATTCTGTAATGCTTGTACGCATTAAATTTAGATACCTTAGTCCCCGTTGGGCTGTGGTTTTGTCAGGCAACTTTCGCAACAAAGAACAACCTTCAAAGTCTAGGTACTCTAGTTTGGTGATTTCTCCTAAATCTGAGATAGACAGGCTCCTGCAATATTGCAATGCTAGATACTGAAGTTGCAACAATCCAGTAAAAGAATCTGGCATCTTCTCGAGATCACTGCAGCCAGATAGATCTAAATGTCTGAGGTTTCTTAGTGCCTTGAAATCAATTGGGAGTGATTTTAAACCTTTGACATTTTTTAAAACCATTTTAAACAAATCCGTCAGCTCTCTCACTCTAAACCAGTCCCAAACACACAGAAGCCTCCTTGGAGTTCTTGTCAACACGACTACTTGAAGGGATATTCCTTTTTGGAATTTCTGCAGACTCTCCACAATAGTCCACTTTTAATTCACCTAATTGGTAGCAATTAGTGGGACAATTTTTAGTTACTAATTTATTTACATAATATTTTGAAAAGATATATGCACATTTATAATATATCAAATTTTATATGTTGAATTTTATTTCGAATTTTTAAACATGTCAAATTTATTTCGAACTTCAAGAGTGTTGAACTCGAACTTGGTAACTAAGAATACACTTAGTTCAACCCCCACGACAGATATGTATATGTATAAGAAGTATTTACTCAATAAAAAAAAACTAAGAATACACTTAAGGACTCAAATCTAGAGCAATTGCAAGATCTTACAACTACAAGACCACAAACTTGTAGCATGATAAGAACAAATATAAGTTTAATGAGTTTAGTAGTAGAATCTACAACTGCACAAGCCACTATAAAACAATCAGAATGGAAAACAACCATGGAATCAAAATATGCAACATTAATGAAGAATAAAACATGGGATCTAATTGATCTATCATATTGAAAGAAAGCAGTAGGATGTAAATGGGTCTACAAGATAAAATAGAAGGCAAATTGTTCTCTTGAAAAATACAAGGCATGTCTAAGAGCAAAGGGTTATACTCAAACAAAAGGAATTGACTATGAAAAAACTTTTGCACCTATAGCAAGAATGACTACCATACACACAATTTGTGCATTTATATCAAATGGATGTTAATAGTACATTCCTTAATGGTGATCTTGAAGAAGAGGCATATGTGATTAAGCTAGAAGGATTTTTCATCAAGGGATAAGAACAAAAGGTCTACAAATTAGATAAGTCATTATATGGATTAAAAGGAACTCCTAGAGCATGGTACATTAAAATTAATGATCATCTACTATGACATAATTTTCAAAGGAGTGCATCAAATTCAAACCTTTATACAAAAAAGGTTGGGTTAGAAAGAATAATTCTTGTGGTATATGTTGATGATATAGTAATCACATGAATTTCAAAGACTCTGATAGATGAGGTTAAAAATGATCTAAAAAGGACTTTGAAATGACCTATATAGGAATTCTACACTATTGTCTTGGTTTAGAAATTTGTCAAAAAGATAATAGCATCACAATAACTTAGACAAAGTATGCAAAATCATTATTGGAAAAATATAGAATGAGAAAATGTAAACCGAAAGATACTCCAATGGAGCAAGGACTACAACTATCAAGAGATGATTAATCATCACTAGTTTTTGCTACTATGTATCGAAAACTAACTGGGAGTCTTTTATATTTAACAAATACTAGACATAATATTGTTTTTGCTGTAAATTATCTCTCTAGGTTTATACAAGAACCTAGAGAAAGTCATTACAAGACAATAAAGAGAATAATGCAATATATTAACAAAACCAAAGAGTATGGTTTAAAATAGAAACAAAATGATCATTTTTACTTATAAGAATTTTTAGATTTTGACAAAAAATCAACATCAGGATATGTATTTCATCTTGGGTCAAGACCTATCTCATAACACTCTAAGAAAGGACATGTAGTGGCTCTTTCATCAATAGAAGCTAAATGTGGTGCAACAAGAGATGCAGTATGTGGAGCACTATGGTTACAATACATTTTATCAGATATGTGAATAAAGAAAACTCTTGCAATATTGAATAGTGATAATCAAGGAGTTCTCAAATTAATAAAAATCCTATATTTCATGAACAAACAAAACATATTAAAGCTCAATGTCACTTTATTAGAGAACATGTTCTAAATCATCTTATAAGATAAAATATATCCCCATTGAAAATCAATTTGTCGATATTTTTATAAAAGTACTTGGACGAAACAAGTATTAGATATTTCAGAGTTAGCTATGTACAACAAAAGATCTTCACACCAAATAATGTAACACGGGGTGGTGTTGGAGATATTATATTATTTGGTAACATTAAAGTACCATGGGGTACATTTGTAAATATTAGTTTAGGAGTGTGTTTTATATTTGTCTAATGTATGTGTCAATGTGTGAGGAGTGTCCATGTGTTATGTAATAAAGTGTGCAAGTGTAAGGTGTGAGGTGTGAGTTGTGAGAGTGCAAAGTGTCAAGTAAGTGAAGAGTCATAGGTGTTAGGTGTCAAATATGCAAGTGAAGAGTCACATGAGATGTGGCAAGATGTAAAGTGAAGAGTCATGAGAGTTTTGTCATAATGTGAGGAATGTGAAAGGATGCATCTCCCGGATGTTTGAGGAGAGCAATAGTTGAGAGTATTGAAGAGTCATTTGTAAGGTTATATAATGGAGACAAAGCTCCATGCATTGTAATTGATCTTGATGTAATATTTGATGATTTATGAATAATACAAAGATTTCTTATTATGAAATATTGATGTTGTTATGTGAATACATTTTTATGTGAATGATATTATATCTCGAGATATTGCTCTATGAGGTAAGATGGTTGAATTGCCAACAATTTCTAGTAGCTAAATCTCATGCCATTTGATACAATTATATTTATTTATTTTTAATAAGTATCACAATATTTAATTTTTCCTTATTAAGTAAGGAATCTCTTGCATGTTTTCCTATAAGCATTACTTTAAAGCATTCTCCTATTTTTATTAATAATTTAACTTTTAATGGATTGCAAAAGTGAGACATGTCTCTCTTGAAATTGTCTATGTAGAAATATTTATCATTTAATATTATTCTCAAAATTGTTTCTTATCAAATCAATTTCCAGTTACATGATAAGAAATTTTTATGTACTTGGTTTGTTCACAAAAATAAATTTTTAATTATCTAAGTGGTGTTATCATGATAGGGGAATTGAAGTGGAATTAAATTTTTATTGCATAAATCCTTTTGTAGCTATATTGCTTAATAGCATGTTTAGGTTGTTTCCATATGTTTATCCTCTTATTGTGATGACCTCAATTTGATTGGATTGGGCTTATAGATTAATATTGAGTTAGAGGTTGAGGATAAGGTTTAGGACTAGTAGTCTAGAAGTTTATAAATAGAACTGCAATGTGATCTAGTGAATCATCAATTAACTTATTGCTACTTATTCGATATTTTCCATTTTTTATGAGAGTGTCATCTCAAACTAGCTTATGATATTGATCTCTTTGAGTGGATTGGATTGTACTCATGGATATTTGAATATTTTGAAAATATATTTTTAAATTGTCATTGCTTATTTTGAGCATTTCTTTGATGTTGAAATTATTGTGAATCGTGTTGTAGACACCAAATCTTAGCCATTTGACACACACACACACACACACACACACACACACACACACACACACACACACATATGTCAAGCATCCAATGAATAGATTTAATCGACGAAAATTTTGTTTCAACGGTTAGATTTAAATCAAAATACAATGCCACATATCAAACATCCAACGGTCAGATTTAATCAATGAAAAGTTTGTTTCAACGTCCAGATTTAACACACACACACACACACACACACACACACATATATATCAAGCATCCAATGACCAAACTTAATTGACAAAAAGTTTGTTTCAACGATTAGATTTAATCCAAAATACAATGCCATAGATCAAACATCCAACGGTCAGATTTAATCAATGAAAAGTTTGTTTCAACGACCAGATTTAACGACATTGCATTCAAACCCTAACCCTAACCTTTTCAAAAGGGTTATAAAATACCATTCACTTTTGTGAATGAGGGGAGGAAAAAAAAAAGAGGACGACACAAACAAATGAACGAAGATGGAGGTAAGAGAGAGAGAATACTACTGTTATATTTCCAAAATCATGATTTATGTATGCAATAATATTTCCATTTTTAATTTATATTGATCATTTCATTATACTCACTTTGACAGGTGCTACTAACATATTTTGTTGCTTCCATGTGTGCAGGATTCACAACTTCACTCACTGCAAAGGCGTAAATCAAATCTACTTCAATTAATGGTCACAACAACAAACCCACCATCCAACTTGCTTATGGCATGAAAAGTTGAAGACACCATCATTATTTTGTAAAAAGGGATTACCCCTTTTGGCACATTTGATTGTAAAAGGTACCCTAAAAGGGTCAATCTGTATCAAAAGGGATTTTATCGAATTTAATACAATATTTTATTGTTATTGCAAATGGTGTGTTTTTTATTTGCACAAAATGGCGATCACGGTGGGACTCCCAAAGGGTTTTAAATTTTTGGTTTTTTTTGTTTTTGTCTTCATTATGGGTGGTAGATCAAGCATTTTTAAATTTTAGGCATTTAAAAATATATATATAAAAAATCAATCTAAGTTACATTTTAGGGCATACTTTTAATTCTTAGATAAAAAAATAATAATAGCTTTATGTTTTTGTCTTCATTATAGGTGGTAGATCAGGCATTTTAAAATTTTTAGGCATTTAAAAATATAAAAAAAATCAATCTAAGTTGCATTTTAGGGCATACTTTTAATTCTTAGATCAAATAATAATAATAATAGCTACATCTAGGGTTAGCTTGCATACTAAAATGCATTTTAGGTTACACTAAAATTTTAGATTTGCCCTGTTTTGGTTTTTGTTACACAGTAAGAGATGCAGATCTGCATCTAGGTATTTCTAGAAACATTTTAGAGACCATTTAGAATTTGTTGGTTGTATTTTAATTAGGGTTTTTGTTTTACGTTTTTTTTTGTTGTGTGTTTTATATATTTTTTTGTACGTAATAAAATAAAAGTGCATATTAGATTTGCATTTTGTTTTTCGCAGGTAATAAAATGGAAGTGCATGCTAGACTTGCATCTTAGAATAATTTTACATTTTTGCTAAAGCAAAATTAAACATCACACACTGTGCATGTTTTATAATTCCACACCTTTGCAGGACAAGTGCGAGAAAAAACCTCTACTGAATGAGTTGGATTTCAGCACCAACCATCAAAAAGCCCTAGTGTAACCATAGCTAGTTGTGACAGTTTCTTGGATTTCATCACCAAGAAATTGGTTACTCTTGAGACTAGCTCGAGGTAACCAAGGTTAGATGCCCTTCATTTTGAGGGCTTAATAATCACGAAATCGCAATTGGCATTTTTACCGAAGCTCAAACAAGAGGGTGAAGTGAAAGCCCAGATAATCCGGTAGCAAGGAATTAGACAACACGATCTCTTTCAAAGGTATTTTATTCCCTTAGGTCATACCCATTGCCAATCCTTCACCTAGGAAGCCATATCAACCGTTCGTGATTATCCCTCGTTAGATGGGTGAGTTTGAACAACCTTCTAGATTCATTTCACCACCTACATGCATAGTTTTATAGGCCTAGGATTTGCACAAAACACATAGAAAATTAAAAAAAATTGAAAATTCTTGTTTGCTAAATGTAAATTGTTTGTTTGGTTGATAGTGTAAATTTCACATTTTCACACACCCATACATTGCACATTCACTTTCTCCTAGCTTATGGTAACGACCTGAGGTCAAGCCAGAGCTATGAGTCAATTGCCCACAAACCATTCATCGTGACCATGTTGCACTTCGTTCAAAATTCACATCACCCAACCATATCTATGGTTGGTCAAGCCAATGTTTTTGTTGGACCCTCTCATGCAGACATAATGTAGAGGGTGATCCATACTTCCATTCCTGAGACTCCCTGTACTGAATCATCCACACCTTCTGATAACCACACCAACTACATCAATGTCGATGCCCTTAGAGCTTATTTAAGCTCGACTTTCCCATATTTGCCTCCCCTCACCATTCCACCCTGATCTGTTCCTACCTTTTAGTAGGAACCCATCCATTCGTAACCTAACAACATCAATCATATCTTCAATAATCCTCTTTTTGGACCTACATCTCTAAATAAAATTCAACCACCATCATTCAATTCATACACCTAAATTCCACCCACTAACACCACCATTTATTCCAACCCACTTTATGAGGCACAAAACAATGATGCTTCACAAGTGCCAACCTTCATTACACCTACATGTCAAATCCATGGATCCTGTGCACCATACCATTCCCAATTTTGTTGTGATTCCTTTCGTAACTTATCCTCCACCAACCCCGACTCATGTCACAACCACTCATAATAGGCAACATTCTACCATCCATACAACCACACAACCCCCATATACTATTGCCATACAAAAAATAATACATCACCTACAATAATTACTTACAGGTAATGTCAATCAAGGTGTTCACCCCATGGTACAACATCAATCACAAGTGGTATATTTCAATCATCAGTCCACTTTGAATCAAAGCAACTTCTTCACCCAAGATTCATCCTGGGTGTCGAGACCACCAACCCTAATTATACCAATGCATCCACTCCATAGTACTTATGCCACCTCAACAACTCAACATACCATCATCCTCCCATATCCACATCAACCATATCCACATCATTCACAAAAATTCCAACATTACACCCACCAACATCAAATTCCAACCATCACACATCAAACACATCAAACTTACATACAACAAATAAGTCAAAGATTCCAACCACCCTTGGAAGACCCTAAACTTTAATTTTTACAAAAACAAATTGACAACTTGGCCATGCAAACATCTAGTATGCTCTATCAGAAACCTACTCTACAACAATTAGTCAATCAACCTATTCATCCTTCGGTACCATCACCACCTTATCCGATAGATTTTACGTTATCAAAGCTTGATAAATTTAAAGGGAATGAGGACCCCAAAGAGCACATAAGTGGGTTTATTCATGCATGTTTTATAATACAAGAAAATAACCCGCTAATGCTCCAAAATTTCCCGCAAAAATTTGTAAGGGATGCTTTAGACTGGTATAACCATTTGCCACATCATAGCATCTATACTTTTGAGCAATTGACAGATCAATTCCTCAAGCGTTTCTCTCTTAATGTTAAAAAGAAAACTACACTCACCGATTTAATAAACTTATGATAATTTGATCAAGATTAAGTGTATGATTTTGGAAACTGCTAGAGAGCAATTATTACTAAATTACCATTCACCCTACCTATGGAAGGGCTTACAAGAATATTCATTGGAAGTTGTTTGAAATCCATTGCCTTGTTGCTACAATTACAAAAATATCAAACATTCAAGGAAGCACTTGCCTAGACTTGTGTTATTGAAGAAATTAAAATTCAAGAGGGCAAAATAAAACCTAAAAAGAAAGAATGACAAAACAAAAATTCAAGGGGAATAACCAAAGCCAGTAAAAAATTGGTCAAGTCAACCAAGTGATCTTGAGTCAACAAACACAACCAATCCAACAACCTTAAGTCCAAATCCAATAATCCCTACGACAACAACAACCACTGTAATAATATAATTATTAGGCGTTACCACCCCCATAATAGTTGAACACTCAAGCTCAAACATCAACCAATCGTCAACATCGATAGTATACTTGGCCAACCCATAATTATACTCCATTACTTGAACCATTATCCAACATTTCTCAAAGGTTGTATGAAGCCCAATACATCACTTTGCCAGAAATTCAGCTAGAAGACCCCAACAAGAAACGTGGTAGGGGTTATAAGGAGTATTTATACTATACCTATCATCACCAAAAGGGTCATGATATCAACAGTTGCTATTCGTTTAAAGATATTGTACAAGATTTCATTGAGAATAAAATTATTAAATTTGATAATCCTCAAGCACAAAAAAATTAAAATATTGGCATCTATCATATGCCTCTTCCTAACCATGAGAGTGCACAATAAATGAAAGGGGTATCAACTTCTATAGTTAACCCTAATCAAGTCAATCATATATATAACACTCAAGATCACCAAGGTTTTGTTAGCTATTCATATAGTCATTAGAAATCAAAGAAATATGAATAGAACACAATAGTTGAATGACCCATAGACAACAATACCTCCTCCTATGGCACCAAAATCTGCTGGACCTCAACAACATAACCACATCAATCCACTTCAACCAATTCATCTACTAAGTCATCTACCAAAATTCCCTATCACACTAAAGAGTTAGTTGAACATAGCCTTAAGTTGACTTCGGCCAAATTGTCGATCTATGAGCTCATACAACAGTCTCCCCTGCATCGTGAGGCATTGATGGAAATTCTAAAATCCATAGAACTTCAAACTCAAGGCCCTAATGCCTTTACCCATTTATTGGGAACATCCAAACATGCATGGAACCTTCAATTTCATTTTATGATTTTGAAATAAATACTGTGTCATCAAAGTTACTTGATCCTCTATTGCATATTATAGCCCACATTGACCAAAAGCCTTTTAAATGAGTTCTAATTGATATCGGATTCTCTATCAATATCATCACCACTTTAGCATTACAACACATCAACCTACCACCATCTCATATCACAAAATCAATTTTTACTTTACGGGTATTCAATGATGCTTTGTGTTCCAAAGTAAGCACTGTAATCCTACCTGTGATAGTGGGGGTCAAAACCATCTACACTATGTTCCATTTACTAGAAGGGGCCATGGCTTATAACATACTTCTTGGGTACCCCTAGATTAAGGAAATGAAGTGTTCCCTCAATATTGCACTGATATCTGAAATATATGCATGAGGGAAAGATTTATTGTATACCAGCTGACACTAAGCCATTCAAATACTACAATTTTATTTCAAACTCGTATGAGCCATCACTCCCATCTACCCATGTATCCCTCATACCTCTCACCACATTATCCACTACACATCAAAAGCACCCATTCTCGAAGCACTCCCAATCACCAATCCAAATTAAACTTCCACTTCAACATCCATACAAGGGGGACAAGTATCCAAATCATATTAATCACAAATCATCAATCATATTTCATCATCCAAACCTCCAATTTCACAAGCACCTCCCATCACTTTGTCTCAACCTAAACCTATTCAACAAGACTCATCTCCATCTTAACCACCCAATGTTGCGCAATCTATCTATCGGTCGATGAGGAGCCATTACAACATATACCCTTTTCCTATTCAGAACCACAAGTAATCTCTAAAGCCTCTACCTCCACACCCATTCCATCCGAATCCAGACCGACCAAAGTTGCAGTTTATCTCACTAATCCCAATATTGGTGAGTACATAATTGAGAGTGTCAAAATAAACCCACCTAGCATTGAGACTGTTAAAGACAATGACCATTCATGTGACCCATCCTTAGCCATAGGTGAAGTTTATAACATGGGTTCAACCTCAAATTCAATTAAATTTGTATATGGGGGAGTTTATTATTCATTTGATCCACTCCCTCTTGATGAACCCATATAACAAAGTTGTGCCAAAATAGAACATCTATCTAAACCATATTTTCCAATTAGATACGTTTGGAGGGTTCACTGGTAGGGATATGGCTTATGATGACATAAATAAGGTATTCCTGATATTATTGAACCTCACTATCGTGAACCACATGATCGCTCTGGCTTAGGATTTATACCATTACCATCTACTCTCCCCATTGAGTAGATATTTGAACAATTCACTATAGATTATGAAGAATATAGTGAAGAGGATTATGAGGAATTTTTAGAAATGAGACCTCATGTTGTAATGATAAATACCATTTCTGATGATGACTTCAAAAAAGATTTTGATGAGGAATATGATATAGTATCAATCGCATCTAATAGCTTTGAATAAGAGTCAGTTCCAATTATACATTTTACTAAGGAAGATGAATTCTACCTTAGAATATTTTCTATCCATCAACCCTTCTTTTGATTGCTCCTTCCACTAGAGCGAGATGATCTACCACCACCCCCTTGAACATTTTTGTAAAACTGATGTAAAATATGTACATCAAAAATTAGCATAGCCATTAACATTGCATTTTGTACATCCAATCATACATTTCATAATTATTTTCTTATGCATTGCATTTACGTATCCTTATCATTTTGCATGTCGGTCATTGCTCTTCAGGTTCATTTGTAAAATCCAGGGTAGTTGATCTCCAAAAAAAAATCACCCTCTACATCATAGTCACCGTTATCCCACCAAGTCAACATGATTTATGTTAACTTGATGACACCCCTCCATAATCCATACGATTTGGCAAAACCAATTCCTATTGACATAAGCCTCATTAACATGTATCATATTGCATCACCCCCATTCATTTCCAAATTTATTCTTTTGAAGGAACTATTAATAGCTTTTGCTACTTACATTCCTCTACAACCTTCACCTTCACCTTCAATAATTGATTCTTCTATTTGTCATGCTGAAATGGAAGACATTGGGTCAATAGAGTTTGATGATGTCATTTATGACATTCACTTAATCCCGATGCCTCATCAACTAGAAGAAGGTCCACACATGGTAATTGAAAACACTATAGACGTGAACCTAAGCGCAGACCCTAACAACCCTCAAATTGTAAAACTTGCAGAAGGTTTGTCTACCAAAGAGAAAGAGCATTTTATAGATTACTCACAAGGAAAAATGACATATTTGCATGGTATTATAAAGATATGCCTGGCCTTGATCCCAATGTGGTAGTTCACAACCTCACTTTACATCCTGATGTTATGCTAGTTAAAAAAAATTAAGAAATTTACATCCTACCATAGCCCTCATGGTCAAAGAAGAACTTCAAAAATTACTAGGTGTCTTTCAAACATGGTACCCATTGACTATCCTGAGTGTCTTTCAAACATGGTACCCATTTGCAAGTCTAACGAGTTGATTCACATTTACACTGATTTTTAAGATCTTAATAAAGCGTGTCCTAAGGATGAATTTCATTTACTAAACATCGACACTCTCATAGACTCTACTATGCGCCACAAAATGCTTTCTTTAATGTATGGTTTTTTAGGATATAACCAAATTTGAATTGATCTTGATGACCAACATAAAACAACATTCACAACACCTTGGAGAAATTTTTTCTACAAGGTAATGCCATTTGACCTTAAAAACGTAGGAGCTACATACCAACGTGCAATGATGTACATATTCCATGATTATATGCATAAGATCATTGAAGATTATGTATATGATTTTCTAGCCAAGTATAAGACACGTATGGATCATGTCAATATATTAGAAAACAAATTTGATCGGCTTCTCGAGTATAATGTGAAGCTGAACCCTAAGAAATGTGTTTTTAGAGTTACGTCAGGTTAACTTCTAGGGTTAATTATGTCTAAGCGTGATATTGAAGTGGACCCAAACAAGGTCAAGGCCATTATGAAAATGCCTCCCCCAACAATATTGAAGGAGTTGCATAGTTTACAAGGAAAGATTCAATTTATCCGTTGCTTTATCACATAATTCTCAGATAAATGTAGGCCATTTAATCACCTATTACAAAAGGGGGTTGTATTTTCATGGACTAAGGAACGTCAGGAGGCGTTCGATAACATCAAAAGATATTTAACCTCTCTATCAGTCTTAATGCCGCCTCATACAAGGATCCCTTTTCATATTTATATCTTAGCAACAAATTTTGCATTAGGGACAATGCTTGCACAGAAAAATAAAAACAATTGAGAGCAAGCAGTTTATTGCATTAGTTGAACATTGGTAAGTTATGAAACCATATACACATATGTGAAAAAATTGTGTTTAGCAATGGTATTCACCACTAAGAAACTTCGATATTATATGCTAAGTCACACCACTTATGTCATAGATCAATAAAATCCTTTGCGTTATATGATGACTCGCAAATACAACAATACCCATACCACAAAATAGATAATGCTTTTAACATAATTTAACCTTGACTTTATTAGCCAAAAGTCCATTAAAGGGTAGATGATAGTCGATCAGCTTGTGGAAGCTCCACTCCCTAATGATCAACCTTTATTCATTGAGCTACCAAATTATTCGGTCTTCAATATAACTTCATAGGAGAAATATGTTCTCCCTAAATATGATGTTGATATCACCTTATTCTTTAATGATTCCAAGTGAGAGAAAGGACAAGGTGCAAGAGTCATGTTTCATACACCTCAAGGGATACCCATACCTTTATCATTCAAACTCGACTTCCCATGCACAAACAATAATGTAGAATATGAAGCTCTAATATTATTCTTTCAAGTAGCTATAGCTATGGGCATAAAGTGTATGAGAATATTTGGTGATTCCCAGCTTGTTAATAAAAAGAAAGGATCATACCAATGCAGAGAACCAGTCCTAAAACTTTACAATGAGGTAGAAATAAAGTTACTAGAAAAATTAGACTGGTATAAAATTGACAACTTACCTCATTTGATGAATAGATTTACATATGTGATGGCTTCCCTAGGATCATTGATACCTAAGAACTCTGCAAGAGAAGTCCAACCATTGCTTATAATGATAATCTCTAAATATGCAATATCACGAGCTGAATCTAAGGATGAGAAGGATGTTTGTTTCATTCAAGCAAAGCTATAGAAGTCTTGGCTTAATCAGATAAAGGACTTTCTTAAGTTTGGTATGCTCATCAAATTTTTCACGAAATGCCAAACGAACTTTTAAATAGAAGGCAATTTATTTTACTCTCTTGGGGAACATGTTGTATAGACGTGGTCATGATGGAATACTACTTTATTATCTCGAGCCTACAAATGCATTGTTAGAGATACCCCTATGTAGATTTTCATTCCTATTGTTTGCATATAATCCTATTGTTAGGATTATTGTTATCTCAACTTATTATTGTTAGGCATCTTCCTTGATTAGGATTGGTTAGAGATTTCTATGCTAGACATATTATTTTTAGCGGTGGTTTGGGTTTTCAAACCTATATAATCTATTGTAAGTCTTGAGAAATTCAATTCAAATGTGCTTTATTTTCACATTTTGGTATCAGAGCTAGACGAGTGGCGACTGGTTGTTAGCCTGGTGATTGGAGGTTGATTGGACCCTCTATATAAGTCAGGACAAATGCTATTGGGTATGATCCTTGTTGGATCTGCCAAGCTAGTAGACAACCAGGTGTTTGGCATGCACATCCACTCGGGACCCCAGACCAGACATGGAGAGGCTCATGATCTGAGGTGGAGGCACAGACAGACTGACATAGAGAGACTCGTAACTAGGTAGATGTGGAGGCTCAGTTTATAAGGATGGACTAATGAGGAGAAACTTGTAACTAGGTAGATGTGGAGGTTCAGTTTACAAGGAGAGTGGTTTACATAATTTATTCATAGCACGTGGCAATTGGAGAGTGGTTTATGTGATGGTTTCATGGTGCATAGTCTACCAAAGGTAGACATTTACTTTATCGTGCATGTTTATTTTTAAACAACTTCTTGGAAGCAGCATGTCCCATGTAGGACTAATTCCTTGACTTTTAAAAAAAATGTGAAAGAGCTGACAAAGCTCGCTCTTGATGAAACTCACTCCACACGACAGAGCTAATGCTCGCTTCAACACCCATAATGAATCTCACTCTTGTCGAAGCTCACTCCACGTGACAGAGCTGACAAAGCTTGCTTCACAGCCTGCTACTGAGCCATGATATTTTTGATGCTTGTAGAGGTGATTTGAAAATCATAGAGATGGTTTTTGATGCTCGTAGAGGTGATTTAAATACCACAAAGATAGTTTTGATGCTTGTAGAGGTAATTTTAAAATCATAGAGATGGTTTTTGATGCTCACAGAGACAGTTTGAAGATCGCTTAGATCTGTAGCTAAAACTATCGAGATCATTACAGAGATGAGGTAATTTCTGGACTAGTTTATTTGTGACAACATATGAATTGCCAAATACGAACGGTTAGGAAGGAAGTGTCATATGACTAGTTTGTGACAACATATGAATTGTATGTTTATAAAAAATATATACCTGCACTCAATTGTAAGAAGAAGGAAGTATCATAAAAACAATCATCTGACAGTGGAGAAGTGTTTGTTGCTAAAATAAGCAGAAAAAGGACTGTTTGTCATATTAATTCTATTGATTGCATTTATGAAATTGTATTTTGTTGCTGTTATAATTATTGCTACAAAATAAGACAGAGATAGATATTTTGTTATTATTGATTTTATTACTTTTGAGGACAAACTCATAGTTCAATGGCAGCCAATAATAATTTTTTCGTACCTGAGTTCAATGGGCTGGATTATGAGTATTGGTCCATCAAGATGAGGACCTTACTCATTGGCAAAGGACTATGGGATATAGTCGAGGAAGGCTACAATGAACCTCAGTATTGGACAACCTTGAGTGTAGTTGATAAGACTGCTAAGAAGGATGCCCAAAAGAAGAATTATTTACCCTCTATCATCTCCAAGCAGCCTTGGAGAAGAGAATCTTCCCAAGGATTGCTTCTTGTTCAACAACACTAGAATCATGGAAAGCCTTGAAATATAGCTATCAAGGTAGTGATCAAGTGAAGAAAGTGAGGCTTCAAACCTTGAAGAGAGATTTTGAAAATCTAAAAATACAAAATGATGAAAATGTTGGTGATTATTGTATTAGAGTGAAATCCATTGTAAAAAAAATACAAACCCTTGGAGAAGACATCAAAAATGAAGTAGTGGTGAAGAAAGTGTTGAGAAAACTTCTTCATAAATGGAACCATATTGCTATCATAATTGAAGAGTCCAAATATTTATCTACTCTATCTTTTGATGCTCTAATTGGTTCTTTGATGTCTCACGAAGAAAGATTACAGGGTTCTACATCAACAAGCTATAGAGGTGATGACAAAGCTTTCTCATCCAAGGAGGGTGAAGGAAGAGGACAAGGAAGAGGCCAAGAAAGAAACCAAGGAAGAGGAAAAGGAAGAGGACAAAGGAGAGGCAAAGGAATAAGTAGTTCAAGAGGTGGAATAAGTAGTTCAAGAGGACAAGGAAGAGGCCAAGAAAGAAACCAAGGAAGAGGAAAAGGAAGAGGACAAAGGAGAGGCAAAGGAATAAGTAGTTCAAGAGGTGGAAATCAAGGAGGAGGTGACAATCAAGGAAGAGGAGGTGAAAAATCAAAGAAATCTTGTTACAATTGTGGTAATCTTGGTCATTTTGCAAAATATTGTTGGTCCAAGACTTCTCAAGAAGGGAGAGGTCAATATGGAAACTATGGAGAGGAAGAAGGTTCTTCAAATTTATTTCTAACCTATGGAAAATCAGATCAAAATCTTAATGAAACTTAGATTTTGGATACTGGTTGTTCCAATCATATGAGTGGAAAAGAAGAGCTTTTTGCTACTATGGATTCCTCCTACAAATCAAAGATCAAATTGGGAGATGACAAGGCACTACAAGTTGAAGGCACTGGAGCCATGGAGGTTCCAACAAAAGAAGGCACCAAGAAGGTAAACGACATCTATTACACCCCCAAACTCCAACATAATTTGCTTAGTGTTGGACAAATGATGGAGAAGAACTATAGACTTGTTTTTGATGAAGGAAAATGTGTAATTTTTGATAAAAACAATTGTAATAGAGTTTTTACACAAGTACCTATGACAAATAATAGGTTGTTTCCTCTTAAGTTTGGGGAACAAGGAGGTGCTCAACTTGCTAGTATATCTATTTCTAATCCAAGTGTGCTTTGGAACTTGAGATTTGGTCATCTTAATTTTGCAAGCTTGAATTTGTTGACTTCTCAAGCTATGGTGAATGGAATTCCAAGAGTTGAAGAACACAAGGAGGTATGCGAAGGATGTGCTTTGGGAAAGCACTCAAGATCAAATTTTTCAAAGGGACAAGCATGGAGAGTAAGCCATCCACTACAATTGGTGCATTCAAAAATTTGTGGTCCAATGCAAACCAAAAGCATTGGTAACAACTCTTACTTTCTCACTTTCATTGATGATTTCTCTAGGATGTGTTGGATTTATTTTTTGAAAACTAAAGATGAAGCTTTTGATTGTTTCATAGATTTCAAAAATAATGTAGGGAATCAAAGTGAGTTTGTTGTAAAAAGTCTACGGACTGATAGAGGAGGAGAGTATTCTTCAAATGCATTTCTAAAAATATTGTAAATATTGTGGAATAAAAAGGTAATTCGCAACTACCTACACCCCATAACAAAATGGTGTGGCTGAAAGAAATAACCGTACTATAGTAGAAATGGTTAGATCAATGCTTCAAACTAAGCATCTAAGTAACATGTATTGGGT
Organism: Wollemia nobilis; assembly: GCA_028583015.1. Classification (NCBI taxonomy): domain Eukaryota; kingdom Viridiplantae; phylum Streptophyta; class Pinopsida; order Araucariales; family Araucariaceae; genus Wollemia; species Wollemia nobilis. The sequence goes on from JAQPPZ010017128.1 coordinate 4,922,187, forward strand.
TGATGTTGTTAGAACTAGTGTTTATATCTTGAATAGGAGTACTACTTCTAGTTTAGATGGGATCACTCCTTATGAAGGATGGTATGGCAAAAAGCCAAATGTAAAGCACTTTAAATTTTTTGGTTGTCTTGCATATGCTCACATTCCTGATGAGATTAGAAAGAAACTTGATCCCAAAATTCAAGCATACATTTTCATTGGATATTGTGAAACTTCAAAGGCATATAGGCTCTACAATAAAAAAAAAACATAAAATTATAATCTCAAGAGGTAATTTTTTATGAAGGAGGAGAATGGGGTCATCAAAAAGTTTTTGTTGATGATGATCAAGATGCAGGTTCCTCTCAAGTGCAGTAGGTGCAGCCCAAAAACAGCAAAGGAACTCCTCCTCCAATCCCAAGTATGAGTATTACTTCAAGTACATCGGATGCTACTCCAAGTTCTTCTCCATAAATATCAGTAAGTTCTTCACCAATGGATATTGGTTCTCCATCTAGAGGTAAGAGAACACTTCAACACCATCCATATTTTAAAATATTGGATAATAATTTCCAAAAAAGATACACTAGAAGTCAAGCTAGTGAAATGAATGCAGTTTTGAAAAGACTTGAAAATATGCATATGTATGGTGATGATGACTCTCAAGAGCCTAAGGGTGATGTTGTAAACTATGCTTTAATGACTAGTGTAGAGCTAGAGCCATTTAGTTATGAAAAAGCATGCACTCATGATGTATGGCAATAAGCCATGAAAGAGGAAATGACCTCTATAAAAAAGAATGATACTTGGGAGCTAGTGGAGCTTCCTAAGGGCAAGAAATGTGTTGAATGCAAATGGGTCTACAAGACCAAATTCAATGCGAATGGAAGCATTGAAAGACACAAGGCAAGGCTAGTAGCGAAAGGGTTTACTCAAAAGTATGGGATTGACTATGAGGAGACCTTTGCTCCTATTGCTAGGTAGGAGACCATCATATTAGTACTTTCCTTGGCTGCTCACAAAGGGTGGAAAATTCAACACATGGATGTAAAGAGTGTCTTCCTTAATGGGTACTTGAATGAAGATGTTTTTATGCAACAAAATCAAGGATTTGAAGAACAAGGTAAGGAGAACCTTATCTACAAATTGAAGAAAGCATTTTATGGCCTCAAGCATGCACCAGGGGCATGGTACTCATGCATTGATGGCTACTTTCAAAAGTATGGTTTCAATAAGAGCAAAAGTGAAGCTACTCTCTACTACATGAAACAAGGTAAAGATATTCTAATTGTATGTTTATATGTGGATGATCTAATATTCATGGGTAGTAGTGCTAAGATGAATAAGGAGTTCAAAAATTCCATGATAAAAGAATTTGAAATGAAATATCTAGGCTTGATGCATTATTTCCTAGGAATGGAATTACATCAAACAAGTAAAGGGATCTTCATATGTCAACATAAATATGCTCAATATATGATAAAGAAATTTTCTATGGAGCAATGCAAGTCTGTTGCAACTCCAACGGGTCATGGGATCCAATTGAGCAAAGAAGATGGAGCACCAAAAGTTGACATGACCACTTATAGGAGCATGGTTGGGAGTCTAATGTTCCTCACCAACACAAGGCTGAATATTCAATATGCAGTTTCTCTTGTTTCAAGGTATATGGCTAATCCATATGAACTTCATCTACAAGCAACTAAAATAATTTTGAGATATGTAAAGGGTACATTGGATTTTGGGATCCATTACCACAAATGTAATTCTATAAAATTAGTTGGCTTTAGTGATAGTGATTGGGGCAGCAATATAGATGATAGAAAATCTACTTCAGGGAATTGTTTTAGTCTTGGGTTAGGACTAATTACTTGGAGTTCCAAAAAATAGACTGTTGTAGCATTATCATATACTGAAGTTGAGTACATAGCAATCACAAATGCTAGTACCCAAGATTTATGGTTGAGAAAAGTTCTTGAAGAAATTGGAGAGCAACAAAGTGGTCCTACAACATTGTACTGTGACAATATGAGTGCCATCCAATTGGCACATAATCCTATCCACCACAATAGGTCAAAACACTTTGATATGAAGTATCACTTCATTCGAGACATGGTGGAGAAATAGGTGGTTGAGCTTCAACATTGCAACACTTTGGACAACATTGTGGACATCTTAACCAAAGGAGTTTCTAAAGCTCAATATATAAAGCTGAGAGACTATCTTGCCAGTCCTCTCAACTTTAAGGGGGAGAATGTTAGAGATACCCCTACATAAATTTTCATTCCTATTGTTTGCATATAATCCTATTGTTAGGATTATTGTTATCTCAACTTATTATTGTTAGGCATCTTCCTTGATTAGGATTGGTTAGAGATTTCTGCGCTAGACATATTATTGTTAGCAGTGGTATGGGTTTTCAAACCTATATAATATATTGTAAGTCTTGAGAAATTCAATTCAAATGTGCTTTATTTTCATAGGCACAACAAGCCATATCTGAGGCTCATGATGGTACTTATGGTGGTCACTTTAGTGGAATTGCCATCACAAAATGTATATTACACATGGGTTATTATTGGCCCATCATGGAAAGTGACTATTGCAATTATGTCAAGAAATGTCAGAAGTATCAAAAACATTCTAATTTAACTCATGTACCATCACAAGCATTACAATCTATTCAAATTTTGTGGCCCTTATCATAATCAATGCCTTGGTGAATCCAGGAATATATCAAGATCATCTTAAACGTGCTTATAATGCAAAATTCCATCCACATGAATTTCAAGTAGGGGATCTTATACTTAAAGATAATTAGCAAAACACTAATGCATTACCACATTTTCACGATAAATTTATAGCTAATTGGTTAGGTCCATACATTGTAAAACAAAAATTGGGTCCAAGAGCATATAGGCTTACTAATATTGAAGGAATCGAAGAGTCCGAGCCATTTAATATTATCCACTTGAAAGCGTTCTATGCACAATACGGATTATATACGTACATATATACATGGTTTAAAAAAAAGTTATTTTCATTACCACTCAAACATATACATTATATTTCATACATTCATTCATGCATTCCACCTACATTGCATACATGCATTCATATCATTTGCATCCATTCATGATAGTTTTCATTTGCTCTATTTGGATAATTGTTAGTCCAAAAAATCTTGTTACCTTAATCAAGGGTACCTTCAATCTAGTATTAGTTACATTTCATAATTCACCACTCATGCAAATATAAATATTTTTAATCACTCAGCCACTCCTAGCATTTTAAGCAACCTCTGTTGAATGTAAAGATTTATCTTGGACCAAAGCACAATTTTTCACTAAGCAAATCTTGAGTTTTGGAATTGACTCAACCATTTTTGAACCTAACACATATTACACTTATTAATAACATCTTGTATCAGAGAGGGATGACACCATGATTTGGGTTGAACCTTGAGGCGAAAAGTTCTTCTTGCTTGTCCAATTATGCACATAGTCCAAAGTAACAATAAAAACAATGGTTTTCACCATTGATAATTTTTTTATAAAAATACAAGATAGAGTAGTAAGAATAGGGTTAAATCCTCATCAGGACTCGATTTGAGTGGTTGAGGATTAGATTCACCAAAGCTCTATCTTTTGTCATCAAAACTAAAATCATAAAAGCATGAGTAGTAAGAATAGGGTTAAATCCTCATCAGGACTCGATTCGAGTGATTGAAGATCTGATTCCCAAAAGCTCTAACTCAAATTAATAAATACATAATAATAACTAGGCTTAAAGTAGTAAAGATAGGGTTCATTCGCATTAGGACTCAATTTGAGTGGTTGAGAATCTGATTCCCCAAAACATGAAGACACTAATATTGGACTATGCTCATGCATAGCGATATGTCTATCTTGAGGAGATCTCTGAATGCACATAAGAACAAGCTAGCTTTCTGGTTGTCTCCATGATAGGCTTAATATCACCTTACCCAATATGGGTAAACGAATTCACTATTTGCACACATAGTGGTTCTTGATTGGTCCTTGAGAAATTTGACTCTGCTAAAACAACTATAGGATGAGTTTGTTTGAGGTCGCTAGGATGTTTGAGTCTCTATAAAACAATTCTGCAAAAACAAGCTTACATTCCATATCATCACCATATCATTACATAAATTTCATGATTTACTCCATATTTCACCATTAGGTGTTGGTGTCCCTGATGAAGCAATAAAGGCAAAGTCTGTTAAATAATGGTTCTGTATCGCTCCAAATTTTTCGCACCCTTACCTTCAGGCTATAGGATCCATGCCCGAAAGGGGGATGCGAGAAGGATGGGACAATACCTCGGACTGAGAGGCCCTTTGAAGGTCCCGCCTCTCGGGGGAGGTGTATAAGGGTGAATTTTCGACGGATGGTGGGGTTCACCAGGAAACTTTTGAATGGCAGTTTCCACGCCTAGGTTGGGAATGTGTTTGATGTGTTCAGTTTTATGCTTGATCATTCAAGTCCTAGGTTTGGCCAAATGAATCTAAACTGTTCTATTAGGAAATGCAGATTTAAATGAATACAAAAAATAGAATTAAACAGAGAATACAGGAAATATACTAGATTAGAAAAAAGCCATACCTGATCCGGATGTCTGATGGAGGTTCTGATTTTTGAAGCAGTCCAGATCGCTCTCTGATCCGACAAGGATCGTCTCCGATCCGACAAGGATCGTCTGAGATCTGACGAATTCGTTAGAGACCCGCAATCAGAGAAATAGACACAGAACACAGAAAATGCAAGCAATACTAACAGAGGAAAATGGTGTAAAATGACAATATAGATACTAAAACGATAATTACGAATAGAAATTCAAGTAAATTATAGTATTCTAATGACAAATTATGATCTTATCATGCACTTAAGCTATATGGGTGAACTCCAAAATGCAGAATAGCAGAAAATAACAATAAACTGATCTAAATGCAGAATGAAACAATAGACGAAAAGAGAAAAGTGCAAACTCTGGGCACTAATTGCCCCCAATGTTGACTCGAGTCGAAATCGTCTGTAGAGTGCGAAATCATCTCGAATTGGGGCGTGATCGTCCGAGATTGTACAAGATCGTCTGCGACGATCTGAGCTTGCTCCGGCTGAAGAATAACAGAGTTCCTGCAAGAAAACTCGAAAAGGGACAAAGGCAAACAGTAGTCTAAGACATTCTAATGCATGTAAAACTCGAAGTGCAGTAAAATTCAGCCAGGGGAATGTCAAGGGGAGGGCCTAAGATTAAATAGGCATAGGAAGGAGGTTAGGAGGTTGGAGATCATCCTAATCTGGAAGATCTCCAATGGGGGAGGTCTCTAACGACGCAGACACGCTTTTGCCCAAGTTAGAGACGCCGTTGAAACAGAAGCTAATTATGAAAAATCAGTTTTGGGACGAAATCGTCTGGACGTTCTGCTCCAGACGAATTCGTCCGATCTGAGGCGATATCGTCTGATCGGCGACGATATCGTCCAACGGTCACAACAAATCCTAAAAATGGCATGGAAAACAAGGAAAGCGGTTTAACAGGTGGTTCGGGGTTAAAATTTAAATTTGAATTATTACTAAAGTAATTTTAATTATTTGCTAAGGGTTTACTACGCCAATTTTAGGGTGCTACATTTTGCCCCCTCTTTAGCGAATTTTCCAAAGAAAATGCATTAAAGATGAGTTCTTCTCGATCTACGAGAAAGCAAAAATTTATTCCCATTTTTAGGCGACGATTCTAGGTCGAATCGTACGACAACTTACTATGGTGCCCCCTCCGTGTTTTTACCCAAATCGAACATTTGAGGTAAAAACGCAAAAAGCAAAAATTTAAAATGTTTTTAATTTGTTTTTAAATAAAATTAAGAAAAATAGGGAAAACCCTAATTCATTGTTACTGTTCATTTTCCTGGTTTCTAGAGCTCTGCAGACAAGATGGTCGAGACAACGCACGTAGATCGACAGAGGTCCGACGCGGGCTACGGGTAAGGGTCCAAACTTAATTTAGAATGCTTTAATTTTGAATTTCATGCTTTTTAGATTAATTTTGAATGATTTTTGAGCATCGTGGCCATTTTTGGGCCGTCGACGTCGTCGGGACGAAATCGTCTCAATTTCGTCGAAATCGTCTCGATATCGCCGATTTCGTCCAAGGGCGAAATCGATGATATGGGGACGATTTCGTACAATAAGGGACGATTCCCTCTTGCAAAATCGGAGACGAATTTGCTCAAATTTTGGACGATATCATCCAATAGTGGACGATATCATCATTTGTATGAAATTGAACTTGTTTTACTTGCATTTTTAATCACTGTTTTATTAATGATTTTTATTGTTTTGTTGTTTATGTTGCAGAGAGGATTACTAAAGAGCCGAGAATGGAAATACGATGGGCTGAGGGATGACTTGGCCGCTCTATCTCAGGCAGAGCGAGATCAGTTGGCTCAAGTCGGCTTGCAGCATGTGGCAGATATGCCATAGGTTTCTACAGATATGGGGCTATTGACAACGCTAGCAGAGAGGTGGTATCCGGGTTCTTCTTGTTTTTGGTTACCGATAGGGGAGATGACTCCCACATTGGAGGATGTATGGAGGATTTTGAGGATCCCCATACAAGGATGGCTAATAACTCCCATGGCCAATCAGGGCCACGCGATGATGCGACTGTGCGGAGATCCGAGCTTCGCCCTGGAGAAGGGCGGAGTGAACATCGAGTCGCTACGCCAGATGCCTGGGGCATCTAGACTGACACAGGTTTTGGCTGGGGTGGTAGGTGGTCTGCTGCTATGCCATCAGAGTGGATGCAGACTACCATGGCTACTGACAGATGTGGTCTACGACATGAGAGACCACGGGTACAGGTTTGCTTGGGGGAGCTTTGTACTATGCCGATTGTATAGGATCCTGCATGGGGTCGTATACAAGGGCGGTCGATGTCTGGTCATGACATCACTACTGAGGTTTGGTGCTGGGAGCACATCATGGTGCGGAGGCCGGTAGGGCTCCCACTAATAGGGATTGATGGGGAGAGGCCCCGAGTTTTCTACTGGTGGCTCCGGAGAGGGTCACAGCAGCGGATAGATCTGCCAATGTCCCGAAGACTACTTGACGACCTTGTCTCCGACCAGATCACCTGGAGGCCTTGGAGAGATCATCCAGGGTGGGCCGAGGATGGACAGGAGCTGGCTCGCATTAGGCGAACCTGTTGGCTGAGGATGGAGAGGAGAGAGGTGGAGCTCCACCGCTATGACCGAGTTTTGAGGCAGTTCGGTCTACAGTAGGGGATCCCATCTCTCAGAGACTACGAGTTTTCCTGGACCATCCGGGATAACACTATAGTCAGCGGGGCTCCAGATATGTAGCGCTTCTAGAGTGAGGACACGGACGATGCCCCCATTCAGCCAGTGGATGGGGACGACGTAGGGGTTGCTGACGGCTACGATGCCTGGTACGTAGGCATCCGCCCTCCTCGGATGATGAGGGCTCAGGGTCCGATTCATGTAATTGTGCATCGGATGGGGAGGCGGTACCAGGCGGCCATTGAGGTGGCACAGGGTCATGATGGGAGAGAGCAGAGGAGGCCACAGGCTCAGCAGAGGCCACGATAGCGGGAGAGGAGGGAGGAGAGACCCCCTTCTCCATGGAGAGAGAGGCCACCATCGCCCGATAAGGGCAAGGGTGTCGAGGTAGGAGAGAGTAGCGAGATGGCTACTCTCCGGGTGGAGACTGTCCGTCTCCAGGCTCGGTGCAGTCCTTGCAGGATGAGGCTGCACGACACCGAGAGGAGGCCACACAGCTCAGAGATGAGGTCGCACGCCTCAGAGCATGGAGCGGAGGGGCGAGCACTCGAGACCTAGCATGGGCTATTGCCCAGATCACATTCTATCAGACGCTATACCACCATATGGTGCCAGAGGAGCAGAGGTTACCACTGTCGGCCCCCATTGTAGAGCCTGTCATGATGAGGTCATCGAGGACATCATCACGATCAGAGTCCAGGACTCATAGCACCACACGGACTACGATGGGGCCACCTCGTCCACCTCGAGGTAGGGGAGGAGATGAGGCTGAGAGCTCGAGGGGTTCTCGAGGCTAGCTGCTATAGACTGCACTGCATAGATTGATACATAGTGTTTATTATTTTTGATAGAGGATTGAGTATGCCGAGGTACAGATTGTGGCATACCGATCCAGCTTTTGAGATGATGTATATATTGTTGATATATATATAGATGAGATATTTTTGATCATATGACTTGTCTTATGTGTTTGTATGATGCTTTAATGTTTTGATGTGATTGATTTGATGATTCATGTAATTATGTCATTTGGAAATATTATGGTTTGAATGTCATGCTTTTAAAATTTAAATGAAATAATCTGATGTAAACAAATTGGTTGTTTGTGGGATAATTTGATAAAAATAAAAGGGACTTTTAACAATAATTTCAAAGGACATTGTCGCTATTTATGACCATTTCATGGAGTCGCCGCTCGCTAGGTCGTCAAGCTAATCCCGGTATAGAAATATTGCTAAAAGTAAAAGAGTGCTTAAGAGACTGTCTTAAGACTTTGTTGTGATGATGCAAATGATGATGATGATGGTGATTTGTTTTCAGATTTCCATGAAAATATTATGCATGAAATATATTTTAAAAATGATTTTTGCTAGGCATAAATTCCTAAGTGTGATAAATTTTTGAATAATTCCCTAGGAATTATACCATCATTGCAAAATTGAAGTTTGACATAATGACATGAAATAGTAACAATGTGCGTTGTTTTAAAGCATAATTGTGTAACATAATGATTTAAGTCATATGTTTTTATGATTTTAAATAAATGGGAAATAAAATTAGTACAATGGTTTGCGCTAGGCATAGAATATTTAGGTATAAACTTATACCATCATCGCGAAATCCAAAGAAGAAAATAATAGTTTTATTGTATGGTTGATTTTTAATTTTTGAAAATAAATAGAAAATATAAAGATGAGGACTTGCGCTAGGCATAAAATTCCAATTTTGGTTTTGGAACTATACCATCGTCACGAAAGTCAAAAAGTTATATATAAATGTAACTTTATTGCATGTTTTTTGAAAATGATTTTGATTTTTTTGATAATGCATGTAGTTGTCTTTATACTAAACAACTGTTCTCAGATAAGAAAATGAAATTATTCCAGACAATTTGCAAAAATATTTCAAAGTATCTTAAAGACAAAAGTTAGATTTATAAGGAATCCCATGTGCGTATGTGAGTTCATTTCCGATCTTGATTTATCATAATGATACACAAAATCTCTCAAATACAAATGTGTGTGCAATTGCTTTGTGCATTTACCAGTTTTGAGCAAGATAATTTGATACAAGTGATTTGAATTAACCAAATAAGTGTTCATTAACCATGATTTAGATGCATATAACCGTACTAGACTACTATGTAAGTCGGGTTATCAAGAGCTAGCTAATCCATAAGCAGACATAGGTCTGTACAAAAGAAGGTCGCTAATGTGACATACATATCACCACGCTAGGAGTTACCCAAGGCCAAGCGGGTTGGGCACAAACCACTTGTTATGGGGCTTACCTCACAGTTTTCGAATAATTGAGAATTCCAGGGATTCAAGCTCATCAACCCTTCTTTTCTTTTCAATGGGTAGGGAAAGGGATTTTATTGCTTTTGCTTTTGCTTGTTTTGCTTTCTTTGCTTTCTTTTTTTTTTCTTTTTTTTTGTATTTTTCTTTTTTCGTATCTTTTGCTTTGATATTTGAGATAATGCTGAAATAGTGCTAAGAGAGTACAAAATGATTCTGAAATAATGCTTCTTTTTCTCATGATTTTGCTTGATTTTTCTTTTTCTTTTGCTTCCTATTCTAGGGATACTTGCTCGGATTAGCCGTAGAGCAAGGGATTTTTATTCTGGGTAGGGGTGAGCTTGTCCTTTTGTCAATTCTCAAAGATTCTAGACCATGTGCATGATAGGATAGCAGGGGAAACTTTTCGCTCAAGAAACCACTTCTACTATGTAGCATAGCATGGACATTACAAATATAATCATTTTATTGTGAAAGGATATGCTTGGTTTAAGTAAATAACAAGATCAATTCTCTCTGCTCAAACTTTATTTAATTGAATTTTGTGGACTTTGATATAAGAGAGATTAGTAATCATGCCGGATAAAATCAAGATATTTATTTTTTGTGTTTGCAAAAGTGAGAGATTCCAAATAAATGCTAATTTATCCAAAATAATTTGAAAATATAACTCGCAATACTTTAAGAAGAAATATATACAACAAATATTTTTGAGGAGTTTGATAATTTTGACTCTCTCTTTCTTCTCTATTTTTTTTTTGGTTTCGAAAGAGTCAATAATATTGTTGTTTGTTTTTGTTTAAACAGTTTTATACATTTTTAAAATGAGACAACATGCAAAATATATACAAATGATGAAATGACCAAATTTTATGCGTAATATCGCTTAAGATGCATAATATTCATAGGTTCTTTTAAATCTTTACAATCTAAGGTAGCTAATTTGTATGCTCCCGATTCAAATTTAGTAGTGATAATATATGGTCCAAGCCAGTTGGGTTCAAATTTACCTTTAAGGTCTTTAGTTGCATTAGTATTTTTTTGATTTTCTTTTAAAACAAGGTCATCGACCTCAAAGGATCGATGACGAACTTTCTTAGCATATGATCTTTTAAGCTTGTTTTGGTAGGCACGAAGATGCTCCAAAGCATTGATGCACTTTTCATCTAGGAGTTCCAATTGACTGAGTCTACCAGCTCGATATTCATCTCCTACTTCGGTATCTTGAAGTAGTAGAGCCAAAGAAGGAACTTCTAATTCAAAGGGAAAAATAGCTTCAGCGCCATAAACCAAAACAAAAGGTGAAGTACCTGTGGGAGTACGAACACTAGTGCGATATGCCCACAAAGTTGGATATAATTGAATGTGCCAGTCATGGCCAGATTTATTGACCAATATTTTAAGGATTTTAATTAATGTTTTATTAGATGCTTCTGCTTGGCCATTACCCCGAGGATAATAGGGAGTGGACCAACGATGTTGAATCTTATATTTTTGGCATAATTTCTTAACATCTTTATTTTTGAAACAAGTTCCATTGTCTGAGATGAGATTTGCAAGAATTCCGAACCTACAAATGATTTGATTAAAAATAAATTTAGAGACTTGTGTTCCAGTGCAGGAAGCTAAAGGCATAGCTTCAACCCACTTCGTAAAATACTCAATGGCGGTTATGATGAATTTGTGTCCATCAGATGACACAGGATTAATTTTGCCAATAATGTCTAAGCCCCATTTTGAAAAGGGCCAAGGAGATGAAATAGCCTGCAGTTCTTGTGCAGGGGCATGGACAAGGTCAGCATGTTTCTGGCACTTGTCGCAATGGCGCACATAATCATGTGCATCGGTTTCCATGGTAGGCCAAAAGTAGCCTATCCTAAGGAGCTTTTTAGCAATGACACTACCACCGAAGTGTCCTCCACAAGATCCATCGTGGGCTTCACTCAAAGCTGATTTGGATTCTTCTAGATTCAAACATCTCAATAGGATACCTTCAAAAGATCTCCTATATAAAGTATTGCCAATTATTACAAATCGACTTGCTCGTCTACGTAATAACCGACGTTGGTTCCTATTAGAACTGGCAGGGAAAGTCCCATTGTGAAGAAAATCAAATATATCCATATACCAAGGTTCAGGAGTAGTTTCATTGATTAGAAACACATCCAAAGGTTCTAAGCATGACTTATTTGAAGCGGGTTCCTAGAGTCGATGAATAATGATGGTGGCATATTCGTCATCTAACTCCAAGGGCAGAAGAGATGCAGCTGCGGCCATAGCGTCAGCCGCACGGTTGCTAGTTCGAGGAATAGCTTCCAAGGTAACTTGATCAAATAGAGATATTAAGTGTAAAACATATGCTTTATATGGGCGTAATTTATCATCTCTGGTTTGATAAACATCATTGATTTGATTTATGACAAGTTGTGAGTCACCGAAAACCAATAAACTTTTGATTTTCAATGCCAAAGCAGCTCGTAATCCAAGGATAAGAGCTTCATATTCGATAGTGTTATTGGTGCAAGCAAATGTTAATTTGAAGGACAGAGGTATAAGATGTTTTTGTGGAGATATTAAAATAATACCCGCACCAGCCCCACTCATGCATCGGGCTCCGTCAAAGTATAAGGACCATTGCTCTGAATGGTCTGCCTCTAGTTTAAGGCATTCATCAAGAAACTCAATGAGGAGGGGATGAGTAGATTCTAAGGGTGCAGCAGCTAATTGATCAGCTATGATTTGACCTTTAACATACTTTTGTCCTATGAAGGTGAGTTCAAATTCGCTTAGCGCAAGAACCCACTTAGCTGTGCGACCAGATAAATACGGTCGACTCATGAGATATCGCAAAGGGTCGAATTTGGCAATAACATAGGTTTTCTGACTGAGCATATAATGTCATAGTTTCTGTGTAGAAAATATGACTGCTAGACATAATTTCTCTAATATGGTATAACGAGTTTCATAACTGATTAAGGTTCTCGCTAATGTAATAATTAGCACGTTCTCTTTTCTCATCATCAAGTTGAGCTAACATAGCTCCTAAGGCAGAATCAGAAGCAAAAATGTACAAGATAAAAGGACGATCAGATCTAGGCGGTGAAAGCACAGGTGGGTTAAGGAGGTATTGTTTGAGAAGTTCAAAAGCTTCCTTACATTCGTCATCCCAATTAAAAGGGACATCCTTCTTAAGAAGCTTAAGAAAGGGACCGGTTTTGTCCGCCAGCTTATCGATGAAGCGACGGATAGCTTGAAGCTTACCTTGTAAACTTCGTAACTCAGATATATTGGTAGGTGCGGGCATATCAGTGATAGCCGCAATCTTGAGAGGGTCGATTTTGATACCACGTAAAGAAACTAAAACCCCTAATAATTTATCGGACTTGACTCCGAATATACATTTGGTTGGATTTAATCGAATAAGATATTCTCTTAACCGATTAAATACTTTTCTCAAATCATCTAAATGATCATCTTCATTAATAGAGTGAGCTATAATATCATCTACATAATCATGTAGGATATCATGCATCATATCATGAAAGATATAAGTCATGGCTCGTTGATATGTTGCGCCTGCATTCTTTAAACCAAATGGCATCACTTTCCAACAAAAGGTACCCTAGGGGGTAATAAAGGTTGTTTTAGCCTGATCTTCAGGAGCTATCCTGATCTGATTATAACCGAAAATCCATCCATTAGGGACATCATTCCACTCCCCGTAGTAAAATCAATGATTTGATCCATGTTGGGAAGAGGAAAATCATCTTTAGGGCATGCAACGTTAATATCTCTAAAGTCTGTGCAAACCCTAACTTTGGTAGCTTCTTTCTTGGTGACTGGAACTACATTCGAGATCCATTCAACATAATCAATAGCTTGTATAAAAACAACATTCAAGAGTTTTTCTAACTCCCCTTTGACTAGCAAGGCCACTTTGGGATGCATTTTTCTAAGTTTCTGTTTAACAGGTTTAGCATCCGGATGGACTACTAGATGATGCATGACTACGGAAGGGTCTAAACCTGGCATATCTTCATATGTCCAAGCGAAGACATCTTCATATTCTTTAAGGAATGCAATGTATTGCTCTTGTTTTTCTTGACTTAATTCTGATCCAATACTGATGATGTGAGGATTATCCTCAGTTCCAATGTTAACCTTAATGACGTTTTCTACTTCCATGTGTAGATCTCTTTCAAAATTAGGTGGGGCAGGTGAAACGCCCAATTCTTGTAATTCCTTTAAGGTTAACTTGGATAATTCATCTTGAGGAGTCGTGGCCTCAAGCTGGGCTATAGTAGGTATAGAACCATCAAAATAAAAACCATTGTGTAACATCTCTTCCACGGAGACATCATGGAAAATATCTCCTTCCAACTCATCGTCGGATTCAACAATCATTTCAGGATAGGCTATGGATAGCATATTGCAGGTAGAAGAATTATTCTTGGGATACAAAGAATCTTGTTTATCTAGATAATCTTGATAACATATGAGTTGATCATCATCTTCAAAAGGGAAGGGTTGACCCTTACTAGGAAATAGGCCCACACCACATCGGGCGGGCCATGGTTCTACCTCAAAGGGTTCTTTCATACCATCTTGGAGAGGTCCCAAGCCTTTCCCTTTATATCCCAATTTAAGCATTATGGGTTTAGCTTTAATATATTCATTAGCAAAATAGCATCGAGCATATCCATCACAATGCGTCTTGATGTTTCGGGGTATTCTTCCCCAATCATATCCTTTATAAATAAAAGCACAACTCCCGACTTGGTAGATACTTCCCATAGGTTGTGGGAGGCCCAAGGTACGAGGAGAAGGTGGCAAATTACTTAAGATAATGGAATCTTGCATAGAAGCATTTGTTTTTTCTGATATAAGAATTTTAGATAAATCGGTAAGAGTTCATCGGAAAGAGCATAAGAGGTAGAAGGATCATTCCCTATATCTTTAGATGTGGAAGGTATGATAGATGTAGATAATGTGGAGGTGTTAATAAATGGGTCTATAGGTTTTGAAATTATAGGGATGGAACATGAAGGATTGGTTGTGGATTTAAGATCTTTTTGAGGTTCTAGTGTGGTTTGTTTAGAAGATTGTTGAGCTATATATGAGGGTGAAATTAATGGAGGAGAAATAGATGAAGTTATGGGTGTGTGTTTCACATGTTTAGATGAAAAATAAGAATTAGGATGTGTGGATGACAGAGCAGGGCAAAATTGAACTCCAACAGGTTCAGCCAAAGCACACATATCAAAGGGTCTAGGATCACCATGGATAGTGACCAACTGATTTTTAAATTTGAATTTAACACATTGGTGTAAAGTTGATGGGACAGCCCGCATTGCATTGATCCAAGGATGACCCAAGAGTATATTGTATGATGCGGGGCAATGTACAATAAACATGGTCGTGTCTAAGGTTCTCGGACCAACTTGCAATGGGATGGTGATAACTCCACACGTTTCTTGTGTTTCGTCATTGAAAGCTTTTATGATCATGTCAGTTTTCTTCATTTCATCACTTCTAAACCCAAATCTTTGGTAGAAGTCAAAAGTGCAAATGTTTAGAGATGAACCATTATCAATCAAGACCCTTTTGACTCCTACATCTCCTATTAGGGCAGTAATATATAAGGGGTTATCCTTATGTAAACTATGTTGTGGGATATCTTTATCTCGAAAGTCAATACAATCGACTTCTCGAGTGATGATAGTATTGGACATGGCTTCAAGTTGAATATTTTGAGGTACCATCATTTGGCTTAATGTGAGCATTAATTCATCCCTATGGGTAGGAGAAGATCTTAACAAGTCCAAAAGGGAAATTCTGGCTGTAGTATTGGATAATTGTTCATTAATATTGTAAGGAGGTTTAGGTTGAACATTAGACATATGATTCCCTTTATTGGGATTTTTCAAAATAAATGGAGTTGATCCATCATTCTGAGTTTGATCCTGTTGAGAATTGTGAGCCTGTTGTCTGGTAACAACTCCGATGGTACCTACAATGTTATATTGAAGACGCTGAATTGGTCTCGGTCTAGCGTTTATGGCTTGTTCATTAGGAAGGAACTCGATTAGAAGAGGGTCGAGTAGTAACTCTTCTAGGAAATGGTTCTTTCGAAACCATAGAATCTGTGATAGGTTGAATAGGATCTGATTCATCTTCAGAACTATTCGATTGATTTGAGGTGATGTCTATTTCACTTTCAGTATCCGATTCTACATCACTAGGATCCGGTGTTTGAGTATTATATAGGGGTCTGGACGTAACCATGGATAAAGTTGTGTCAAATTTTTGTAAATCATGATTAGGTAAATGTCCGCTAATAGTTCCTACATATCGGGTAGGAGGAGGGACATTATGATGCTCAATTTGATTGGCCACCTCTTTACCATGTTTTGGTAAAGGATGTTGAAATATATCTAATGATTGATTAGCATTTTGATTCCGATTTTGGGGAATGTTATTTTGAGTATTATTAGGAGGATTTTGTTTAGGTTGAAAGGCTTGCACCTCCATTTCATTATTATCAATCAAGTCTTGTATTTTATGTTTTAATATTTTGCAAGAGTTTGTAGCATGTCCAGGTCCTCTATGAAAATCACAATGTAAATCAGCTCTGTATCCGGGTATAGTTGGATCAGGTTCCTGGATAGCTGGTAATTGAATCAAACCTCTTTCGAGTAATTGGGGTAGAATAGTTGATAATGGTTGATTCAATCTAGTAAACTCTCGAGGTGGTTTATCAGGAGGTTTTAATATAAACTTCTCCATTGTTTTCGTAGTATTAACATTAGCAATGTTTCTACTATCGATGACTCCGTCACCTACAACTTGTTTGTTTTTATACTGATTTCTGGATGTTTTCTCATCATCTTTCCTTTTGAGCTGACCTCTTCTAATGAGAGCATCTTCCACCCTTCGAGCTAAGTCTATAGCTTGATCGAAGGTGGTTAAGGTAGCAGGTTGATAATTCATAGGATATTTGTTCTTGCAAATTATTAATAAAAATGTCCAACATTTCCCTATAAGGTAGCACAAAGTGCAGTTTTCCTGTCAACTGCCTCCATCTAGCTAAGAAATCAGCAAAACATTCATCTTTGTCTTGTTTTAAGTTGTATAAATCTTTAATGGTCACGTGTCTCTCGATGTAAGCACTAAATTGATGGACAAAAGATTCAGTTGTTTCTTCAAAATTCCTCAAAGAATGAGTGGGCAATTGATAGTACCACTCTAATGCCATTCCTCCTAAACTTTTTGGGAACATTTTTAGTAATAGCAAGTCATCATGTGATATATCATGACATGCTATCCTAAACATGCGAAGATGCTCTATG
Source organism: Wollemia nobilis (assembly GCA_028583015.1). Taxonomy (NCBI): domain Eukaryota; kingdom Viridiplantae; phylum Streptophyta; class Pinopsida; order Araucariales; family Araucariaceae; genus Wollemia; species Wollemia nobilis. The sequence goes on from JAQPPZ010017128.1 coordinate 4,939,133, forward strand.
GGATCTTCAGTTCCTTTATATATAGGCAGGACGGGCATGGGAAAGTGCTTAGGGTATGGCTGTGCTACAACTATGGGATCCAAAGGCTGACTACACATCTCTCGATAATTATACGAGGGACGGTAGGGATCTATCTGGTCCATGCGGGAAGCTAACTGTTTCACCATGGCTTCCAGATTATCGGTTTGCCCACCATATTGGTTCGGTAGGGTATTAATATGGGATTTGTGAGCATATGATGGAGGGACATGAAGATTAGATGCTATATTGCTATTGTGTAAATTGTTGGTAGGAAGGGTGTTATGAAGAAGTTTTGAAGTTGTATTATGTTGTATCCCGGATTGTTGAAAATTGGTGTTTGGCTTCATTTTAGGTTTTTGTCGATTTGAAGCATATTGATCAATAGTTTGGCAAAATAAAGCAGTGAATGAAGGTCTCTTTTGTGTGGGAATGATTTTAGGCTCAATAACAGGTTCCTTAGGGGGTTGGGTAACCTCGTTGTTTTTGCATGTTCTGAATCATAGTGACCATATCTATATTGGATGGTCCAGCTTTATCACTTTCTTGATCGATAAAAGACAAAGGATTAGTGTGCATGTTAAACATATGTTCCATGGCTGCTTGAGTGTCACTAATTTGTCCTCTATCAATACGAACTGCCATATTAAGAGCACCAATGTTATTACTGAGAAATTTCCAGAAATGATCTATATTATCAAAAGCAACAGTTTCGTCTGGAGCCATTCTAGGGGATGAGGATCCTTCCTCTTTAACATTTTCTTCTTGTTCATCTACAACAAGCTCATCTTCTGGCTGTTCTAGAGTTCCTCCTTTCGGAATTGAATCCTCAGGAAGGACATTTGGGTTTTTTGTTTTGTTTCCTAGCCAATCTTCTTCTTCTTCTTCTTCAGTTTGTTTACCATTCCTAAGTCTAGGCATTGTGCTTAAGTTTAGATTTCAGCAAATATATATATAATAAAAAATATATATATATATATATATATATATATATATATATATATGCAACAAGCTTAAGAGGTATATATTTTAATTATATACCTACTATAGTATTTAAAATAAAATGTTTTGGTTTTGTTATGTTTTTGGTTTTTCTTTTTTTTTTTTCTTTTTTATAACAATATTATAAAGATAACAAACAACACACTAAATGCAAGAAATAATAATAATGAAAGCAATGATCTAGTTTTCTATAAACAATTTATAAATATCATTAACGGGCTCAAGTTCTTCAGGAGTCATGAAATGTTCTTCTTCAAATTGAAAATTTTCTTTCAAGAATTTGACAAAAAGTGCTATAGTGATATTATCTGTCTTAGACTCTGGTTGGTAGAAATAAAGTTCGTGGCAATACTCTCGATATAACACAGCTCTAGGAACTCTCCTCCACCTTTCCCTATCCGTAAGAATGACCTCTTGGTCTTCTACATGACCTAGGAATTGGTGTATAACAGTTGCATTCTCGAGGTATTCCTCGAAGGTGAACAATTCTGAAGACACAAGAGCTCTCCTATAAGCTAACCACCTATGGCAAGCTCTCTCAAGTTCATGATAAAAAATGAGTTGATGAGGATCCAAGATTCTATCTAGGGCAAACCTCTTAATTTGCCTAAGTTCGGTTGATCTAGATGAAATAATACCCAATCTCCTATTAAGTTCGTCCCACAAAGGTGGAACTCTATATGTTTGAGATAGTCTAAGCAAAGAATTAAACTCTATGGCTATTATTTGATTTTCAACATTAATGGTGACAGCTAGTCTTTTCTTAGGAGCTACCATCTAAACATGATATGCAACTTAACGATTTTAAATGCATCTATGTTTTTTTTTGTTTTCAAAAGGTTTTAGTTTCACGTCGGGTTCACCAAAATGTATCGCTCCAAATTTTTTGCACCCTTACCTTCAAAGCTATAGGATCCGTGCCCGGAAGGGGGATGTGAGAAGGATGGGACAATACCTCGGACTGAGAGGCCCTTTGAAGGTCCCGCCTCTCCGGGGAGGTGTATAAGGGTGAATTTTTGACGGATGGTGGGTTCACCAGGAAACTTTTGAATGACAGTTTCCACGCCTAGGTTGGGAATGTGTTTGATGTGTTCATTTTTATGCTTGATCATTCAAGTCCTAGGTTTGGCCAAATGAATCTAAACTGTTCTATATGAAATGCAGATTTAAATGAATACAAAAATAGAATTAAACAGAGAATATAGGAAATATACTAGATTAGAAAAAAGCCATACCTGATCCGGATGTCTGATGGAGGTTCTAATTTTTGAAGCGATCCAGATCGTCTGGAATTTGACAGGATCGTCTCTGATCTGACAGGATCGTCTGAGATCTGACGAATTCGTCAAAGACCTACAATCAGAGAAATAGACACAGAACACAGAAAATGCAAGCAATACTAACAGAGGAAAATGGTGTAAAATGACAATATAGATACTAAAACGATAATTACGAATAGAAATTCAAGTAAATTATAGTATTCTAATGACAAATTATGATCTTATCATGCACTTAAGCTATATGGGTGAACTCCAAAATGCAGAATAGCAAAAAATAACAATAAACTGATCTAAATGCAGAATGAAACAACAGACGAAAAGAGAAAAGTGCAAACTCTGGGCACTAATTGCCCCCAATGTTGACTGCAGTCGAAATCGTCTGTAGAGTGCGAAATCATCTCGAATTGGGGCGTGATCATCCGAGATTGTACAAGATCGTCTGCGATGATCTGAGCTTGCTCCGACTGAAGAATAATAGAGTTCCTGCAAGAAAACTCGAAAAGGGACAAAGGCAAACAGTAGTCTAAGACATTCTAATGCATGTAAAACTCGAAGTGCAATAAAATTCAGCCAGGGGAATGTCAAGGGGAGGGCCTAAGATTAAATAGGCATAGGAAGGAGGTTGGGAGGTTGGAGATCATCCTAATCTGGAAGATCTCCAATGGGGGAGGTCTCTAACGGACACGCTTTTGCCCCAGTTAGAGACGCCGTTGAAACAAAAGCTAATTATGAAAAATCAGTTTTGGGACGAAATCGTCTGGACGTTCTGCTCCAGATGAATTCGTCCGATCTGAGGCGATATCGTCTGATCGGCGACGATATCGTCCAACGGTCACAACAAATCCTAAAAATGGCATGGAAAACAAGGAAAGCGGTTTAACAGGTGGTTCGAGGTTAAAATTTGAATTTGAATTATTACTAAAGTAATTTTAATTATTTGCTAAGGTTTACTGCGCCAATTTTAGGGTGCTACATTTTGCCCCCTCTTTAGCGAATTTTCCAAAGAAAATGCGTTAAAGACGAGTTCTTCTCGATCTACGAGAAAGCAAAAATTTATTCCCATTTTTAGGCGACGATTCTAGGTCGAATCGTACGATAGCTTACTATGGTGCCCCCTCCGTGTTTTTACCCAAATCGAACGTTTGAGGTAAAAACGCGGAAAAGCAAAAAAATTTTAAAATGTTGTTAATTGTTTTTGAATAAAATTAAGAAAATACAATTAATAAGGCAATACCATTCATTCATTTGCATACACCACCACCAATTACATTCATTCATAATACATTCATTTCATCACATGCATACCAAAATTCAAAAGGCTACAAAGGAAACACTCTTTTGGTCAATTCAATTCAAAAGGCTCCAAAGGAAGCACTCCTTCAGTTAATTCAATTCAAAAGTCTTCAAAGGAAATGCACCTTTGGTCATAATTTCAATTCAAAATCTCCAAAGGAATCTATCCCCTTTGGTAAAATCAATTCAAAAATCCCCAAAGGCACTAACCCATTTGGTCACAATTTTAATATAAAGGCTCTAAAGGCACTTAACCCCTTTGGTCATATTACAAAAAAAAAAACTCCAAATGACTTATGGGAAAATATAAGGAAAGTGTTGAAAAGAATCTAGCCACTACCCCCAAATTAGTACCCAAGATAAAAAGAGATAGAAATTAGAAAAAAGAAAGGGGTAAAATAAATGATATATAGATAAAAACAAAAACAATAAAATATAGTTGAAAATTGCCTAAAACATCCCTCTCTCACTAGTGAGGGACACATGTTGGCCACAAGGCAACATAGGAAGTTTACAATGTGCAATAAAAGTAGTACTATTGAATTCAAGTTCAATATAGTGGAGGAAATGAAAAAGAAACTAGTAAAAGTAAGAATTATGTAATATATAGCTCTACTTAGGCAAAGGAATTTTCTTCAAGAGGCTCTCAAGGAGCAAGAAAGGAGCCATGCCAATAATGGACATCGAAAACAACTGCAACTAGGTTGAGTAGAGCAAAAAAACCTAATGGAAGAACATCCTTTAGACATGTAGGTGAATGCAATAAATATTCTAAAGGCTCCTAAGCCAAATAATATAAAGCCACCACCATTCTATGTAACTTTAAAAATCAATACCTATCAACTAAGGTGTTGCATAGTAGATTCAGGGGTTGTATTGATGGTAATGCCTAAAGTTGTCTAGGAAGAAATGAGCTTTTCATACACTAAGACTACCAAGAATTCAATTCAAATGAATAGAACTAGGATAAATATAGTAGATATTTTGAAGTACTTAATCATGATTATAGAAAATATCCTAAATTCCTAGTTGATTGGAAAGTTATAGTTGATCTCCCACCATATTTTTGGATGTTACTTTCAAGAGATTGTACATAAAAATTGTATGAACATAGAAATTTGGTGATCAACTATACCCATATGAAGGTACCTTGGGTCAAGAATATGATTAGAACAGAGAAAGAAACACCATGCAATTACTTGAAACATAAGCTTTATGAAGACAATGTGGTAAATTGGAATGAGTTACCTAAATATGTAGATTATGATGTCATGAAAGGTGATCAAATATCTAATATCAACATGATCATTGTTGTGCTCCAAGATATTGAGGACTCAAAATAAAATTTGAAGAAATTAAGCTTGATAATTATTTAATATCCAAATAATCTATAAGCATTCCATCCTTAACCATCCAATAAGCACAAGGGCTTGATAGGACTTGGACAATGTATTTTGATAGTGCTAGAACTAGAAATGGGGCTAGTATAGGTATTCAACTTAAAGGTCCAAAGACATTTAAATGAATTATTTCTATAGGTTGTTATTTAATTACACAAATAATATGATCAAGTATAAAACACTATGCACAATTTAAGGTTGAAAATATGGGGATCAAAAACTTCAAGATAGTTGGCAATTTTAAGTTGGTGATAAGTCATGTTAATTCACAGTGTGAAAGCAAAAACAAACACCTAAAATAATACAAGTGTAGGGTTTGGGATCTACTAACACTTTTTAGAATTTGTGAAATCAAAGCAATCCTTTAAGAGCTTAATGTTGAATCAAATAAATTAGCTTCCATGGCAATGAGGTTTGATCCTACTTTAGAGATATGGGATAAACCAAAGGAATTTGAGGTGGTCTTCAATCTTGTTGTCCCCAATAATTTGGATCATTGGCATATCTTTAATAATGATGAAAAAATTAATTAATTCCTCATAAAATAAACTCAACATGCTAAAAATGAGAATGAATATGGGGATAACATAAAATATAGGGTCATCCAATTGAATACTAATTAGTTTCCAAAGAGGCTAATCACATTGTAAAGCTTTTTCAACCTTGATGACAATGCCAATAAATCTAGCATTAAAGTTAAAGAATATTATTACCATCCAGTTAAGTGTTATGAATTTTTGATGTTATATATAAGTAGTTAGAGGTATTTGTAGCCAAATATAATTATTAATGATAAAATTCATCTCTTGCATATATTCTATTAAATCAATGAATAAATTTGTGCAACTATTTTTCTACAATATTTGGTATCCAATCATGATCATTCCATGGATGAAGAGTAAGGTACATGATAATGCAGTATATAGATTGCTATACCATATTATTTTAATGATAACACAATTATGTTGTGATTGTGTCAATTTGATTGAAGAATAGTTTTTCTTATTCTTGTTTGTATTTACAAATTTTATGTTATCTAAATCCATGCACCAAAATATTTGAATGAGACTAAGAGTTTCATTTTTTTTGTGGCTTGTTATAATTTGTGTAGTCTTGAGTTGTACTAGCGAGGAACAAGTTTGAATGCATAAGAAGAGTCATTTGAAGAAGGATCGTCTAAAGGTTGTTGATTAGGCCATATCAAATACAATATTAACATATCATCCATTTATTGGTTGATCTCAAGGAGAGAAGCTATCTAAAAAATAGGTTGTCTAACATAGGGCCATTTAGGATTATGTGTTTGCTGAAAGGAAGCACTCTAGTTTACTAATGGTTTTTTATTTTTGTAATTGAAAGAGAAGTTTGTTGCAAAAGGGAAAAAGGCATGAAGAAATAGTAATGTGTGATTGCTACCTATTCCATGTTGAAGTGCATTATGCATTGAGATTAGGTATTACATGGTGTGTGACTGCTACCTATAGATTGAAGCTAAAGATATTTGCTTGTCATGGACAAAGATGTGCTATGCAAAAAATACATGTTGTCTAGAAAAGTTAAGGGATTCATATTGAATGCATGTTAGTTTTATAAAAAGATTGATGATAAAACTTATTTGCACCCTAACTTAAAATAATTTGTTGTTGTCTAATTTCTTGTCAAAAGCAGAGATGCATTTAATTCTACATTCCAATCAAGGTTGTTTGGTCAAAGGTCAATGGTGAGTATTTTTTTTTTGATTGAATGTTACTTGCTTGACTATGCACCCATCTATCCTATACATGTGTGATTTGAGGAGAATAAAAAGGACTTAAATATGTCAACTAGTTTATTATTACATTAGAAGCATGTTGGATCCAGGCCACTCTACAAAGGAAAAAATACTAGGTTAATTTGAAATTTCTCATCTTTTTGCTAGGTTATTCAAAGAGTTCCAAAAACCTATCGTTGATTAATTTGTTTAATATTGTTATCAAAGGTATATATTAGTTTCCCTACATGCCAATTTAATTAGATGAAGCTATCATCCAAGTGGAAATAACATTGATGATAACATTTGACTCATTATTGTTAGCTATCCTACCTATGTGCATTCTTTTAGAGGGAGAATTTATGCTACATAGATCATGGGAATGACCTTTGATATATGTTAAAATAGGAGAGTTGAAGGGATGCCATAGGAGGATTTCCATCATATTTGCACATACACCATTTTTGGAGGACAATTGACATATGCTCAATTTTGGTTGATATGAACATTGGATGATGTAACTGTGGGTGGAATTGATTATTTAAATGTTGGTGATTTATATTTTCCTAGTTGTGCATGGATTTGATTATTTATTTTTCTTAAAATATACCCAATATCCCACATGAACTATGGGAATTCCATTTTTATTACTTAAAAGTGTTATTGGTTATTCAATTTTTCTTTGCTAGTAGATATACTAGAATACTTTAATTTTGTTACTACCTTGAAACATTGAAAGAAGAAAATTAGCATCAATTCTAAATTTTGCTTGATGAAGTGTCACAATTTGAGGGATAATTTGTATTGAGATTATCGATGTATATATACTTTTTGGAAATCTTTTCTCCAACTTGATATTGTTAACATATTTTGACTAATGGGGGAGAAGCATTTAAATCACATTTGGAGAAAACAAGTCTTCTTGAGAAGTTAGAAGGACCAAACCTTAATATATGGCAAATCAAGCTCCAATTAGTGTTAACAGAAAAAGTTTTATGTGATGTTATTGATTCACTAAAGCTAGTGGACATTCATGAAGTAGATAAAAGGACAAAAAAATATTCAAAACCAATGACTCTTATTGGACATGGGTTCTTCAATTTTTATCTACATCACATAGACATTTAAAAAACCACAAAAGAAGTTTAGAATGGACTCAAAAATTTATTTAGATCACAAGCATCAAGTGCAAATACGGTCCATAAGAAAAAATTATTTGGATTAAATATGAATAAATAAAAAATGTAGTTCAATACATAAGCAAGTTTTGTTCTATTTTAAATTAGCTAATAGGAATTAATATTATGGAAAGCAATGAAGCTGCAAATAATGTTATGTTGAACAACATGCCTACTAGTTATCCTAGTATGGTATTCACATTAAAAAAGATTTATCCTAGACTAGAAGATATAATTTCATAATTAATTGATGAAGAAAATCAAATCAAGAAACAAGATACACTTGCAGAAGAAACCACATTGTTGATGAAGAACAAGCTTAATGTTATCTCTAGACTTAGTTAGTCATCCTCAAAGGTAATTCAAGTTTTGAAGAATAGATTCATGTGTTTTTATTGAAAATAAAGAGGTCATGTTATATTGAATTGTATTCAACAATCAAAATTTCTCATAGAAGGAAAGTTAAGGAAAGACAAGGCAGTGGTGGCCACTGATGATAGTTTAAGTGATGATGAAGAATATAGATTTGTGATACATATTGAAGACCCTCCTCCTGAGCATAGTGAGGGGTAATATATATTTTGAATTAAAATAAATAATGCATCTATGATTAGTTGTGTGTGATCCTATCCATAATATGAATATGTACTTATGATTGTCAAGTATTTTTCTAATCATAGGGGTTATGGATGGTTGTGTTTGTTCCTATATACAACCTTGGTGATGGATAGTGTGTGTCCCTATCCATATATGACATAAAACCATGAATAATTATGTTTGTATTTGTCCTTGACTATATGACGAATAGTTGAGTGTATCTCGATCTATCTATGACATAAAACCATGAATAATAATGTTTGTCTTTATCCATGATTATATGGTGAATCATTGAGTGTGTTCCTATTCAATAATGAAAAGTATATATCCCAATCCATTAATTTTGGAGTGTTGGACGACATTTTGAATGTCCTATAACATCCCTCCTTGGTAGAAATTTTATGGAAAATGAACTATGTTTTGATGTGATTATGTGATGGTATAGTTTCTTTCATCTTGATTAAATAATATGATTGCTTTATTTAAAAATGTGGAACATGTAATGTTGATGTATCTATGGATGTAGGATCAGGTACCTTCTCTTAGGTGGGGCTATGGGTAAACCACCTACCATGAGGGTTACCTAGGAAAATGATGATGATGGCTTGCTCATCGAACAACTTAAAATTACTCTTCATGTATATGCATTATGTTTGTTTGTCCCCCATAATTCACGCCCTTGGACTAGGAAGTTGCTTGCAATGAGCCTCCTTAAAATTGGTCAACAATAGCATTAGTCTATATTAAAGGAGATCATCCATTTGAGGATAAAATAATGGTGTGAAGCATTGATGGATGCATGTTTATGTTTGATTATTTTACACTTAAGATTTTCTAAGCTTTGTTTTTGTCTACCTTTGACTAGAATTATTGTTTTGCTTGTAATTTAGATTTAATGCTTTAGATTAAGTAAAGTATTAAATAACTTAATAGTTTTTAAAGTTTTAAGAATAGTTTATTAAAGTAAAATTATTGATTGGTTTGATAAATATATATTATGGTATCTCAAAACTTTGAATAATGAGCATGAGTGTAGCTCATTAAGGCATGCGCCACCCTAATGGTGCCCAAGATGGAGGATGCCTTTTACTTTAATGCCTTTTTGGGTGTTACAAGACGACCACCTCCATGCACGACTAAGGCCCTCCATCCTTGTGCTTCTTAAGGAGGATAAAAAAGGAAACTTGATGGTGTAAATATGGAGGATCAAAAGGAGTGCAATGTCCCATTGGAGAGGTAAAGATAGGCATAATAAGTTTATATGCTATTTGCAGTTGGTAACTCTAATGTGAATGTTTTGGTTTTCATTGCTGCATGTGCTTGATTGTTTTGTTCAGTATGTGTGGTTTTTAGTTCATTGTCGAGTGCACCATGGTTTATTTGTTACCTTGTTGATTTCATGTTCTCCTCCTTTGTGTTGTTGTTGGTTATCCTTATTGTGTGAGTGAGTGCTATTGGTCATGGGTTTGTAGAGTTCCTCCTGTGTGTACCTCCTTGGATGTTGTTTTGTGCATCCATTGCTATCGAGGCTTACATACCCAATGGAGTGTTTTGTAGTCATGTGGATTTTCCACTAGTCTATGAGTTGGAAGTTCTTGGTTGTTCATGTCATCCTATTCTCTTGAGTTTAATACCATCCATTGTTTGACCTAGCCAAGGAAGAGTTGAGCAGGTAACCTATGTGGGAGTTCATCTTACTGAGTTGGTGCACCAACAAGATTGATGTCTATGCAAGTGGCCAATCCTATCCTTTCTTGTGTCTTTGGTTGATATGTATTAAAATCTGTTTCTTACCTTACTAAGTGGTTATGCACTTGGGATTTGTACCTTTCATTCTAAGGTTTCTTGACTTTGCGTATTGCTACCTTACGTTGTTGAGTGTTGATTTTTACATGCATTTTTTTAGGGTTTTGTAAGCTTTGCTTTTGGTTTTAACAATTATTTAAGTACCTAGTGCATTGCTTTGTTTAACCTAGGGTAAATTTTGTGCCTTTCTAACTAATGTAATTAAAGAAAGGAACCCTTGTTTTAAGTTATATGATTTGTTCTTGTAAGATAAATTATTTATAGTTATTGTTGAGATCCATGTGGGTTTTTCAAATCATGAAAAACAAAATTTCAAAGTGCGAAGGATTAGGATTTTTTCCTAAAAAATATCTCATCTTTTAGGACCCATATCTTCGCGAAGAGTTATCCGATTCAGCTGATTCTTGTACCAACTTGTGTATAATTTGAATGGCTTTAAAACAAGTGGTCATATTGAGGGAGATACAACCCTATGAATTCAACCATTGAAAACAAGAGAAATGACAATTTTTCAAATCGTGAAAAACAAAATTACAAAGTGCAAAGGATTAGGTTTTTTTCCTGAAAAGCATTTCATCTTTTAGGAGCCATATCTTTGCAAATAGTTATCTAATCCAGCTGATTCTTGGACCAACTTGTGCAAAATTTGAATAGCTTTAAAATGAGTGGTCATATATAGAAATTCAAACAATATTGAGGGAGAAACGATTATGTGAAGTCAACCATTCAGAACAAGGGCAGTGATGATTTTTCAAATCACGAAAAATGAAATTGCAAATATTTGCCAACTAGGGTTCGAATGATGGGAAGAGCAATGAAGGGCTAGGACTTCAACGAGGCAAGAAATTCTATTTGGACAAAGAATTTTCAGCTAAGTTATTTTTTCCATTTCTTTATCTTAGAAATTGTGCATGAAATTTTTATAAAGTTTTTATCAAATATTATATTTGTTATAGAACTTTCAAATAAATTTCATTAGATTTTGAGTTTTAGTTTCCTTTCCATTGATTGATTTATAGTTAAATCCTTAGAATCATCCCTAGTAGTAGAGGTTAGTGAGTGCACCTCAGAGAGATCATCATTGCTCCAAGATAGGGTAGTTTTTGGTAAATTTAATGGGGATTGGCCAAAGAATTCAGCCTTGAGAAAATGGATTGATAGGAGTTGTAAGTCTCCAGGAGTGATTCTATCATTTCTTCCCAAAGGTTTCTTCCTGGCCATTTTTTGTTCTAGGGAAGAAAGAGAAAGAATCCTAAAAGGGGGGTCCATGGTTTATGGGAAGAGCATGGCTCTTCCTTACCCGTTGGCTTAGTTATCATGTTCAAGTTTGTATTCGAGTTTGACACTCTTGAAGTTCGAAAAAAACTCGACATGTTTAAAAATTTAAAATAAAATTAGATTATTATAAATGCACATATATATTTTTGAAATAATTTTTTTTTTTAATATAAAATTTAAAAATCAAAGATACAAAATTATAATATTTGATTTTAATAATTTTTTTCAAATATATACTTTAAAATATTTTTAAAAATATAAACATTTTTATAAATTTATTTAAACATAGTAATTTTTAACAGATCAAAATATTTTCAAAATTTTTAATCAATAATTTTTCTTGTAAAGATAAATTACAAGTTTTTTTATCAATTATAATAAAAAATCAAGTAATACCCATCTTCTCGATTGTGCAGGAGCTTCACCATATGTAATTATAAATTAAAATGCAAGGTTCCTCCTCATAAAATTAGCGACTTCCAGGACATCTAGAATTTGTGGTACCTAACCGTCGAATGCGGAAATTCTACTTGGGAAGGAAATAGGAAAGAGAAACGCATGATGTTTTTGATTGAATTTCTCTAAGCTTTCTACGCGCATGCCGATCATCTGTCATAGGTTTCTGCGATCCCAATCAACATATGGTGAAGCTCCTGCGCAACCGAGAAGATGGGTGTGTGGTCACATTTGAGGCTCAGAACCTTGCATTTTAATTTATAATTACATTTTATGTTTGAGGCTCAGAAGCAACTATCAATGACTAATTTTAGGGTTTTTTTTATATGTTCATTTTTTTTCTACCAAATTTAGGGTTTATTTGTCGAATTTATTTGTTAGATTTTTGAATTTGATGAATTTCAAATTTTATAGATAAAATTCGACGAATTTGATAACTAAGCCCATTGTTATGAAGGCTTTTCACTTGAAAATGTAAATCTATCCCTAGTACTAGTTTGGGTTAGGATGTTTGTATTGCCCATTTAATTTTGGAAAATAGATACCTTCAAGACTATAGGAAACACTCTAGGATAATTCCTTGAGATTTAAGATACTACAAAAGATGGATTTTTGGCTATTTATTCTCGAATATTGGTCATGATTGATATAAGTAAAGCTTTACCAAAATCAATCATTATTAAGTATGGGGATAAGATGTGGATACAAACTATAGATTATGAAAACATGTATTTTAGATGTAGAAGATGTCATGAGGTGGGGCATATTGAGAGATCATGCCCTAAGAAGAGCCCAGTAGAATCATTTGTAGAAAATCGTAAGAAAAATTTATAAATGGTTATGGATAAATATGGTTTTCAACTTCCAAAAAACAAATCTAGAAAAATAAAAGAAAATGAACAATGGAGATCAATAAGAAAGGATATTGGAAGAAATTCTAGCTCTTTTGAGGCTTTAGCCTATGAAGAAAAACTAGATCAAAACTTAGAGGACATAGGACAACAATTTCAACATATTAGGAAGGAACCGTCTATTCAATATGATCCTAATTTAAGGAATAACATTCTCGATGAAACCAAGGAATGTGTTTCATTAGATTTTGAAGACTCTCTTGAAGTACCATGCACCATTCAGGAGAAAATAATTGGTAAAGAAAATGTAATTTTAGAAGGTAATACCTCTACCATTAATAAGGAAATACCAAAAAATTAGTAGGATAAGTCAATAATAGATCCAGGAGAGGATAAATATGTTGAAAAATAAAATGGTGAAAGAATATTGAGGAATAGAATAATAAGACCTACTTTTGATATAGGTAAGGCAAAAAGAGGAAAACCCTCAAATTATCAAGCAAGATCTAAGGAAGCAAGAGCTAACATAGAGAAAGGAACACAAACTAAGTTGGTTGATCTTCTCTTTACTAAACAACAAAATGATATTGGTAATACGAAAGAGGGACCAAAAGCCCCTAATAAGACATGATTATCATCTCATGGAATATAAGGGGTGCTAATACCCCATAAAAGCATATATTAGGGACCTATTTTTAAGTAATAAACCCGATATTATCAGTATCCAAAAAACTAAAATGACAAAAGAATAAGTTTCAAAAACTATGAAAGTAGTTTGGGCAAGATGTGAATGGGATGCTATGGATTCTGAAGGAGTAGCAGGGGGAATTCTAACTTGTTGGAATACTTCTAGAACCTCTTGTGTAACCATTCATAAAACTAGGCATTGAATAGACTCTTTAGTCACTTGCTACTTTACTAATATTTACTCCATCCTTATCAATGTGTATGGTCCTACAACTCAGTCAGGTAGATTAGAAATTTGGAGTGGGATTGAGGCCTTTATGAGAAGTAAATATCAAGAAACTAGTTTCATGATCATTGGAGATTTTAATGCCATTACCAATTTGAAATAAAAATTTGGGGGAATTAGGAAATTGACCCAAAGTATGAAATATTTATTAGCTTTTATTCAAAACAACAATCTATGGAAAGTTGAGTTTGAAGAAGACAACTATAATTGGACCAACAACAGGAGAGGCAATAACCTAATAGTATAAAAATTAGATAGATGCATTCTCTCATATCATTGGCTAGATGAAGGAACTTGTGCTAAAATTAATACCTTAACAAGGATTGGTTCAGATCACTGGCCAATAAGAGTTAAAATGGTGGTTAGTGAATTCAAAAAAATATCATATTTTAAATATGAGAAGATGTGGGAAGACCATCCTCAATTTGTTGATATGATAGCTCAAACATGGAATTATTTAGGTAATGGTGGGTTGTATTCTCTTCCAAACCAAATTAAAACTATGACATCTAGATTAAAATAATGGAACAATAACACCTTTGGAAATATTTTTGATAAGAAAGAACTAAAAGATAAACTTTCAAAATTCTAAAAAGGTGATGAAAATAATACAAGCTCAGAGGAAAGGGAGTTCCTTAGTGAATATCATAATATTTTGAGTAAGGAAGATAAATTTTAGAGATTAAAATCAAGACAAACTTGGTTAAAATAAGGAGATAAAAATACAAAGTTTTTTCATAGGATGGCTATAGTATAAAGATATTCTTCTATAATTGGTAGAATTAAATTAATAGAAGGGGTTTGGATTGAATATCAGAGTGATATTAGAAAATATTCTAAGTCCTTTTATCATAATATTCTAGGTTCATAGGAGACCGAAGTTCTTAATGATAAAAACTTCTTCAAGATGGTCCTTCAGTTATAACAAATGAATACAATAGAAAACTAATGAAGCCTATTACTCTAGAAGAAGCTCATTTAGCTATTTTATCTTTTAATAAGGATAAATCCCTTGGTCCAGATGGTCTCTTTGTAGATTTTTACCAACATAATTGGGATATAGTGAAGGATTATTTATTGGTGGCAATGGAACAGTCTAGGGTAAAATAATACATTCCTTATAAAATAAATGCAACTTATCTTATCCTAATTTCAAAAAAGAAGGATGCTGAATTATTTGATTCTTTTAGACCCATAATCCTATGTAATATGGCTTATAAGATTATTTCCAAAGTGATGGTAATTATATTAATGCCATTGTTAGACAATATCATTTTAGAATAGCAAGGAGGTTTTGTGAAAGGGAGACAAATTTTGTATGGGATCATAGTAGCTCATGAAGTTATACATTCAAAAACTTCAAGAAAAGAGAAAGCTATGATCTTAAAACTTGATATGAGTAAAGCCTATGATAGGGTTAAATGGAATTTTCTTTTTGCAATTTTAGATAAGTTTGGTTTTGGGAAGAAATGGGTTATATGGATTAAATATTGTGTCTCTATAGTTTCTTATTCAGTGTTGGTCAATGGATCAACGAGAGAATCTTTTAAAGTCAAGAGAGGCCTTAGACATGGCGATCCTATATCTCCTAATTTGTTCATTATTATGGTATAAGTTTTGAGTAGGAAATTAAATAAGTCTTACAAATATGGGTTTATAAGTGGAATTAAGGTTACTAATAACTTTGATAACATCACCCATCAACAGTTTGTAGATGATACAACCCTCTTTGGAAGGGTAAGGATAAATGAGGCCAAAGCTTTGAATAACTTTTAAAAGATTACGAAAGAGCTTTAGGGCAAAAAATTAATAGGAATAAATCCAAATTTACTTTCTTAACACTCCTGCGAATATCAAAGCAAGAATTTTTAGGTTTCTTCAAATGGAGGAGGCAAATTTACCAACAACTTATCTAGGTATACCTTTATTTGAGGGGAGAATGAGGATAGATTTATGGAATTCATTTGTTAGTAAAGTTCAAAATAAACTTCTAGCTTGGAAAGGTAGATGGTTATAATTAGCAGGAAGAGTGTAGTTAATTAAGTCAATCTTACAAGCCATTCCAACATATTATATGTCTGTGTTTTATACCAAAAAAAGTTGAATTTTTTTTAATATTTATGATGCGATCTTTTTTATGGTCAGGTTTACATGATAAAAAGGAAATTTTATTTGGTGAAATGGAGCAAGTTGTGTGATGAAAAAACTATGGGAGGTCTTGGTTTAAGAGCTCTTACAGATGCAAACTTAGCTCTTAGGGGAAAATTTATCTGGATATTGTACAAAGAGAGTAAAAGAGAATAGGCAAAAATTCTTCTAAGTATGTTGATCCCAATGGGCCAAGTTTAATATTTACTGCATTCTCTCTTCCAAATGGTTTTGCTCTTTGGAAAGGTTTAAAAAATCTATTGATCTTATGATTAAAGTTTTAATATGGGTGGTGGGAATTGGAGAAAAAATTTCTATTTGGATGGATACTTGTGATAAAAAACCACTCAATTTAGATCCAGTTTTGAAACCTTGGATGAGATTATTTCAAGATAAATTCGATGATAGGGTTTCAAATATTTTTTACAAGGATGGAGAAGGAAGATACAAATGGAAACAATATTTTTTTACAAGTATACAAGAATTTATTCTAGGAGGAATTTGAGTAGAAAGATAACAACTGTAATTATTTCAAGGGGTGCCAAGGATAAATTGATTTAGGATTTGAATAGCTCAGGAGAATACACAACAAGAAGTGGATATAATGTTCAACACTAACATAATAATAATATCACTAGAATTTGGAGAGATATTTAGGATAGCCCAAGCATTCCTAAAATTAAAATGTTTGTTTGGATAGTAGGTTTTGGCAATTGAATTAGCCTAGATGTATATTTTCTAAGTCTGTAGTGCCTAGACCTGCTACCAAGCATTGAATGTCCTAAGGAAAGAAATATCCTCCATGACAATCTCTAGTAGGGCTGGTTTCAAAAGTAAAATTGGTTTTTAAGATAAGGAAGATGTTGAAAGAAATGAAATAACTGAAAGGAATGGGAAAGGGGCTAAAAGCTTAAAATACTAAGTTATGGATAGGAAGCACGATACACAATTTAGCACTTGAACAAAAACAAATCAAAACAATAGACCTTTAACAGAAACCAACATTAAATCTTCTAAACTATATAAAATCCAGGGGTACTCCAGAATTAATCCTTTACTGACAGCTAAATCTAGAAAATAGAATTCAAGATGTATGATAAAGAGACTAACTTAACAAAAATAACATGATAGAAGTCATACACAGAGATATAATATTCAAGACCGGAGACAGAAGCCTATATTTTGAAAGCAGATTTCAAAGTATACAACTACTTTTCTAGCAGATATTGTCCATCCTTAGTTACAGAAAAGAAACTATTTTTTTATATAGGGTTTTGCCTCCTAAATATTAATGCCCAACCACTTCTATAATTGTGATAGACACATTTGATTCAAAACTGACTCAACAACACAAATTTGATTATGTAGATAACTTAGTATTGAATGCAGAAGGTTTCGGTGATCCACCAAAATCAGATGGCTAGCAACACAACTTTGGGATCGATTGAGAACTCAATGAAGATCTTGGATATATCATGATGGTTTAGGGTTTTCCATGATGGTTTTGGGTAGCTTACACTGTGTTTGGGGCCCATCTGGAGTTTCTCTCCATAACTGGAGTGACAACACTTTCACTCCAAAAGTTTCACTCCATAATGTTAACTCTTTTTGGGGGTACTTTCGCTCTACATGGAGCAAACATATCTTTGTGCCTTTCTAGGACTTAACCATTTGTCACCCTCCACATTTATGGGAATTTTCGCTCCATAACTGGGAGTGAAAGCACTTTCGCTCCACTAGTGGAGCAAAAGTGTCCTTGCACTGTACTTCAAGGAAAAATGCTTTGAAAATTGCCTAAGTGTTGGAAACCATTATCAAGTGTGTAGAGTGAAATGAACTTACAAAAAACAGCCTTAAGGCAGCAAACACATTCACAACATCGCCCATGCTAAAACATCTACAATTTTGCATGTGAAACGATAGGAAAAGTGTAAAAAAGTAGAGAAACCACAAAATTTGAAAGAAGACAGCTTTGAGTAAAAGAGACAGCTGGTGAAAACACAACAACATAACAACATCTTAACCATTTTTCATGGAAAAAGAGAAGTTTTACAATGATTAACTCTCAAAAACTGCATACAACATAAATTTTAACAAAATGTGGCTAGAATGGCAACATCTCTGGTGGCTCACGGGGTATTGAGCCTGCCTCAATGCAAATATCCCAGGCCTTATCCTTGGGTTGTAGAGTCATCTTCACTTTCATTATCCTCGGACTGCTCATCACTGTTACTTGATAGTTCTTTAAGTTGGTCCTCCTCCTCTTCATTTTCTTGCTTGCCTTCAGCCTCCTTGGAATCTAGCTCACTTTCTGACATCTTCTTAGGATTAAGCTCATGTGGATGGGGGAGAAACCTCTACAAAGAGCTCTTAAAAATATGTTCATATACTGTGGAAGCATCGATCCAGTGCTCAACGGAAAAAACTCATTGTTTCAAGAGCTCCTAGATCAGATAACGGAAGGTTTCAATGCGCTCAATGTCAGCAAGATCCAACCTCCGATCAAACTCCTGCAAGGAAGACTCAATAGTGGCATATTTAGCCATGAAAGGCATCACCTGTGCTTCTAAAATTGGGTCCTCCCAAGCGTCAACGTCTGGAGTGCTATCAACAAATGCCGCCCATATCGGCTTCAACTCCTCGAGAGGGGGAATGGGTTCTTCACTGTCTGTGAAACCGAGGATGCCAATTTGCACTAAGGCATTAGAGTACTGCAGTGAAACTTCCCTCTCCTGCTCAAGGGTGTTTGAGAGCTTACGAGCCTTTTTGGTCAGCTCGAGCTTCGTGGAGAAAGAGCACAGGGTCATCTTTGCTGTCACCCAGGATCGCGCCAAGGAGCTCATGGGAGTAAAGTGCACATGCATATCTTCAATTTTTTGGAGCTGCGTGACTAGGTCTAGCCAAAGACCAACGTCTGTCTGAGCAACTTCCAAAACGGAGTGGCCCTCGGCAACTGCCTCCTACGCCTCCTTGAAAAATGTTAAAACTATGACTCCCCATGTAGCTCAATTTGAGAAATCTGCTAGGAACTACAGGCGCATCTCCTTGATGTGCTCCCTAGAGAATGTGATAGGCTATGACGTCTTCTCCTCTAACTCGACCTACAACTACTAGACTTGAATGGTGAGCACATGCACCTACTGATTTTCTTGGGCATGCACCTTAATCTACTGATCGTGCACCTTGGAATGCTCATCATTCTTTGCCTCTAGCGAAAGCACGCACTATCTCAACTACACGGCTTCAGACTCAAGCACCTCAATCTACCTCTTCGCCCCTACCAAGGCCTCCTCAAGTTCAAAATTCTTGGCCTGCACTTCAAAGAAGTGCTCCTTGTAGTACTCACCATGAACATAGATGGAGCCCATATCAACTTGAATGTTGCCCATCTTTCACGCCGTATTCATTTTGGTCACATCCTCCACGGTATGGCGGTAAGCATAATCAACCGGGGTCATCTCCCCCAAGGGCTTCTGGACAACTGGTATCTTCTCTACCATGTGGAGCTCCATCTTCTCTAGATCGATGATGGATGCTTTCTCAGCTTGCGCCAGAGCCTGCACCTCCTTCTTTCGATGGTCCCTCAACCAACGTGATGAACTATGATGCACCTTGTGGATGCTCTCTGTAGCAGCAAGTTGGTGCATCATTTCCAACTCAAATTTGAGTGGCTCCTAGACTCCAACTCTGAGGATCAACATGAAAGGAAGGAGGGGAAGTTGTGGCTCAAGTTTAGATAGTGCATGGGAAATGGGAGGGGAAGCAATTGTGCTAACCCTCAAGGGTGCTTGGGTTTGGATAACTATTGCGAAGATAGTGGGTTTGGGTTTTGAAACATCAAATATAGTTTATGCCATGATAGTGGAGGGCGATGAAAGATAAAAAAGGGTTATATCTACCATGGATGAAAGATCAGTGATAGGGTCTTCTATGATAGAAAAAGGAAGGCTAACAGACACAAAGATCACAAAAGTGTTAAGGTTTATGGAAAAAGACATGAATGCAATTGAGAGCGATAAAAGGGGGATGGAAACCAAAATTTTGGGAACTATAAAGTGGGGCAATGGGAGGGAAATGAAAGTAGTGACTAGAGAAACAAAAACCATGATAGATTTTAGATGTTGGGGAAACGACTACGATAGAGAGGAAATAAGAAAGAGGTAAATATGAGTGTGTACCTTTGGGCTCTATGATCAAAGGATTTAGGGAATATGGATGCTTCATGTGTGGGTCTTCTTCCTCATTGCACTCACCAATTGCATCTACATTAATCACTTCTATGTTTTCCATTTTCTACTCTTCCAAGTGTTCCACCACAAATGCTTCAAATGGGCTCAAAGGAGAGGTTTTAGGTGCTACAGAGGCACTCAATTTGAAGGGCCTTTGGGCACTAGTTCATGACCTCTTTGTTGCTCACTGCGAGAGAGGCACCTCCTCAATTTTTCTATTTGGGAGGGAACTCTACTTCTTATGGGATAATGACACACTCTCTCCAGCCAATGGTGAGTCACTCAAGACTACATTGCACTTGCCTTCTACCATGTGCTTCCTTGCTGCCAGGTCATATAATTCATCAGGTCTTTGCATACTTCGAGGCACAATATCAAAAATGAGAGGGCCTGATAGGTATTCACATTTTCATTGTACATCATCGAGAACTTGTCATCCAACACCATTGGATAGTCTGAAGATGTCTTGCCATTTTGGACCCTCATGATCCACCACTCCTTGATTTTGTGGTCCGACCAATACCGCATATTTTCCTTCATTCCCTAAAAAATAGCCTTGGGTAGCTTCTATTCTAGGTTTACAACCGGACCGTACTCAATATCCATGGTATAAAAATTGTGCCAAGGGGCAAAGGCACCATCTCATCGATGTGCCACTCCAACTTGCAGCCCCTAGGGTTATTCCACTAAGCGACCATGTTGGGGTGAGGGTAGCAATGAAAAGACTTTGTTTTGACATGATCTTGAAATATGTCACATAGATCGTACTTCCAAAACTAGGGGAGATCGATCAATTTGAAGTCGTACGTCATTGTAAGCACAACATTATGAGCATACTGCGTTACCTTGACATCCCCAAAGTTGAAAGGTATGGGACACGTGAGCTTATTTCTCCTACCTTTCTTGTACACTTTATTGGAACTACCAGGTGACCTCCTAGGCAAACAGGTAAGGCATGGTGTAAAAGGGCAACAGAAAGGGCTTTTCTGTGAACCCGAAAATCCTGATAACCAAACCCTAGGTGAGCAGAAAAATGTCCCCCATCTTCTCGTCCACTACTTTATCTCTCATCTCCATGGGAACTCGCTCGTAGTGGTCGTAGATCAGCTCCAGTGCTGGCCCCAAGAAAACTTGGTTAAAAATATAGTATGATTCATCTCTAGACAAGCTCTACGTCCAGAGATAAACCGACAACACCTTGCCTTCCTCGTCCATCTGGTTCTTGGGGATGTAGGGGAACTTATCATGCAAGTGGTAAAAGAAATACCACACTAGGGAGGAGCAAAGCCTGAATTGATCATCTTTGTGGCTTTGCAGGTAGGATAACGATAGGTGCAACTACCGCACCACCCACTCTACCCAATCGAAGAAAATTGGTATAGCACCCGACTTCATCTTGGATGGGAAATAAATTTCATTTTTAAAAATGGACTCTGCCATGGACACCTGCCAGTCGTAGACTATGGCATCGATAGAGAGTCCCATCACCCATGCCAGAATCGAATAGATGTCACGATGTATGAATTCTGTCAGGCGCATGGGTAACTAGGGAAACTCCTCAGATGATGATGCTCCTCCCAACTGCTCCCTCATGAACTAGCACATCTCAGGCGTGGGCTGATACCTATCGCTCTGCTTAGAACTATTGATTTTTCTAGGGGTGAAATCAGATGAGGGTTTCTTTTCGTAGGCGAAGGCCTCTCGAACAGTATTAACTGTTATGGTGAACAATGTTTTTCCCTTGGCATCCCACACTATTCTTGTTTGGGCATCATAGAATTGCGACACTACCTGCACAAATTTTGGGTAATGGTGTACAGGCGTGCACATGTAGAAGAACAAGTGGGAATGATAAACTACAGCCAATGGGTTCCCAGTCGAGTTTTCTCTATGCACCTACTCGACGTCCTGGTACAGCTGCTCCAGGTCCTTATATGTCATCATGCAATCCCAAAGCCTGAAGAGGTTATCTTCGAGTGGCGTCAGCTTTTGAGGCTTCTTCATGCACTTTCATGGCTTCTTCGAGCCACTCTCCTTCATGGGTATCACCTTTTCCTTGGGCATTTTCTCCTTTTGCTCCCCACTCTTCTTGCCCATGTCTACCAACTTTTGCTTTGATTCAAAATCCTGCACAAATGATGCTTTAGAAACAACAGGATGCAAGGGCTACACTGACATAACTACAATGAAGGGTACAAAACTACTCTGATAAACTCTCCTTATAGCACTCTTCTCAATCTATCACTTTAAATGCAGACACCAGGAGTTAATGTAGGTGGAGATTGTGCATGGAATCGTGCACTTCTGATTTGCCCTCATGCTGGTAGTTCACCCTTAGAAATGATGAATAACGGTGCTAGACAAGAAAATCCTCCTTGGGGCACATGCTTCTCGAGAGGAGTGCTCACTTGGACTTGCCATGGGGTGCGCTTCGGACGTTATGGAGCGAAAATACTTTGATTGGATAGAGAATGAATGGCCCCACTTTATAATGTTACACTAGGGTTAGAAAACACTTTTCAAATTTATCCTCCTTGACACTTGGCACTTTCCAGATGGATGGCCTTAAAGGAAATTTAAAAAAAATAAAATGCAAGACTTTTAAAAGAAGGGAAGGGGGAGACTTTCGCTCCACTAGTGGAGCGAAATTGCACTCTTTATTATTATTTTTTTGTGTTTTTTTTAAATAGGGCAGGGGAACATTCGCTCCACAAGTGGAGCGAATGGGATTTTTGCTTTTTCATATTTTTTTTAAAACACACACACACACACACACATATATATATATATAAATACCTCATAAATTACTAATTTTTCTTAGAACTCGATTGGTGATAAGCTTTCAGAAGAAAACCGTTCACCAAAATCGGGAGAGTGAAACCCTCCATGTCCTGCAGAATGAAGGAGTTGATATGATTGACATCAAAGATTCAAAATGGGCCTTCCTAGAAGGCGTCAAACTTCTCGTGGTTCCCGGATTAGACTTGTTTTCATTCCATTTTAAGACCAAGTCCCCGACACTGAAGGCTCTGTCAGAAGTCTTTTTATCGAACCAGCCTTTGGTGGATTCGGCATGCTTTGCAAAAGCTTCATAAGCCTTCTCTCTATCCTCCTCCAACTGCAGCAACTGGGCTAACCTTGCATCCATCGGGTCAAATTCGCCCTCTTCACCGTCGAGCCACTTGAGTAACTGCAACGCGGGTAGCTCTATGTGCGTGGGTAAGACTACCTCTTTCCTGTACACCAGTGAATAGGGTGATGTCTTGATCGAGCATTTGATGGAAATACAATCAGCCCAAAGCGACTGGTCTAAGAGTAGATGCCAGCTTCACTTATTCTTCTCCAGGGACCTCTTCAAAATCTACAGTAGGTTCTTGTTCGTAGACTCCACCAATCCATTGCCCTATGGGTAATAGTTAGACGAGATCTTCAAGTAAATCCTATACCTGACTATGAACTCATAGATCCTCACATTGGTGAAAGGAGAGCCATTATCAGACATGATGGCTTTAGGCATGCCAAAGTGAGTGATCAACCCTTGAAGAAAAGAGATAACCATATCTTGGTTGGCCTGCTTGGTCGACATTGCTTTCGACCATCGAGTGAAATAGTTTATGGTGATCAAAATGTATTTATGGCCAATGGAGGAGTTGGGGTTGATGATCCCAATGAAGTCTAAGCCCCACTACTAGAATGGAGCTTCTGCTTGAATGGGGTGAAGAGGAAGTGAGGCATTCTAGGTTCTACTCGAGTAGCACTGGCAATTATCACAACATTGAATGACCTTGAAAGCATCGATGAAGAGGGTGGGCTAGTAATAGCCTACCTTGATGATCTTCAAGGCCATTGGTCTACCCATGAAATGACCTCCCAAAATCCTAGAGTGAAACTCCTCAAGGATTTTTGATTTCTCCGACTCTCTGATACACCTCAAGAGGACTCTATCGATGTTCTGATAAAATAGTCCATTGGGTGTCAAGACATACCAACCAACCTGCAAGCAAAATCTCCTTCTTTGCAAAGCATTGAAGTGAGAAGGACATATACCCATGTTGAAGTACTTGACAAGGTCATCTATCCAATCGAGATTGTCAACTAACAGGTTGGCGAGGTTGCTTTCAGGCGCAGGGTTGTCTGAGTCGGGGATTGTTGCTTCAGCTACAGCACTTCTGGCCAGTTCTTGATAGAGCGCTCTACCTTGGACCAACTTGGTAGGGTGCACTTCAATGTCGAATTCCTGGATCTTGGTGACCCATCCAACCCTCCTATTGCCAAGCTCCCCTTGAATGATGAAACTCCTGACATCGGGGTGTACCATGTACACTATCATCTTACTCTGGGAGATGAAATGTCAAAATTTTTGGAGTGACTTCATCACCGCATGCACTTGTCTTTCGATAAAATTGTACCTTTCTTCATGTGGTTGGATGATCTGGCTGAGGAATGCTATCGGGTGCTCATCTCCATCTTCCCCCTTCTGGGTCTAAACAACCACATAGCTTTCTGGTTCCCCGATGATGTACAAGATAAAATCCTTTGCATAGTTGGGATTTATGAGGACTGGAGCTTGAGTGATCCACTCCTTGATCTCTTGGAATACCTACTTCCTTTCATCAGTCCACTTGAATTCGGTATCCTTCTTCAGAAGCTTGGTCATCGGCTTCACCACCTGGGTGAAGTTGGCTATGAACTTCCTAACGAAGTTTATTTGTTCAAAAAAGGACTACAGGGCTTTCTTATTTGATGGTAGTGGAAGTCGGAGGAGTGCTTCAGCTTGGGCGGGATCAATAGTTAATCCCTTTTCAGAGATCAGGTGCCCGAGAAGTTTACCTTCCTTCACTGCAAAGATTGATTTTTTGGGGTTGATGGAGACCCCAAACTCTCGATATTTCTCAAAGACTTGTCGTAAATGTAGGTCATGTTCCTCCCTCTTATGGGAGAAGACTGTCATGTCATCCAAGTAGATCATGATGACATGATTTAATAGTTCACCAAAGGTGAGGTCCATCACCCTTTGGAAAGTCACTCCGACGTTTGAGAGGTCGAAGGGCATACGTTGATAGGCGAAGGTTCCCCACTTGGTGGTGAACGTAGTCTTGTGTTGGTCTTCATCCTTGACCCATATCTGGTTGTAGCTGGAGAAGCCATCCAGCAAAGAGAACCTCTATGCTCTTGCCACTACGTGAAGAATCTGGTCAATCTGGGGTAGTGGGTAGTGGTCCTTGAGCGATGCTTGGTTGAGATTTTTAAAATCGATACACAAGCGAATGTCACCGTTCTTCTTTCACACCGGGACAAGGTTGGCCACCCAGGAGGAGTGCTTGATCGGGTAAATGATCTTTGCTTCAAGCATCTTCAGAAGCTCAGCCCTCATCAACATCTCGATCTTTGGGTTGATGGGCCTCTACTTTTGCCTGAAGGGTTTGATCCCTTCTTCCAGCTCAATGGTGTGTTGGATGACATTCTTGTCATACCCCCTTAGATCTTGGTAGCACCAAGCGATGATATCTGGGTACTCCTTGCACAGGGTATGAATCTGTTGGAGCTCTTTGACTGTGCAGTCGACCCCTACCTTGATAACTTTCCTCGGCTCTAACTCTAGGTCCACGAACTCTTTTCTGTCCACTTTGATCTTGTGCCTGACAGACCTGTCATTTTGATCAAACAGACTTTCCAAGGTGATCAGACCCTTGGGGATATGGTTATTTTTCAATTGAATTAACCCCTCATGGTCTTCTTCGTTCAGAGTTCGATCTTCAATCGAGGATGCTTCATTAACCAAAAAATTGACAAGTTGTTCGTCATTGTTGAACACCTGCCAATGGAGTTTCTTATCAGGCACAGAAGGCCTGTAAATCAGCCTCACAATTTTTGGCTTGTGCATCATATTATCTATCGATGAGAACCAGGCATCGATGGAGGCTAAGATGTCCGTAAGCTTGTTTCACTCTCGTAAAATTGACTTGATGCTCAGTGCGGTGAAGGATTCAAGAAAATCCCACACCTTGTTGCGGTACGCCTTTAGATAGTGCTGCTTGGAGATGCACTTGTTGGTAACTTGGTTGCAGATTAATTTGGAATCCTCAAATATCTGCAACTGCTTGATGTCGAGTTTCTCAACTTTCTTGAGTCCGAGGCACAAAGCCTCATACTCAACTACATTATTTGTACAACTCCATGCGAGCCTGTATGAGTATATTTTTTGTTCATCGGATGGAGAGATAAGAGCGATGCTAGCTCCTGCATCATTCTTACATCGTGCACCATCGAAGTACAACTTCCATAGCTGATCGGGTACTAGGGGCTCTTCTTTGGGTGCTTTCATTTTAGCCTTTTCAGGCTTGGTGAGTGAGTAGCACCCCAAATCCATCCCGATAATGGCATTAAAATCGGTCATGGAGAACTCATCTTCAATTCGGAGCTCGCCGAGAGATTCTTCCATCAGGTCCACTTGTATTTCTTCTATCATCAGGTTGATAGAGATCGAGCCCTTCTCCTCGTCTTCAAGTTTTTCAACATGAAAACTGGTAGGCTTCTCATTGAAGAGTTTAAATTTGTTCCCCTTGAAGGGGATTTCCAAGTGTGAGTAGTCGAGGGAGAGGTAGCCTCCCAACTTAGCTATGAATTCTCTTGAGAGGCACATACTGAAGTATGGCTCAAGGTCAACCACCATGATCTCTTGGATGATCGTGACCTGTGATATTTTGTGGAGTTGGATCGAAACATCTTTGATCACTCCTACCATCTTTACGGGAGTCTCGTCTAGCTGCAACACTCTAGGGCTACTCTGGGTATACTCCATGCCCATGATATCGCACACTACTTTGGGCATGATGGTTATCGTGGTGCCAGAGTTGATCATGCAATTATGCACGATCCATCCTTCCATCCGAAGGGAAAGGTAGAATGGTGGGGGCCTATTCTTACCTATGGCCAAAGTCATCAGTGGTTGTGCAAACACCGTCTGCGTCGGCCTACTCTCCTTGTCTTTGGTAGACTTGAGAGATTCCTACAAAAGGTCTACTTGACCCAAAATTTGGAGGGCATCATAAAGGCTTACCTTGGTGGGTGCCTTCTTCATCTCTTCGACTATGTTGTATGCCGAAGTGCTAGATTCTTCAACTCCCTTTGTAGGTTTGTACTTATTCTAGTACTATTGCATGGCATCCACCCTTTGATGCTTGGTCAGTGAGGGGTATCGGAGCCTCTCCCTGGCTTGGTCTCGCATCTCGACTTATGGCTAAGAAGTTGAAGCTTTGGGTTGGAGAACCCTTTCTCTAGCTCGAGGTGGCAGGTGGTCCTTTAGTAACTCAGACTGCTCTGAGGTCGTCGTTGGATCGGGAGCTTTTGCTAGTGGTTGGGTTCTTTCACTCTACTATTTAGGTGTAGTAGGCTTCTTCCCAACCTTGGTGAGGAGTGAGACTTACTCGATGGAAGACATCATGAAATTATGACCAGCTTCTCTGATCATATTGATTTTCTCATAAGCACCACCGATCAGCATCTGAACATAGTTGAGGTGCACCATGTAGGTTTCTTCATTGTGTAGGTCATTGCAAGTGGTACACCAATAATCTAGATCTAAAGTGTTGGCCTCTTTACTGCTCATTACAACTGAGTTTCTTTTGGGAGGCCGGTGAGCGGAGGATGCTTGCTCTCTCATGATCGGGGGAGGAGGGAATCTCCTTGACTGGAAGCTTTGATCATTCTACCTCCTCCTCATGATGGTCATCTCGTTCATAATCATTTTCACATATGCACACAAATCCTGCAACTCTTTGACCTGGTCTGTATTTAAGGTTACCTGAGGTGCGGGTAATGGCAATGGTGCCAAGGGCACAGGCAATGCAGGAAATGGGATAGGAGTTGGGAGCTGAGGAACAATGGGTGCTTGATACTGGGGCATGGGTGCCGCTTGAGTCTGAGGGTTGGGGCTCCATGATTGACTAGGGTACATCGGGGATGTAGGTGGAGCAGATGCACTAGGGTACATATTCTGTGGAAAGTTTGGGTAAATCAACATCGTCACCTTGGGAGGCAACTTCTCGATAGCTATCAGGTCGACTTCCACCTTCTGCGCTTGCTCGTACAAGCCAGGGAATGTGTTGATATTAGCATGATGGATGCTCATGCTAATATCCAAATGAAAATCTCTTAGGTAATAGAACATCGCCTGCTCCGGGGTGGGTCGAAGGTCGATAGTGACTCTCTGCCAAGTTCGGGCGAACCTGACATTGAAGTCGGCTACCTCCTCTTGAGGATGCCTCTGGATAGTGGTAAACTGGTGCAACAAAGAGAAGGGGTCCACTTGTTCATTGAAGCCCCTTATTAATTATTCTACCAGTTGGTCCCATGAAGTGATGGTGTCGGTCGGGAGCGATCGATACCAGTAGAGGAGCTTACCTCTCAGTGAAAGCACCAATAGCTTCACCATAACATCTTCTTCGATGATTTGGTGAATGGTTGCTAGTCCGATGATGTCTTGGATATGCTCATGCACCATATTTCTCATACCATCATATGTGGGTAAAGCTTTCAGTGCTACGGGCGGTACTTGGTGCTGAGCCACCAAAGCTAGAGGTCCTAAATGATTCCATATGGGGAAATTCTTGGGGGCAACTTGTTGTGCCATCGATACGTGTGGAGTAGGTGGCTGAATTGGAGGATTTGGCTACAACAACAACTACAACAGTTGGTTCGGTTAGACCAGAGGATTTGGTCGAATCGATGAATTTGGTGGATTCGAGGGCAAGCTAGTTGCTGTGTTGGTAGGACTTGGTCTCTGCGAATCAACAATAGCTACTTGCGAAGATGTCCCGTCTAGCGGGATATTCGGCTAGACCACTCTAGGATGTTCTCCCAAAGCGTCGATGTCAAGCTCGAAGAACTCGATTGCTTCTTCTCTATTCTTAGCCTGCCACCTCGTGTACATGAAGGTGTGAGCTTTTAAGCTGGTCTACGAGATTCGAAGGTGTCTGTGTTCAACTGAGTCACCAGATGTTCATATTTGATAGTAATAAGATGAACATCACTTCTTAATACTGCTTTAACATGGAACGTTTGCGTCCCATCGAGTGTGCCAAAAATTATTGGTAATCGAATCGGCCTAGATGCAGATTTTCTAAGTCTACAACACCCTAGACCCACTGCCAAGCATTGAATATCCGAAGGAAAGAAATGTCCTCCGTGACAATCTCTAGTAGGGTTGGTTTCAAAAGTAAAATTGGTTTTTGAGATAAGGGTTAGGAAGATGCTAAAAGAAAGGAAATAACTGAAAGGAATGGGAAAGAGGCTAAAATCCTGAAATATGGGGTGATGGATAGGAAGCATGATACACAACTTAACACTTGAACCAACAACAATCAAAACAATAGACCTTTAACAAAAACCAACATTAAATCTTCTCAACTGCATAAACTCTAGGGGTACTCCAGAATTAATCCTTTACTGATAACTAAATCCAGAAAATAGAATTCAAGTTGTATGATAAAGAGACTAACTTAACAGAAATAACATGATAGAAGTCATACACAGAGATAGAAGATTCAAGACTGGAGCCAGAAGTCTATATTTCAAAAGCAGATTTCAAAGTATACAACTGCTTTTCTAGCAGAGATTGTCCATCCTTAGTTACAGAAAAGAAACTGGATTTTATAGAGGATTCCACCTCCTAAAATATTAATGCCCAACCACTTCTACGATGGTGATAGGCAGATTTGATCCAAAACTTAACTCAACAACATAAATTTGATTTTGTAGATAACTTAGCATTGAATGTAGAAGGTTTCGGTGATCCACCACGATCGGACGGCTAGAAGCGTAGCTTTAGGGTCGGTTTAGCACTCAATGAAGGTTTTGGGTAGCTCATGATAATTCAAGGTATTCCATGATGGTTCTGGGTAGCTTACACTGTGTTTGGGGCCTGCCTGGAGTTTCACTCCATAACTAGAGTGACAACACTTTTGCTCCAGAAGTGGAGCGAAAGTGTCCTCTTGCCATGCCTTAGAAAATTTCCTTGCACCTTGGCCAGCTTTCACTCCACAAGTGGATCAAAGATGCCTTCACTTTGGGTGTCGCTCCTTGGGTGGAGCGACAGAGACTTTCGCTCCACTGGTGGAGCGACTGGAAGATTCACTCCACTGGTGGAGCGACAAGAACTTTGACTGCATTGACTTTTCTTTTGAGCTTGTCACTCCTTGGATGGAGCGATAGAGGCTTTCGCTCCACTGGTGGAGCGACAACCCTTTTGACCAAGATGTTGACCCATTTTTACCCTTAGCCTTATACTTGCCTTAGTGCTTTTATTGGTTTTCGCTCCACTGGTGGAGCGACTAGGAGTTTTGCTCCACTAGTGGAGCGACAACAACCTTGATCGGGTTTTGAATTTATTTTACATTTTGAGTGGCATGGGTCTTGAGAAGGAGCTTTTGCTCCCTGAGTGGAGCGAAAGTCTAGTCATCAAGCACTTAACTATTTTTGGGGGGACTTTCACTCCACATGGAGTGAACGTCTCTTTGTGCCTTAGCTAGGACTTAACCATTTGTCTCCCCCCACCTTTCTAGGAACTTTTGCTCCACAACTGGGAGCGAAAGCACTTTTGCTCCACCAGTGGAGCGAAAGTGTCCCTGCATTATACTTCAAGGAAACATGCTCTGAAAATTGCCTAAGTGTTGGAAACCATTATCAGGTGCGCAGAGTGAAATGAACTTACAGAAAATAGCCTTAAGGCAGAAAACACATTCACAACATCGCCCATGCTAAAACATTTACAATTTTGCATGCGAAATGACAGGAAAAGTGCAAAAAAGCAGAGAAACCACATAATCTAAAAGAAGATAGTTTTGAGTAAAAGAGACAGCTGGTGAAAACACAACAACATAACATCTTAACCATTTTTCATGGAAAAAGAGAAGTTTTACAATGATTAACTCTCAAAAACTGCATACAACATAAATTTTAACAAAATGTGCCTAGAAGGACAATAGTAGGTCATAGAAGAATTTTTATCCTGGACTAACCTTATGAAAAGGGGTTTTCATGGCCCCTCCAAAAGTAGTTTTTTGTAATATGGAGGAGGCGAGTATTGACCATCTCTTGGGACATTTATCAATAGTCTAGAATATATGGAAATGGTTTCTTAATATGTTTGGTAAATGCATGGCGATGAATAGTAGAATTTAATATTGGTTAAAGCAATGGCAGAGCACTTATAAAAGTGAGGCTTTATAGACAATATGGGATATATCAAAAGATACAATACTTTGGACTATATGGCTAGAAAGGAATATAAAAAATATTTAAATGAAAGGAAATCCATTTAGAGGTAATGAAAAAGAAGATATGTTTAGCCATAGAGGAGTCTAAACCAACCCTATCAACTCACCCAATCCCTAATTTGGAAGCAGAGAGTCTTGATAGATGGAGTCAAGTCATTAAATGTAATTATGATGTTGGGTACAAGAGAAGAAAAAATAAGGTAAATAATATAAAGTGGAAACCACCAGATGTGGAGTGGGTTAAGTTGAATTTTGATGGAACATCTAAAGGAAACCTAGGACTAGTAGGAGGAGGAGGAATAATTAGAAATAATAGAGGAGATATTTTATATCATTATGCTTTCAATTGTGGATTCAAGACAAATAATGAAGCTGAAGCTTGGGTAGCTTTAGAAGGGTTAAAAATATGTAAACAAATGATGGAAGGTGATTCTCTCATAGCAATAAATGCAATTTTGAGGAAAGCAAAGGCTACATGGAACATACAAGAGATATTTGTGGAAATTCAAGATCTTTCTAAAAAGTTTGAAGAAATTAGGTTTATACATATATTAAGGGAAGGAAACAAATGTGTAGATAAGCTAGCCAATAGAAGGATTTTGGTTGAGGATCGTGAAGTTAACATCTCCTTTCCATGGTTAGAAGAAGTAGAAATTTTAGTTGATGCTGACAAGAATTTTTGATTGCCTAAATCAATTAATGATTAAGATTTACTTTAATTTTTCCATTGGTAATATCTATTTTATTTTGTAACAATAATGTGTGTTCATTTAGACTATTTATTATAATTTTTGTGGTTGCACTTGTGTTTCAGGAAGGAAACTAGCAATCCATATTTGGTAAAGTGGACTATGTTAGTGCGATGTTTTAGAAATATTACTCTACTAATATGTAAGGTATAGATAGTAGAGGTGAAGTTTTGGCATTGTGAAGGTTACTATAGGAAAATATCAAGAAAGATGCTAAATTATGGAGTAATTGTTTTCATACAGAGATTTGAAAAGATCCAAAAAATAAAAATCAAGAATTCAGATATTTTATGTAAAATGATATAGGTTTCTAAATATAGCATCTCAATTGAGATGATATGTGTATCTATTTGTAAAATCTAAAGCTCTAAAGAAGAGATATGTAATTTGTTAAGGGTGGGGACCTGAGTACAAGCCCTTTTTATCAAGCAAAAAAAAAAGCTATATGATGTGTTCTTGTAAGATAAATTATTTATAGTGAATCCTGAGATCCATGTGGGTTAAGGGACCACTATAAAAAGAAGTATAGACTTATCATGCTTGAATATGATTTATCTAAATGTTTGTGTAAGAAAATTTATTTATATTGATTCCTAATATCTATGTGAATTAAGGATAAATAAAAATAAGTATGGACTTCTATTTTTTAATATGAGTTGTTTATTTTGGCTTATAAGAAGGAATTTATTTATAATATTTTTGAGATCTATGTGGATCAAGGATCATTATAAAGAGAAGTATGGGCTTCTCTAAGAATTTATATGGGATATTTTATTAATGCTTCATTAAAAGAATGTTGGGATCCTTTCTAAGAGTTGTAGGATTCTCTTATTTTTTCTTGCTTGTTATGTTACATGGGTGTTGCATAATAGGGTAAGACATAATTTACGTTGCATTTCATTTAGAGTTGTTTAGATACCTAAGTACGCTTCATAATTGGTGGGTGGTTATTTCCATCAAAGAAGTTGGCAAAGATTTAGTTGGTTGGAGACTTTGTTGTTCTTAAGACCTTAAAAAAAAGAAATATTATTGTAAATAAGCAAAATCTTATTTTGCTTGAAAGAATTATAATCTTGAATCTTATTTCCTAATGATGGTTTATGATGTCCTTGTACTCAACGATGA
Organism: Wollemia nobilis; assembly: GCA_028583015.1. Classification (NCBI taxonomy): domain Eukaryota; kingdom Viridiplantae; phylum Streptophyta; class Pinopsida; order Araucariales; family Araucariaceae; genus Wollemia; species Wollemia nobilis. The sequence goes on from JAQPPZ010017128.1 coordinate 4,972,542, forward strand.
GATGATTTAATCTTGATGTATGGTGTTGCTTTAAAAGTGGCTAATAAATTGGTTAAGTTAAGCATTGAATATTGGTTTTTGTGCAACATAATATTATATTGTTTAGTTGGTAACTTGGAGGTTTCATTTTATGTTTTTTGATTAATCTCTTGATATAATTGCTTTATGCTCCATTAACTAGTAGTAAGGTATGCTTATTTTAGAGATATAAGTTATCTTGATATTGCATAGATGTTGATGGATGCTTGTGAGGCTATTAAGAGCTTAGCTTTGGTTTATGGTTAAGAGGAATTAATCTAGCACACTTTATTTGAGATGAATATTGCAATACATTATGTTTTGGTCTATTTTTGTGGTAAATGATGTTTTGTATCCTTGGGGTGGGTAGGGTTGTTCCTCTTTTTAACCATGAGATTCGATCCTAGAAGGAGTTGGGTGAATGCAATAGCTAGGTAGTTGAGAGTCCTAGAAGGAGTTGCAAGCATGTAATAGCTAGGACCTCATGAACTTGGAAGGAGTTGTGTGCATACAATAGCCAGGGTACTTGTGAGTAGTCACACCTTGATCGAGTAGGATCGAGTGTGTGGAAAAATATATTCACAAGACAACAGTGATGACTTCTTGATCACATAAGATCCAAAGATCAAGGTAGTTGTATTTCTAGTGGCAATAAGCTTAGTTAGCCTGCAGAGGCATGGTAACTAAGCACCAAGGTTCTACGTCAAATAACCTATCTATGAGTAGCCATAGTCATGTTAGGGAATTGGCATTCCGATTTAAGTGTTATAGGCCTTAAAGGATAATCCCTATACTATGGTCATATGGTCCTATATTGAGAAGGGTATAGGAAATGTGGGGAGACCACTTATGGAATCCTTCTAAACATGTAGGTTTAGTAAGGTGAACCCATAAATTATGGCCTCTCTTATCCATTGAGTGTCATCTATAGCGACTTGAAATTCAAATGTGGTGAAGCCTTGTATGTTGAAATATTTACAGCAAGGGTCTTTTCCATTGGGAGACTTTGTTTTATAAGTGATTTAAAAAAAAATGGGTTGGTAGTTTTGGGTTGTTACATTTGGTATCAATAATCTAGGTCGTAGGACTAGAAGCTTCTGTGTAGTGCGCTTAGGTTGAGCCTTGAGTTGATGTGTAACTTTGGATCATACCCTTGTAGAAAGTTAGGGGTGACCCTAGAATGATATTTGAGATTGTTATTTCATGAGTAGATGAAGCTAACACAAGTAAATACAATTGTATTATGATTGTAGCTTACCTAATTTCCTTTTATGAATAAGAAATGAAACTTGTTCAAAAGGAATTTTGTCAAAGAAAACCAAAATAGTTACACCACAAGGTAATATTGTATAGAGGGTAGGACAAACTTTAGACTCTAGTAAAATGACTAGGAAGTCAATAACTCTAGGTAAGGGGCTTGAGACAACAAGGAACCCAAAAAAGAATGCTGAAGAAATATCAGATTATGGTAGAGAGATAAGATCTTTCCTCCTTGGTGAAATTACTCTAGGAGTTATTGGAACAACAAGAAAAAATAATACTATTTGGTCAGTAGAGAGAGACTAGCACTAGAAACAAATAGGGTCAACATAAAGAAAATCTTGTTCAGAGGTGCCAAGAGGGCAGAGTCTAGATTGAGGTTGAGTTAGAAAGAGAACTTAAGGGTGTTAAATGGAAGGATAGGAGGAGATGTAGTCAAGGCATGGCTGAAAGAGTTAGAAATATTCTTCTCCTTAAACAATTACTCATCTAAGACTAAGACAACTCAGGCCTCTATACATCTCCTAGAGGTGGCCCTAGAGTGGTGGGATGCATACAACTCAGGTAGAAAAATTCAAGCCATAGATATTAATGGGAGGAGTTTGTTAAGGCTTTTAAGAAAAGGTTTCTCACAAATTAGTTTTATATCGATAAATTTGAAGAGTTTCCTACCCTCCAACGAGGATCATTATATTTAGAGGTATATTATCAGAACTATGGAGGAAGGCTCATGGAATTCGATTGGTAAACTTGAAGGGAGCCATTCAAATATTGATACGTTCAGGAGATGGAATTTAATCAAGTGGAAACCCAAAGGATATTTGAATATTGTGGTGGTTTCCAACGCATATTTCTTAATCAAACTCAACTATGAAGAAGACTCATAACGTATCCTTGGGGACGGATCCTGGTTCTTTGGTAGAAATGGGATCTTCCTGTGAAAATGAGGGCTATATTTTAACCCAAGGACTCATAAAGTTCATATGGTTCCTCTCTGGGTTAGGCTCCCAAATTTTCCTTTCCACTTTTGGCATAAAGATATATTGCGAGGTATAGCTAAAGCTATTGGGGATTTAATATTGATCGATTCTACAACTCAATCCAAGTCAAGAATAATTTTTACTAGGATGTGTGTAATGGCAGACCTAGAGGTAGATTTATTGGACCATATTGATCTCATTTCTAACCAGGGTTCCTGGACCCAATCCATAGTTTACAAGAACATACCTATTAGATGCTCAATCTATAGTAGTTTTGGTCATTCCTCTAGTGCGTGCCCTAAGGGCATTCAAAAAAAAATGGAGACTCTTAAAAGGGATCCTCCCAAGTAGAACTGGGCTAAGAAGAAACTAGTGGCATCTCAAGGTCATAGCCAAAGCATAGGGTCCATGGCGGATCCTATGTCGAATCCCATTCGTATTGAGCATGAGGACTTGGTTGCAGGGGATAGGATCATGGATGAGCTAGTAGAGGTTGATATCAGTAATCCAGGAGTGGTAGTTGTGAATAATATGGATAGTTCCTACAGTGGCCATTCTCAACTTAATATCACTATTTTGAAATATGAAACTCCTATTCCTTAGGAGTTCCTTCAAAATTCTTTTCTTAGCTTAAATTCTTAGGTAGTGGTTTAGGAGGAGCATGGTGTTCCTCAAGATGTAGCTGAGGGTGGTTCTCCCCATTTTAAGTTTGTGGTGGAGCTTGATTCTACTCTAAAGGCTGTGGATTCTAAAAAATAATTTCAATCCCATTTCCTTGGGGAGGGATCACCAAGGGTAATATATTCTCAGCCTAAAACAAGAAGCAGTAAAAAAGGCCAGTCAAATTTAGGGGTAAAAAGCAAGATTGGAAAATTTCCCAAGTTTCGAGTAGTAGATACAGAGGATGTAGATTATTTTCAATTCCTATTGAATATTGAAAAGGATAAGGAGCCAAAAGGTAAAAAACTTAATATTGATTCATTTTTTCAATCCTCCCAGTCTCCTGAGGAGGTAAATAGTATCAAATATCACAAATAAATATTTTACCTTGGGATAGTGAAATTTGGAATTAGTTTCAATTTTGACTGGAAGTTGGGGTTTTGGTTTTTGATCTCTAGCTTCCAACAGAGGTTCAGTTGTCTCAGCCAGAAGGAATCAAATAATGCTTCTGTGCAGTTCGGTGGGTGTCCCACCCCTAGTAGTGATCCAAATTGCTTCATCAAGAAGGGGATGGATTTTGTCTTTGAGTTGAGTGGCAGTTTTTTGGGTGCAAAATCGGTGTAGTTTTTTGTGGTGGTTTTGATCCTTTTTGTCTGGGTGGTAGTTTAGATTTTATTTGCCTATTATTGGCCCATTTAAATGCTTTTTAGTTTTGATATTTGTGTTGGATTCTATCCTGGATGGGCAACATTCTGTTTTCAAATTTTAAAATTTTTTGCTGATGTAAATGTTGCTTGTTAGCTCTTTGGTTGGCAGCTTGATATTTGGTTGAAGTGTTTCATCACCTTTTCGGTGACTGCTCCACTTTGTTAAAAGGTTTGGAGACCCTTTTAAAACTCTTTCATCCATCTAATAAAAAAAATATGTTCTAGAATATGAGAACAATGAGCATATTAAGGTACATAAGTTTATTCTAGGGTTGGACCCTAAAATAAGGATAGTGATCAATCTACTCAAACCTAAAACCTTACAAGAAGCATACGACCTAGCTAGGCAGGAAGAAACCAACCTTCAAATAAGAAGGACCTTCTTCAATTACTCAAGAATGACAATAAATGAAAGACAAGAGTTAAGGAAAAGAAAAAGTGCAAGATTCATAAAATGGGATAAGGATCATAATAAAGAAACAAAAACAATCCAAAGTTAAAAAATGGAAACTTAGGTCAAAATAAGAAGTTTCATAAGGATGGATCCAATATTAATACCCCTAAACAACATGATATGACAAAAAATAAGAAATAGGGGAAATGACACAAGAGATATCCCAGGTACCTAGGGTAGGTTGTTACATCTATGGGGGTACTCACTATGCCAGAATGTGCACTCAAAGAATAGAATCTAGTCATAGAGCAGAGGAGCCATCGCACCGAATCTATGCCAACACTAGAAGTTAGAATTTAGATGGCAAAGTTTTTTATCAAAGATTTAGAAATTTTTATTGATAGTCAAGCCACAAATAGTTTTATTTCCACTAGTATTATCGGGGATATGTCGAAAAAACCTATATTTTTGGCACATGGATGGAAATTCGAGTATGGTTCTAAGAAAACCTACTTAGTGAATAAATCCCTACCTATAACTGAGATAAAAATACTTAAAGAATCTACTATATGACACTTTTATGTGGCACCTCTTCACGCCTTTGATATTATCCTAGGGATGGATTGGTTAAAGGCACATGGAGCCTTAATCAATTTTCAAGATAGGTGGATGGATTTTATGAACAAATATAAGAGGATAATAAGAGTTGAAACTGGGTGAGGTTCTTTCCAACCCCACTTACTCTCAACTATGTAGTTAAATAAAGCTATCAAAAGAGGTAGCTTACTCTACATAGTGAAGATCAATGGTAGGACTAGAGAAAAAGGAGATGAGTAGATTTTTAAGAAGCATTCAATTCTTCATGAGTTTCAAGATGTATTCCCTAAAGACCTTCTGGGTCTACTCCCTCGAAGGGAATTTGATTTCACTATTGAGTTAATTATAGGAGCTAAAACTATCTCTAGGATGCCTTATAGAATGACTCATATTGAGTTACAGGAGCTAAAAGTTCAACTTCAGGAATTCTTAAAAAGGGTTTGATTAGACCAAGTGTGTCACCTTGGGGTGATCCAATGTTGTTTATGAAAAAGAAGTATGGTTCCCTAATATTGTGTATATATTATACAATGTTGAATAAGGTAACCATTAAAAATAAGTATCCTCTACCTCAAATAGATGATCTCTTTGATCAACTAAAGGGTGCTACCATATTTTCAAAAAAATATATGAGATCATGTTACCATCAACTAAGAATTAAATAAGAAGACGCACATAATATGGCCTTTAAAACTTGGTATAGACATTATGAGTTCATGTTGTTACCGTTTGGGTTAACGAATGCACCAACTACTTTCATGAATCTAATGAATAGTGTGTTTAGGAGTTATCTTGACCAGTTTATCTTGGTATTCTTGGATGATATACTAATCTATTCTTGAACTAGGGAAGAGCATGATCATCTTAGATTAGTATTAGAATTTCCAAGGAAGAATCAACTTTTTGGGAAGCTATCCAAGTGCAAGTTCTAGACTCTGCAAGTACAATTTTTAGGGCACATTATCTCAATCGAAGTTATTGTTGTAGATCCACAGAAGATCGAGGCTATACTAAATTTGCCTATGCCTACAAATGTGTTAGAAGTCAAGAGTTTCATGGGAATCATGGGTTATTATAGATGTTTTGTGAGAAATTACTCAAAAATTACCTACCCAATCACCAACCTTCAAAAAAAGGTAAAGGAATTCAAGTGGACGGATAAGTGCGAAGCCACATTTGAGACTCTAAAAATAAGTTGACGACTGTACCAATTCTAAATATTTTAGACCCTCTTCAAAAGTTCATTGTAAACTGATGCTTCTCTAGAAGGTTTGGATGGAGTCTTATCTCAAGAAGAAGCTACAGTGGCTTATGAGTCTAGGAAACTCAAGAAGCATGAGGTAAACTATGCCACTCCTGACCTAGAGTTGGTAGTAGTTTTGCATGCTCTAAAGGCTTGAAGGCACTAGTTGTCGGGTATAATTTTTAATCTAAGGATAGACTATAAAATATTGAGCTATATTTTTACCCAACCTTTTTTTAATGTGAGACAAAGAAGATAGGTAGAGTTCTTAGCAATAAATGATTTTGGTATCGATTATATCAAAGGTAAAGAAAATAAGATGGTGGATGCCTTGAGCAGGAGAAGGCACATAATCACCTTAACTCGAAGCCATGTAGATTTGATGGATAGGGTCAAGGAAATGTAACTTCAAGATCCTTATTGCCTAGAATATCAAAAGAAGATAGTGGGATATTCAGAAGTAAACAAAGGTTTCAACATAAAGGATGGGCTTTTATATTTTAAGGATCGAGTAGTCATACCCAAAGCAGGTTTTCTGAGGAGAATGATCTTGTAGGAGGTACATAATTCTCCCTAATCTGCACATCCAGGAGGATCGAAAATGAGGAAAAATATTAAAAATACCTTCTATTGGGCTAAGATGAAGCAAGATATCTCAAATTTTTTATCAAGATGTTTAGAATGCCAAAAATTTAAGGTAAAGCATCATCACCAGTTGGAAATTTGTACCCACATGAGATACCTATGCAAAAGTGGTAGGTGAACTTTATAGAATTTATTGTGGGATTACCTAATAATAGGTTCTAACATGATGACATCTTGGTAGTAGTTGATAAGCTGACTAAGATCATGTACTTTATACCAGGGAACATCAAATATGATGAACATATAGTGGCACATAAGTTTTATAAAGAAGTTTTTAGATTACACGGGTTTTCAGAAGTAATCATATCTGATAGGAATTGTAGATTGACATCTAAATTTTGGCAAGCACTACATCATGCAATGGTAAATAAGCTAAACATTAGTTCTACATATCATCCTAAAATATATAGTCTCATTGAGAGGGTAAACCAGATTTTGGAGGATATGTTATGCAAGTACTACATGGACTAGAAATCAAAGTGGGAATATTTCTTGCATCTCATGGAGTTTGTTTATAATAATGGATGCCATGCATCATTGGGTATGGCCCTCTTTGAAGATTTATATAGTAAAAGATGTAGAACCTATCTATCTTGGGACAATATGGATTATCGGGTAATAATCAGACTCAATATTATCCAGGATATGGAGGAATAGCTCAAGGTAATCCTACTTAGGCTCAAGGAAGTGGTCGATCACCAAAAGAGCTATGTAGATATAAAAATATCTCCAATGGAATTATTTGTAGGATATAGTCTTCTTAAGGGTTAGACCTATGAAAAGTGTCATCAAGTCAACAAATTTGGATCCTCGCTATGTTGGGCCCTTTGAGATCATTGGAAAGGTTAACCTAGTAGCTTATAGGCTTGCTTTGCTACCCAACCTATCAAAGATCCATGATACTTTCTATATATCCCTACTTAAGAAGTATGTTGCTAATCCTACTCATGTTTGGAATGTTTCTAAATTACAAATTATAGATTATGCAACCATTTAGTTGAAGCTAGTTAAAATTATAGGGTTTTGTTCCAAGGTGCTAAAGAAATGAATCGTAGATCAATGTAAGGTCTGGTGGGATCAATATTAAGAGAATTGTGCTATATGGAAAAATTTTGATGAGATGAGACAACAATTTCCATTTTTACTTGAATAAATTTATGTATACTAATTTTATAGGAAACACATAGGACTATGTCCAAGAGGAAAGTATGTAACACCCCTTATTGTTAGAAATTTTGTGGAAAATGAACTATATTTTGATGTGATTATGTGATGGCATAGTTTCTTTCATGATGATTAAATAATATGATTACTTTATTTTAAATTGTGGAATATGGCATTGTTGATGTATCTATGTATGCAAGATCACGTACCTTCTCCTAGGTGGGGCTATGGGTAATCCACCTACCATGGAGGATACCTAGGGAAATTATGATGACGGCTTGCTCATCTAAAAACTTAGGGTAACAAGGCAAATAAATCTTCATTTAGATGCATTGCATTTGTTTATCCCCCATAATTCACACCCTTGGGCCAAGAAGTTTCTTGCAATGAGCCTCCTTAAAATTGATCGATGATAGCATTAGTCTATATTAAAGGAGATCATCCATTTGAGGACTAAATAATGGTGTGAAGCATTGATGAGTGTATGTTTATGTTTGGTTATTGTATACTTAAGCACTTTTTTTGTCTACCTTTCATTAGAATTATTATTTTTCGTACAAGTTAGATTTAATACTTTATATTAAGTATTAAATAACTTGATAGTTTTTAAAGCTTTAAGAAGAACTTATTAAAGTCAACTTATTGATTGGTTTGATACAGCTATATTATGGTATCTCGAAGCTTTGCATAATGAGCATGAGTGTAGCTCATTAAGGGGTGTGCCACCCTAATGGTTCCTAGGATGAAGAACATATTTATTTAATGCCTTCTTAGGTGTTACAAGGTGGCCACCTCCAAGCATGATTAAAGCCCTCCCTCCTTGTGCTTCTTAAGGAGGATAGCAATTGGTTTTTGGGCTAGCATGGAAATAAGGGAACTTGGTGATGGAAATATGGAGCATCGAGAGGAGTGCAACGTCCAATTAGAGAGACAAATATAGACATACGAAGTTTGAATGCTATTTAAGGTTGACGAAGTTTGGATGTAAATATGATTGTTTTATTCAATGTGTGATTTTTAGTTCATTTCTAAGTGAACCATGGTTTGTTTGTTACCTTGTTGCTTTTGTGTTATCATTGGTTATCCTCACTATGTGAGTGAGTGCTATTGGTCATGGGTTTGTAGAGTTACTTTTAGTGTTCCTCCTATGTGTACCTCCTTCTTGGATGTTGTTTTATATGTCCATGGCTATCGAGGCTTTCATACCCAATGGAGTATTTTGTAAACACATGGGTTTACCACTAGTATGTGAGTTGGAAGATCTTAGTTGTTCACATCACCCTTTTCTCTTGAGTTTGCTACCATTTGTTGTTTGAATTGGTTGAGGAAGAGTTGAGTGGGTAACCTGCATGGGAGTTCATCTTACTGAGTTGGTGCACCAATGATATTGACATCTCTGTAAGTAGCCAATGCTATCCTTCATTGTGTATTTGGTTGTTGTGTGTTGAGCTCTATGTCTTTCCTCCCTATGTGGTTGTGCACCTATGATTTGTGCCTTTTGTTCTAAGGTTACTTGGATTTACATATTGTTGTCTTACTTTGCTAAGCATAATTTTTGCATGCATCTTTTTAGGGTTTTGTTAGCTTTGCTTTTGGTTTTAATTTAAGGTGATAGTGTTATCTTGCCTTTGGTTTTAATAATTATTTAAGTACCTAGTGCATCACTTTGTTTAACCTAGGTTAAATTTCATGTCTTTCTAACTAATGTAATTAATGAAAGGAACCTTTGTTTTAAGTTATATAATTTGTTCTTGTAAGATAAATTATTTATAGTGATTATTGAGATCCATGTGAATTAAGGGATCACTATAAAGAGAAGTATGGGCTTCTCATGCTTGGATATGATTTGTTTAAATGTTTTTGTAAAATAATTTATTTATATTGATTCTTGAGATCTATGTGGATTAAGGATCAATATAAAGAGAAGTATGGGCTTCTCTTGTTTGATATGAGTTGTTTATTTTGGCTTGTAAGAAGGAATTTATCTAAATGTATCTTGAGATCTATGTGGATTAAGGATCATTATAAAGAGAAGTATGGGCTTCTCTAAGAATTGATATGGGATGTTTTATTAATGCTTTATTAAAATAATGTTGGGATCCTTTCTAAGAGTTGTAGGATTCTCTTATTTTAGCTTGCTTGTTATGTTACGTGGGTGTTGCATAATGTTAGAAATAGATTATATTACATCATTTGGATCATGTAAATATACCTTTCTTGGTACATACTTAGGACATTATATTACTTTAAGGGGAAGTTATCTAGTTACTTCATGCAATGTAATAAATGTGCAAGTTATATATGTGTAAGCTATCCCTTGCACAACTAGGTAGAGTGTTGGTAAAGGAACCTATTTTCCTATATAAATGATCATAGACATAGAGCATGATATGGTAGTAGGAAGTAGTGTAGAACAGTGTGGTGTGATGTAATGTGATAGAGTGTGATATGCTCAAATTTTATTCTTGAGAAGTAGCTTTATTCATGAAGTTTTCATTTCCTCCATAACTACTTTGTATACATTTACATCATTTCTATTTATAGTATATTTTCAATCATCTTGCATATTTACTTTATGTCATATTATTATGTATCTTGTGATTGCTATCTCTCATTACATGCTACATAAAAAGCTAATAGTGGTATCAAATCTATAGTAGATCAATAGGAAAATCACCATTATCATTGACCCTGAGTTTTTGTCAACCTAACGCACCATTAGACCAGTCACTGTCAAAAATTCTTAGAAGAGTCTAGGTGGTAGAATTAGGGAGAGCCACAAGTAAGGACTGAAAGAAATCTCATTTTCTAAAATACTAAAATTACATATGGCTAGATTATTTCCATAGAGTTAAAAGGGAAAACTCGTGGAGACTAGGAATCAACATTTGATCCACTAGTTTGATGAACCAACTAGTGAAGCTCATCTAAGAGATCTAGATAAATTTAACTGAAGTTTATTTTATTGGAGGGAATTAATTCTTAGATGATTGGGACACCTCCTACAACAAAAATCTAGGATATTTCAAATTCTTTGCCTGAAGGTCGGAGTGCCTTCATAGTGTAGATATTAGTTGCTGCAAGAGAATAATACTATAGAAGATACTTCTGGGGAAGAATTATGCTGAAGTTGGGAGACAGGAGATCTCCATTGCTAGATTGGAAACTTCACAAGGAAAAATTCCACAGAAGCCTTAATAAAAAAAAGGCCATAGAAGCCTTGATCCAGAATAAAATGCCATAGTAGCCTTGATCTATAAGAAAAAGCCATAGAAACCTTGATCTAGAAAAAAAAAACAACAAAAGCCTTGATATTGAAGAAAAGGCTATAGAAGACTTGATACTGAAAAAGTCCATAGAAGCCTTGATCTTGAAGAAGAATCCAGAAGAGAGTATCTAATTTAGAAGAATATTTTAGTACTAATACTTTGTTTTAAAAACAGAGATATTCAGTGAGTTAAGAAATATTCCTACAAAAAGGATAGAAATAGTATCTTCTTTAGAATCAATACAACACTTGAAGTAAAAAATATTATGAGAAGATATCATTGAATAACTTACATACTTGGAAGAATAAGAAGGGCTAGGAGGGTTTTTCTTGAATCAAGAAGTAGTAGAATTAGAGATCCAAGAGAAGATCTCACCACCAACACTTACAGAACCATAAGGTTGAATATAAGGTCTCAAGGAAGACTAGAAGATGTTGTAATATCAAAGGCCTTGGAGAGGTCTCTACAAGCATCTAGTAAAAGGCTTGGTGAGCAAGATATCATCAAATGAGTTCCAAGGAGAACTCATTGGAGAAATTCACTATTGGAGATAGTGAAAGATTTGGGACAATTGTCACCATCCGACAACAAGCCCAAAAATATGAATTTGGTAAGGAGTGCCAAATATCAAAATACTTCAAGACATTTAGAATATTGAGATGAATATCCTTTTTGAATTCATAATTTGACAAGAAGCTTGAAGGAAGATTCAGACAGAAGAAACCTACCAAATTTAGGAGATTTGAAGATTACCTCTCACAGCAAAAAGACACCACTTTAGAAATAAATCTCTTCAAATCTACAACAAAAGGAGGAGACTACAAGAGGAGAACAAGTTGTTGGATGTGTCTCATCCTATGCAAAGGAAGTACTATACGGTAGGCCCCTGCTTCGATGGTCCCCTTTTTCGGGCCCCCTTTTTTTGGAGATATTATCGAAGATATTATCAGAGCTATTTTTGGAGGCATTGGTGGGATTCTTGTGATTAGTGGGTATGGGTGGTTTTAGCCCATGGTATTGTTACCACAGTATTCTAATACCATGTTGTGGTTTAGGGTTGTAAGAGTTTCCTTTATATTGATTGTAATGTCCCATTATGGGCAAGGTGAATAATAATATAAAAGGTGTGGCTCTTGTTTTATGGATGTAGCCCATATTGGGTGAACCAAGATAAATCTCTTATGTTTTATGTGCATGTATTGTGTGAGTTATTATTTTCTTCTGAGTTATTTATTTCTGCATGCATTATTATTCTGGAACAATTCTGGGTATAAACTCTTCACAAGCCTCCAAAATCCTAGGATCGTGAAAGAGATTTCGAGACCATATTTTTGTGAATACAAAGTTATTCAAGGTAGCCTACGAAGAACTGCAAGATATTACTCAAGGTAGAAACTTGGTGAACTTAAACACCAAGATCTGCATCCTCTATAGAAGCGGTGAAAAGGGATTTTAGAAAAAGGTAAGCAACTATTGGTGCAAGTAGATTCATTAAAGTGGATTACTTATCATATTTTTTTAAGCACCTTAATTTGGATTAAAGTTGCAATAAGGAGAATTTTATTCAAAAGTGCAAAAAGAGAAAGTTTTCTATCAGGTTCATTTGCACTTTAGGAGTTGATTAGATTTCAAAATTTCAAACTATCTATCAACTACCTATCATCTACTTTGGAAAGAAAAATAAGACTAGCTCCTACTACCTTGCTTATAATAGAATTGTAAAATAATTCTTGAAGATTCATTTTATATTATTCTTGATTAGTTGCAGTAAATTGATTAAGTGCATTATTTTTTAGAGTTGATTGGAGTGATAAGGTGAAATTGTTAGTGCATTAGAAGTAAAATATCATTAGATTCACTTACACTATTATATTGCTCTCAAAAAAATTATTGTTGTATTCGTGATAAGGGCACAAAAATAGAAATTTTCAAAGTATCTAAAGACACTATTAGTGCATAAAAATTTGCAACTCATAGTGGCCAATTGAAGCCACCAAAATTGGTTAGTACAAGTGAATAAAAACTAACCAAAATAAGCTTAAAAATTTGAGACTTGGTGAGTCTCAAATCCAAAGCACTCCAGGGTTAAGTGCAGTAGAAAAAAGCTTCTATCTACAACATTTTTAAATCTTGGATCTATCATTAAATATCCAAGCAAATAGGGTAAGGAGTTTATCCAAAGGGATGTCCTCAAAACCCTCATTTATGCATTCAAAATATGCTACAAAATCAGACTACAAGGCATGCAAGAAGGAGTCCAAAAAGGGTGCAATAAGAACGTATTATTCTCATAGAATATTACAAGGTATAGCACTAAATTATTTGTAGAAAAAGGGCAGATTGAAGATGCCACTAAAGGCATAAAAACCATAGGGAAATCCAGCCAAGAAAGGCTGAACGTCAAGCAAGAAAGGTTGAATTTCAAGCACTCCTCATCCACGACACAAGGAGCCATTCGAAGGGGCTCACACTTCACATCTTGGAAGGATGAACCTGCAAAAGGTAATTCACATATCAGTCGATCATCAACCTATATTTATGTAGATAGAAAGGAAGATCTCTTTTACAAGTAAAAAGGTGGTAGATTCTATCTTAATCAACATGGATGAATAAAATGAACAAAGCACATTAAAGGGAACAAGTAATGAGGAGAACAGGTGATATATTCAGAGGTTGCTAGCTTGGTGAATATTTTTCACCAAAATAATCACCTCAACGATTGACCAACAAGAGAAGAGGTTGCTTGCACTCCAAGAAACATAGAAAGCAAAGAAGAGGCATACAAAATGGAGTTATACTCTCCTTGGAAGCATTACAATGAAAGAAATCCATGCAAAAATATTGAAAGCCACTTGGCATGAATTCTCTAAGGTGCCATACCATTTCTTAACATCCAAGAAAACTCATGAAGGAGTTACAAGAACTCACACAAGTGTTCATGCGTTACAAGGTGACCAAGAAGCTAGCAGAGCGTTACTAAAGGATTGCTATGTTACAAAGAAGATATCTCATATGTAATGCTTAGTGACACTTGTCAAAGCCGTCACCACATTAAAAGACATCTAAACACAAGTGGCATAGGGTGAAGAAGAGAGAATAGCACAATCAAAGGAATTTTGGAGATAATAGCGCAGTGAAACACGTTCGAAGCACTACGTGGAAGGAATGAAGGAAGAGCATTAAAGTCTCATGGAAAAGAAGGTCAAACCTTCTCAAATATGTAGTGCTCTTCACTCCAACATTAAATACAAGGCCGACCCAATCCAAACTCATCATATCAAGCACCAAAAGTTACATATTACAACATGTCAAGAAGGTGGTAGAGCCTTTAATGCTCTAGCTAGGTCAAATACAGAGTTTAAAAGGTGCCAGATTTGAAATGCTTCCCACAAGGATAAGCTCCAAGCGATTCCATTGGACGGTACAATCAAAGCATTGAAAGCATCTACATTGATATTGTAGCCCTAGCTCATCTAAAAATAGTGTTGATTACTGCTTGAAAAAGGTAAGGTTTATTCCCATTTCTATGTGTTTTCTTTCCTTGGGAGTTATAAGGTTAAAATTGAAGGAATTTTATTATATTGAAAGCCATATATCAGAGGGAATGTTGGAAACATTGATTTTTCATTAATATTGAGTTGTAATTTATGTCAAAGGCAAAAATATCTTCAAATGTGTCAAAGGTAAAAATATCTCCAAGGATAAATATCAATGTCAAAGGCAGATATCTTCAAGGATTGGAGGTTCATATTTAAATTAGATTATTTAAATATAGTTTAATAGTTTAAAAGTTTAAATATTTAAAACCTTGGGTGACCTCCTTGAAACCTTGGGTGACCTCCTTGCAAAATATTTAAAATTTGAAAAATCAAAATTCAAATGTTTTGGTGCCAAAGGACAAAGTGCATAATGGTGGAGCCGACTTCGTTGGAAAACAAAGGATAAAGCATATAAATATATGCTTTAATTAATTTGGATAAGCTAAGTTTTGCGAGAGAAAAATCAATTAAGTGGAGTAGTGGCAAACAGGCGGCGAAGAAAGAGGAGAGTGGAGAAGTTTTGACAACAACAAAAAATGAAGGATAAATCCGATATAGTGCAATTCATGTTTCAATCGTTGGGGTAGCCCAACTAGTTACGAAGCTCACGAGGAGCATTGCATGGTAGGAGGTTGAGGGGTTGAAACCCTTCGACGTTGTTTTTTATTGAAGATAAAGCAGTAGAAGAAATAAATTTATTTTTGTGCATTAAGGTTTCAAGCATTGTGATAGCACAACTGGTTAAAGGGCCCGTGATAGGGTGCTACGCCTCACAAGGTGAGGGGATCGAATCCCATCAGTAGTAGTGATAGGTATTTAATTTTTATTTATTAAAATTGATATTTGAGGGGCTATAAGGTATGGTTTAAAATTTAATTTTGTAAATAATAAAAGGGAGCTATAAGGTATAGTTTTGTGATTTAAATTTTGCAAATGATAAAAGGGAGCTATAAGGTATAGTTTTAAAATTTAATTTTTGTAAATGATATTTTTGTAAGGGAGCTAACGGTTTCTAAAGTGGTTGATTTTATTTTTATCAAAAAGGGAAAAATAAAATTGCTAACCAGATTTTGAAGGAATAAACAAAGAGAAGATTTTTTTTGTCAAAACATGTTTGGAAAGCTCATCATCATCATTGAGGCAGATTTGAAGGTATGGTAATTTAATTCCTTTCTCAAAGTGATTTTGTTTGAGGAATTTTTTTTTTTTATCATATGGTTGGAGGTATAAGGAATTATTGGTTGTGCATTGGTTTTGTTTGAAATTGGGAATAAATGTGCAAAGGTTATAGATCAGATTTGTGAGCAAACTTGTGCATTGGTTATGCTTGAAATTGGGAGTAAATGTGCAAGGGTTATAGATAAAATTGAGAGAAAATTTATGCATTGTTCATAATTGATTTTGGAAGTAGATGAAAAGGATAGATTTTTGCACTGTGATTGGTTTTGAAGTGAAGGTAGAAATCAATAATTACCAGGTTTATTATCTAGTGCTAGACTAAATATACCTCTTGATGTAATAAATGTGAGACATGTGAAAGTGACAGACTTAATGCATGTGAATAACATATAGGAAATTTATTAATGCATATCTATTCTATATGTTCATGAAGATAAAAGAATTCTGGGTAGAATATGTCTAAAATTGCTTTAGTTGAGGAAAGCACACTGAAGAATAAATGAGCATTATTTGTATACAAGTTTTGGGAATAGATGAGCAGTGTTTGTAAGCAAGTTTTAGATTAGATTGATTGAATATATTTGAGAAGGTTATGAATCATATTGTTGAAAATATTTGAGAAGGTTTTGAATGAGGTTTTTTTTAGCATATTTGAGCAGGTATTGTGAGCAGATTTGAGCAAGTGCTGTGAGCATATTTGAGAGTAGATTTGAGTAGGTTGTGTGAGCAGATTTGAGCAAGTTTTGGAGTAGATGTAAGAAAAATTTATGAGCATGTTATGGAGCTAATTTGAGTAGAGTTTATTGAGCAATATTAGTAAGCAGATTTGAGAGAAGACTTGAGTAGATGGGATTGGTGTCTCATATGGAGTGGTGTCTACAAAACTAGAATAGAGTGGAGTGGCATCCATAGAACCAAATAAAAGGGGATTGGCATCTCCTATGGAGTGTTTTACACAAATAATAATAGAGTGGAGTGGTGTCCACAAAACTAGAACATAGGGGATAGGTATCTCCTGTAGAGTGGTTTCCACAAAACTAGAACAGAGTGGAGTGGTGTCCACAAAACCAAAGAAGAGGGGATTGGTGTCTCCTGTGGAGTGGTATCCACAAGACTATAACAGAGTACAGTGGTTTCCACAAAACAAAAGTAGAGGGGATTGGTGTCTCCTATGGAGTGGTGTCCACAAAACCACAACAGAGGGGAGTGGTATCCACAAACCAGAGCAGAGAAGATTGGTGTCTCCTATGGAGTGGTGTCTATAAAACTAGAACATAGTGGAGTGGTGTCCATGAACCAATAGAGGGGATTGGTGTCTCCTGTGGATTGGTTTCCATGAACTTGAGAGGGAATTAGTGTCTCTTATGGATTTGTTTCCACAAAATTGAGAGGGGATTGGTGTCTCCTGTGGATTGGTGTCCACCAACATTGTAATAGGGGATTGGTATCTCCTGTGGGTTGGTGCCCATGAAATTTGTTGAGAAATTTATAAGCAATATTTCTTCATGGATGTAGCCCACATTAGTTGAATCACATTAAATCTATGTCTCTTATGTGCATTGTGATTTATGCATTATTTCATTATTGCATTGATATTATTGTTGTTATCATTTGGATTGAAAAGTAAAAAGTTTTATATTATATTGTTTACCCCCCATCAGTATCAGCTTGTGTTCTTTAATTGGTATCAGAGCAGGTTCCTTCATGAAAGCCTAATAGCTTGAAGGAAGATCTTATAGGAATACAAATGGCACATCAGGAAGGTTTTTCATCATATAGAACTTCATTGTTTGATGAGACTTTCTATACTTTTTAGAGCATAAGGATGAAGACTTATTTGATGGCACATGGATATGATATATGGAAATCCATTGAGAATGGGTTCACTCCACCTACAACTCCTCCCACAAATGCAAATGGTAAGAAACCATATGAAAATAATGTCAAGGCAATGAATGCAATATTAAGTGGATTATGTGAATCAAATTTTGTGAAGGTCATGCAATACACTTCAGTAAAAGAAATATGGGATAAATTACAGATAACATATGAAGGAGACGACAAGGGGAATATGACAAAACTTTAAGCCCATAGGAGAAAGTTTGAAGACTTGAAGATGAAAGATGAAGAAGATATTGCTAGGTATCTTCTTTGTGTTGATGAGGTTGTCAACACAATTCATGGACTTAGAGAAAGTATTGAAGACTCTAAGATTGTTTAGAAAATCTTGAGGTCACTTCCCATGATATTTTATGCAAAGGTTTCAACAATTGAAGAAATGAAGGATCTCAAAATTTTGAGCATGGATGAGCTACATGGGATTATCACAGCCTATGATATGAGGATAAAAAAGATCAAACATCCAAAAGAGAGGTAGTATTCAAAGCTTCAAAGAAGGCAAAGAATAAAGAACCAAAATCAAGTGAAGAATCAAGTAGTGGAGAAGAAGTTAATTTTGTAAGAAGGAATAATAAGGGTCCAAGAAAACACAAAGGTATGCATTCTATGAAATGTTTTAATTATGGTAACCTTGGTCATTATGCATCTATTTTTCCACAAGCTAGAAGTAATAGCAGTGAAGAAGAATAGGAATATGATAAAAAGAAAAAAAAAATATTTTATCATGAAAAGAAAAATAGGCATGGTCAAAATAGGCATGAGAAGAAGATCTTTCAAAAACACAAGAAAAGTTTTTATGTTGAGGAAGCAAGCAATTCCTCCAGCAGCAGTGATGAAAGCTTCTTCGATAGTGAAAAGGAAGAGATCCTATTTTTGGCCATAGAAGAGAATGAAGATGCTCCTATTGTTGAAGACCAAGAAGAAGAGGAAGATTTAGAAGATGAAGAGGAAGCCACAGTTGACATAGAAGAGGAAATCATAGTTGATCTTGAAGAGTTGAAGAGGGTTAGAAAGAAGAACTTAAAATTGAAGGCTCAAGTACAAGAGGATGAGAAAACAAAGGCAAAGCTTCTACAAGATCTCACCGACTTAAAATTTAAAGTTGAAGAGGCAAGGAGAATTGAAGAAGGTATGGCTAAAAAATTAAAGGCAAAAGAACTAGAGTGTGAAATACTAGAACATGAAGCTATCATTATAAGGAAGGGACTTGAAAATTTTAATGATAAGATATATCAGTTTAGGAAAAGATCAAAAAAATTGGATGATATTATCAAAGCATAGAGATCTCCAATTATCAAGACTGGACTTGGTTTTGAAGAAGTTCAAGAGAAAGAATCAAGCTCAAAAGAAATAGAAGCATCAAATAAAATGATTGAAGAAGAGCCCAAGACCTATGCTGAAATGTTGAAAAGTGGAAGCATCAATGAGGAAGAAAACAATGCACCATCAAGGAATAGGGACCATCATAGAAAAATCAAAGAAATAACCATGCACCCATATCCTCCAAGGCAAGATGAATATTTCTTCCAAGGTTATTGTTTCTCATGCAATCATTTTGGTCACAAAGTTGTACATTGTAGGGTTCATGATAAGAATGATTTTGGCTTCACCAAGAGGAACTTCAATTAATTTGCACCTTTCAAGGACTACAACATCATGTGTTACAATTGCAAAAATTTTGGGCATACAGCTAGATGGTGTAGAATAGTGTTCCTGGAACTTCCAAAGACAAGCAAGAAAAAGGATGCTCAAAATATTCAAAGAGGTATGATCTCCAAAGTTTGGAGAAAGAAAATGAAACAAGAAGAGGAGCATAGTAATTTTGGAGTTTCACTCCATCCCATAATTGATCACCTCAAAGAGAGCAGGTGGTGAAGGGGTTGTGTTTAGTGTATTATCTTTCAAACCTAAGGAGCCCTTTTCCATTGATGTCAAAGAGGGAGAGTTTTTAGTAAGGGGGAGCAGATGGTCAGGGGGAGCCGATTGTGAATCCAGTTGTAGTTGGCCTAAAATTTTTGCACTCCTTTCCTCTAGGCTGATGGATCCATGCCTCAGAGGGGAATGGGAAAATAGTAGAGCTACACCTCGAAAGAGAGGCACTTAATTGTGCCTTCTTGTGGTGATTTTTTGACGAATTAAGGGTTCACCAGGAAACTTTTAGCGGTAGTTTTCGTACCTAGGCTTGGAAGATGTTTGATGTGTTCTTTTTATAAATCATTCTCATACACCTAAGTTTGGCCTTTATGCAACTAAACTATCTATATGCAATTTTGATTTAATGAGGACAATAGACAGTGGATACAAAATGAAATACAATGCCTAAGATTGGGATTATAAGAAATTATAAGCCTTACTTGAGTCGGATGTTTGATGAAGATTCTGAGGCTTGTAGCAGGACAGAATCGCCTCTGTTTATGATAGAATCACCTCTGTTCTAGATAGAATCACCTGTGTTCCAGACAAAATCGCCTCCGATTTGACAAAATCGTAGGCGATTATGTCGCAATCCTGCAACAAAATAATTGACAGAAAATAGGGTTTCTTGCAAAATATGGCAGTTTTCTTGTATTCCAAATCACAAATATGTTTTAATTTCTATATGCAAATGGATATGAAATGACATGAGAACACTATGATGACAATTCAACCTAGTATGCCATGGATTTATGCGATTATGATCCTGATTTTACGATGCAGTTAATTGAAATGATGGTGAACACCAAGATGCAATATGCAAATTTAAGCAGTAAACTAAATAAATATTGAACAATGCATGAACAAAAAGGAAATAGGGAAAGAGATGCAAATAGTGGTTTGAATCCTTGCCCCCTTGCTGATCTGTAGACAGGATCGCCTGTCTTCTGACAAAATCACCTCCGATCTGACGAAATCGCCTGGCGTTTCTGTCGATCGCCTAGCGATTATGCTGATATCTGGGCGATTGTAACTGGGACCTGCAATGATAAAATTAAACAAATGGGGATGCCGGGAGATGGAATTGCATAGCAAACTGATGTGAGGGATCCTTAAGGGAGTTTAGAAGCTATCTCAAGGAATCAAAATTCAACTTGCCAGGGGGAGAAAGGGAAAGGGGGCTAGATTAAATAGGTCAAGGAGAGATTTGAGGAAGTTGGGAGGTTAGACTAAACATGGAGGAGGTTTTGATCCCTCCTATGTTTGCCACATCCAATCTGCTCGCCATCCTCCCTGATCCGATCGGTTGCTAAACCAGGTAACGTGTTTTAAACCGAATTTTGTCTTTTTAGCAAATTTGTTAAAATTCTATTTTAAGACAAAATTGCCTGGCGATTTTGTCGATCGTCAGGCGATTTTGTTGACCGTTGGGCGATTTTGCCCAACGGTCAAACAATTTTTGGTTTATTGGCATGAAAAATGAGGAGATTGTTTTCTCACCATTTTAGCCGACTTTCGGGTAAATTTTGAATAATTTTTATGATGTTTAGGTAAATTAAATGTGTCAATTTTACCCTACTACATTTTGCCCCCTCTTTAGCGATCTTTTGAAAAAAGGTCGTTAAAGATGAAATGGCATGTTTTTCGAGGTAGTAGAAAAAAATTGGATGCATTTTTAGTTCATAGCTCAATATTTACTGTTTTAATAGTTTATTACGTTGCCCCCTTCGAGTTTTTACACCAAATTTTACGTTTGGTGGATAACTCAAATTTGATCTTCTTTGTTTTATGTGACTTTGTGTGATTTATTGGATGATTTATTACATTTGCTTATGATGGTTGTGTTACATAATTTCTTGTAATCATGCTTTGATTTTTGAACATTTTGATCATGCTCAACATAAAAGGAAAATGATTTTGTAAAGTGTGTTTTGAGAAAGATGATTTTGTGTGATGATAGATTTGAGGGATTAGCAATGAACCTCGAAGGATGTTGTGCTGTTATATGACCGTTGGTGGAGATCAATGCTCGCTAGGTCATGAAGCGGATCCTATTATGAGGAAGTTTTGTATTGCTAATACCAAAATATTGTGTGCTTAAGAATAATCTTAAGGCTTTATGATGATAAAGAAATGTTTGATGTTGTTTTGGGATAGGATGTTTGATAGATTCTAGCAATAAACCTCAAAGGATGTTGTGCTGTTATGAGACTGTTGGTGGAGTTCAAAGCTCGCTAAGTCTCGAAGCTAATCCTGTTTGTGAGGAATGTTTTTGATATTGCTAAGAATGGTTGTATGCTTAAGAATAATCTTAAGGCTTTTGTGGTAATAGGAATATGTGTGATGTTTGTTTGATAATAATGTATGTGGTAAATGTTTGTGAAATATATTGAGCAAAGCATGAAAAATTTGAAGGATGATTTACGCTAAGCATAGAATTCCTAAGTGTGAAATTATATGAAATAATTACTTAGGAATTATACCATCATCACGAAAATCAAAATGAAATGCATGATGATATGAAATTATTTGTTCTTTTAAAATGCAAAGTAATGTAAGATAAATCATTGTGTCACATGTTTCAAAAATATTATGAAATTTTTATGAAAATATATGGACTAATTTTGGGCATGAAAAATTAGAAATATGGTTTGCGCTAGGTATAGAATTCCTAGTGTGAAAATTGAGCAGAATAATTCCTAGGAATTATACCATCATCGCGAAGTCATGAATGCTATGTATGATAAGTGATTTTGAACTACATGTTATTTTTGCAATAAGTTGTTTTTGAGATTTTTGAAATTTTGGAAATATCTATGTAATGTGTTAATATGAAAGTAATGATAAACTAATGTTGTCCGACAAATTTCAAAGAAATATTTTAACTTATTTCTAAGACAAATTCAAATTTATCAAAAACCAGTGTGTGATAAGTGAGTTCATTATCCATCTTGATTGTCATGATGATACAAAATCTCTCAAGGATCAAATGTGTGTGCTTTGTAATGTTCATTTACCAATTTTGAGTAAGGTAGTGATGCAAGCGAACTTGAATGAACCAATGTGTGTGCAAGTGAAGGGTTCATTAACCATGATTTTTGTGCATGAAACCGTACCAGACTACTATGTAAGTCAAGTCATCAAAAGCTAGCTAATCCACAAGCGGACATAGGTCTGTACAAAAGAAGGTCGCTAATGTGATAGACATGTCGCCACGCGAAAAGGAATTACCCAATGTCAAGCAAGTTGGGCACAAATCACCTGTTATGGGGTTTACCTCATGATTTTTGAATAACTGAGAATTCCAGGGATTCAAGCTCATTCACCCTTCTTTTCTTCACTTTCAAGGGGTAGGGATTTTGTTCATTTTGTTTTGAACAAGGGGATTTTATTGCTTTTCTTTTTCTCTTTTCGTTCTCTTTTTTATTTTTTCTCTTTCTTTTTCTTTTGATTTTTGACTTTTTCTTTTCTTTGATTTTTCTTTTGGGATACTTGCTCGGATTGGTTGTAGAGCAAGGGATTTTTATTCGGGCAGGGGTGAGCTTGTCCTTTTGCCAATTCTCAAAAAATTCTAGACCATGCGCATGATAGGATAGCAGGGGAAAACTTTTCGCTCAAGAGACTAAGACTACTATGTAGTATCATTTTTCGAATTTGCAACAAATCATTTTAATGTGTAAAAGTGTACTTGGTTCAAGAAGTAGCAAGATCATTTCCCAAAACTCAAAATATTATTTAGTGAAATAGTGATCTTCGATACAAGAGAGATTTATAATCATAGTGATAAAATCAAAATAATTAATTTGTGAAATTAAGTGTATGGTTCAAGATAACTTCTGAATTAATCCGAAATAAAGGAAAATATAGCTTCAAAATTTTGAAATACAACAATGAATAACAATGCAGAATGATTTGAAATAATTTTGAGATTTTTGATACTTTTTTATTTTTTTAGTTGTTTTATTTGATTTTTATTTTTTTGATTTTTTACTTTTAATGATGGAATTGGTGGTATATACAAGATGATCTATATACATTATACAAGGTTATTTGAGTATAGCATGTCTAAGGTGGCTTCAAAATCAAAGGAGGTTTTGAAGGATAATTTGGTTGTGGTGTATGTGAAGTTGTTTGGTTGATAGTTGAGATTGTTGTGATGAAGAATGAGATGTAGATGAAGAAAAGTGATGGACAGAAGATGACAATGATAAAGAGGAAAAGAATAGAGAACTTGATGTGATAATAATAATGAAAGGGAGAATGAAGAACAAAAGGTGATGAATAAAAGGTAGCGATAACAAAAGCTTTGTTATAATGTAGAACAATGTAGCAAAAGATTTGACTTTTATGTGTAAAATTGATCATGTTACAAAACAAAATGTCAGAAGGATAAGAAGGTTCTTCATTCTTATCACTATCTTCCAAGTCTTGATAAGATGGAGGGAGCATATGTGAAAGATATGCATGGGTGTTATTTGGTAAACAAGGATGATCGGGTATGGATGAAGAAAAGTGATTTATAGGAGGTAATTGTGACAATGGAGAATGTATAGAACTTGATGTTTCAACTATTAAAGATTCTTCAAATGGTGTTGGGTCACCATGTATGGTAACAATTTTATTTGCAAGTTTAAACTTCAAACATTGATGAAGAATGGAAGGGACAACCCTCATCGTATGAATCCAAGGACTTCTGAGAAGTAGGTTGTAAGGTGAAGGGCAAGATGCTACATAAAACAAAGTATCCAGGATCTTGGGTCCACTCTTAAGGGGAAGAATTATAGTGCCTCGAGCTTCTTGAATTTCATTGTTAAAATATTTTATAATAACATTTGATTCATTGAGATCTTCTTCCTTTAATTCGAGTTTTTGGAATAATTGATAAGTGCATAAATTAAGAGAGGAGCCATTATCTACCATGATAGTTTTAATAGATGTTTCTTTAATAAATCCTGTAATGTAAAGAGAGGAGTCTTCTTGTGGAGTAGAGGAAGGAATCTCCTCATCATAGAATGAAATATGGTTAACCTCAAGAGGGCTTACACCATTAATTGTGTTCTTAGGGAAAATATCATGAGGAACAAATTGTTGGCTAAGTATCTTGAACAAAGTTTCCCTATGAACATGAGAACTTTGTAATACTTCTAAAAGGGATATCTTTGCTTGAGGATTAATCACTTGTTGTTGGCTATCAAAGTGGATTTCAGATTGATATTTTGATGCTAAATATGGGCTTTCTATGCTTACATTCCATTTTGGATCATTCTCTAGAGCCAAAGATAGTTTTGAAGGTTGGTCAAATGAGGAATCCATCTCTTGAATATCAAATTGAGTTGATTGAACTTGAGGTTGCTCATTTGTAGTTTCTATTACAATATTAGTAATATCATCATGATGGGACACATTAAGATGCAATATTTGATTGGTTTCCTATTGTTGATAATTGAATAGGGGTTCTTGGGAGATCCCCATGTCTTGATTGATTATGGGTATTTGTTGTGTAGGAGTTTGATTGTTTATTGGAGATTTATAATCAGTTGTAGATTGTAATTCCTTTATAGTAAAAAGACCCTCATCAATCAAATATTGAATTGCACATCTTAAATTTCTACATTTTTGTGTCATATGTCCATCCACTCTATGATATTCACAATATAGCTCAGGTTTATACCAATCTGTTGTGGTATCAGGTTGTCTTATGGGAGGTAACTCAATCCTATTTGTATCAAGTAAATGCTTGAGAATTATATCCATTGGTTGATTGAGCTTAGTAAATTTACGTGGTGAAGGTTTTCGAGAGGCTTTTGATAATTGCCTTAGGAATTCAGCCATAAAAGGACTTAATGGTTTATTACCTTTTTTTCTTTATTATGGGTAGAATGATGATAGGAATATTGTGAAGTATGATGTGAGTGCATGGTAGGATTGGAAGAAGAAGTATTTTCTTGTTGAAATGGATGTGTTGTGTTGAAAGAAGAATGTTGAAATGGTGGAGAAGGATTGTATGTGGATCGATAGGCATAATATGGATATGTGGGAGAAAATATAATATCGTTATGAAGAGGATTGGAAAAGGGATTGTCTTGTTGGGGTAAGGATGAAAAATGAGAAAAGTGTGATAAAGGTGATGTTGAATATGGATGAGGTTGGTCATAATCAACAAATGTATTTGGCTGAATTTTCCCAACATTACTTATGGGCTCATATTGATTTGAGTTAAGACTCATGGTTTCTTTAGTACTTCTAAAAGTAATATTTGGTATCTAAAATTTAGAATTGAATCTAAAACATACAAATTTGAAATGATGGCTTTTTTGTTGTTTTTCTTGTATATATATATATTTTGTTTTTATGTTTTTGAATCAGAAATATGCCTATGTTATTCACGTCGGGTTCACCAAAGAATGTAGGCCTAAAATTTTTGCACTCCTTTCCTCTAGGCTGATGGATCCACGCCTCAGAGGGGAATGGGAAAATAGTAGAGCTACACCTCGAAAGAGAGGCACTTAATTGTGCCTTCTTGTGGTGATTTTTTGACGAATTAAGGGTTCACCAGGAAACTTTTAGCGGTAGTTTCCATACCTAGGCTTGGAAGATGTTTGATGTGTTCTTTTTATAAATCATTCTCATACACCTAAGTTTGGCCTTTATGCAACTAAACTATCTATATGCAATTTTTATTTAATGAGGACAACAGACAATGGATACAAAATGAAATACAATGCCTAAGATTGGGATTATAAGAAATTATAAGCCTTACTTGAGTCGGATGTTTGATGAAGATTTTGAGGCTTGTAGCAGGATAGAATCACCTCTATTTTTGACAGAATCACCTCTGTTCCAGACAGAATCACCTGTGTTCTAGACAAAATCACCTTCGATTTGACAAAATCGCAGGTGATTATGTCGCAATCCTGCAACAAAATAATTGATAGAAAACAGGGTTTCTTGCAAAATATGGTAGTTTTCTTGTATTCCAAATCACAAATATGTTTTAATTTCTATATGCAAATGGATATGAAATGACATGAGAACACTATGATGACAATTCAACCTAGTATGCCATGGATTTATGTGATTATGATCCTGATTTTATGATGCAGTTAATTTCTTTATAAATATAGTTAAATTATCAAGGTATATGAGTATAATCTTATCTACCAAACCTACAAAGGCAATGCCCATAGATCATTGGAAGGTGGCACCTATATCTGACAATTCAAAAGGTAACCATTGACATGTAGAGGTCCCCATTAGGTTGTAATGGTTATTTTATTCTGGTCATAATCCTTGACCTAAATTTTATTATACCTTGATAAGTCATCAATAGTTATAAAATCTACGAACTAGCTACTTTCTCCAAAATCTAATCTATGGCAAGTAGCGGTTAATGATCTTTTAGTGATGCCTAGTTCATGTTTCTAGAGTCAAAACATAACTTTATATGATTATTTTTATTTTAAACCAACACCAAATTTCCCACCCAAATAGAATATTTAATTGGAAAGATTATTTAGGCCTATATAAGCTTCAAAATATTTTTCTTCATAACTCCTGCAATCTTGGAATTAATAAGCCTTTGTTTTTGTCAAATTCTAGTTCCATAGTCTACTCAATAATGTTATTGTTTTATAACTTCAGCTTTTCATATAAATAGGCAATGATATCATTGTACTTCCCATATATCTCCTTAAAAAGGAATACCTCTTCCCTAGTTCATTCCTTTCCTAATAACATATTTTCCATAGGAAATTTCAATGTTGTATAAAATGAATTGCACAAATCTATTCATTAATGTAATATAATATATACAATAAATGATATTTGCTATTATTAACCATATTGATTACAACTACCTCTAACAACCTATACCAATCATCAAAAATTCATAACATTCCCCCTTATCACAGCAATATAGAAGTAAATATAACAATATCAAAAATTGGATGATGAACTTAGATATTTAACAACCCAAAACTACCAACCCAATTTTTTTAAAGAGAACTTATAAAACAAAGAATCTTAAGGGAAAAATCCCTTGGTATACATATTCCAACATACAAGGCTTCACCACATTTGAGTTTCTAGTTGCTACAGACAATGCTTAGTGGACAAGAGAGGCCAATTCCCATAATTTTTGGGGTTCACCTTACTAAACCTATGTGTTTATAAGGACACCATAAGTGGTCCCCCCACCTTTACTATATCCTTCTAAATATAGTACAATATGATCATGGCGTAGGGATTATCCTTTAAGGCCTATAACACCTAAATGGGGATGTCAATTCCCTAACCTAACTCTAGCTACTTCTAGATAGGTTATTTAACATAGAGCCTTGGTGTTTAGTTATCATGCTTCCATGGGTTAACTAAGGTTATTGCCACACCAAAGACAACTAACATGATCTCCAGATCGTGTGCACTCAAGGAGTCACCACTGTTGTCTTGTGAATAGGTTTTTCCCACCCACTCGATCCTACTGAATCAAGGTGTGACTACTCACAAGTACCCTGGATATTATATGCACACAACTCCTAGCTTAATGAGGTCCTATCTATTACATGCTTGCAACTTCTTCTAGGAATCTCAACTACCTAGCTATTACATTCATGCAACTCCTTCTAGGAGTGGATTTCATGGTTAACAAGAGCAACAACCCTGCCCACCCCAAGGATTGAAAATAACATTTTTTTTTTGTGGAAAACATCCTAGAAGGGATGCCACTTTCGGGTAAGACCCAAGGAGGCAGGGGTATCTCTTTCACCAAAATCGCCCAGGGCTCGCACTTGGCCTACCACCTTTGACATACTCAAGGAGCAAACCTGAAACAATAAAAAAAGAACACACAAAAAAAAAAAAGAACACACAAACACAAACACACAAGAAGATTAAAAAAAAATTGCTCCTTGAGTGTGTCGAAAAGATAAAGCACAACCAAACACACACACAATAAGATAAAAAAAACACAATAAGAACCACACAGAAAAAACACAAGAATAACATAAAAAAATAAACATGACAAAAACAATAGAAAGATACAAAGACAACCAACAAAAACAACCAAAACCTTAAAAAAAAAAAAAAAAAACAACCAACAATAGAAAAAAAAAAAAAACATAGAAAACACTCACACACCAAAACAAAAAAACACCAATTAACACAAACAAACAGAAACACAAGAACAAGAAAAATAAAAACACAAGAACAATAACAAAAAACACAATAACACACAAAAACAATACAAAAAACACAAAAACAAAACAAAACAAAAAACACACACACACCTCAAAAAACTAAACTACCCAGACCAAACCAAAGAGAAGCAAAAATAAAGCAAGAAGAAACTAGGTACCTCCAGAACTGGAGCCATCCAAAGAAATGATAGACAGAAGAGCTTCCCTTATTTGTGAAGCCCACCATCTAGGAGGGTGGCCATAGCAAGTAAGATCACCTTTGTCCAAAGCCCAATTAGCTAAAGCATCAACACTCTTGTTCTGATCTCTGACCACATGATTGTAATCAACTTTCAAAAATCCCATCTGGATTAACCGAATCTTCTCAATAATTCTTTTTATTCTCCAATCAACCTTATGATTCTTAGAAGGAGTCTTCAAAATATTAATCATGAGTTGAGAGTCAGACTCAACTAGCACCTTTTCCCATCCAACCTTAGTAGCCTCTTGAAGGCCTCTAAGGATACCATACCCCTCAGCAAGGTTATTGGAAAGAATACCCAAATTCTCAGCAAAAGTAAAAACCAGGGAGCCATCTGAAAGTCTACCAATTCCTCCCGCACTAGCTTTTCCAGGGTTCCCTCTAGAGGCTCCATCAGTATTGAATTTTCCAAAATCCTTAGGAGGAGGTTGCCAATTCCTTGTTCTATCCATCTTGCAATTGCTCACATTCCCTTTAAGATGGTTTCCCTTAGAGGAGTTAATCTTCAATATTTGCATCACTTGATCCCATATTTGGTGGGAGTTTTGGGGGTGATTAAGGAGTTGTTGGACTGATTCAACTAAGTTGGCAATGGTATTTTGCCAAATATAGTGAATATCCTTCCTATCTTGATTAAAAATTTGGTTGTTCCTTTCATTCCAGATATTCCAAAGAAGAATGGTAGAACCCATCCAAACTAACTGCCTAATAAAATGATCAACACCCTCTTGTTTAGGCCAATCCCTCCAAAGTTGTTCAAAAGTAAAAAATTTGGACCATTGTAAGCCAAGTAAAGTGGCCATTCTCCTCCATAGCTCAGAGGCTAAAGTACACTCAATAAAAATATGGCTGAGAGTTTCTACATTCTTTCCACACATTTCACATCTAAAAGGGCCATGAAAACCACGCTTCATAAGTTGCTCACCAGTAAGCACCCTACGATGCAATAAAAGCCAAGTAAAGAACCTCACCTTAGGCCAGAGATTTTGAGCCCACAACTGAGAAAATATGTCAGATGATTGGTTGGGATTATTATGGCATAAGGTCAAATAACCTTGAGCAACTGAATACTCACCCTTAGTAGTGTTGTTCCATCCAAAACAATATTTTTCATGGGACCAAGAGAGAGATCTCATATGAAGGATGCCTTGGATATCTTGTCTTTGCCTTTCTAGGATTTGAATAGGCCAGTCCTCAATAGGGATCCAATATCTACCAACCTTTGAATTACCAGTATGGTACCGATAGTAATTAGCCACCTTTATCCAGTTAGCTCGGTGAAGCTCCTCCATCCAAGGCCTCCAATCGGGAAACTAAGTTATCAAAGGCTTGTGACCATCCCAAGAATCTATCCAAAAATTTTCCTATTGACCATTATGAATGATCCAAAATAAATTTTTCTTTATCAAATCCTCACCAGTCTTAAGAACTGCTAAAATGGGAGAACCTTTGGTAGGCAATTGATAGCGAACAAGGTCTTCAGGACTTTTGTTCTCAAGCATATTTAGCATGGAGATTATTGGCCCAAAGAGCATTGGGGTTATGCAACATCCTCCAATATAATTTAGCAGCTAAAGCTTTGTTGTTATTAATAGAAGACCGGAATCCTAACCCCCTTCATTCTTAGGAAGACATAAAGTGTCCCATTTCACCAAGGCCCATTTTCTTTTCTCCTTAGTACCACTCCAAAGGAACCGATGACTGATTTGATCCAGTTCTTGAAGAACAACCTTTGGGATATTCAACATAGAAGAAACATAAATAGGAATAGCTTGAAGGACTGATTTTACCAAGGTGATTCTACCCCTAGAAGAAAGCCACCTGTTGGTCCACTTTCCAATTTTCTTCTTGACTTTGTCCAACAACCAATTCCAATATTTTTTTTGCCTTTGAATATTGATGGGAATACCTAAATAAGTGATCGTAAGGGAGGTCTTCTTATATATTAATTTATCCAAGACCATGGATTCCTATCTGGAAGAGCAGTGAAAGAAAATAACTTTAGATTTGTCTTCATTGATCAATTTCCCAATAGCCTTAGAAAAATAGCTAATGATTTTCTTAATATTAGAAGCTTCCTTAACTATAGCTTTACCTAAAAGAGTAGAGTCATCAAAAAATTGAATATGGGAGATAGGTCTAGCTCCATGAGCAATGGTAACTCCCTCAAGGGTTTTGTTTTCTCTCTTTTTGGTTATAGTCCTACCCAAGCATTCAACAAGAATGATGAATAAATAAGGGGATAGTGGGTCACCTTGCCTAATACCTCTGGAAGCTGGGAATGACTGAGAAGGCTTGCCATTGATAAGAACTAAGTAGGAAACTGAAGAGATACATCCCATAATCCAATCCATCCAATCCTGAGAGAAACCAAATTGCCTCAAAACTTTGATAAGGAAGTGCCAATCCACTCTGTCATAAGCTTTGGATAAGTCTAACCGAATGAACATGGAAGGAGATTTTTGCATATCCATGGAATGGATGGCTTCCTGAGCAAGAACTATCTCATCTACTATTTGATGCCCTTCCACATAACCCCCTTGTTCAGGGGAAATAATCTTATGCAAAAGAGGCTTCAACCTTTCTACCATGATCTTAGTAATGATTTTGAGAAGAACATTACATAAAGCAATAGGTCTAAAAGTTGAGATATGATCAACCTCTTGAGCTTTTGGAACAAGAGTAATATAAGTTTTATTGATAACCTTCAAAATTTCTTTGGCTTTCCTGGCTTCTTCCACCACCTCTAATAAATCAGCATGAAGGATATCCCAGAACTCTTGGTAAAACTCAATGGGAAAACCATCAGGACCTGGGGTTTTCCTTTTTGCATTTTAAAAACTACCTGTTGAAGCTCATTGATAGTAACAGGAGCAATCAAAATAGAGTTCTCCTCAGAAGTGATAAGAGAAGGGATTGCTTGAAGAACATTTTGTTGAGAAGCTGAGTCAAGAGGAGTAGCAGTAAAAATATTGGAAAAGTAATCAACAACAATAGAGTTCATGCCATCCCAAGTGTAGACAACATCTCCAAAATCTGATTTTAGGGAAGAAATAAAGTTGTGAGATCTTCGAGCTAGAAGAGATTTGTGGAAGAAATTTGTGTTTCGATCTCCTTCTTTGAGCCATTGAATTCTAGATTTTTGCTTCCATAAGAGTTCTCTTTTTTCCCATTCCTCTAACTGAGTTGTGAGTTTAATTTCATCTGCACTTCTACTCTCTGTGAGGCCATCTAAATGGATTTTCTTATTCAAATTTTCAAGTTGAGCAATAACTTCATATTTTTTTTATGAACATCCCCAAACTCCTTCCAGTTCCAAGTCTTGATTTTGGATTTAATGTATTGCAGTATTTTGGCAAAATAGAACATCTTAGTCCCATACCTAGGCTTACCTTCCTTCCACCATTGTTGCACATGAGGTCTAAAGGAACTGTCTCTGAGCCACATTAATTGAAAATGAAAAGGAGAGAAACTCACATTGGTTTTCCACATTTCCACCATGAC
Organism: Wollemia nobilis; assembly: GCA_028583015.1. Lineage (NCBI taxonomy): Eukaryota > Viridiplantae > Streptophyta > Pinopsida > Araucariales > Araucariaceae > Wollemia > Wollemia nobilis. The sequence goes on from JAQPPZ010017128.1 coordinate 5,004,949, forward strand.
CGGCCAGTGATCCGAACCAACATTGTTAAGAGTCTTCACTTTAGGAATGTGACCATGGATTAAGAAATTTTTAGAGAGCAAAAACCTATCCAATCTCTCCATAATACAAGCTAAGCCTTGCCTTCTATTAGACCAAGTCATAAGGCCATTATCTGGTTGGATGTCCACAAGATGGAGGTTTGCAATATATTCACTCATGAGGTCAGTGCTTCTATCCAAATTTCTATTTCCCCCTATTTTCTCATCCAGAGAGAGGATGGTATTGAAATCTCCTCCGATCAAGATCCAAGATTTAGGAAAATGAGAGATAATATAAGTTATATCCTTCCACTGTCTTCTTTTTTCCTCCAAAGCAGTCGAAGCATAAACAATAATGCAGAGCATAATTTGGTTGGAATGTCTACTTTGAATAGCTATAGCCAAAAGACCCCAACTGCCAACCATATGGTGAATAACTACCTCTTTTGGGTCCCAAAGACAAGCAATGCCACCAGAAGTCCCCTGGGAACTGAGGGAAACCACTTTTCTAGCTGGCCAAATTTTACTAGCAATTGAGTCCATATCCTCTATTGACATCTTCGTTTCTTGAAGGAAAACAAGATGTGGATGATTTATCTGAATCATTCTTCTAATTTCATTTTGTTTTGAAAGACTCCCTTTGAGTCCTCTAATATTCCAAGTGATGATCTTCATTAATACCAGGGCTAAAAAATTTGGGAAGGGCATTAATCTTACCTTCCTCTACAAGCTTTTCACCTTCTTTTACCATATGATATTGATTGGTCTTGCGACCTACCTTTTGATTAGAATCCATCTTCAATTTTTTTCCCTATTTCTTGACTTACTCCAATTGAATCTGAGATGGCTTCTAACCTTGAAGAATGCTCGTACACAACCAAAGTGTTACTAGAGGGTTCAACAGAGTCTATATTGGGACCTGTATTATTTGAAGTTTTGACATTTAAAAGATTGTTTTTCTTGTGTAAATTTTCTCCTTTTTTTTCTATTGAAAACCTTTGATTTGTTGGTTTGTCTCTGAGTTTTTCCCTTCATATTTAAATTGTGTTTCTAAGATTTTTGTTTCCATTATTTCCTCTTCCTCACTTGGGACATCATTCATGGAAAGGATTTCAAACATATTAGTAGATGACTTTGATTGATCCTTCATAACTAGTTTTTTTTTAGTGTTCTTCTTCTTAGGCATTTGGAAACCTGCTGAGTTTATATCTTCTTTCTTTTGATCAAGAATTTTATTTGGGCAAGCACTAGCCAAATGACCATATTCATGGCAAATTCTACAACGAAAAGGAATGTTCTCATAGTCCACTACTTGCTCCCAAGTGTCTTCCCCAAATTGTAATGTGATATTTTTAGGTAAGGGTTTGTCAAAATCCATTAAAACACAAATTCGAGCATAAATAATATGTTCAAAATTTTGAGTACAATCAACAGTCATCATAAAAGTTCCTAAAGAGTTTCCAATTGAAGAAAAAATAGTAGGATTCCAAAATTCAATAGGGAGGCCAAAGAGTCTAACCCACATGGGAGCTATAGAAGGCATCTCTTCTTCAGCTTTAAATTTAGTATGCCAGGGCTTCATGAAAAGCCCTGCCCTTCCAAAGAACCAGGGACCCCCTTGAAAAGTTTTCTCTCTATCTTCATTATTAGAAAATAAAACAAGAAAATAACCATTTGGATAAATAGAGATTTGTAACTCACCTTTAGTTTTCTAGCTTTTTGCAGCCCAGAATTTGAAAGTAGATAGGCTCGGACGAAAACCCATGAACCGACAAATTAGTCCTCTTTTTTCCAGATCTTCAATGCCAGTCTGAATGTTACCCATATCAAGCTTAACAATAGGAGTTCCATCAGCTGCTTTAAGACATCCTGACTCCATTTTCCTGGGATCAATATTAGGCATTCTTAGAGGTTTATGGGAAGCCCTAAGATTAATATTAGCATTGGGATGAGGCTATCCACCATGGAGGGCATCCCTAAAATTCATTTTTGGGGTTGAGTCTTCAAAATTCTTACCCTTGATAGGGGTTTTCATAGTAGATTTATTTTGTGGGTGCACCTTAGCACCATAATCACTTGAGATCTGAGCCATTTTTTGATCAGCTGCTTGAAACTTATTTCATGATCTCTTTAATCCTTGCCCTAGACGTCATGGAAAGGTATGGTTTTCACTTTTATTTTGTGCAGCAAATTGGAAGTCGTTGTCACTCAAGTTCACAGCATGATCTATTGAAAGATAGATTTCTAACCCATCTTGGATCCCCTGCAACATATCCTGCTAAAATATTGAGTAGAAACCACAAAAATATTGGCCTCTAGGGCCCGAAGGCCCCAAAAACCAACCTCTGGAGCTGCTTGCACTCAACCCAGATGAAACCCTCGCACAATCGCTTGCCAAAAATCTCGTTCACACATAGGGATGCACTAGGATTTATGTTGCTCCAAATGATCTAAAAATTGGTGGAGATGTTCTAGGGTTTTTTAGGCATCTACCCTCAAAATTTCAGCTCAATCCGAGTCCGGATGAGTGAAATATGGCCGAAACAAGTTCGATAGTTTGGGCAGTCCTACGAAAAATGTCCCTCTTCAATAATGCATCCCAAAATCAATCAATCCTAGTAAATCCTAGAAAATAATGTCATTTACCACAAAGATAAACCAAAAAATAATGCATTTCAATATTCATATCAAATAAAGAGCACTAAATTAGTTCCTCTTAACCATAAACTAAAGCTAAGTTCTTGATAACATCACAAGCTATCCATCAAAATTTGCGTAATATTATGATAACTTATATCTCTAACATAAGCATACCTTACAACTAGTTAATGGAGCTTAAAAACTTATCTCAAAATATTAATTAGAAAGGTTGAAATGAAACCCCCAATTTACCAATTAAACAATATAATCTTACATTGCAAAAAAACCTATATTCAATGCTTAACTTAACCAATTCAATGTCCACTTTTAAAGCAACACCATACATCAAGATTAAAGCATATTAGCATTGAGTATAAGGACATCATAAACCATCATTAGGAAATAAGAGTCAATACTATAATTCTTTCAAGCAAAAAAAAGCTTTTGATTATTTATAATAATATCTCTTGTTTTTTTAAGGACTTAAGAACAACCTTCAAGTCTCCAACCAACTAAGTCTTCGCTAGATTATTTGATGGAGAGAATCATCCACCAATTATAAAGCTTACTTAGGGATCAAAATATATCTAAGTACCATGCAACTTAAATCATGTCTTACCCTATTATGTGTTAGCTTTTGATTTAGCATGTAATGGGAGATAGCAATCACAAGATGCAGAATAATATGACATAAAGTAAATCTGTGAGATGACTGAAAATATACTATAAATATAAATTATGGAAATGTATACAAAATAGCTATGGAGGAACACTCCATGAATAAGGCTACTACTCAAGAATGAGATTTAATAATATCACACTCCATCACATTACATCACACTCTGCTACATCACACCACATTGTTCTACACTACTTCCTACTGCTATATCATGCTCTATGTCTATGGCCCTTTATATAGGAAAATAGGTTCCTTGGCCAAAAATCTACCTAGTTGTGCAAGGGACAACTTGCACATATACAACTTGCACATTGACACTTGTGAATTTATTACATTGCATGAAGTAACTAGATAACTTCCCTCTAAAGTAATATAATGTCCTAAGTATGTACCAAGAAAGGTACATTTACATGATCCAAATTATGTAATATAATCTATTTCTAACACCCCCTATATTACATTATTTGGATATTGAAGACTTTAGTCTTCAATGTGGATATTCTTCCATTGGATAATGGAATTTGTATTCTCCTTCATTGCTTATTGTGATCAGGTTTAGTAGATAATTTATGTCTTCATATGATGCAAAGTAAGTTGTAGCTAGAGGTTATTTTGATTGATGTATGTGTTCAACTGGTTCAGTATTCATGATTCCATGTTTCTTTTAATATATATTTTCTTCCTTTTCCTTCTTCTTCTTCTCTTGTGATTTAGCATTGGTGATGGTAGAATTTTTGCTTCATGACAAGTTAGTTTATCATCACAATAATATTGTTCTTTGTCTTGTCCCTTGTGTTGAGTAAGTACAAACACAATTAGTGATAGATACACCATCAAACATTCTTCTGGTTAAAATATAACCAGTCTTTGTGAATTCCACCATGCTGTGAAGAGAATATCATGAAGATAACCAATCAATGTTGTAAAGTTACCTTATTTAGCTTCTTTAAGAAACAAGAAAATTTTCTCTTTGTCACTATTGGGTAGATACTCGTACCCTTATAGAGTATCTATTACGTTTTGAGTGTAGTATTCTACTTCGTGCAGTAGTTCTTCATTATTGAAAGCATTTCTCAAGATATCATCCATGATAGATCCTTGCAAGAATCTTAGAAGTATACCTTATGACTCTCTGTATTAGGATATATGATTCCTATAAGCTTTATTTGATAAAACCTTTATTAATCCTTAGTTTTGTAGGCTTCCTTATGACTCCCAAGTAATATGAGTATATACTCTTAAGGATTTTTACGTTTTGAAGAAAGCTTATATTTTGTAACTTGGTAATATTTGATAAATGCTGGTATTACCAACTTTTGTAGAATACCTTATGATTCCCTAGTATGTCCTAGATAATATATAGTGCTTTTGTAAATTGTAGTTAAGTATTTGATTGATTTTGTAAAGTTTTGTAAAAAATCAACTTCTAATATCCCTTATTGCTCCTATTGAACTAAGCATTTTTCCCAAATTTTAAAGAGGTTATAATGTTGGATATTTTGTCTTCTTTTGAGAATTTTGAGACAATAATTTTATAAATTTACAACCTTTGAAATACTATGATAAACCTCTCTTTTAAATAACCCTTTGGGAATTAATTTAAGTGTATCTAATTTCCAATAAATTAATTTTATGTAGTAACCCTTATGACTCCCTAATTTTTGGAAAAATTAGACCATAATAATATTTGCAAATATTTAATATTTATTCCAGTAGAAACCCTTATTACTCCTAGGTTTTGTATTGCAAATATTATATTGTTTTGATAAAATATTCCCTGAAGAACACAAGCTTATATTGAGAAGGGGGTGAATAGTATAATATAAAACTTTTTACTTTTCAATACAAATGATAACAACAATAATATAAATGCAGTAATGAAACAATGCACAAATAACCACACATATAAGAGACATAGATTTAACGTGGTTCACCCAATGTGGGCTACATCCACGGAGAAATATTGCTTATAAATTTCTCAACAAATTTTATGGGAACCAACCCACAGGAGACACCAATACCCTATTACAATCTTCATGGACACCAATCCACAGGATACACCAATCCCCTCTCAAGTTTATGGACACCAATCCATAGGAGACACCAATCTCCTCTGCTAGTTTGTGGACACCACTCCACTTTGTTATGGTTTTGTGGATACCACTAAACAAGATACATCAATCCCCTCTGCTATGGTTTGTGGACACCACTCCACTCTATAAGAGACATCGATCCCATTTTATTTGGTTTTGTGGACACCACTCCACTCTATTCTAGTTTTGTGGGCACTACTCCACAGGAGACAACAATCCCCTCCGCTCTGGTTTTGTGGACACCACTCCACTTTGTTATGGTTTTATGGACACCGCTCTATAGGAGACACCTATCTCCACTATTCTGATTTTATGGATACCACTCCACATAAGACACCAATCCCCTCTGCTTTGTTTCTATGGAAACTACTCCACTTTGTTCTAGTTTTCTAGACACCACTCCATAGGAGACCAATCCCCTATGCTCAAGTCTTCTCTCAAATCTACTCACAAATCCTGCTTAATAAGCCCTTCTCAAATTACCTCCATAACCTTCTCATAAATGTTGCTCACATCTACTCCAAAACCTACTCAAATCTGCTCACACAACCTACTCAAATCTGCTCACAACACTTGCTCAAATCTGCTCACAAATCTGCTCATATCACCTGCTCAAAAAATATTATCCAAAACCTTCTCAAATATTTTCAATAATCTAATTCATAACCTTCTCAAATATATTCAATCAATTTGATCCAAAACTTGCTTACAAACACTACTCATCTATTCCCAAAAATTGCATACAAACAGTGCTCATTTATTCTTCAGTGTGCTTTCCTCAACTAAAGCAATTTTAGACATATTCTACCCAAAAAAAATTTATCTTCATAAACATATAGAATATGATATGCATTAACACATGTCCTATATGTTCTTCACATTCATTAAGTCTATCGCTTTCACATGTCTCACATTTATTACATCAAAATGTAGCTTTAGTATAGCACTAGATAATAAACCTGGTAATTGTTGATTTCCACCTTCACTTCAAAACCAATCACAATGCACAAATCTATCCTTTTCATCTACTTCCAAAATCAATTATGAACAATGCACAAATTTACTCTCAAATATGATCTGTAACCCTTGCACATTTACTCCCAATTTCAAGCATAACCAATGCACAAGTTTTCTCATAAATTTGATCTATAACCTTTGCACATTTATTCCCAATTTCAAACAAAACCAATGCACAACCAATAATTCCTTATACCTCCAACCATATGACAACAAAATTATTTTCCTCAAACAAAATCACTTTGAGAAAGGAATTAAATCACCATACCTCCAAATCTACCTCAATGATGATGATGAGCTTTCCAAACCTGTTTTGACAAAAATAATCTTCTCTTTGTTTGTTCCTTCAAAATCTGGTTAGTAATTTTCTTTTTTCCTTTTTGATAAAATATCAAATCAACCAATTTAGAAACCGTTATCAAAACATACACAATAAAGCTTGAAAATAACTCCTTATATATCCCTTTTGAAACTCACAATATAAAGCTTTATTAACAACAAGAACCCTTATTTCTTCTTTTGCAAAAATTAAATCACATTTATCATTTGCAAAAATTAAATTTCAAAACTATACCTTATAGCTCCCTTTTATCATTTGCAAAATTTAAATCACAAAACTATACCTTATAGCTCCCTTTTATTATTTGCAAAATTAAATTTCAAACCATACCTTATAGCCCCTTAAATATCAATTTTAATAAAGCAAAAATTAAATACCTCTCACTGCTGCCAATAGGATTCGATCCCCTCACCTTGCGAGGTGCAACGCCCTATCATGGGCCCTTTAACCGGTTGTGTTATCGCAACGCCTCAAATCTTAATGCGCAAAAACAAATTTATTTCTTCCACCACTTTGTCTTCAAAAAAAAATGATGTCGAAGGATTTCAACCCCTCAACCTCCTACCAGGTATCGCTCCCTATGAGCTTTGTAACCAGCTGGGCTACCTCGACGGTTGAAACATGAATTGCACTACATCAGATTTATCCTTCATTTTTTGTTGTTGTTGAAACTTCTCTCCTCCTTCGTTGCTGCCTGTTCGACACTACTCCACTTAATTGATTTTTCTCTCGTAAAAATTAGCTTATCCAAATTAATTAAAGCATATATTCATATGCTTTTTCCTTTGTTTTCCAATGAAGTCGACTCCACCATTATGCACTTTGTCCTTTGGTGCCAAAACATTTGAATTTTTATTTTTCAAATTTTAAATCTTTTGCAAGGAGGTCACCCAAGGTTTTAAATATTTAAACTTTTAAACTATTAAACTATATTTAAATCCTCTAATTTAAATATGAACCTCCATATTTAATATTTAAATATTATTTAAATATTAAACATCCTTGAAGATATCTGCCTTTGACATTGACATTTATCCTTGGAGATATTTCTACCTTTGACACCTCTAAAGATATTTCTGCCTTTGACATCAATGACAACTCAACAACAATCTCCCCCTTTGTCATTGATGGCAACCCAAAATAATTTTTTTTACTGTTGTAGTGGGGTAAAATTGACACATTTAATTTACCTAAACATCATAAAAATTATTAAAATTATTCAAAATTTACCCAAAAGTCGGCTAAAACAGTGAGAAAACAATCTCCTTGTTTTTCATACCAATAAACCAAAAATTGTTTGACTTTTGGGCAAAATCGCCCAACGGTCAACAAAATCTCCTGACGATCGACAAAATCGCCAGGCGATTTTCTCTTAAAATAGAATTTTAACAAATTTTCTAAAAAGATAAAATTTGGTTTAAAACATGTTACCTGGTTTAGAAAACGATCGGATCAGGGAGGATGGCGAGCAGATTGGATGTGGAAAACATAGGAGGGATCAAAACCTCCTCCATGTTTAGTCTAACCTCCCAACTTCCTCAAATCTCTCCTTGACCTATTTAATCTAGCCCCCTTTCCCTTTTTCCTTCGGCCTGGCAGGTTGAATTCTGATTCCTTGAGATAGCTTCTAAACTCCCTCAAGGATCCCTTGCATTAGTTTGCTATGCAATTCCATCTTTCGACATCCCCATTTGTTTAATTTTATTATTAGAGGTCCCAGTTACAATCGCCCAAATATTAGCATAATCGCTAGGTGATCGACAGAAATGCTAGGCGATTTTGTCAGATTGGAGGCAATTTTGTCAAAAGACAGGCGATCCTGTCTGTAAATCAGCAAGGGGGAAAGGATTCAAACCACTGTTTGCATCTCTTTCTCTATTTCCTTTTTGTTCATGCATTGTTCAATATTTATTTAGTTTACTGCTTAAATTTACATATTGCATCTTAGTGTTCACCATCATGTCAAGAGTCAGTCTCTAAGAGGTGTAGGGAATATGGTATTTCACTAAATCCCAAAAATTACATCTTTATGGTATAGGAAGGAAAACTTTTAGGCATGTAAAATCTATATATGGTATAGCAATGGATTTTGATAGGATAAAAGTAGTCTAGGAGTTATATCTACCCACATCTATCAATATAATTAGTTAATTTCTAGGTCAAATCTAGTTTGTAGCTAATTTTATAACCAATTTTGCATAATTAGTTAGATTCATAACCAAGATGCTAAAAAAGGATATGACCCTTGATTTTGAAGAAGACAAAAAGGCTTTCTAGGATATAAAAAATGTAACTACTGAAGCCTTGGTTCTCATCAAATCTAAATTTATCTAAAGAAATTAGACTATATGTGTTTGAGATAAATGAAATTATTACCACAATATTGACTCAAAATGATATTAAATACAAAGGACATTTGGTCTCCTTTATGGGCCAAGTACTCTATAATTTTGAAAAATAGTATACCTTCATTGAAAATTAGGTTTTGAAAATGATAAAATCCCTGAGGAAATTTAGGTATTACCTATCTCAAGTCATATTACTATGTTCGTGGTTCATTTGGATAAAAATATAGCAGGACAGATAAGCAATATCTAGGAATTTAACATAGAGATAAAACCAACCAAAATTATCAAGGGTAGGGATTTATCTAAGAATCTTGTTATGTCATATCCTAAATATCAGGAGGTATTGATAGAAGATATCAATTCAGATGACCAACTATGATGGATGGGAGACATTAGGAGATACATGATATAAGAGCAGGTTCTCAAAAGTTTAACACCTAAAGAGAGTGCTAGATTTAGATAAAAGGTTATGCATTATACCTCTATAGATAATATATATTTTTAAAATGATTATGATGGGGGATATGTGTAGAAGAAGAAATAATGGAATCCCTAGTCAAAGAATATTTGGCTAAAGGAGGACACTATTCTTCCCAAAAAACACAATATTTTAAGGGCAAGATATTACTAGCCTATCATAGTTTCTAACTTCTAGTGGATCAAAGAACACAAAGCCTATTCTAATTTCATGGGAAGGATAGTAAAAACACCAATGCCCCTTAATGCATAATTATTATTGAACCTTTCCAATAGCAGGATCTAGATGTTATTAGCAAAATCAATCCCTTATCTACTGTAGGGTATGGATGGATTTTAACTGTAATTGATTACTTTACTAGGTGGGATAAAGTTCTGCTAGTTAAATTCATAAATCAAGAGGTTGTTACCCAACTTTTATAATATATCATAACTATATTTAGTGACCCTTCCATAATAATCACTGACAATGCCACAACCTTCACAAGATCCAAGGTGATGAATTTTGCCTTGGAGTATGGATTTGTGTTGAAAACATCCTCAAAGTACTACCCCCAAGGTAATGGTTTAGTTGAATCCACTTGTAAAAATTCACTACAACAGACATCCTACCAAGAAGACAATTTTGAGGGAGCTATCATTCATAGTTAATTAAAGAATAGTAAGATGAGATGACTTGAGGCCCCTACCATCTACCAATCAACCAATGCCATAGTACCATCAATAATGCTTCTAGGAAAGGACGTACACCACAAGCTAAAAATGAATCTCAAGATTCTTATGCCTTGAGGCCATGTTGATCGATTGGACCTAATAGAACAATATCTACTAAACCTTTTTAGTGGTAGCTAAACCAAATCCCAACATTGGTTGGAGTCTCAAAGCCTTTTTGGTGATAGCTAAAATATCTCCACATTTGTAAGGTTTTCATCCTATACAATACCTATAAACTCTTCTTCTCCTCTAAGAAAAGAGGTCATAGACTTGACTATATTGCATGTTTTATTGGGAATGTAGTGACTATCTAACTATTCATAACTCCCCTATCTAGTTATGACATGACATCAACTACAAATCATGGGGAATACAACATAGCAGTCATGGAGGAAGAAGAGGGACACAAGGTGATAAAAACTGACAAGGCAAGAAACTATTCCACCCTCAAGAGGAGCTTAACACTTAACAATATAAAAAAAAAAACAAAACATATTGGGGAATTCAAGTTGAGAAAATTCCATAGACCAATGAATTTTGCTTGTTCCTATAAAGGTCACTCTATAGATCCATGGAAAAGGAGCAAGAGAAAGCAAGTTGGCCAAGACTAGAAGAGAATGATACCTTAGGCACACCCACTAGAGTAAAATATTTGGTGGTCCCAATCATCACTGATTAAAAATAATGATAGATGGACCAATAGCAAAGTGTGCCCCTCCAAATAAAAAAACACCTAAAAATATGGAAACTAAAACCATGGTTGGCATATACGGAAGAGCCCCACTTAAAGAGTCAATTGGATCATAGAGAAGGTGGATCACTAGACCCCATTGTAATATTAGATAAATCCAAAGTAGTCAAACAAAATGGAAAGAGTAATAGTCCAGTTCTAGTCATGTCATCCTTAGAAATTAGGCATGATGCCCACAGTAGTAGATAGAGCATTTAAGGTAGCAACACGAAGGTAACTTAAAGTACAACATTAGGCCTAAGGATATTAATGGAGGAAATCTTAGGGGTTTAATCATAGTAGATTCCTAGTATGAATGATCAACATGGCTGTAATAGGAGCACACATCCCATTAAACCAACCCACCTATAACATTTATGGCTACAAATCTAGAGACCTTGAGATCATTCAAAAGGCCTAAGCAAGATTTTGAACTGAAATTTTTGAATTTTCTACATACATTTTGGGGGAAGAATTTTCCCATATTATGTTAGAAATAATGATTCCTCCTCCATCGTATAGCATCAAAAAATTGTATTTGTGCCTAGTTTACAATTTTCTTTTACCTCTCTCCTCTATTCATTTATGCTTGATCCTTGAATCATTTTGTCGATAAGCTTCAAGTCTCTTTCTTAAGCATAATATATAATACAATTATGTAATATATAAGGATTTGTGACTATTTATTTCTATATTGGTTCTTGTATATTTGTATTTGGTATTTTAGGTTTTATGAAACCATGTTTCTTATGTAGTTGATAAACGATGCATGTTTTCATCACTCCCACTACTACACAAAAAAGTTTTAAGATGTTGGCATATCACCTCCCTTAAGATAGGTTTTTAATTGCATGGATTTTTTATTTTTGGTTTATGTATTTCTTCCTTACCCATTTTTCTCGGATAGATCTCAATAGACTAGGCTAGTTTAGGAAGTGAGCATCAAATATCACATTAGAACAAGGAATTTCCCTTGATAAAAATATTGGAGGTCATCCTTGGAGCTGCATCTCATGCTCCTTGAACCTTTGGACTATGTGCTCTTTATAAGGTGTGAGCACTAGGCACATCCAACAATTGTATTGAATGGTCATTGTGCTCTAAGTATTAACCAACAGTTTTACTAGCATGCCCAGTGGGACCCAAACCACTAAAAGGATTTACAACATAGACTTCGATAAAGGTCTTGGTTTATAGCTATGAAGCATTGCAAATATTCACCTAGAGACTCCACTAGAAAAATAAATTTAAAGTTTAATGACTTTGTTGGATATGATCTTATATTCATGTTAGCTTTTGATGAATAAGCCTTAGGAGATAACAATCACAAGATGCATAATAATATGAAAGAAAGTAAATCTACTAGATTACTAAAGTATGATGTCAATAGAAATCATATAAAATATTACAATGTAGCTATGGAGGAAATTAGCACTCCATTAATAAAGCTACTAATCTGCATTGTATCCATCACCAATGAATGGTGAGGCACACATTTGTGTACCTATCCACTAAGCTACACTATTTGACTACATCCCCCGAATCTATCTATCTATCTAAGAGGCCATACTTATATAGAAAATATAGTATACTTGTCCAACACTCTATCTAGTTGTGCAAGGGACAACTTGCACATGTACAACTTGCACATTGACACTTGTGCATTTATTACATTGCATGAAGTAACTAGATAACTTGCACATAAAGTAACCTAAGTATATATCTTAGAGGATACATTTACATAATCCAAGTGATGGATTAGACTCTATTTCCAACACCCCATGTATTACATTATTTGGATCTTGAAGAATTTAATCTTCAATATGGATCTTCTTCATCATCTTTTGTTTGATATTTATAGTCTTCTTCCTCTGCATTCTTTGTAACCTCTTCAAGCAAATAGTTAGTGTCTCTGTAGTATGTTACATTTACTAGTAGAGACTTCACTTCAAAATCCTCTATGGGTTATTCTAGTTATTCAAATTCTTATATCCTTTAAACCAGGTGACCTTTTTGATTTTTCTTCTAATATTCAAGTTGAGGATAATTGGTAGGTCACTAAAATTGTTGTTGATGAGGGTTCCTTTGGTATTGTCATGGCTCAAACTGATTCCCATGATTTATCTAATTTCTTTGGTTTTGGTTTTTGGGATTGTATCTGCAATAGCTGATATTATGTCCTTTCTTTCCACAAATATGACAATACCATGTTTTCCATCCTCTTGCTGAAGAAGCAATATTTCCATGTGGATTATCTTCTGATTCCAATGCAGTGTTAGTCACCTCATATTTCACAGTATTTTGTACTTCATATCCTTGAAGTATATTTACTATATCATCAAAAGAAGTATATTTACTTAGGACATACAAAGATGTTACCAAATGCTTATAGTTTTCTGGAATTGATCTCATGGTTACCTAAGTAAGAAGTTCATCTTTAACTGTTTCACCTAAGGTTAACAATTTCTCTTTAATATCTACTACCTTCCTTAGGAATAGTTCTATACTTTCTCCACTATTCATTTTCAATGAGTGAAGTTGAGTTTGTAGATGAAGAATAGTTACCTTATTCTTTCCTTCAAATATTTTTTCTAGGCTTATCCATGCATTTGAAGATGTTTTGGCTGAAATGATATATGGTTGAATCTCATCAGTGATAGCAAAAGTTATTATCATTAAGTGCTTTGAATCATTTTCTTCAAACTTTAGGATTTTTGTTTCACCTATGGTAGGTTTCTATGTTTTCCCTTTGACAACATCCCAAAGTTTTTCATATACTAAAATTGCTTTCACTTTATTTTTCCAAGAAAAATAATTAGGACCCTTGAGAAGTTGAGATTATGCTAGGAAGAATTTGTTAGATGCCATTTTAAATCTTCTTAATATCAAGCCTTAGATTTGTAGACTTCCTTATGTCTCCCTAGTGTTTTGAAGTATGATATAGTGCTTTTTGTAAAAATATAGTTCAATTTTGGTTGATTTTGTACAAGTTTTGTAAGAATCAAAAATCAACTTCTTAACACCTTATTACTCCTAATTGAACTAAGCACTTTTCAATTTTTGAAGAGGTTTTGATGTTGGAATTCTTTTGTCCCTTTTTGAAGGTTTGAGACAAGTAAAAATATATTTATCCAACCTTAATAGAAACCCTAATAACCTCTTTTATATCCCTTGGATTATTTCTAATTTCCAATAAAATGAATTTGATGGAGTAACCCTTGTGGCTCCCAAGTTTGGAAAATTAGAAAAATAATAATATTTGCAAAATAATTTAATCCAAGTTGAATTCCTTATTTCTCCTAAGTTAAATTGCAAATATTAAATTAATAAGATAAGTTACCCCTTTTGCTTTCAAAATATAAGTTTTAACCTTAGTTTATAACCCTTATATCTCCAACTATGAAAGCAATAATAAATGGGATTAAACCTTACCTTTTTAGATGCAAAATCTCCTCACTGTTCGGCGCTTTCTGTGGCTAAGTATAACAACAATGTAAGTGGTACCTTTGGTGCTTGAATCAATGGAGATTCCTTGGAGTAGCTAGTCTTTAATGTTGGTACGTAGGCACTGAAGGTTTGACCTTCAAAATACAGGAGCCTTTAATGCTCCTTCTTCCTTCCTTCCATGTTGTGCTTCGAATGTTTTTGTTGTGCTTCACTCCTTATTTGACTGTGCTTCGCTCCCTCTTTGGACGTCTTTGACTGTGCTTCGCTCACACATGTTGAACTTGGACTTCGAATACCTTTTAAGGATAATTGATCATGGACTTTGTGACATGTGTCACATCCATTACAAGTGAGTGCTCCCTTATTTTTTTAATGCTCCAAGTTCTTTGTTCAATGCTCTTGAAGCAATCTAAAAATGTATGGGCACTCATGTGAAGCTGGTGGAGAATACCAAGTGTCACCGCTTCGTTGTAACTCCTACATGGGAGTTTCTTGAATGTTGAGAGAGGAATGATGTCTATAATTCCAAGTGGTATTTTTGCATGGAGTTTATTCCTGTAACATCTTCAAAGATGGAGATTATAACTCCTCAAACCCTTTCATAACCATTCCTTTGCTTTGCTATGTTGCTTGGGTAGCAAGCAAGCTATTCTTCTATAGGTGGATTGACGATGCACTATGGAGCTTGGATGATGATTTGGAGCTTCCTTTGGTGGATGGTCTTCTCCAAGTTAGAGACCATGAATGTAACACCTTTGCTTCTTCATTTTATACCTCCAATCATGTTGAATACTTTGTAGATTTTCAATGTATTTTAGAAATATATGTGCACTCGCTTGTCTATGTAAATGTAGCTCTAGAATGATCTGATATGAGCTTTGATTCTGTAGGTATGTACATCCAAGATGAGCCCTTGAGTGGCTCCTTCTAGCTTGGGAAGAAGAGTGCTGACATTCGGTCTTCCTTGGATGATTTACCCTGTGGTTAATGTGCCCTTTTGTGGCACTTCCAAATCTGCTCTTTTGCTATCAAAACCATATTAGAGTAGTGCAATATAATGTATTATAATATTGTATAATAAGGCTTATTTTAATATACCTTCTTTTGCACTCTATTTCCAGATCTGAAATTCTGGTTTTATGGCATATTTTTCCTGCAATACAAGGGTTTTGAGGTTGTCTTTTAAGAGTAGACACACCTTTCCATTTTTTCTTGGACACTTTGATAACAAATCCAAGCTTCAATAATAGTAGATAGAAGCTTTTCAATTGATGCAATTTTCTGCACTTTCTTTCCTTGCATCCAACTTTGTAATGCTTTTTGATTTGAGACTCACCAAGTCTCAATATCTGAAGCTTCTATTTTTGTTTTTGGTTAGTTAAGTTCTTCTCCAAATTTTGGAGGATTCTAACCTTTTTGGTGGCTTCTTTTGGCCACTACAAGTTGCAGATTTTTGTGCTTCAATAGTGTCTTTAGACACTTGATACAAATCAGATTTTGTGCCCTTCAAGAAACACAAAACTAATTTATTTTTGAGAGTAGTATAATAGTACAAGTCCTTCACTTTTAATGCACTAATATTACACCTTATCACTCCAATAAACTCTCAAATTCATGCACTAATAATTTACTACAACTAATCAAGAATAACCTAAAATGAATCTTTAAGAGTTATTCTGCAATTTCACTACAATCAATGTTGTAGGACTTAGTATTCTTTTTATTTTTCCAAAGTAGATGATAGGTAGTTGATAGAAGCTAATATAAAATCTAATCAAATCCTAATAAATGTGCAAATAAATCCTTAAAAATAATATGTTTCCTTTTGCACTTTAGAAGACTGTAATCTAATTTTCTTCTTGCAACTTTAATCCAAATTCAGGTGCTCTAATAAATCTGATAAGTAAATGAATCTTCTTGCACCAAAAGTTGCTTACCTTTTTCTATAGCTCTTCTCCCACATTTGTAGAGGATGTAGACCTTGGTGTCTAAAAACACCAAGTTGCTGCTTCAAGTAGGATGTCCTGAACAACTCCTTCTTCACCAAATGATGGTCTCAAACTTTCTTTCATGAGCCTAGGATTTGGTGGCTTGTTCTCCTCTTGTGTTCTCCTCCTTCTACTATAGATTTGGAGAAGTCTATGTCTCTAAAGTGGTGCCTTCTTGCTATGAGAGGTAATCTTCAAATCTCCAATATTTGGTGAGCTTCTTCTATCTTCAAGTCTTCTTGTCGAATTCTGACTTCAAGAAGGATCTTCTTCTAGGATTTGGCACTCCTTGCCAAATTCTTCTTCATATATTTGGCACTCCTTGCCAAATTATCCTTCATAGATTTGGCACTCCTTGCCAAATTCTCCTCTTGGGCTTGTTTTTGGATGGTGACAATTGTCCCAAGTCCTTCACTATCAGGGACTTCACCTTGGTAGTGGATTTCTCCAATGAGTTCTCCAAAGAACTCTCTTGATCTTCAGCAAGGCTCTCCTAGCCTTTTTTGGATGCTCGGTGAGACCTTCACAAGGTCTTTGATCTGGAAGCTTCTGATGGTCTTCCTTGAGACCTTCTCTTCAACCTTCTGCTCCTAGAAGTGTTGGTGGTGAGATCTTCTCCTAGATATTCTGATTCTGCTACTCCTGGCTTCGAGCAAGACTCTCCTAGTCCTTCTTCTTCTTCCAAGACTGGAAGTTCTTCAATGAGATCTTCTCCTGATCTTCACTTTTTCTTTAGGGCTGAGTTGATTCTGAAGAAGATACTCTTCCTAACTTTCTTGTAGGAAGTTTCCCAACTCATTGAATCTTCTATTCCTGCAACAAAGATATTAGTACTGAAATATTTAGTCTACTTCTGAATCAGATATTCTTCTCAAATTCTTCTTTAGGATCAAGGCTTCTGTGGCCTATTTCAATATCAAGGCTCTTGTGGCCTTTTTTAGTACCAAGGCTTCTATGGCATTTTCAGTATCAAGGCTACTATGGCATTTTTAGTATCAAGGCTTCTATGGCCTTTTCAGTATCAAGGCTTCTGTGGCCTTTTTAGTATCAAGACTTTTGTGGCTTCTTCTTCAAGGTTTCTATGGCCTTTTTGTATCAAGGCTCCTATGGCCTATTCTTCAACTATGGAATTCTACAATCTAGCAATGGAGATCTTCAGTCTCCTATCTTCACCATGATCCTTCACTTGAAGTCTTCTTCCATAGTATTCTCCTCTTGCATAATGAACTAACCTCTGCACTATGAGGGCACATCAACCTTCGGGCAACGAATTTGGAGTCTCCTAGATTTCTATCATAGGAGGAGTCCCAATCCTCTGAGAATTAATTTTTTGCAACAAAAGAAACTTTAGGCACTAGTTAGTAAATTCCAGATAACCTGGATGATCTTCACTAGATGATTTGTCAATCTAGTGGATTGAATGTTGAGTCCTAGTCTTCACGAGTTTTCCTAACAACTCTGTGGAAAAGACTCTAGACAAAAATGATCTTAGTATTTTCTAAAACTGAGATTCCTTTCAGTCCTAACTTTGTGACTCTCCCTAAATCTACCACCTATAATTTTGAGATATTTTTATAGTGGTTGGTCCAACGACACGTTAGTTTGACAAAACATTTAGGCTAAATGATAATGGTGGTTTCCCTATTGACCTACATAGACTAGATCTACCGTGGCTCTGATACCACTATTAGCTTTTGATGAATGAGCCTTGGGAGATAACAATCACAAGATGCAGAATAATATGAAAGAAAGTAAATCTGCTAGATGACTGAAGTATGTTGTAAATAGAAATCATATAAAATATTACAATGTAGCTATGGAGGAAATGAGCACTCCATTAATAAAGCTACTGATCTACATTGTATCCATCACCAATGAATGGTGAGGCACATAGAACTATACTATCCACTAAGCTACACTATCTGACTATGTCCCTCGACTCTATATCTATCTATCTAAGAGGCCATCCTTATATAGGTAAAATAGGATACTTGGCCAACACTCTATCTAGATGTGCAAGGGACAACTTGCACATTGACACTTGTGCATTTATTACATTGCATGAAGTAACTAGATAACTTGCACAAAAAGTAATCTAAGTATGTATCTTGGAGGATACATTTACATAACCCAAATGATGGAATAGACTCTATTTCCAACAATTCAAGCCATATAATCAAGCCATGGATTAGGATATCAGTTAGGGTCTAAATTTACCCACTTGAATGAAGTAAAAACATCAAGGACCTAGAACCCTACTAGCACAAGATCAATTACAAATCTTTAGGACCTAAACCCTATTTCAAGAAAGATAAGAATATAGATTGAATCCATAACATGGATTCCCATAAAAACCCATAAATATAGAGATTTTCATTATGGAATGATAGAAATCCCTTGATTCCCCCATACCACCTACTGCTTGGGACCCAATTTTGACCTTAGTCTTGAAGTTGTTGCCCAACTACATTGGAGAAAATGTAATCACTCCAATGGAACATCTACATCATATGACAAGCTTATGCATAGAACACAACATTAGAGAGCAAAACATGGCACGAATACTACTACCAACATATTTCAAAGGTAAAGCATGTGAATGGTATATAACCCTCCCCCCATATTTAATTGGTAATTGGGACTAGTTATCTGATCAACTAGTGAATAGTTTCAGAGAGAATATAGATGAGGTGTCTCTACTTAAGAAACTAATGACCACCAAGAGCACCTCCAAAAGGCAATGGATTATTTTAATACCCAATTTTACAAAACTAGGTATATAATCTCGGATGACACCCGACCCCCTAGGTATAATATTCATAAACTACCTTAAGTATTTAACTCAGATATTTCCATGATGATTAAAGGGAGGTAACTCCTTTTCAATAGCATATGGGATAACCACCCAAGTAGAAAATTATCTCATCCAGATAAGTAGGCTACATTTGATATTCCCAATGCTCTTATTTCTAAGCATCCAACCCCCATATCAATTACCTCCATTCATGCAACCCATAACCTTCTAACCCACTTTGGTTATAAATTTGGTCATAGTCCTCGATCCATTCCCTACCCTTAGTCATATGAACCTAAATTCCAAATCTATGAATAAGATGAATGAAATGAACAAGAATATTTAGGCACTCATAGTTGAGGTACAAGCTTTAAGAATGAAATAGAACATCTATAGGTTTCAATAGTAGAACTATCAAAAACCTCTATATCAACAAAATAGCCAAGGATATAGACCCCATTCTACTAGGTATCAATGACATTAGTTCAATTTCTACAAGAATGCTAACCTATCCCAAGAGCATAATCAACAGATTATGCCTATCCCTACACCACTGTAACAAGTCCCAAGTAAAAAAATTATGTGGAGGAGCCCATTGCATGGTATTTACCACATATTGATGTGTTGGGCTTCATAAAATCCCAACATATTGGCCCCTTAATTTTTTAAAGGTTGTCAATATTGAATGTGTAGGTGGTCTTAGAACAAGTTGGTATATGTTTAAATTAATAAGGTTATAAATAGGTTGTGTTATTCCAAAAATGTGTTTACATTGCTAGGGAAGGTTTAGATCTTGGTCATTTTGTGCTCAATCCACTCAAATATCTTCTTCACAAATTTGTTCCTATCCATTTTATTCATACATAAAATCATCACTTTTACTTATATTTTCCACTCATTCATTCCTATACACCCCTTCCATATATCCATTTCATTACCATTCCATCCCATTAAAATTTTGCACTTTTAAAACCATCTCTACAATGTTCATAATTCCATATAGAAACACTAATATATACCATCAATTTAATCATTTATTAATACTATTCTATTAAGTCATTTCCATTTACAAATATCCCACCTTTCACCTTATCATTTTGCCATAAATATATTTGACCATTAAAGTAATCCCACTAAACAAATCCTTTGTCTATGTTACACCCTATGCTTTTAAATACCACCCACATTTTTAATTAAATCAAAGAATGTCATAGTCATGTAAATTTTCATCGTCATGTTCCCCTATCTACCAAACTAATACCTCCTAAATTTGATCTTTTCCTAAGACCATATTCTCCACCTTCCATGTGAAAAATATCATTCATCTTTTCCAAATCCTATGGCGCGTGTGTTCTAATCAAGCCATATGTTTAGCCCAAGTCTCATGCCATCATCTAAGGTCATGTCGTCATTACTTAGGATTCATCTCATTTTACTATAAATTCAACCCCTTAAGTCTAAAAGGTTTATTATAGACTAAACCCATGACCATTATATCTCCCCCATAGCCTAAACTTAATAATTCATTTTTAAATTCTATTTTAATACATCTCATGGTCTAAATTTTCCAAGTTTGAAAGTCTTACCTATGCCTACATAAGTCTTAGCACCATGGTCAAATATCCTCCCATTCCCATTGGATTTGATGGTGCTCCTTCAATAGGTTAAAATTAGATGATGTGCGTGTCCCAGAGCCACATAACATTTGAGCAAACCAAAGGTCAGCCAAGATGGATGACACCCATTGATTGAGTCCAATCCAACGGTGTGTAAGGTACACCTTCAAGGATTGAATAAATCAACGGTGCTTGTTGATCTAACCTACATCTGACAATGCACATTGATCAATTTTTATTCCCCAAAAAGTGGTTGCATTAAGGTTCTCCAATAAAATTTAAACCCTTGCTCTTCGATCAAATCACATGGTGCACATTTATTGGATGGATGATCCAATAGTGCTCATTCATGAATGTGCATTGAATACAAGCTTCCTAGCACGATTTCCTTAGTTATAAAAGTATACACTTTGGAAAAAAATTTACGGTGCTCACCCATTTAGCTTAGACCCAATGTCGTGTGCACCACAATGCGCTTAAGCATTAAGGTGAAATATTCCTTTTGACTCAATAAACAATGCTCGTTGATCCTCACAAAATCTAACAGTGCTTGATCGCTCACCAAATATCAAGGCCTAGACCAAGAAAACCTAAAACTAGCATCTAAAGTAAGATCAATGATGCTTGTTGATCGATCCTGATCTAAATATGCTCATTGATTAAAATTTTAATTCCACATATTAAAGCAACTTTATTTAAGGTCTTTATTCTTTTATTGAATCAAACGACACTCTTTAGACCAAACACAATTCGACAGTGCACGCTTATTCTTACCAAGGCCATCTAATTAAGGTCTAACAGCTAAAACTAGGTGTGGGTTCCATATGTTGCCATATCATCATGGCACAGATGGTTATAAGATTCATAAATCCAGGCCAAGTTTATTTTATTAAAGGTCTCATCTCATCTAAAGAACAAATATTCTTGTAAGAGATAGGTTGCAATATATGTTATGGGCCTAGAATATCACCATTGCATGAAATTAACCTTGGTATTAAATATTTATCAAATATTTATTCTCACTTTATCTCCTCCTTTTCTTGATAACATGCCTACGCATTGCATGAATCTATCAAAACTCATATAACGCAACGCCATCCAAAGGAGTATACAACCTAGAATAGGTAAAATTCTAACGATAAAAAGTAGAACGCATGCAAATATTAAATGAATATCAGCGGAAGAAGACACTGCCAACGAATGTTAGTAGGTCAAGTTAGACAAAGAAAAAGGAAACTAGTTTCATACATGATTAAGAAGTACGCATATCAAAGCTTCGTCAACCATCAGTTTACTCAAGGTAAATTATTCCCTTGGCAGTATGGTGGAAAATGTCGAGTTGGTAATCATATATTGGTAGATTTAAAAATAAATAGGGAGCTAAAATTAAAGGCTTTTCATGCGTAAACCAACCTTAAAGTTTATTTAGGGCTTACCTGTAGCTTCTCATGGCACAGGGTTGAAGTAAAGAATAATAGTGGAGAAATTGTTGGGTATTCACATAATTACACTGTAAATTGTGGAGGATTTAGCGAAAGAGGAAAGGGGTATTAATAAATGGCTTCTTCCAATGTGTCTATGGATTTTTAGGATACTCGAGAGGCTATCAATTTTTTTACAAGCCAGTGTTTGTATATACCATTAAATAAACCAGCTGCTCTTTAGAAGAATTTAATAGACTATATGAAGAAATTCGATCCCAAAAAGCAATTGATTCTTGATAAAGAATTAGAAACTGAAAACACCACGATGATTTATTTTGAGCAAGTAATATAAAATTGACAATGCAATGCATGTTTGTTAAGGGGTTTATTCAAGAGAGCTCATAATTTGTAATATAAGCAAGCACCTCATTGCAATAGATGGACCAAAAACTTGGGAAAATTAATATGTCCAAAAGTTTATTTCTCTTCAGATTTAATAGCATGGATAGCTATGGCTTACGATGCTTCCTACAAAACTTTCAGATATATCCACCACAACTCAGTTTTTAGAATTAGAACAAAAATTATATAGAATGTGTTTTGATTGGCCAAATCCAATACCAGGTTGGTGCAAGAGGTAATTGATCGTCAGTCCTTACAGACCATCCGTACTGATTATTATACTACAATGTTTCAACCTTGTGAAATTGTATCATACACCTTTCACATCCAATAGATTACATTGAAGCCATGGTTCATGGATTATGTGGATATGATAAACATAGTATTGGGAGTAGAAGATATAAGTGTAGTAGGGAGGAAAGTAATACACTTATTCATGTAGTGCAATCAAACTTTCTCACCACTAGTATATGCATAGGAAGAAGAATTAAGCAATCAAATGCACACCTAGTTGGTTGATTTCAAAACGACAGTGAAGAAATATATTATATAAAACATTGAATATTTGATCAATATTATTGTAATTTTGTTTATTGTGTTATATTGATATTGTTATATTTCATGCTAGGAAGTCTTGTTCGGCTTCCCTGCTTCCCTCTTCCCTGGTCCTATCCTAGTTCTCTGGCACTTCCATGACCCTTACTTCTTGGCTGGCTAGTTTGGTAGATGATCTCCTTGGTATAGGAGGTTACTTCTCCTTTTGTCTACCCCCTTCCATACCTATTTGAAGGGTTCTTCCATGTGCCTCTGGTATGGGACATCCCTGGGACCTTCCCTGGGCTTTTTGGGTTGTTTTAGGGATCCTTTTCCCTGGTGCTCTTAGTGTGTCCTAGGTTTTTTGTAGGTTTCTACTTGGTGTTGAGTTTCAGAGGTTCTCCAGGTGTGGTGTGTCATGGCTTTGGGAGAGTTGCTTCTTGAGTAGTTTTGCACAACATATTTTTGGTCAAGGAAGGGACCATGTGCTTATTCCTGTGACTCTGATCTTTGGGTTCATGGATGTGGAAATGGTGGGTTCCCATGAAACCAAAAGAGAAATCTGAACCTCCTTCTACTTATCTATCCATGATCACCATCTTGGTCATCCTTCCAAGTTTCTTGCATTTCATTTTGCATGAGGTCTTTGCAACAAGAATACTTATAAAAGTAATTATTAATACGTCAAGTTCTGGATATGAATATCTCATCCCTTGGAGATTCAAAATCTCCCCATTAGTACCTTCCCTTATCTCTAAAATAAACAACTCTAGGCTCTAAAACAAGAGTAAAATTACACATAAAAATACTTCATTCATTTTAAGTAAATTTCTCTTTTCTTTTGCTAAAATGGTGCTTTCCTCTCGGTAAACATTCATCAATAAGACAAAACCAAATAAGTCTACATGTGGAACTCATTACAAAGAAAAATAGTATTCAAGTAAATATTATAAATCTTACTAAAATAACCTCTGCAAAGTTCTACCATCATTTAAGCAAATTTAGGTAAATGTGAATTATTTTCCTATAATTCCTCAAACATAATAAATCTTACTAAAGGGCCTCTACAAATTTCTACCATCATTTAAGTGTATTTGGGTAAATATGAATTCATTTCTTGTAATTACTCAATCAAACAACACCAAGAGTAGCAGCCTCACACACGTATCTCAAAGTACAACAGAAATACTCAAAAAGTTGCAGTTTTTGAGTGTGTGCTTAAAATAAAATACTTTCCAACAAAAGTTCCCAGCCTAACATCGAGGGTCACAAATACATCTTGCGTAAACATCCATTGAGTGATTTGTTTTGTTACCTAGGTTCATAAAAGCAAAATATTCCAACCAACCTACTCGTTCAAGAAATCTAACACATTTGTTAGCAATGTATCTCCTTATCTGGTAACACTGTTATTTATTTCATAGAATAATTACTCGAATTGATAGTAACCCAAAACTAATCTCTTAATCTCTTTAAGTCTACCAAGTAACTTCTTTTCTTCTTTCCCATCTGAATCTATCTATAAAACTAGAAGGTAACCGACACTCCTATACTATCCATTAATGTTTTTTCTACCCATTCCTTCTAATGACACTTTCCAGCCATCCTACTTAATAAGAATAGCAGTGCGACATCTGTAGAATTTCTCAAGCTTTGAGCTAATGAATATAAGCAAATTTTTACTATGTTTATAGGTAGAATGAGTAACATTACACTACGAGTCTAGGTAAAGGAAGAGACTCACCTTTAGCACATAATAATACCATCACAATGGTTTCATTTCCAATTCAGAATACAACTATAGACATATCACCATCATAAGAATTTTGGTAAAGCAAAGGACCTCAGTAATGCATACTTGGTTTCCATAGTGAAGACTCCACACGAAGCCCGAATGTTGTAAGTCCTTTCACTCACTTTGTTTCTTTCCTTTAGCTTCTTTCCAACTCCCTTTCATCCTTATTTCCCTCACTCACTACTAACACCCCAAAACTTCTTTGTTTGCTTCACCTCGATCCCTCAAAGCTCCACTTTCAAAGTTTTTGTTAAGCAACAACGATAGCAACTGCTTAAGCTCACACGTCCTCCTTTGTTCGGTGTATAGGAGTGGGCACAACTCACCAAAATAGAAGTATCATAACCCCCAAACTTAAGCATAGGTAAATTTTCATCTTAATCTGCGATGACCATGATCTCAACCGCCCAACATAAAACAATATTCTCATGGGTACTAAATCCAAAAATGGTACCAAAATCTTCTTTAACACATAAGCACTTTAGAAGTAAAAGCATATAAATATACTTATGCACATTTATATAAATGAAAAACCATTGCTTCTAAAGGAACATCTTATAATAAATGGTTTCTTTTTCTTTATAAAAAGAAACAAGACAAATAATTAATTGTCTATGTATTCATAAATATGTTGATTCATTTAATTTAAAAATGAATTGTGAAAACAATAATAGAATGATCAATCATTCCATCACCAAAATAACACATCTAAAACAACAAGTCTATCTCATAAAGTTTACCTTGGGAGGGTCATGACATACTCCCCTCCATAGTTTTAACATAGTCCTCTATGTTTTCATCAAGTTTTATCACACCAATAAAAATATTACACATTGCTTTCAAATAGAAACAAAAATTGCTTTTGCATATCTATCAGTTTCTCCCAAGTTGCATTCCTCTTAGAATAGCGTTCCCACTAAACTTTGCATTGCTCCATAATTTCTTTCCTCATCAATTTGGAATGGAATTCAAGGATTCTTACTGGTCGAACCTTGATAGCCTTTGAATTTGTCATCTATAGAGTCAAAAAATCTCATACATATTCAGGGTTAGCAACATATTTTTTAAGAAAAAAATGTGAAAGGTGTCATAAATCTTGGATAGACTAGGTGGTAGGGCCAGTTGATATGCCACGGGATTGATCTTCTCTACAATTTCAAAGGTTCCACAAAATGAGGGTCTAGCTTTGTAGATTTAATGGCACTCTTTTGCAGTCTCACTCTCAAAAACACTCTATTACCTATTGAGAATTATCTTGGCATCCTTTTAAGATCAATATCTCTTCTAATGATTAGTGGCTTCTCGAAGTCTTTCCTTTATCATCCTTAATTATTTCTCAATTTCTTTGACCATATATGGTCTTTTGGATTATCCCATGATAATGGTGTTCTACACCTTCTATAAGGATTCGAATGGAGCCATGCCTAAGGTCGAATGGTGATCATTATTGTAGGTAAATTCTACCAAGTGTATGTAATCTTCCCATTGGACTTTTTGATCCATGCAGTACATGTGAAGCATGTCTTCCAATACCTAGTTCACTCTTTTGGTTTACCCATTGGTTTTTGGATGATAATCCAAACTGATGTTTAGTATTATACCAATGACACGATGCAAGGCTTGCCAAAACTCGAATATAAATCTCGAGTCTCTATCTAATATAATCACTTTCAAAAAACCATGAAGCTGAAATATTTCTTTGGAAAATCTATTAGCCACCACTAAGACATCATCCTTAGTACGTTCAGGTATAAAATGCACAACATTGGTCAATCTATCGATCACTAATAATATTACATCATGTTTAAACCTATTCTTAGGCAACCCCACAATGAAATCCATAGATACTACTTGTCATTTTTGCATAGGTATATCATGCGGATACAACAGTCCTATGTGATATCTGTGTTCTACCTTAACTTTCGGATAATCAAGATATTGAGTGACAAATTCAGTTATGTCTCTCCTCATCCTGGGCCAATAGAAATTTTTCTTCATATTCTCTCTCATATTTTCTCCTCTCAGGTGAGCACAATATGGTGATCTATGCACTTCATTCATGATCATTTTTCTTAGATCATCGATCTCAAGAATTACTACCCTATCTTTGAAGCATAGGAAACCGTCTTTGAAGCTAAAGTCTTTGTTTTCATCTAGATTCCTTCCCATATTTTCATGAACTTGGTTGTAGTATGCATTTTTATTTTGCATATCCCTGACTTGTTCCATCAAGTCTACGTGGATGTAAGAAAAAATAACTATGTGCCTCCTTCTACTTAATGCATCAACAACTTTATTCTCCTTTCCTTTTATATACCCAATGTCAAAATCATATTCTGCAAGGAATTCCATCCACCTTCTCTACCTAGCATTGAGTAAGGGTTGAGTAAATATGTATTGGAGACTCTGATGACCCATCCTTAGCTCAAAGGGTCTCCCTACTAAATAATATCACCAACTCTTGAGAGTAAACACTACCACAGTTAACTTCGGGTCATGGATTGCATAATTAACCTCATGTTATTTCAGTTTCCTTGATCCATAGGCTATCATCGCTCCTTCCTATGAGAGAACTCCTCCCAAACCCTCAAATGAAGCATTTGTACAAACAAAAAAACTTCCCTGTGTATTGGGTACCTTTAGTATAGGAGGCGTGATAAGCTTTTGCTTAAGTAGTTCAAAAGCTACCTCACATCTATTTTTCCACATAAAATCTTTCTCTTTCCTCTATAGGTTAGTTATTAGAGAGGTAATCTTGGCATAGTCCTTCACATATCACCTATAATAGCCCATAAAACCCATAAAACTTCAAACTTCCATCATAGTTGTGGGTGGCAGCTAGTTCAAAATAGCTTCTATCTTCTTAGGATCTACCATGATTCCTTTTGTCGAAACAATGTGCCCTAAATATTGCACTTTTGGCACATAGAAATCACACTTGGATAGATTTTTGTACAACTAATTCTTCCTTAATAGTTCTAGCACAATCCTAAGGTGTCTATCATGCTTTGTATTATTTCAAGAATAAATCAAAATATCATCCAAGAATACCAAAAAAAAATTATCCAAAAGTTTCCTAAAGATACTATTCATCAAATTCATAAATGTCGTTGGAGCATTTTTTAAGCCAAAATGCAAGACAATAAACTCATAATATCCATAATGAGTTTTAAAGGTTGTCTTGTGGGTATCCTCCTCATGGATCCTCAGTTGGTGGTATCTTGATTTTAAATCAATCTTTGAGAATATTGTGGTATCTTTAAGTTGATCGAAGAGATCTTCAATTCTAGGTAGAGGATATCTATTCTTGATAGTTGCCTTGTTTAGCATTTTATAATCTATACATAATCTCAAGGAACCATCCTTTTTATTTACAAATAACACTAGTGCACCCCATGGTGACACACTTGGTCTGATTAATCCTTTCTCCAGTAGCCCTTGTAGTTGCACTTTTAGCTCTTGCATTTCTATGGGATTCATTTTGTAGGGAGCTCTATGTATAGGTTATGTTCCTGGTTGGAGCTCGATTGTAAAATCAAATTCTTATTTAGGTGGTAATCCAGGTAAATATTTTGGAAACACATCCCTAAAATCCTACAGAAGTGGGTATTTCCCAAACACATCTTCCTTCTTTTCATTATCTAACTCGTTTATCTTAACTACAAAAACCATTCCTCCTTTCTTCATGGATTTCTTAAGTTGCATTGTTGAAAGAATTTGGGGTTGAAAATTCCCTTACAGGCTATACACCCTTTGTACTTTCCTACTATCTTCCATGTACTCGATCCATCGAACTTGAAATTTGATTACTTTCTTATGATTTTACAACCAATCCATTCCCAAGACTACCTCAAAGGTATTCAAGGGTGCTACATATAGACATCATATGGTCATACCACTAGGTAGGGCTATTTCTACCATAGGATAGTAGTAACTTACAGAGTAGGTTTGTCTTGAATCGTACTTGACCTTCCACCCATGTGCCAATATTCCAGGCCTTTCTGATATATCTTAACTAAATTAGTGGAAACAAAACTATCCGTAGCACCACTGTCAATAAAAATTTTAATATTCCTACCAAATATCTTACCCCTTATCAGTAATGGAGTGGCTTGTCCTTCCAAATCTTGGTTTCTTGTCACTACATAAATCTTGTGCATCGGTTCCTTACGTGTAGGTTCCTTGTACATTGGTTCCTTTCCTTTTGAACTCAATCCTACTCTACATGAACAGTTGTTGGTGTAATGTGGTCCACCACATTTAAAGCATCTGATATTGGGTCCTAGATGTAATTTTTGTTTTTCCCATTTTCACTGTTTATGGATAGTTAGTTTGTCCCTGTGATGGTTTGTTGCTACCACCGTTGTTATAATTAGGATTATGGTTCTTCCCTTGGAACCTCTTCCTAAACTTTCCTTGTTTCTTGTCATTCCTTTTGTCCTGTTTGAAGAATTTCTTATTTGCATGTTCTCCTTCCCACTTTACAAAACCTGCATTATTTCTTTTCCTTAGTGCCTCTTTACCCTGTTCATCTAACCCTTCATAGTTAAAATAAGGTTTGAGATAGGTTTCAAATTTTCTGGCCAAATCATAGGCCTTCTATAGAGTAGTAGGTTCCCACATATCTACCTCTTTCCCTATTCTAGGATCTGCTCCTAGTATAAAATTATGGATATTTATTTTCTCATTATATATCGGCACATATTTTAGTAGCTTGATAAATCTTTGATAATAATTTTCCATTGTCCTAGTTCCCTACTGAAGTTTAGTGAACTCTTCAAACTTTTAGGAATAGAAGTGTTCCATGAGGAATCTATCTTTGAAGGCTTCTACAAATGCTTCCCAACTCAAATCCACTACTGCCTCAAGACCCAATCCTTTACTAAAAGTTTCCCACCAATCCAAGCCAACACCTTGAAGATGTAGAGTGGTGTAGGACGAACGAGTGCCAGTGGAATAGTTCTTCATAGTACAATAGGTTTCTATCTCTTTCAGCCAATATTTGGCTTTGTCACCATCTTCCTCTTCATTGAACTTGGAATATTTTAAATGTTTCATATCCTTGCCCAAATCTACCTCTAGATGGACCCTGGCCTATTGAGCCTCGATAAGGGGTTCATTAGTCTATCCCATTATAGAGTTTCTAGCCTAAGTTTCCTGGTTCAATATAGTATCCATTAATTATTTTTGCATCTCCATATGTTCACACAATTGGGCCACTGTTGTTGTGAGATCCTCTCTTTCATTGATAAGATTATTTGAACCTACATCCAGGGTTCTAGCCTTTACATTGGTCTATCGTGTCTACCTCATCTATGGAGCAGTGCTTCCTCTCCTTCTCTTCGATGACATTGTCCCTAACCACACACAGAAGATTTAAATAGAGATCAATTCATAGTAACATCTGAATTTCTAGTAATGCTAGACTTAGGAAAATGGATCTATCCACACACCTAGGTATTTTTCTATCACAAACAATCTATTTTTGTGTAGTGATCCTATTCTACTATGAACCATGCTCTGATACCAAATATCACAACCTTGAATTCCTACCATATTAAGAGCACAATTTTTTTATTATTTATATGGTTTACTCATCATAATGTTGACATGGCTAATAGCTCCTATTAAAAGGGTTACCAGTTTCTATACTTACTTTTTATATGTTAATATAAGTTCACTAGGTATAAGATCCACCCATCCCTATACTCACATTTTTCCATCAATGCAAGTACATTAGGTGTAGAGATTCACCCATCACTATACTTACATATGTCCATTAATGTAAGTACACTAGGTGTTATACTTACTCTAAGCTATCCTACCATTACTCCCAATGAGTTAGTTGACATACTCCTTTTTGTCTATCAAAAAGGGGCTCATCGTCTACTACACTCAATATAGATCTGTTTATGTTGGAACCAAGCACTAGGGAAGTTGACTATCCTTCTTATCGTAACTATGATTTTGCCATCCCAAGAGTAAGTCTCATCTTATAAAATACAAGAATTGTGATTGACTTATTCATTAATCTAATGAAGGATCAAGAAATCCGTTCATCCAAGGTTTCACTCTTCTCACATACAAGGAATATGTTTTTTAGTAGTATTCTCAGGTTCGTATAGCTAAATGCTATCTAAGTTATTCTACCAAGGGGTCTTCTTTCACCATTTACCCTTAACCAACGCGGGTTGTATACTCTACTTTGACTCGATGTTTAGCTCATAAACTACCTTCCTGCCATTTATATAATTTTATTGGATATAGCCACATTCAGTCTTAACTCAGTGAACCCGTTATTAGAAGACTAGCACTAAACAAGCTTCTCCCTACTCCAATAATAGATTCTTTTCTCTACGATGAGAAGCAACTGGAAATCTATGTTATAAGATTTTTATATTTTTGTGCTTTGATATCAACCAGCAATCTTTCAAAAATATCTACTGCAAAGCAATCTCCCTAAATACCATAAAGTGAGCACTCTGCACTAAACTGAGTTTTGCTACTGAAATATTATCTCCGTAGAAGAGTGAGCTCATTTACAAAAGATTTAAAACTGTCTATAAGGTTTCTCGTGGTTCCCAATTCAATGCAATAAGATAACAATAATAGAATTCAAACTTCCATAGACACAATTAAATATTCTTACACTTCTAAGCTAAACAAGCCAATCTCAATTAACTTTCAACATGACTTAAAGCAACCAAACATTCTCTTCTTTCTTGAAGATCTTAAGTATTCAAATCACTTTAGAAGAATAGAGATTGCATAAAAGATACACATATAATTCATCATTAAATATATACATCCCAAAAGATACATTAATTTTCACAATTTAGTTTAAATCCAACCAATACAATCCAACCCATTAAATTTTGGAAATATGGTCGGGTGTCATTGTCTACACTTAAGTAACACTGGTTTGTTTCACACCTAACGTGAAACTCAACAAGTAAGAAATCATTGAGTAACTTCTTCTCTAGGATTTTGATCTGATCGCTTGGAAAAATATAAATAGGTAATGCCCGTATGTATTGCTGGGAAGAATCTACAACATGAGTTCCAATGAAACCAAAAGAGAAATTTGAACCTCCTTCCACTTATCTATCTGTGATCACCATCTCGATCGTCCTTCCAAGTTTCTTGCATTTTATTCTGCATGAGGTCTTTGTGATAAGAATACTTATAAAAGTAATTATTAATATCTCAAGTTATAGATACGAATCTCTCATCCCTTGGAAATTCAAAATCTCCCCATTAGTACCTTACCTTATCTCTAAAACAAACAGCTCTAGGTTCTCAAACAAGAGTAAAATTACACATAACAATAATTCATTCATTTTAAGTAAAGTTCTCTTTTTTTTTTCTAAAATGGTGCTTTCCTCTCAGTAAACATTCATCAATAATACAAAACCGAACAAGTCTACCTGCAGAACTTATTACAAAGAAAAATGATATTTAAGCAAACATTATAAATCTTACTAAAAGAACCTCTGCAAAGTTCCACCATCATTTAAGAAAATTCAGGTAAATATGAATTCTTTTTCTATAATTCCTCAAACATAATAAATCTTACTAACTAGCCTCTACAAATTTCTACCATTATTTAAGTATATTCAGGTAAATATGAATTCATTTCTTGTAATTCCTCAATCATACAACAGCAAGAGAAGAATCATCACACACGTATCATAAAGTACAACAAAAATACTGAGCAAGTTGCAGTTTTTGAGCATGTATTTAAAATAAAATAATTTCCAACAAAATTTTCTAGTCCTAACATCGAGGGTCACAAATTTGTCTTGCTTAAACATCCATTGGGTGATTTGTTTTGTTATCTAGTTTCATAAAAGCAAAACATTCCAACCAACCTACTCATTCAAAAAATCTAACACATCTATTAGCAACATCTCTCCTTATCTGGTAACATTGCTATCTATTTCATAGAAGAATTAATCAAATTGACAGCAACCCAAAACTAATCTATTTAAGGCCACCAAGTAACTTCTTTCCTTCTTACCCATCGGAATCTATGTCTATAAAACTATAAGGTAACTAACACTCCCATTAATATCGTTTATACCCATTCCTTCTAATGACACTTTCTAGTCATCCTACTTAATAATAACAATAGTGTGAAATCTGTAGAATTTTTCAAGCTTCGAGCTGATGAATATGAGCAATCTTTCACCTTGTTTATAGGTAGAACAAGTAACATTACACTACGAGTCTAAGTAAAGGAAGAGACTCACCTTTAGCACATAATAATACCATCATAGTGGATTCATTTTCAATCTAGAATATAACTATAGACATATCACCATCATAAGAATTTTGGTAAATTAAAGGACCTCAATAATGCATACCTCATTCCCAAAGTGAAGTGATTTTGCCCACTTTATTTCTTTCCTTTGTATTATTTCTGGATCCCTTTCATCCTTCTTTCCCTCACTCACTACTAACACCCCAAAGCTTCTTCGGTTTCTTCACCTAAATTCATCAATGCTCCACTTCTAAAGTTTTTGTTAAGCAACAATGATAGCAACTGCTTAAGTTCACATGCCTCCCTTTTTTCGATGTACAATATTGGGCACAACTCACCGAATTGGAAGTCCCATAACCCCCAAACTTAAGTGTAGGTGAAGTTTCATATTTATCCATAGTGATAATGATCTCAACTGCCCAACATAAAATAATATTCATGGGTACTAAATCCAAAAAGGGTACCAAAATCCTCTTTAGCACATAAGAACTTTAGAAGTAAAAACATATAAATATACTTATGCACATTTATATGAATGAAAAACCATTTCTTCTAAAGGAACATCTTATAATAAATTATTTATTTTTCTTTATAAAAATAAATAAGACAAACAATTAATTGTCTCTATATTCATAAATATGCTGATTCATTTCATTTAAAAATGAATTACGGAAATAATAATAGAATGATCAACCATTCCATCATCAAAATAACACATCCAAAACAACAAGTCTATCTCATTAAATTTTGCCTTGGGATGATCATGAAAAACATGCTCAAATGAATGCCATGACTCATGGTTGATTGACTCAAGTGATTTTTTTCATATGACTCCTCATAGGGAGGGGTTCTATGAATATGAAAATATAAATGGAGGTGAAGTCTTCTTGGGAGACAATTTGATATATAAAATAATAGGTCAAGGAAGAGTCAAGTTGAGGTTAAAATATGGAAGAATTAAAACCCTTCATGGTGTGTTGCATATTCCAGGTTTGGCAAGGAATCTGATATCCATGAGTAAGATGAATGATGTAGGTGTGAATGTGGTATTCAATAAGGATAGTTGCAATATGGTTCGTGGAGCCTTGGTGTTGGAAAGAGGAGTTTGCATAGGAACTTTGTTTAGACCTGAGGCTAGCATTGTAAGTATTAATTGCAATAACTCTTTAGTTGTAGAGGAAAATAATATGGTAGAAATGACTCCGAGTATTCCTATAGTGAAGACAATGTTGTGGCATCAATGCATGGGATATATTGGTGAGAAATACCTTCAAACATTAAAAATGAAATGTATGGCTAAAGGAAATTTTTATTGCCCATTAAACTTTAATTTTTGTGAGCATTGTGTTTTTGGAAAACAAACTAGAGTCAAGTTTCCTAGTGGTGTTAAAATGTCTAAAGGAATTCTACATCTAGTTCACAATGATGTGTTTGGACCTACAAAAGTGCCATCATTAGGTAAATATATCTATTTTATTACATTTATAGATGACTTCTCAAGAAAGACCTGGGTATATTTTCTACAAAATAAATCCAAGGTTTTCAATAAATTAAAGAGTTTAAGGCTCTTGTAGAAAATTAGATAGAGAAAAATATAAAGGTTTTGAGAAGTGATAATGGTGGTGAGTATTGCTCTAATAAATTTAAGCAATTTTGCAAGGACTATGGAATAGAAAGGTAGAAAAAAACTTTGTATACTCCATAATATAATGGGGTTGCAAAACGAATAAACAGGATGTTGATGGATAAGGCCAGAAGCATGCTAAGTGGTGCAGGGTTAGAAAATAAATTCTAGGCAAAAGTTATGTTAATTGCTTATTACCTCATTAATAGATATCCTACCTCAACTTTGGTGGATAATACTCCATAGGAAGTATGGACTGGTAAGAAACCCTCTTTCAGTCATATAATATTTTTTGGTTGTGATGCTTATATGTATGTCCCAAAAGAGAAAAGGACTAAGCTAGACTATAAATCTAAAAATTGCATATTTGTGGGTTATAATAGTAGTGTTAAAGGATATAAGTTGGGGAACCCAAAAATATAGAAGGTTGTTTACAGTCATAATGTGATCTTTAGAGAAACAAAAAATATTTCAAAATAGGAAATGCAACCAAGCAAATAACCTGAAGCAGTTCAAGTAAAATTGGAATCGAAGAAAGAACCTATGGTAGAATCTAATGCTATAAAATAAGATGAACTAAAAAGAGAATCTAAAAAGAAAAATTTAGAGGAAGAAGGTGAGGAGGAATCTGAAGATGCAAAAAATTGAACTCCAAGTCTGAGGAGATTAGATTGAGTGATAAGACTCCCAGATAGGTGTAATCCTTCAAAAAAAAAATTGCATTATCAGTTACTAATGAAGAACCCAAGACTGTAAATGAGGCACTTCAATCAAGTGAGAATAAATCTTGGAAAAGAGCTATGGAAGAAGAAATGGAGTCTCTAGATAAAAATAAGACATGGGATTTGGTGAGATTACCTCCTAGAAGAAAAATTGTTGGTTGTAAATGGTTATTCAAGAAGAAGTACAACATAGAAGGAAATTTGAATAAGTACAAGGCTTGCCTAGTAGGAAAAGGATTTTCTCAACTTGAGGGTATTGACTTTGATGATATTTTTTCTCCTGTGGCTAAAATAACTTCAAATAGATTTTTGTTGTCTATTTTTGTTACTTTTGATCTTGAAATAGAATAGATGGATGTAAAGATAACTTTTCTACATGGTGAACTTGATGAAGAAATATATGTCACAACCATAATGCTTTAAGGTAAAAGGTAAGAAGGACCTTGTATGCAAGCTAAAAAAGTCTCTTTAGGGCTGGAAGCAATCTCCAAGAATGTGGAACCAAAAATTTGATAGGTTTGTTTTTACACTTGGGCTTGCAAAAGGCAAAGCAGGTCCATGTGTGTATTTCAAACAAGAAGGTGAAAATTTTATTATCATTGTTTTGTATGTGGATGACATGTTTTTAATTGGTAACAATAAGGAGATGATAGAGCTACTAAAATTTCAGTTATCTTCTAAATTTAACATAAAGGATTTAGGTTCTGCAAAATTTATTTTGGGTATGGAAATAATAAGGGATCATGCAAATAGAAATTTGTGGTTATATCAAAGGAAATATGTTGATTTGATACTACAAAAATTTAGGATGCATGATTATAAATCTATAAGTACTCCATACCCTTTTGGTCAAATTTTATCTATTGAACAGTGTCCTAAAATAGATGAGGAAACTAAAGAAATACATCATATTCATTATGATAGTGTTTTTGGTAGTCTGATGTATGCAATGGTCTATACTAGACCTGATATTACACATGCAGTGGGAGTAGTCAACATAAATATGTCCAATACAGGAA
Organism: Wollemia nobilis; assembly: GCA_028583015.1. NCBI lineage: Eukaryota > Viridiplantae > Streptophyta > Pinopsida > Araucariales > Araucariaceae > Wollemia > Wollemia nobilis. The sequence continues at coordinate 5,041,633 of JAQPPZ010017128.1, forward strand.
AGGAACATTGGACTGCTCTAAAGAGGATCTTCATATATTTGCATGGAACTTTAGATTATGCTATCTTTTACCAAGAAAATATGGAGATAGTAATATTATAAATCTACAAGGTTTTTTGGATACTGACTAGGCTGGAGATCTTGACAAGAGAAGATCCATGAGTGTTTATGTGTTCAGACTATTTGGAGGGGTAGTAATTTGGATGAGCAAAAAGCAATAAATGGTTGTTTTATCCATAATAGAGGTAGAGTACATTGTAGCAACTTGAGCCTATAAAGAAGCATTATGGCTACAAAGGTTGTGTTCAATAGTTGGTCTTAATAGTGATAGTCAAAGTGTAATATTTTTGGCCAACAATCCTGGTTTTCATGATTGTTTAAAACATATTAATATCAAGTACTATTTTTTAAGAGATATGGTTGAAGGGAATCGGGTGATGTTGGAGAAAGTTGATACAGAGAATAATGTTTTTGATTCATTAACAAAGGTTGTAACTACTCAAAAAAATTCTTGATGTAGGAGATCTATGGGCATGATTGCCCTTGATAGTTGATGGTGGCAGTTTTTGACCCCTATGGAAAGTATTCAACAAGTGGGAGAATGTTGAAAATATGTTGAATATTTTCCATGTTTTTTTTGCGGGGTTAACACTAAAAGGTACTAGACGCTTTGTACCTATAATCATTGAGTTTCGAGTTAGAATTATGTTTTTAAAGTTATTTTTAGACCCATATGGGCTTTTTTAGGTTACTATATTTGAACCCGTGCTTTTTGCCCATGATATTGTAAAATCCATGCATGTGCCTTTATTATATATCACACTTACATTAGTGTTTGAAGATACATAAGAGTAAAATATTGTATTGGAGATGATCAATTTTATACAATAAAAGAGATAATATTGTGCTGGTTTTTCCAATTAAGAATTTAGGATAGATATTGTGTTGTGTGTATATGTTATCTTCTTCTTGATTTTGTATTTATTGCTTTTCTAGAATTAGTTCATCAGGGCTTTTTATTTCTTTTCAAGGAATATATTCTATTGAAAAATTACCAAAGATAACCTTTTATGATACCTTGAGAGGAGGACCACAAACAACTATAGTTATAGCATTAGGATTTCTTATAGACCTTTAAGAATACCCAAAATGGACCCTAGTGATAGATTAATCTCTTATAGTTCAACTTTAGATATCAAAAATACATATTGGGATCGATGCTATGGAACATAGAGGATTAATCTACTAATTTCTAGGTCTTCATCTAGATCTCCCTACTTTCAAGATGTGGGCTGCTAGAAAATGGAGAATAGAGGTGAATTAAATATTTTTGCTTATCCCAATGGTTATTTCGTAGTTATTTTTTCTAATGAGTATAGAGAACAAATTTTCCAATGGATACTTGGTTTTTAGGTAGGGAAAGGTATTTCATGAAGACCTGGCATACCAAGTTCAAGGCAAAAGGGAAAATGCCCTCAGTAGCCCCAATATGGGTGAGACTTTTTGGGTTACCAATAGAGTTTTGAAACCAAGATATCTTCATGGAAACAAGTAATACTCTAGGATATTATATGATGATAGTAGACAATACAAGCCAATTTGAACAAAGTATCTATGCCAAAATTTATGTTCTCATCGACCTTGACAAGCCCTTGTTAAAAAATATTACTTTTTAGTTTGGGGAGAATACCTGGGAATAAGATGTGAACTATGAGAACATCCTCTATCGGTGTAGGATCTATCATGAATATGGATTGTGAACATCCTAGAAATGGATTATAAACATTGGATCCCATAGTAGGCACAAAATAAATTGATCCCTGGAGGTTTTGAACTACCTAAACAAAAGAACATATAGAGAAAATAAACATCTAAAGAGTAGGTAGTCATCTCCACCAATAAGTTTGCTAACTCTTCAATGGATGATAAAGAGAACATCATGGACATGGAGATCCCAAAAAATCCTCTTCAAGCCTTAACAAATAAACTAATAGTTTAATAAATAAATCGCAACATTGAGCCAATTCTAGATTTACTAAGTAGCCCACAAGAGAACCCACCTCAAAAGTTGATATCCTAGAAGAAAAATACAAGACGAGAAATATAATGACTCTAGCCAATCAAATAGAGGAAATCGTAAAGGAATAGATAGTGGAGGTGAAATCCAAGAATCTTCTTATAGGGCCATGGTGGTATTCTCACTTATGTTAGGTTTGGATTCCATCCCAAAACCAATAGGAGTGAGTCAAGAGTCTACTAAAAAGATGAAGCTAGATACATACCAAAGAGTAGGTAGGAAGACTACTCAACATCAAATAGGGAAATAAGGTGTAAAGCTAATATAAATAGGTAAGATTAAGGATCTTACCCATATTTTCAATCCCCGTGCTTGATGAAGTGCATCACCTAGAATATTTGAGGTCTTAAGGTAGCTTGGTAAGCATAATGAAGTAAAATGAATGATTTAGCATCATCGTTCACAAATGGTTTTCATCTAGGAAATACAAGTGTCAAAAGAAGAGATAAATATTTGCCAAAAATATTTGGCCTATATGTAGGGTGGAATCCCTAAGCTCCCAAGGAGCTTCTAAAGGAGTGGCTTGTCTTTGGGATATGAAAGAGATAGTGATACACCAAACAATGGGAAGTTGAGGGATTCTGGATTTATTAGTCCAAAGTAGACATTCTTCTCAACATTGGTTATGTCTTAATGTATACTCTCCTATCAACTTGGATGAAAAATAAAAACAATGGAGGAATGTAGCTTATATTATCATATATTTCCCCATATCTTGACCACTTGTAGGTGGTGATTTCAACATAATATTCTCATTGGAAGAGAAGATAGGGGAAATAACGCTCTAGACAATATTGTTAACCTTATGGTAGAGCATATTAGATCTTTTCATCTGGTAGATATCAAACTAGACAACGATATGATGACCTAGTCTAATAAAAGGTAGGACCCAACATGCATTTTAGAAATACTAGATAGGTTTTTGTTATTAGAGGAGTTTTTGAGCAATAGATATATTTCAAGAGCACAAACATTGAATAATTCAGGATTAGATCATTGGTTGGTGTCAATGAAAGTGTGGAAGACCAAACCCAATCATGCTCCTTTTAGATTTTGTCTAATATGGTTTCAAGATAGTAGTTTTCGAGATAAGGTTCAACAATGGTGGTAGGAAGATAAACCTAGACATGGTACGAAGATGTAAATTTTTTTTATGGAGGCTTCAGTACCTCAAGTCTAAATTGACAACATGGAACTATGAGGAGTTTGGTGACATAAAAGAAAGCAGATGATATATCTTAATCAAACTTAAGGACAAAATGAGAAAATACAAATAGATGGTACTACTAAGATCCAAAGCGAGGAGGTTAGGGTTATTGCTCAACTAGAGAAATGGGATAAAAGAGAAGAGATACTATGGAAATAGAAATCTAGGATCCAATGGATCCATTAGGGAGATAGGAACAATAGCTTCTTCCATAAATATCTCATAGTAATGCGGTCACATAATTTCATCTCTTTCCTAAAAATAGTTGTGGGTGATTCAATACACACATGGGATGGGATGAAAGATATAGCAAGAGAATACTTTTCCCAACTCTTTAATGAAAAACCATTGAAAAAGGAGACACAACAAGAAGTACTCTAAGATATTCCTTCTATCATCACAAAGGAAGATAATGTAACTTTGACTACCCCAACTACTACCAAAGAACTACAACAGGTAGTTTTCAAGATGTGGATAGGCAAAATTCTAGGTCCAGATGGATTTCCCATATAATTATACCAAGAATTATGGAATATCCTTAAGGAAGAACTATTGAAAGTGGTAGAAGAGGCTAGTATAGTCAAAGCAGTTCTTAAAGAGATGAACAAGAAATATATAGTGTTAGTTCCAAAAACCCAAGAGTCTACACACATCTCTAACTATCGACCAATTGCTCTTTGTAATGTCGAATATAAAATTATCATTAAGATCATGGAAAAAGGGCCACACCTCTTCTTCACAATATATTTCTCTAGAACAGGGTGGTTTTGTGGAAGGAATACAAATATTGGATGGGATTATCTTAGCTTAGGAGGCCATCCACTCTATGCAGATATAAAAATACCATCCATGTTTATTAGGTTACACCTATCCAAAACATATGATAGAGTTCACTGACACTACCTTCTAAAGGTGATGAGATGATTTGGATCCTCAGGTGATTAAGTAGAATGGATCAAGGGATGTATTTCCTTAGTATCCTATTCAATTCTAGTAAATGGAGCTCCTACCCAACTATTTACAACTTCTAGAGGTATCAGGTAGGGATACCCCTTATCCCCATACTTGTTCATAATATTGGACAAATGGTTGGGAAGAACATTAGCTAAGGATACGAAAACCTAATTTTTGGAGGGAATAATAATAGAAACTAGAGCTAAACCAATTATTCACCTATAATTTGTTGATGACTACATTATTAGATTAGCAATAGAAAGGGAGGCCTATATATTTAAAACAAATCTAGGATGGTTTACAAAAGTGACTAAATAACTTATAAATGAAGAATAATCCAAGGTCATCCTTTTCCATTGCTCACCTAGGTAGAAGATAATAGTGTTGGATAAATTGAGATACAAGAAGATATATCTTCTAATCACCTACCTAGGAATTCTATTTATAGTTGAGAGGCAAAAAAAAAATAATGGACTTGGTTGTTAGAGAGAGTGAAAGACAAATTGAAGTTGGCTTTAAAACAAGAGGATAGATGACCATGATAAAAACAATCATCAACACCATACCTAGTTATGTCTCCTCAATGTTGTATATCCCCAAGGTGGTTCTTAAAAAATTGAATCAAATAAGTTATAGATTCCTGTGGAATAGAGTTAAGGAAGAACAAAAATGGGCACTAGTGAAATGGGATACTTTATGCTTACAAAAAAATGAGGGAGGACTAGGAATTAGATCAATTGTCAAGAATAACAAGGCACTAGCAGCTAAGTTATATTATAGATTGCTAAAATTCCTTGAGGAATTATGGACTCAAATTTTGAGGTCCAAATATTTAGAGAATAAAACCTTGATAAAGCTTATCCAATTTTTCTTCCTAGAAGAGGATCTTCTATCTTAATGGGACTTAGAATAGAAGAGGATATGATAAAGGAAATATTAATATAGATTATCCATAATGGATAAAAGGCTAACTTCTTGATAGATTCATGGTATGGACATTCTCCTCTAATAACTCAATTTCCAACTAAGAGACCATTGATGGAAAATATTCATAGAAACAATTGGGTTAAGGTAGTTAAATACTATAAGCCTTAAATTAGTAGCTAGGAGGTAGGAAGTTAATAGATCCTAATAGAGGAGTGGCCAATCCAAATCCTATAGGATCATAGAAAATAAATCTATAGGACCATCTATATGATATCACTCTCATGGTATTAAGAGGAGGATGTTCTTGGTTGGGGTAGGAAAATTTAGAGTGAATATACAACTACCTTTGGATGATTAGCCCTCTATAAAAGTACCATGCTCATGTTAAGTTGTATATGCATGTAGTTGTGAGTGTAGAGCCTTTGGACCAAAGTTAGATTCTTTATTTGACTTCTACTTCTTAGAAAAGTGCTAATAGTGGAACAATTAATGAAAAGAGAGATGCATGGGCCTTTCAAATGTGAGATGTATTGGAATTTGAGACAATGAGAAAACAATCTCTCACCTTTTTATAGAATTCCCCATCATGATCAAACTATGGAAATAAATGATAGCTTTTCTAGGAATCCATTGGTCTAAGATATATTCTATAGAACAACTTTGGAGGGAGTGGCCTAAATGGGAGGAAATGGACCAACCCACTCAGCAAATGTTTTGGGTGGAGATAAATCTCCTTTTGTGGAATTTGTGGAAGGAGATATATAACTATATCTTCAAATAGGAATACAAAGATAACCACTTTTTTGGTTAAGGATTATAACAAATATGAGGGATTTAATACAATACCTGTTAAAAAAGCCCTAGAATACTAACCAAAATAACTTTAGACAATATCCAAATTATAAGTGTCTCAAATAGTGGTCACATAAAAAAGGGTAACCCCAAATCATGCATAAGTAATCAAAACTAGGAATTGGAAACCTCCTCCATAGGGACTAGGTAAAATTAATAAGGATGGAACATCAAGGGGAAATCCAAGAAGAGGAAGTATGAAGAAAATAGGCCACCCTCTTGAATGGTACCCTTACTTTTATCTTCACAAAAAATATTGGTATCTTATTCAATAACCTAGCTGAGGGATATGCCATCTTAAGGGGATTATAGGAAGCTCTAAAGGTGGGATGGAGAAAAATTCAGGTGGAATCAGACTCCCAAAGTATGATTAACCACTTAAAATGACCTTTAGGTGGAATATAGACTGCAGAGTATAGATAATACTTGAGCAAATACAAATGATCCAATAGTGCTTTGATATAGTGGAGTTCATACATATCTTTAGAGATCATAACAGGGTGGCATATGTGATGGCTAATTGGGCTCTTGATCTAGGAGACTTCACTTGCTATGGATATCCTCCTAGATGGTGGCCTCAGTGGACTAAGGAATCTCTTTTTTCCATTCTTACCATTGATGATTTACTGTTTCTTGTATCTATATTTATATATCCTTTCTTTACATGGTTACTCTGGTTTTACATAGATAGTTGTAGTACATTAGATGTGAGGGATAATAGTCCCACATCGTATGTTAAAACTTGGCTTAAAAGTCTTCAATATTGGAAAGGCAGGAGATGTGATATGATTTTCAACTAATTTAATTTATTAATCCTTTATATCCCATATATATATATTCTAACATACAAAAACTAAAATTTTCAATTAATGGTTTGAAAATTTACTTTTAGTATATTAGAATAATTGTGTATGTGAGGGGTTAAAACAAGATCTACCCCTATTATATCATGATCAAACATTTGTATTATTATCATTATGTATGTATTCGGAGTATCAAATAATTTCTTGGAATTCCACTCATTTTGATGTATAAAACACTTTTAATCAACCAATCAAGGCCTCCAAAACTCAATTTTGTAAGGTGAAGACCTAAGGAGTGACTTGTTCATGTTAGTGCAATTGGATCAAGGAAGCAAAGTACTAAGAAACATAGGGTGGTTGGTTCACAAGAGTTAAGCACTCCTATACAAAAGTGATTTGCTCCCTTTCTAGAGTGAATCATTCATGGGTAGATAAAGGGGTAAAAGAAGATGCATGGAGCCTAAAAAAAAAGATTTTTGGAAAGCAACATTTTGGCATGTAGGGGAACCACCAAGAATTATATAGGTATTCTAAGTAGTTTAGATATGTATTTATAATCATGTAACATTTAGAGGTGATTCATATTGCTAAAGATGCCCCCAAATCTCTACTTTACTAGGAAGTACAATTTTACCACCCAAGGTAACTCATGGGTGAATCCTTCCTATAAAAAGGATCCATGGGCTCTATTGTAAACATGTTTTGGCATTGAGAAAATCAATTCTACACATTGTAACATGCACATTGTACTTGCCCTTTCCTTTTGTATTATCTAGACCTTTTGCTCTCCATCAATGGCATCACCCTCCTAGATTGTGAAATATGTGATGATTGTGACACTGCCCTTTTGTCCTCTTGTAATTCCTTGTTTATTTCATTTCACATGCATGGGAATACATTATTTTTATTATATTTTATCATGTGTTTATTGAACACATGTTTTTCTTACTATGGTTATGATCATATTTACTCTTAATACCTTGCACCCTAAATTGCAAATTTTACTTTTCATGCATCTTACATTTTACACTTTAACTATTTGCATTTAATTTCATGCAATTAGCTTAGATTAGTTAGATTTTATTAATAATAGTTGGGAGTGAGCCTAAATTTGGAGGTCAATAGGGACACTATCTCCCTCCCCCAAATTGTTAGAATAAAATTGTGAGGCACATTAGAAGTTAGAATTTTTCATAATTCAACAAGTTTTTAACATGAACACTGGGACCAAGGACTTGATTTCCATAATGAGATAGAGTATGGTCCCAAATAAAATTTTAATATCACATATCTTATGTTTTAATATCACAATGCAAATTGAGAAATCTAACCAATTAGGGGCCACTTTGCTCCAAATTTTCATTTGGCACTGGAAAAAAGTAGTTGGTCTAATTTTAGAATATTTTTGCCAAGTCCTAACTCAGGAAGCAATTCCCTTTATGCTAGGTGAATCACCTAGAAAAATAGAAAATCTTCAAAGTTCGATTCAAGGAGTGATTTGCTATACATAAGCTAGTGTTTCACTCTAAAAGAGTAAAATTACTTCAAGTTAGATTCAAAGAGCAATTTGACTAAATTTGAGCAACAATTTGCTTAGGAAGATCAAGAAATTTTCTAACTCCTCCTCAGGTATATATATGCCCTAGAATTAATATGATTCATTCTGATCAATTCGCTTGGCCTCTCTTTTGACAAATTTCCTAAATTATATTTCTTGGAGCAATTCGCTCCATTTTCTAAGAATTTAAAAAAAATGAAATTGAGCATGAAACACTAATCATGTTGGTACATACGTGAGGAACCCAAGCTTATGAATATGCACTTTAAATGAAATGATATAGGCAAATAATTTCAATTGGCTAAGATAATAGCATATCAATAAAGAAATTCAAAAGGAAAGAGAAAGTAGCAAGTTGTTGCATGGGTGCATCAATACAATGATATTAAAGAAGATCCCATGCCATCACATTCCATATAAAGTAAAATATTGAATTTTTGATCAAACAAGTCAAAACCTTGTGTCCCAAGAGATCATCTTCTTTAGTTTCCCATCACCTTACAATTATGCCATTACTATTTCTAGTTTCCCAAGCCAAGCCTAGTCCACTATTGGACCTACCATGACATACTAATTATTTTATATGGGATTCCCTTGATTGATTCAAATATTTCTTCAAATAACCAAATTTTAGTATCCTCCAAGAAATAGATCAATTTGAGTCAACCTCTAGTCTCTAATGGTCAAATCAATCCTCCTACATGTATGATCTCAACTCAAAGTTTGCTTGGGTCTAGTCAATAAAATAACATATAACAAAGAAATATCATTATTAGGATAATTTTTGGCATCAAATATAAATATTTTAAAATAAATATACATCCTTGTCCAAAGCCAAGGTACTACTTAGAACTTGTAAGTGGCAATTGGTCAAATAGAGGTGCAAGGAGCTTAGGAAACCACCAATCAAAACATCACCTCCATCCATTCAGCCATAAAAAATCTATAGCAATATTTTCCTTCTTAAAATCAACAAGGCTTGCAATATTCTCCCCCATTCAAAATTTGTAGGCCTTGCCTAATCAACAGTTACAAGAACAAAATCCTTAGGTGTTGAGATTGTAATCTAAATCATAGCTAAGGTCAACATTATATGATGTAATACTAGATAGGCCTAAGGGCATTCATTGTACGATGTATTGAATTTATTGTAATATTTTATTATGTAATCCCTATGGACCATGGTTAGCCTTGTTATGGTTAAACCTATTTTTGGGGATTTAGAACTAGTATAAATACCCCTACCACTCCTCATATATTTCATTGAAGTATTGTGAATCCTATATATGGATTATAAAATGATTGTTTATGGTGCCTACATGTGCCCCCCAATATTTATGTCTCTTTTCCTTTCTTTTGTCCTTTTATGCTTTTTGTATAAGATTTGAGTGGATAAATTGCTTTTGTTAATTGTTGGAAAATTTTATGAGTTACGATATGGTGTTAGAGCGTTATGAAGCTGCCTCACTTGGTCATGTAAAAATATTATTTGAGTCTCCAATGTTTATTTTGAATTTTAGGATGATTTTTTCTTCAAAATCTCTCAAGATTTTTCTATGTAAGAGATAAGAAATCTTTATTTTTTTGCTTGATCCTTTCAAAAACATTATAAAAAACCCTATTAGTTTCCCTTGTGAAATGCTTCAAAAATAAATAAGAGATTTTCTTTTATTACTCCATAATTGATGCTTCAAAGAATACAAAAGTTGTTATGCTTTCTCTCTCAAAAAAACAATAGACATGCAAATTTTTAAATTCAAAATGTTGTCTTTTCCTGCTTGTTCACTTCGACTTGGCACACAAGCAAAGAAGACTTTAGAGAACCCTACTTCAAGGAAGAGGGGCATATCTATTACTAAATGGTAGGATTTTCATTATGATTAATAGGAGAGAAACAATGGTACTTGCTCTCTATGAGTGCAAGTTCAAAACTAGTCAAGTACTACTTGTGAAGGAAGATAATGAAAAGTTTTTTTGGTTTTAAGTTTACGTCATTCATTTTTTATAGTATTAACTATTTTTCAATTATGGTAGTTGATTCATGGGATAAAAACGGGGAGGGTTCGAGATAAAGTCACATCCCTCATTTTTACTCCTCCAAGTTGCTCAGAGACTATATGAAATATCTGGTCAATATTTTTCCAAGTCCCTACGAACATATGAACAATAGTACAATATTAGGAATGCGAGGTTTGGAGCTTAGATATGTCAAAGGACCTTGATTTTTCCTTGTGTTTTTTTATTGAAGATCAAGGGAGTGCTTATTAGAGTGGGAATGCCTCCCTACTTAAATGCGACCATGGCATTATGGTTAGGTAGATGCTATTTGTACTAGAGATACCATGATTCAAATCCCTCTTATGCTTTATACTTATCATGCTAGAAAGGATTTATTTTTAGCTAGCATGGAAGTTGGCATTGACTCATATTGCCACAAATAATTTATTTTAGACTTGTATTACTCCTACACTTATTAGAATGAACCAATTGTAAAAAATACATAGATTGAGAGGCATTGAAGTGGCAAATGATAAGAAGAAGATACTGGAAAATCACAGATTGCCAAGTGCCAGGAATGATTGGTTTTAACTTCTCTAAGATTTGGAGTTTTATTTTTTTCTCTTTGGGGTTCCATTAGGGAAAAACTTATGGAGGCCATGAGTTTTGCATATGGAAGTGTTTTGAGCCCATTTCTTCAAATATCAATATTTTTTGAACTCTATGCACTGGTTGCATCAGTTAAAGGACTTGTTATAGTGTTAGGGTTTGATTGTGTTAGATGAATCACTAATACCTAGTTACTCATCTTAATGGGTGAAACTACAATATTTGGTCAACTACAATGATTGGCCTCTTATGTAGTAAGAATCTATGGTGCATCTTTTAAGAAGATAAAGCAACAACCCTTTATAAAAAATCCTATCATCAAAGAGAAGAAGTTCTTGGCCTATTTTCCTTGTTGATTGAACTAATGCTGGTTTTCAACATCAGAGAGGATATTTAACCTATCAAGGTATGGTCAAAATTGCATAAGTTATTTGAATAAGTTAATACTACTAAAATAATATGCTTGTAATTAAACCTTTCTTCCCTCAAATTGGTTGAGTTTGATAACATTGAGGATTATATTATAATATTTAAGGCATTAAGAGCATAGATTACATATTCAAGAGTTAAATTAAAGTTGATACAAAATGCATGAATCTCTCTTCTTCTTTTCAAATGTTAAACCTCGTGGTTCATATGATTCCAATGTTTTTGGAATCTTAAAAAATCTTACTCTTGATCAACTTTTCTCTCTCCTAGTTTATTTTTAGGTGGCAATGAGAAATTATGGTGGCACTTCATAAATTTAAGCTCATGCAAAGGAATTCAAATATAAGGTGACTAAGACCTAGGGGTCTAAGTTCTAGGTCAAGTTCTCAAAGAAGTCAAAGACCATTTGTGGGTACCGCAAGAGGGAAGGACATCTAATAAGTTGCTTACTAAAAATATAAAGGATTGAAGCTAAGTTCTTGAAGATAGGTGGACATATTCCAGATGATGAGGGGATTCTAAAGGATCTACCTCAACTACAAATTCCAACTAGATCATCCATTATGGTGGAAGATATTATTGACATTAATGTCTTCTCTATTTGGCCCCTCATTTCAAATTATGGGGGTGTTGAAAATGTAATTTGATTCATGGCTGAGATCGACATTATATGATGTAATATTGTATAGGCCTAGGGGAGTTTATTATATAATGTATTAAGTTTACTGAAATGTTTTATTATGTACAATTAACCTTGTTATTGTTAAACCCACCTTATAAACTTGTAATTAATCTTAAAGCCTTTCTTGTTATGTTGACTTAAAGTTAAGTTCATTTATGTATTTGGGGATTCAACATTGGTATAAATATCCCCGCCACTCCTCATTTATTTCATTAGAGTGTTGTGAATCCTATCTATGGGCAATGCAATGATTACTTATGGTGCCTATGAATGCCTCCTAGTATCTATCTATTTTCCTTTCTTTTTCCTTTTATTTTTTTTATATAATATTTGAGTGGATAATTTGCTTTTGTTCTCCTATAAAATATTATGAATTACGACTTTAGGGAGGATTCCATAGAAATAGCTAAGTTGTGATATTAGATTGAGGATATTATATCCCAAATTGTTGAGAGTTATAAACGAAAGAAAGATCTTTAAGATCTTACTCAACAACTTATCTAGGAGAAGAACTAGCTAACACAATAGTTTGAACAAGAGAAATCATAACTAGTAGAATAATTGTAAGTAGCGCAACAAGAGAAAGATCATAAAATCTCTAAGCTCTAGGATGAAATTTGAAGTTGAAGGAAGGAGTAGTGAAAAACCCAGGTAGACATCAGAAGTAGAAGTAGTTAAGTCCATATGGGACAACATTAAGACTGAGGTCATAAGTTCCAAAAGGTGCTTTAAGTTTGTATCCAACACTAAATAAATCATCAAGTGGAAAGGATAATCAAGCAAACAAACTATGATTTAGTTGCAAAGGTGAGGTATGAGGAGGTACTCAAGCAACTGGCCATAATATAGACATCACATTCATAATAAATGGGGATATATGGGAAGGATACCATTAGAGAACTAAAGATCCCTGATGCCTAGAGAAGCATCCAAACTTGCAAGGATACAATGGTCTCTTTGGAGACTCCAATGCATGAAATGGAAAAATAAATTTAAGGATTAGTCAATGCTATAATGTCAAACATATTTGATGATCAGAAGAAGATCCTCAATGACACCACCAACTTGTTGATCAAAGAGGAGAAGGCTAGGGTTGAAGTTGGAAAAATGATGAAAAAGATCAAATAGCAATAAACTCTACTTGGATAGTTATAGGATATGGTGGGGAAGTAAGATGGGTTTTCAAAAACCCCATATGAAGGACTGATAGGAGATGCTAAAGACTTCATGGACATAAAACTACTAAGATATAAGTAGTGGTAGAAGCTATTGAAATTATTGCCTTAAAGAGACTAAGAGAACCAATAATTTTGAAATTTTATGGAAAAAAAATCTCGATTTTGTAGACTATATGCCCAAGGATAAAGACAAGATTTAGGATCTCTCACTAATCCATCTTGGTACCCCATGAAGTCATAAAAAATGTAGTACCAAGTTACTATGTTGGAATTTCTCCTATTTTGGATACATGTAAAACACTTTTAATCAACTAATCAAGGCCTCTAAAACTTAGTTTTGCAAGAGAAGGACCTAAGAAATAATTTGCTTAGGCTAGTGTGATTAGATCCTAAGAAGTGAAGCACTAAGTAACATAATGCAATTGGTTCACAAGAGCAAAGTGCTAGTAGGATAGATCAATGCACTTCTAGATAGGAGCAATTCATCCCCCTCCTAGAGCAAATCACTTGTGGATAGGTAAAGGAGTAAAAGAGGATGCACGAATGTCGAGGAAGATTTTTGGAAAGCATCATTTTTGCATGTAGTGGCACCACCAAGTATTATAGAGGTTTTATAAGTAGTTTAGAGATATATTTAGATGCATGTAACATTTGGAGGTATATAATTTTGCTAAATATGTGCCCAAATCTTTACTTTAAGAAGTTAAATTTTGTCATGCAAGGTAACTTAGGAATGAATCCTTCCTATAAATAGGAGCTATAAGCTCTATTGTAAACTTCTTTTGGTCTTAAGGAAATTGGAGCTACACTCTAGAGTCCCACATTGTACTTGCTCTTTCCTTTTGGTATTAATGACACTTTTTACTTTCCATTAGTAACACTACCCTCCTAGATTACGGAATGCATGATGATTGTAGCATTTTCCTTTTGTCATATTGTCATTTCTTGTTAATTTCATTTCACATGGATGGGACTACATTGTTATTATTCAATTGTATAGTGTTGATTATTCACACACTCTCCTTAATACATTTATGGTCGTATTTAATTTAAATCCTTCACACCTTAGTTTTTTTTTTGCTTGAGAAAAAGGGGTTGTACTCGGGTCCCCCACCCTTGACAAATCACAACTCTCTCCTTTAGAGCTTGAGAGTTTACAAACAGATTCAATTCTCATCTCAATTGAGTTGCTATAGCTAGATACCTACATATTTTTTCATAAAAAGTCTGAATTCTTGATTTTCATTTTCTGGATCTTCTTCAATTTTCTTTGTAAATACAAATATTCTAGAATTCAACATCCTTCTTCTTGACATTTTCCTATAGCAACCTTCACAATACCAAAACTCCACCTCTACTGTCTACGCACTACATCTTAGTAGAGTAATATTTCCAAAACTTTGTGTTATCATAGTCTGCTTTACCAGCTTTGGACTATTAGTTTCCTTCCTGAAGCATAAGTGCAACCACAAGAACTGTAATAAATAGTTTAGCAGTCTCAAAAAGTTGAAAGTTCATGATTAAATCTTATCAAAGAATATATGCATAATAACTAAACTATGGGTCATTATATAATACAAGTGGAATTCATTTTAATCCCAAATAACCAATTAAAAAATATTTTATCATTTTAATGAGTTATGAAATGAATCTCATTCATATTATAATGACATTTTAACAAATCATAATGGTATTATTTTAATAAATAGTTTAGCAGTCTCAAAAAGTTGAAAGTTCCAATCCATACTCTATCCCATAATCCAACCAACAACTCAAATAATCCATTCAGCCATGAAGTCCATCTAATATCATCTTCTTCTACTTCAACATACAAAACTTCTACTCACTTCACAAAATCATAGTCTACTTTACCAAATCTAGACTATTAGTTTCCTCCAATGCATTGATCTATAAATGGATCCCCTAAAACATTTTGTAATCCTCTAGAACATTATTTTGAATTTGCTCCTTTCAATTTTTCTTGTCAACTTCAACTAAACTTACTACTTCCTCTAACCATGGAAAAGAGAATTTAACTTCATGATCCTCTATTAAAACCCCTCTATTGGCTAGCCTATCTACACATTTGTTCCCTTCCCTTAACATATGTGTAAACCTGATTTCTTCAAACTCTATAGCAAGGTCTTGTATTTCCACAATGATCTCTTGTATGTTCCATGGAGCCTTTGCTTTCCTCAAAATTGCATTTATTACTATTAGTGAATTGCCTTCCATCCATACTCTATTCCATTTCATTTGTCTACATATTTTTAATCCTTCCAAAGCCACCCAAGCTTCAACTTCATTATTTGTCTTAAATCCACTATTAAAAGCATAATGTGACAAAATCTCACCCCTATTATTTCTTATTATTCCTCCTCCTCTTGGTCCTAGATTTCCTTTAGAAGCTCCATCAAAATTCAATTTGACCAACTCTACTTTTAATGGTTTCCACTTTATATTTTTTCCTTCCTTTTGTTTCTCCTATACCCACCATCATAATTCCAATTGATGACTTGAATCCATCTATCAAGGCTCTCTACTTCAATATTAGGGATTGGGTGAGTTGATAGGGTTAGTTTAGACTCCTCTATGGCTAAACAAATCTTCCTTTTCATTACCTCTAAACTACTTTCCTTTCCTTTAAATATTCTTTTATTCCTTTCTAGCCATACAATCCAAAGTATTGTATCTTTTGATGTATCCCAGATTATCTATAATACCTCACTTTTAAAAGTGCTCTACCATTGCTTTAACCATTCTTCAATTCTACCATTCATCACCATGCATTTACCAAACATATTAAGAATCCATTGCCATAGTTCCTAGACTATTGAGTAGTGTCCCAAGAGATGGTCTATACTCTCCTCCTTTTTACATAGAACACATTGTGAGGGGCCATGAAAACCCCTTTTCATTAGGTTATCCCAAGATAAAATTTTCCTATGACCTACTAGCCATACAAACATTTTGACTTTTGGAATGCTTAAGCTATCCCAAATATCTCTCCATATTCTTGTGATATTCCTATTTTATTGGTGCTTTACATTATATCCACTTCTTGTTGTGTATTCTCCTGAGCTATTCAACTCCCAAATCAACTTATCCTTAACTCCCCTTAGAATAATCATTGTTGTTATCTTTCTACTCAACTGCCTCCTAGCAACAATGTCTGGTATACTTGTAAAAAATCTTCTTTCCATTTGTATCTTCCTTCTTGATCCTTGTACATAATATTTGAAACCCTATCACCATATTTATCTTGAAGTAATCTCATCCATGGTTTCAAAATTAGATCTAGATTGAGTGGTCTTTTATCACACCAAGTATCCATCCAAATAGAATTTTTTCTCTAGTTCCCACCACCCATCTTAGACCTTTAATCACTAGATCAATTGATTTTTTAAACTATTCCATAGTGCAGAACCATCTAGTAGTGAGAATGTAATAAATATTAAGCTTGGGTCATTGGGCTCAATATACTTAGAAGAATTCTTGCCCATTATCTTTGAATCTCTTTGTACAATCTCCAAATTACTTTTCCCCTTAGAGCTAAGTTTGCATCCATAAGAACTCTTAAACCGAGACCTCCCTAGTTTTATCATCACACACCTTGCTCCATTTCACCAAAGGAAATTTCCTTTTATCATGTAATCCTGACCACAAAAATGACCGCATAATATAGATTAAACTTTTTTCTACCAATTTTGGCATAATATACAAGGACATATAATATGTTGGAATGACCTGTAAGACTGATTTAATTAGTTGCACTCTTCCTACTAATGATAACCATCTACCTTTCCATGCTGGTAGTTTATTCTAAACTTTACTTATAACTAGATTCCATAATTCTATCCTCATTCTCCCCTCAAATAAGGGCATCCCTAGATATGTTGCTAGTAAATTTGCCTCCTCCATTTGAAGTAACCTGCATATCCCTACTTTGATTCTAGTTAGAGTGTTTAGGAAGTAAATTTTAGATTTTGTCCTATTAAATTTTTACCCAGATACTCTTTCATATTCCTTTAATAAGTTATTCAAAGCTCTAGCCTCATTTTTCCCTACCCTCCCAAAAGGGTTGTATCATCTACAAACTATTGATGGGTGATGTTATTACTAGCCTTAAGTCCACTTATTAGCCCATATTTGTATGCCTTCTTTAGGTTCCTTCCCAATACCTCTACCATAATAATGAACAAATATGGTGATAGAGGATCTCCCTATCTAAGACCCCTCTTGGCTTTAAATTTATGTTACTAGCACATTGACCAACACTAAATATATACTATAGAGACACAAGCTTTAATCCATCTAACCCATTTCTTCCCAAATCCAAACTTTTCTAATACTACAAAAAAAAATCCCATTTAACCCTATCATAGGCTTTATTCATATCAAGTTTTAAGATCATTGCTCTCTCTTTTCTAGAAGTTATTGAATGCATTACTTCATGAGCTACTATGATCCCATCCAAAATTTATCTCCCTTTCACAAATCCTCCTTGCTCTTCTAAAATAATTTTGTCTAATAATGGTCTTAACCAATTTACCATCACTTTGGAGATTATCTTATATGCCATATTACATAGGCTTATGGGCTTAAATGAATCAAACAATTATGCATCCTTATTTTTGGAATCAGGGTAAGATATGTTGCATTTATTTTATAAGGTATGTATTATTTTACCCTAGACTATTCCATTACCACCAATAAAGAATCCTTCACTATTTCCAATTATGTTGATAGAATGTTGTAGAGAGTCCATCCAAACCTAAGGATTTATCCTTATCAAAAGAGAAAAGAGTTGAATGAACTTCTTCCAGAGTAATAGGCTCCATCAATTTGCTATTGTCTTCATATATTATAACTGAAGGTACTTCTTGTAGTAGCTTATCATTAAGAACTTCAATCTCCTTCGATCCTAGAATATTATAGTAAAAAAGCCTTACCTCCTTTCTAATTTCACTCTAGTCTTCAATCCAAACCCCTTCTACTAATTTAATTCTACTAATTCTAGATGTTGATCTCTATACTATTACCATCCTATGAAAAAACTTATGTTTTTATCTCCTTTTAACCAAGTCTATCTCGATTTTAATCTCCAAAATTTCTCTTCCTTACTCAAAATATTATGATATTCACTAAGCAACTTCCTTTCCTCTAAGCTTGGATTATTATGCTCATATTTTTAGAATTTTAAAAGTTTCTCTTTTAGTTCTTCTTTCTTCTCAAAAATATTTTCAAAAGTGTTCTTGTTCCATTATTTTAATCTAGATGTCATTGATTTAATTTGTTTTGGAAGTGTATACAACCCACTATTTCCTAAAGAATTCCATGTTTATGCTATCATATCAACAAATTGAGGATGGTCTTCCCACATCTACTCATATTTAAAATATGATATTTTTTTAATTCACTTACCACCATTTTAACTCTTATTAGCCAATGATCTAAACCAATCCTTGTCAAGGTATTAATTTTAGCACAAGTCCCTTCATCTAGCCAATGATATGAGAGTATGCATCTATCCAATTTTTTTGCTATCAGGTTCTAGCCTATCCTATTGTTGGTCCATGTATAGTTGTCCTCTTCAAACTCAACCTCCCATAGATTATTATTTTGAATGAAAGCTGAGAAATCTCTCATACTTTGGGTTATTTTCCTAATTCCCCCAAAATTTTCATCTAACTTGGTTATGGCATTAAAATCTCCTATGATCATGAATCAGGTTTCTTGGTCTTTACTTCTCATAAAGGCTTCAATCCCACTCCATACTTCTAATCTACCTGACTAAGTTGTAGGTCCATAGACATTGATAAGGATGAAATAAATATCTGCAAAGTAGCATGTGACTAATGAGGCTATCCAATGCCTAGTTTTATGAATGGTTTCATAGGAGGTTCTAACTAGATTCCAACATGTTAGAATTCCCCTTATCACTCCTTTTGAATCCATAACATCCCATTCACATCTTGCCCATACTACTTTCATAGTTTTGGAAACTTCTTCCTTTATCATTTTAGTTTCCTAGATACAAAGAATATCAAGCTTATTACTTAAATAGAGGTCCTTGATACACCTCTACTTTGAGGGGGCATTAGCACCCCTTATATTCCATGAGATGGTAATCATGTCTCATTAGGGGTTATTGGCCCCTCTTATGAATTACCAATATCATTTTGTTATTTGGTAAAGAGAAGTTCAACCAACTTAGATTGTGTTCCTTTCTCTATGTTTGCTCTTGCTTCCTTGGCTCTCGCTTGATAATTTGAAGGTTTTCCTCTTTTTCCTTGCTAGTATTAGGGGTAGGTCTTATTATTCTATTCCTCAATATTCTTTCACAACTTTCCTTTTCATTAGATATATCCTCTCCTAGCTCTACTAAGGAAGCTTTTGACTTATCCTACTCATTTTCTAGTATTTCCTTGTTAATGGTAGAGGTATTAACATCTAACACTATATTTTCTCTACCACTTTCCTTCTCATGAATGGTGCATGGTACTTCAAGAGAGTCTTCAAAATCTGATGAGGCACATTCCTTAGGTTCAGTAGGAATGTTCATCCCTAAATCGAGTTCAGACTGAGTAGATGGTTCCTTGTTAATATTTTGATCTTATTGTACCATGTCCTCTAAGATCTGATCTGCTTTTTCTTCATAGGATAAAGCCTCAAAAGAATTGGTATTTCTTCCAATATCCTTACTTACTAGTCTCCACTATTTATTTACTTTCATCTATCTAGACCTATTTTTTGGAAATTGAAAACCATCCTCATCCATATCCATTTGTAAGTTTCTCTTGTGATTTTCTACATATGTTTATATTAGACTCTTCTTAGGGCATGATCTCTCAATATGCCCCACCTCATGACATATTCTACATATAAAAGATATATTTTCATAATCCATGGTTTGGGTCCACAACTTACCCCCATACTTAAGAATGATTGATTCTAGTAAAGGTTTACTGATATCAATCATGACCAATATCCAAGCATAAATAGCCAAGACTCTATCTTTTGTAGTTTTTGAAATCTCAAGGAATTCTCCTAGAGTGTTGCCTATTGCCTTGAAGGTATCCATTTCCTAAAATTCAATGGGTAACCCATACATCCTGACCTAGACTAGTACTAGGGATAGATTTACATTTTTAGGTGCAAAGCCTTCATACCAATGGGTAAGGAAGAGTCTTACTCTTCCCATAAACCAAGGACCCCCTTTTAGGATTCTATCTCTTTCCTCCCTAGAACAGAAAATGGCTAGGAAGAAACCTTTAGGAAGAAAGGATAGACTCACTCCTAGAGACTTCCATCTCCTATCAATCCATTTTCTCAAGAGCCAAAGCCCTTAGCCAAGACCCATTAAATTTACCAATGATTACCTTATCTTTGAGCAACAAGGATCATTACTCTATGAGGTCCTCCCTAACCTCTACTACTAGGGATGATTCTAAAGATTTAGCTATAAATTGATCCATGGGAAGGACACTATAACTCAATATCTACTAAAATTTACCAATATATCCTATAACAATTATATTATTTAAAAATAAACCTACAATAATCTACATGCAAAACTTCAAAGAAAATGAAGGGATAAATGAAACTTAGCTAAAAAATTCTATACCCAGATAGAATGTCCTACCTCATTGATGCCCTAGCCCTTCATTGCTCCTCCCATCATCCAAACCTTAGTTGACAAATATCTACAAATTTTTTTTCTCATGACTTGAAAAATTATCATTGCCCTTGTTTTAGATGGTTGACTTCATAAGGTTATATCTCCCTCAATATTACTTAGATTCCTTCATATGACCACTCATTTTAAATCTCTTAAAATTCTACACAAATTGGTCCAAGAATCATCTAAATCGGACAACCCTTTGCAAAGATATGGCTCTTGAAAGATGATACATGTTACCTTTGTTCTAGATGGTTATCTTCACATGGATGTATCTCCCTCAATATTACTTGGATTCTTTTATATGACCACTCATTTCAAAGATCTTCAAATTCTACATAAAATGATACAAGAATCATTTGAATTAGACAACTCTATGCAAAGATATGACTCCTAAAAGATGATTTTTTTGAAAAATACTAGTTTAATTGTGACCAAGGGAGCTAGCTACATAAATAGACATCTTTTTTAAGTTCTACATTCCCTTGCATCTTAAAATTTCAAAATTTACTTTTCATGAATTTTATTTTTTGCATTTTGCTTTTCATAGACTAAATTTTTGCATTTATTTCATGTAATGACTTAGATTAGATTAAAGTAAACTCTCTCTCCAATTTTTGAAACAAAATTTAATACATTAAATTTAGAATTTTTTATAATAATATCACTTATCACATAATATGATTGGATTCATCTTTTTTTTGGTATAAGGTAGAGGTGGTTATAAGGTCCACAAACCTTTTACATAGTCAAAATGGGCTGGTTCTAGCATCAAGCCCGTATAATCAAAATACAAAATGGATCTTTCTAAGACCCACATTAAGCCATACTTAGAGTCCACGGTCCTATACTTGTCACTTGACTATTCAGGATAAAACAAAAACCAAACAACACCTAGCACTTACTAATACCACTAGGTTGTACTGTACACTTGTCACCTCCCAGGCCCCAACAAATGGGATGCCTTTTCTGCCTAATTCCATCTGTCGGATTACTCATCATCAACCCCTATGATCTCCTGATGCTCTAACAGGTTTGATCTTAGCTCTTCTCTAGAAGCCAACACCAATAGTTCTTGAGGGAAGTTATCCTTCCAAATTTGCATCTCCCCAACAAAAACTGCAATATTTGCCATTAGATCCATCGCCTGGTTCCCTTCTCTGAAGGTGTGTTGGATTCGGGCATTAACCAAATGAGATTTATGAATCTTTGCTTCTAGGATAAGCTCCAAGATGGTCCAGTTGGGGTCTTTATCCTCCTTAATTGCCTTGATTATATTAAGCGAATCCCCTTCAAAGATAACTTCCTTATAACCCTCAAGTCTGGCAATTCTCATTGCCTGCATGCAGGCTCGGGCTTCTGCAAAATGATTTGTTTGAGTTCCCAAAGGCTCTGCAAAGGCAAGGACCACTTTTCCTTCCTCATTTCTCAGAACTCCTCCTGCTCCTGCAGCCCCGGATTTCCTTTAGCTGCCCAGTCAAAATTAAACTTAACCCACTTTTGTGTGGGGGGTATCCACTTGACACCATCCCGTGGGTTGGTTGTAATGTCTAGGTCTGGAAGTTCCTCTCCCCAGTTCCGCAAAATCCTCCTTTCCCTTAGAGACATGGTCTCATTTTTGAAGAAGAAAGTTTTCCAGTTTTCTTTCAAAGCTATGATTATTTTATTACCACATAACCTGGGATCTTTCTTACGTCCTTTAAATACTCTCTTATTTCTCTCATTCCATATCCCCCATAAAAAATGGGGTAAGGTAAGCTTCCAGAGCCAAGTCAAAAGTTTCGCCCGGAAGGGGAAGCCCTTGTATGCGAAGTCAGACATGCTATTTGGATGGACCCAATCTATATGAAATTTGGACGGGATCATTTGGAAGACTGTACAAGAAAATTCACAAGTTAGAAATATATGACTTACAGATTCTATCGCTTTCTCACACAAGATACATCGATTGATGAATTGGAAACCTCTCCTTTGCAGATTATCCGTTGTTAGAATCTTATTTTGAAATGCCAACCAAAAGAAGAAAGCTATTTTTGGGGTTAAATTATTTAACCAAATAATAGAAGTCGGAGTCCGACCATTGAATCCTGAGTGGATTAACTTATAGGCGATTTTTATTGAATAGATCCCACTTGTAGTTTTGCCCCAAATCGCCTTGTCTCTTCCTTCCCAAGGAATGATCGGGAACACCCTTAAAGCATCATTGAGTTTGGTTAGGGCCACCTTCTCTTGCTCTGACAGATTATGAACTGTGATTTTCTTCCAAGAGGAAGTTTCTGTGCTACGACAATAAAATCCCCTACTTTTCCTCCCATTTCCTTCGAAAGTTTATGTTGGAGGACACGAAGGTCTAAGTTATCTTTCGAGAGGGGCCTCTTCCAACCACGGGTCTTGCCAAAAGTCCACTTGTCTTCCATTACCAATTCTCCATCGATGCCTTTCTGACTACCTCCCGACATTCGAGCAAACAATTCCAGAAATAGGATCCTCTAGGGAGATTATCAGCTTTCAGGAAGTCCTGATTATTTTTGATATATTTTGCCTTAAGAAGTTTTACCCATCCCAATTGATCATTATTGATAAATCTCCATACCTATTTGCCAATCAGAGCTTGATTCATTTCTTTCATTCTCTTTAGCCCCAGGCCCCCCTGATCCTTGCTTGCACACACCTGATTCCATGCTACCAACGAAATTCTCTTTCTCTCCTCTGAACCTGACCACAAGAAGTTGCGTTGAATTTGCTCCAATGTAGCTCGGACCTTTGCGAGGCATTCTAAATAGAGACATGCAGTAAATTGGAATGCTCTGTAAAGTAGTTTGAACTAATAAGGCTTTTCTTGCGGAGCTGAGAAGGCTGCCCTTCCACCCTGCTAACTTTTTGGAGATCCTGTCAATGACTGAGTTCCACAATGTAGCCTTCATTCTTCCTTCGAACATAGGCATGCCTAGATAAGTTCCTGGTAGAATCTCCTTTCCACAACTGAAGAGGTTAGCTATTATTTCCTCCCTCCCACCGGGCGTGTTAAAGAAATAGATGCTACTCTTCTTATAGTTTATGTCTTGTCTGCTTCTGTCTCATACTTGGTTAGAATTCTCTTGACTTCCTAGCACGAGGCACGAGGCTTTGGACACAATGATTGTATCATCCACAAACTGTTGGTGAGACACTGGCTCTGCTGTTGAGGCTGGTTTGAAACCTTCCAATCGACCATCTGCCATCATTGCTGAAATGTTCCTACCCAATGCTTCCGCTAAAATAATAAACAAGTATGGAGACAAAGGATCTCCTTGTCGCAACCCCCTTTCACTCTTAAAGTAACCGGAGGGTGACCCATTCACCATGACAGAAAATCTTGTAGTAGAGATACAACTAAAAATCAACTTAATCCATTGGGGACAGAAACCAAACTTACCCAAAATCTTGGTGAGGAACCGCCATGAGACCCGGTCGTAGGCTTTATTCATATCAAGCTTTAGTAACATACCTGCTTCCTTACTAGCCACCATTGAATGAATAACCTCATGAATTGTGATGATACCATCCAGTATTTGTCGCCCTTTCACAAAGCCTCCTTGGTTCATATCAATGATGAAAGGAAGGATAACCTTCAACCTATTGGCGATTGTTTTTGTGAGAATCTTCATCAGAGTGTTACATAAACTGATAGGGCAAAAACTGGAAAATTCCATTGCTCCCACTAGTTTAGGGATGAGGACTAAAAATGTAGCATTAACTCCTTCTGGGATTTCCATGTCCTTTTGAGCCTCAATTATAGCTTCCACTACATCATTGCCTAGGATATCCCAAAACTTCTGGAAGAAAGCTGCGGGGAAGCCATCCGGTCCTGGGGAGCTGTTACCATCCATGTCAAAAACCACCTTCTTGATTTCCTCCTTTGTGAAAGGACTAAGTAAGAATCCATTAAGATTCTCAGTTACGAGGGGTGGAATGGCTGCCAACAGAGAGTCCTCTTCTTCAATAGTCGGATTTACATCTTCTAGCAACGATTTAAAGTACTCAACCGCTTCCCTCCTTATGTCTTCCATATCTTTGGTGTTAGACCCATCGGCCATCTTGATCTCCTTAATTTTGTTAGTACTCCTGTGGCGAAGAGTAGAGACATGGAAGAACTTTGTATTTCTGTCACCCTCCTTTAACCAACGCAGTCTGGATTTCTGCCTCCAAAAGGTTTCTTCAAATCCTAGCATCGTGTGGTATTCGGCTAACAACTCCCTCTCCTGGTTTCTCAGATCCTCGTAAGCTGCTCTGACTTTAGCTTCTCCTGTAGTTCATTGATCTTGTCTTTTAGTTACGCATTTTTTGAAAAAATATTGCCAAAGTAAGTTTTGTTCCACTCTCTAATGTTAGCCTTCGCATTCCTCATTTTACACGCCACTTGGGCCGGTTTCGAACCATTATACTTTTTGTCCCACCATTGGGCAACCAGATCCTTGAGATCATGATGTTGGAACCACATAAGTTCGAATCGAAAGGGTCTGATGTATCTTTTCTTAGAGTCCTCCCCTATTTCCCATAGAATTGGGTTGTGATCAGACCCGATTCTTGGGAGTGTCGTTAATGAAGAGTCCCCAAACCTCTCCAGGCATTCTTGAGAAAGAAGAAACCTATCTAATCTGATATGAATTTGGTTTTCCTTCAATCTTTTGTTAGACCATGTATAGGAGAATCTACGCAGGTCCACATCCATCAACTCATGTTGCTCAACAAAATCTCTAAACTCGTAGATATCAGCAGTTATTCTTTGAGAGCCCCCCAATTTATCTGCAGGATTAAGGTAGCAATTGAAATCCCTCGCCACAATCCAAGGGTAGTTGGGGACCGTCTCCCTCAATTCAGCTAGGTGACTCCAAAGAACCCTTCTCAGTCCCTGTCTAACTGGAGCATATACATTCGTTAAGATCCACTCTTCTTGCATGGTTTTATCCACACATAAGAGACAAATAAACCAACTAGACATCATAATCACTCTACTATCAATCACATTCTTGTTCCACATAACCGACAACCCTCCTGCTATTCCAGTGGCCTCTTGGCCTACTACTTCGACTTCTCGCCAAGTCCTATTCTTAAAAGGAATAACTCTACTCTCCTCCATTTTAGTTTCTTGCAGTAAAATCATATCCGGTTTGTGTTCTTGTCTAAGAGCATACAAAGCTCTTATTTTTGCAGGATTACTCCCATGAATATTCCATGAAAGAATCTTCATTTATGGGCTTTGGATCCTCGAGCCTTCGCCCCAAAGAGCAATACTGCTTGAGTGCCATCAGCCACTCCTCGCTCTGCTTCTTTCTGCCTTAAGGCAGCATTGCTAGGTTTCCCTCTTCCTACCGAACCATATCCCCATACATCCGCTCTAGGCTGGGGTTCCTTGGGATTCACTTGGCTTCTAGTAACCATCTTGGATAGGTCAGTCTTGGTCTTTGGGGTAACAATTTGGCTTTCCAGGTTAACTGGTCTTTCTGACAGTGGAGATGATTCCATGCTCTTAGCTTCTTGATTAGTAGATTCTTTTTTCCCTGCTTTGGGGTTACACTGATCTTGGTGGTTCACCTCTTCCTCCTGAGTATCCTTGCCTGTATTATTAGTTTCCTGCTCCTTCCTCTGATTTTTCTCCTCTAAATCCTTCTCTTGAGTCTCCTCTACCTCAGATTCCACTTCTTGGCTATCCATCTGATCTCCCTTTAGATGATTTAATGCATCAAAACTGTTCTCCACTGGGATGTTGATCTCCTTGGAATTTCTTCCCATAAATTCCTCTGCAGTACATGGGACCACTTCCACCGAGCCTCCATAGGCCTCCCGTATTACCCAATCAAACTTACTTGCCCCAGGGCGTTGATCTATGGGGTTCTTTCCTTTGTGATTTGGCTCTGAGGCTTGCTGTATCATCTTAGGAGCGGGTTGAGCTTGAGGGTTCCCATCAAAGGGACCAGCTCCCCTGTGAGAGGGTTTCGGGGCATAGGTATTTTTGGGAGGAGGGTTATAACGTTGCCTCTTGCTTACAATAGGGCGAACAGGGTCTCTGATATTCGGATTTCGAGCTCCACGTCCTTGAGGCCCATGTTGGGTAGGAATGGAGATCTGCGGGGGAGGGATATTATTATGGGTTTGAGGAGCAGTATTTTGGAGTGGGGGCTGGTTCTTGGAAATGCGGTGGATACCACTGGTGCCCTACCTTCCCGCAAACACTACACTTAAAAGACATATTTTCATATTCAAAGACCTGAGTATGAAGGCCAAACATAGACGACAATATAATGGATTTAGGGAGCTCTTTACTCGGGTCTACCAACACACACATGCGAGCAGAAAGGAGTCTTGTTTTGCTCAAGGTTGCAGGATCAATAGCTATTAGTTCTCCAATCTCTGTAGCTATCCCAGCCAAGATTTGTTCATTCCAGAAAAGCAGAGGTAATCCTGGCATCTTAACCCAAATAGGAGCCAAATCCAGCACCTGAGTCTGGGGGTTGAAATCGGGGGACCAACGCTTCAGATACAAGCCCCTTTTCCCAAAAAACCAAGGACCTCCTTGGAGAGTCCTTTCCATGTCCTGTTCACATTGAAATGTCACCAAAAGAAAACTCTTGGGTAAAGCCTTAATCATCATACCGGCCCTTGGCTGCCATTTTTGGATGGCCCATCTCCTTATGACTTCCAAGTCCGGCCTCACCCCCATAAATTTTGCCACCAGAGATGTTCTGCCCTCCATAGCCACATCCTTGAGCTAAGGTATCCGGGACGTGCAACCTACCATTGACAGATTTTAGATTAAAACAAGAGTCGGATAATTTTTGCTTACCGCGAAGAGCATTAAGATATGAAGGTCTCCAGTTGCCAGGTTTCTCTTTGTCTCCTTCCTGGGTCTTCCTTTGATCCTGACGCATAGAGTCCTGGTCCCCCTCAGAGATATCTTCAACCGCATCCGCCCAACGCCCTTGGACCGGTTCCAATAGAACTTCCTTGTCCACATCCTCCGCCTGGGGGCCTGCTATCTCACCAGAGCCCCCACCTACCGCGTCTGTTGATCTGCCCTCCGAAGCCCCACACCTAGGGTTTGTTGCCCCTAGACCTCCCGCTCCTCCTCCTTGCTGCTCCATCCGTCACAACTTGCTGCCTCCAAAATCTGCCATTTTTTTTTTTTTAGGGCCAAAATTTTTGCGGCCGCTACAGTGCACGGGCTGCTACAGTGGCGGGCGCTACGGTTGCAGGCTTCTACAGTGTCGGCTGCTACAGTTTGCAGGCTTCTACAGTGTCGGCTGCTACAGTGGCGGGTGCTACAGTCCACGGGCTGGACCTCATGATTGGATTCATCTTATTCATGAAAGTTTGAAGAATTTAAATGGTCACATTTAAAGCATTTGATAAAGTATTAAGATTACGTGTAAGATCTAAATATTGGTTTAGAGTGTAAAATTCTTCATTCCTCCCAAATACTCTATACATATGGAAAAATGTTAAGTTTCATCCTTAAAATTTAACTTCAGAGAATGAAACTCTTTAATTCTCACTTTAACATCATACACCTATATATAAAAAAAGTAAAATATATTTTTAACTTGCGAGGATACTACGGTGGTAAGTTATTGGGTTTTCATCAAGGAGACCCAAGTTCAAACCTCCAGTACGAGGATACTGAGACCCCTCACAAAAAATCGTGTAAATTCAAAAATTAAGTTCGACAAGGACAACATGGTGGTTAGGGCTTTCACCTTTCTTTGGGGAGGTTCAAGGTTCAAACCACGACATATCCAAATGAGGATAGGCTAGATGGTAGTGGCTGAGTGTTTGCCGGTTGGTTGTCTTAGTTCGATGCCTCTAAGGATCAAGTGTTTGTTGGTTGACTGCCCCAGTTTGATACCTCCAAGAGTCGAAGATCTTGTCAACATCTAATGTATAAATAAATAAATAAATAAATAAATAAATAAATAAATAAATAAATAAATATATATCCCGAGGACAATGCAACAATTTAGGCTTTGACTCTTCTTCGGGAGGTCCAAGGTTCAAACCGTGGCATGAGCGAATTTGTGAGGGGGTGGGTGTGTGTATGGCCCCTATTGATAAGCTCAACTCTCACCCTTATCAGAGGTGAGCGAATCTTTGAGGGGGTGGGTGTGTGTATAGCCCCTATTGATAAGCTCAACTCTCACCCTTATCAGAGGTCATGGTTGGGATGGAGATGCCCAACCCTGAGCATCAATCGTAGGGGTTTCTCACACTAACCTCAATCAAAATATTATATATATAAAATAAATTTTAAAACATTAAAAATATTAAAGGGAATACCAAATGTTTGTTGGTTTGGTTGCCCAGTTCAGTGCCACCCTTATCAAATGTCATGTTGGGATGGGGACCAGTGCAGTGCCATGTTGGGATGGGGATGCCTAGCCCTAAGCGCCAATCTTAGAGGTTTCTCACACTAACATTTTCTATATATATATATATATATAATTTTAAAACATTTACAAATATTAAAGGAAATACCAAGTGTTTATTGGTTAGCTATCTTAGTTATGCCACCAAGGGTCTTGTTAACTTCCTCTAACCCAACAAACTAGGGTTTATAGTGATAACATCTAATAGTGTTACCAATTTTCCTATGTATTAATTTTAAAACATATACAAATATTAAAGGGAATACAATGAAACAAATACTCAATCTTTGTGAACAATTAATTATATAATTACTGCTAGATAATTCCTCAAATTTGTAATATAAAAATCAATCTAATTTTTCCATTACTTAATGATATGTCATATACTCTCTTTAGTTAACTGGACAAATGTACTCTCTTTAGTTTCCCACTTTTTGGCCACAGTAAAAGAACCAGTTTTAAAGGGGTTTTTCAATATACAGTAAGTTGGGGGAGATTATATTAATTGGAGATTTCAATGCAAGGACAACAAATAAGCAAGCTAACATTCTAGAAGGTAACGAAGATATTGAGATTAATCCTCTTTGGATGTCAGAAGAGGAAAATCAGCAATGGACCAGGACTTCGGAAGATGAGCATGGGGCTATCACGCAATATGGAGAAGAGTTGTTAGGTCTTTGCAGCATATACAACTTGATTATTTGCAATGGGATGAACAAATGGAAAAATTTAAGAAAGTATACATGCAAAACATGAGGGACAAAATGTAATAGACTATGTAATATGCTCACAGAATTACATACCAAAAATAGAGGAGCTAGAAGTGGAAGATTCTCCAGTGGAACTTAAGTTAGATCACAACCCAATTGTTATGAAACTTCAAATGCATGGAGACAAAACAAGGGAAAAACACTTGCAAGGCAATCAAAATAAATATCCTCACAAGGGAAACATTCTCTTAACAAATGAAAATCGGTAGAATTTTAGAGCAGTATTAAATAACAAGTTATAGGAAAGGGAAGAACTACCTCACAGTAGCAGCAGAGATTGCAGTAAGAGTGAATGGTTAATGCACGTTATTCAAGAAGCTCTAAACAAATGCAAGAGAGCAAAACCTAAAAAGAAAGAAAGGAATAACTTCCCAGCCAACCCATTGTTCGATGAAGATTGCAAAAAAATGCGAAGATTACTAAAGTAACCAAAGGGTAAAACAAAAGCAAACAAAAAACATAAAAACATATGAGAAACTGGTAAGGGCAAAAAAGAAGAATACACTAGAACAAGGAGGAAAGGATTGATTTACTTAGGGAAACATGAACCAAAGAAATTTTGGAAGGAACTAAGCGTGAAAATGATGCAAACTGAAAATAACATAACAGTTAATCAGTGGTTGGAGTATTCAAAACAACTGTATCAACGTAGTAACCAGCAGAAGACACCCCCTACTATCATTGTCAAGAAATAACTTTTCACAATTAAAGACATTATTCAAGGGATAAAAAATTTAGCAACTGGTAAAGCTCGTGACATAGACAATCTTCAAGCAGAGCATATAAAATGGGGGGTAGATATCCTGGCACCGCAGATCAAAGAAATTTTCAATGAGGTCATACAAAATGACTTCCCTACTAAGTGGACAACTAGCTTGACCATTCATTTGTTTAAAAGTGGAGATGTAAATAATCCCTCAAACTATCGAACTATCATGATCAACCCTCTCTTTGCAAAGTTGTTTGGGAGTATGATAGAAATTTTCAATGAGGTCATACAAAATGACTTCCCTACCGAGTGGACAACTAGCTTGACCATTCCTTTGTTTAAAAGTGGAGATGTAAATAATCCCTTAAACTATCGAACTATCATGATCAACCCTCTCTTTGCAAAGTTGTTTGGGAGTATGATGGAGCATACGATCAACATATGGGCAAAAGAAAAGGGAAAGAGAGAAAAGGGGAAAGCAGGTTTTAGGCCCAAGCACTCAACTATTGATCACTATATCATGCTCAGACACATAGTGGAAAAATATGGGACAAAAAAGAGGAGGCTTTTTGTTGTTTTGGAGACTTCAAAAAGGCATTTGACACAGTACCAAGGAAAAAATTATGGAGCAGAATGGAAGAGCTAGAGGTTCCAATTCACTACAGGGCAGTAGTTCACAGACTATATGAGCATGTAAAGGCTAGAATCAAAACACATGAAGGGTTATCTGAATGTTTTGGTAGTGACATAGGTGTCAAACAAGGTTGCCCTTTATCTCTGACCTTATTTGGGCTGTACATTGACAAGTTAGAAGAATGGATAAACAAATTTGGGGGAGAGGGTGTGCATTTAGCCAAATATATGGTAAAACTCCTCATGTATGCGAGATGATGTAATTCTTGTGGCCAAAACAACCAAAGATCTAGAAGATCACCTTCAAGCTCTAGAACTCTTTTGTAAATAAGTTGGGATGCAGGTGAACACGAGCAAAACAAAAATTATGATTTTTTCAACAAAAAAGAAGAAGCAACAACTCGAATTTCAATTTGCAGGAGAACCGCTTGATGTAGTAGTAGAATACAAATACCTAGGCATAGACTTTCATGACAAACTTAATTGGAATACATGTAGGATGAAAAGAACTCAAAGTGGTTGGAGAGCACTATATGCACTTCAAAACAGGTGTAGGAATGCCGAGTTGTGGGACTGGAAGACCACCAAGGTCTTATTTGGCCTACTTGTTACATCGGTTTATTGTATATGGTTGCGAGGTGTGGGCTAGTGGGTGTGGGCTAGTGGCACAACAAATGCAAAATGGAGGCAAATAGAAAGGATTAAAAAATATCATAAATTTTCTCAAAATTAAGGCCGCAACCCCTTATGAAATTATTCTAGTTGAAACTGGAATGTTCCCTTTAGAAGCAATTGCTATGACCAAGCTGTTATGTTACTTGAAAAAATAGAAAACATGAAAGATGATAGATGACCTAAGGCAGCTAGGGACGAAGAGTTGCATAGACGAAAGAATACATGGATGAAACAAAATCAGAAATGGATGAAACGTTGGGAAGTCAACATAAATGAATGCCCAAATGTCAACAAAGACAAAAAATTATGTGAATGAAAAGTTTAGAAGTGGAATGTGGAAAAATGCCAGCAGGAAAAGACAATATTATATTGTAAATTTTAACCCAACGTATGACCACAAGGAAAAGGCGAATATAGGCGCTGAAATCAAGTGGAAGGAAAAAATACTCATTGCTCAGATAAGGACTAGCTCTCATAGGCTTAGATGTGAAATAGGGAGATGGACAACGCCCAAAAAACAATGGAAAGAAAGAATATGTACTCTATGCAGCACAGGGGCAGTAGAGACAAAGGAACACTTCATCTATAAATGCTCGAGTTTTTCAGATATTCGTGACAAATACAAAGAAACACTTGGAGACGTGACAAATACAAAAAAACACTTGGGGACGGGTTTATGGCAAATTTATTTGAAAACAGTAAAATAAAAAAAGTTGGGGAATTTCTAACACAAATTAGGAACAATCTTCTCAAAGATATTAAATATCATATAATATGATAATTTATTTGAAAACAGTAAAATAAAAAAAAGTTGAGGAATTTTTAACACAAATCAGGAACAATCTTCTCAAAGATATTAAATATCATATAATATGATTTGAGTAATTGTACTTCCATATTTGAGATCCCATGTACCATATTTGGGTCTCGAGGACGTAATTAAAATCTTCCATTCATTCAAAAAGAAACTTCTTTGCTCACTCTTAGGGGGCTAAACGTAGCTCGAAGCACCCTTGAAGAGTCCTCCCCCACTCTCCGGCCGCCAAACACCATTGAAGAGTCACTCTCAGCTGTTCTGATATTGATGGTCACCATATGTTGTTCGTCTCCATCCAATGTTTGATTGGTTTTATCGTTTATTTATTTGAGTGTTTTACGTTAAAGGCCACAGGCACTAAGTCAGCTCATAATACGGATTCGTTGAATTGGGAATTCGTTAAGTGCCTTTGCTTCTTTTTTCCTAATTTGTTTGCTGGCCGTCCGACGGCCCAGGAATGCTTTGTTGTTTCTGTGTGTTTTCATTTCAGTGTCACAAAGTTTAAGAATTGATGATAATCATCCTTATTCTAAACCACAGAATGCAAAAACACATAGAAGAATTCCTACTGCTATGACTCGGCATACACCAGGTTGGTTCACTGATCTTGATTTAAAAAAAAAAAATATTAAATTCCTAATTCATGCACTTATGATATCTTGATATGATATTAAATTCCTAATTCCTAATTCATGCACTTATTATACACTGGGTTTCTGTTTTCTGATGATACTTACATGCACTTATGCATCGCCAGCCAAAGTTCTCGTATGGTCTGGGTTTGCATAATATTCTGTGCTGAGCTGCAGCTGAACCGCCATTTATTTGTTCTCTAGATCTGCAGAGGAACTAATTTGTGATTTGAGCTATTGAGGCTGATGGCACTAATGCTAACACACTTCTATTACAACATTAAAGTTTAAAGCTCGGCTGCAGAGATTCCATCAGGGAATATGCACGAGCAACCAGAGGCTAGGCGATCCCAATGACCAGGGGATTAAACATAATGATTGTCTTCATGATTGGGCATTGCTCGACCCATAGTTTATGAAATTTGTATTTCTGTGAGAAAAGTGCACACAAATTCCTCCTTGAACTTGATTTCTCGACGGTAAATATGTCATCCTAAACCCAAGACAGAAGAAAACATCGCATATCAAAATGTTTGATTCCTGCATGATTAGTTGGAAAGGCTATAACTCTCAGTGGCATGCCTATTTCTACAGCTTCTGACAGACTTTTGAGTAGGCTTATCCCCATTCTTAATGTAGTCCACTAATTATAACCGATACACTATCATTTTCTTTATTTAACTATCTGTGAAGGGATGAGCTGACAGGTCCAACTTGTGATGCATCATCCCTGGGTTTGATTCTGGTTTTTCGGTGATGTTGATTAATTTTGGTTTAAATCTTTTTTTGTGAGTAATACTTCTTATATACATCTACCATGGGGATTGAACCCGGGTCACATCATCGACAATGCAAGTGGCGTCCTTGCCGGTAGACCACACTCACGGGGATATGCTAATTGTTTTCGATATGCTTCATGGAATGTCCATGCACCTAGGCACTATTCATCAAGCACTTCATCCAAAATTTCCATGCACCTAGGTACTTTATTGAGTACCCTGTCCACACAAATGCACCTAGGTACTTTATTGACTACCCTGTCCACACAATGTATGCAGAAAAAATATCCATGAATAAAACATGAAGCTTGAAAGATTACTTCTCAAAATTCTATTTCCCTATTCCCTAAGTTAAAAAAGCATAATGGCCTATGAAATGGCTTCTTCAATTGGTTATGAAGGTCTTGTTGTTAGAAATCAACAGAAAAATCTGCTTGTTTTAAGATTATGATTATGTCCATTTCTGCAAAAATCCTAACATGCTTATCTCT
This sequence comes from Wollemia nobilis, assembly GCA_028583015.1. Classification (NCBI taxonomy): domain Eukaryota; kingdom Viridiplantae; phylum Streptophyta; class Pinopsida; order Araucariales; family Araucariaceae; genus Wollemia; species Wollemia nobilis. Next base: position 5,076,492 of record JAQPPZ010017128.1, read on the forward strand.
GAAATTGGACAAGGTAAACCATAGTGCGTACAAAGTACAACTTTTATGTTTATCTGGATCATAAAAGTTAAATTTGTTTTTCGTATCATTATATGCATGTTGTTCCTCTAAAAGCCATATTGCCAGTGGCACCTGTGTTCATCACTACCCCAGCATAATGAGGGATTCATCTATAACCCCATTTATTCCTCATAATTCTTGCTGCATGATGTTCTATTTAGTGCCTCTCATGTTAGGAGGTGAAGTCAATATCCAGATCTCCGATGTTCTTCAGCAAAGTGGTACTTGGTGGAGCTTTAAAAATGCTTTTGCTAAGTTGTTTTTTGCTTTTTGTTTTATGTTTTAAAAGCTGCTTTTGCTTTTAAAGCTGTTTTTTGGCTTTAAAAACTGTTTTTTGATTTAAAAGCTGCTTTTGCTTTTAAAGCTGCTTTTGTTTTTGAAACAACTTTTGTTATAGAAAACAATTGATAAAAGCAACTTTTTTTAATAAAGCGCTTTTATCTAGAAAGTGCCACGGCTTTTTGGAATCTTCCTTTGTATTTCTATAAAAAGGAGAATGCCCCTTGCATTATGATTGAGAGCGAATGTATGAAATCAGCTGGGAATAATAAAAGAAGAAAAGTTGCCATTGCTCCATGGTTTTACCTGCACAGTGTCGGGGTTTCCACGTAAAATCTCGTGTACTGTTTATTGTTGTTTATGCTTGCTTGCTTTTAATTTCCTAACATCTGGTATCAGAGCAAGGTTCTTTGAAAACTCGTTGGTCAGGGTTTTGTGTGAGTGGGAGCTGCAACAATGACGGGAGGTGTAACCAAGTTCGAGATTGAGAAGTTTGATGGCAAGAACTTCACCCTATGGAAGATGAAGGTGGAGGATTTGTTGGTTCAGAACGACCAAGCCCTAGGCTTGGAAGGGCTCGCGGGTAAACCTGACAGCATGACAGATGTGGAGTGGATAAAGCTGGACAGGAAGGCGATGTCTACAATTCGTCTCTGCCTAGTAGACTCTGTCTTGTTCAATGTTGCTGAACAAACGACCGCGGAAGCCCTCTGGGAAAAGCTTGAGAAGTTGTATGAGACTAAATCAACAACAAATAAGGTCTTTTTGAAAAAGCAACTTTATAGCTTGAGGATGAAGGAGGGTTCATCTGTGGCAGATCATCTTAATGAGTTTAATACTCTAATCAGTAAGTTGGTCTCTATTGATGTGAAGATGGAGGATGAAAAGTAATCATCCTACTTTGTTCTCTCCCGGACACCTGGGACCATTTGGTGATGACCATCAACAATGCATCATCTGAAGCTCTAAGAGTTGATGATGTCGTAGCCGCTTTGTTGGCAGAAGAGTTGAGCGAAAATCATCTCTAAAACCCTCAACCAATGAAGCCCTAGCTGTGATAGGTCAATCTAACGAAAGGAGTCAACAAGGTAGATCACAGTCCAGGTCTAAGTCAAAAGGATGCAAGCTGAAAGGGAGGTGCTGGCATTGTGGGAAGCCGGGGCACTCGAAGAAGGACTGTTGGCATCTGAAAAAGGAGAAGAATGGTGAAAAGCAAAATCAACCATTAGCTGAGGCCAATACTGGAGATGCAATAGAGATGGCAACATGTGAGGCCTTTTGTACCAGTAGTAGCAGATCTATTTTATATACCTGGGTTTTGGACTCGGGTGCATCTTTCCACGTCTCCACATAGAGACTGGTTGTCAAATATCAATCCTATAATGGAGGGATGGTCTATTTGGGTGATGATCATCCTTTAGAAATTGTGGGAAGAGGGGATATATGGATTAGGCTGGATGATGGTAGAGAAAGGATGTTATATGATGTACGACATGTGCGTGCTTTGTGGAAGAATTTGCTTTGGACAAGCTTGGGTATTGTACTACTTTTGGTAACAATTATTGCAAAATTACCAAAAGATCCGTAGTAGTAGTAAAGGGAGAACCTTATGGGACCCTATATCATTTGTGTGGTGATACGGTGACAAACCATGCAACAACAACAACTTTAGGCAATGCTCAAGATGGAGTAATGCTATGGCATCAATGCCTAGGGCATATGAGTGGATTGAAAATTCTAAATGATCGAGGTATGCTGTTTGGGATTAAGTCTTGCAATTAAGACTTTTGTGAGCACTGTATTTTTGGCAAACAAAAGAGGGTTCGATTTACTGCAAGTCCTGGTAAGAGTTCTGATTTTTTGCAACTTATACATTCTGACATAGTTGAGAAAATCGGAATCGGGTAGTAAATCGACTGGTTTAAAAATCGGCAAAGAATCGGAATCGACAAAAAATTGGGAAAAAATCGGCAAAAAATCAGCATTTTTTATTGAAAAAACCAAAGAAAATGCAAATTTTCATTGAATTTTTTTTTTTTCCATGCATATCAGAAATTTTCGGGGAAAAATCGGCAAAATCGGCAAAAAATTGGCTAGCCTGTTAATCAGGAAAAAATCGGCAAAATTGGGATTTTTGCAGATTTTCTCAACTATGCATTCTGATAAATTTGGACCGGTCCCCACTCAGTCCTTAAAAGGTACTAGATATTTCTTGACATTTATAGATGATTATTCTAGAAGAGTGTGGGTTTATTTTCTAACAAAGAAGTCGAAAGCCTTGGAAAAATTCAAAGAGTTCAAGGCAAGAGTAGAGAAAAGTTTGGGCAAGCCTATTTTATGCCTCAGGTCAAATAATGGGGGAGAATATTGTTCCAAGGAGTTTGATCAATTTTGTACGCAGGAAGGGATTAAGCACCAGAAGACTGTGTCATATACTCCACAACAAAATGGTGTGGTTGAGCGGATGAATCGCACAATCATGGAACGTGCAAGAAGCATGCTCAGCACATCTGGGTTGGAGAAAAAGTTTTGGGCAGAGGTTGTTAATACAACTGCTTACCTTATTAACAGGTCACCTACAGCTGCGTTGGATGGACAAATTCCGGAGGAGGTTTGGTGTGGTAAGCCTATTAATTACTCTCATTTGCGTACCTTTGGTTGTGATGCTTTTGCCCATGTGCCAAAAGAAAACAGGTCCAAACTTGACCCAAAGTCAAGGAAATGTGTTTTTCTCGACTATGGAGATACAATGAAGGGGTATAGACTGTGGGATCCTACTGCCCACAAGGTAATTATTAGTCGAGATGTTATTTTTAATGAAAAATCCATGCAAAGGAAGGAGGTACAACAAACACCTGAAGTTGTACCTGTTGAAGTAGATATGAACAAAGCTGAAAATGAAGATAAGGTTGTTGAAGTTTTTGATCAGCATGTAGATCAACAAGTTCAGCAGCCTGAACAGGCACAAGACCAAGAGCCACAACCAACATAACATTGGGTTAGAAGATCTACACGTTCACAAAAACGTCCGGATAGGTATTCTCCTGATTTTCAGTCCTCTTTTGCTTTGTTAACTGATGATGGTGAGCCTAGCTCGTTTCAGGAAGCTAGAGAATCTGAGAATGCAGATAAGTGGAGGAAAGCCATGGAAGAGGAGATGGAATCACTATGGAAGAATGAAACGTGGGAACTTGTGGATCTTCCACCTGGAAGAAAGTTTGTTGGTAACGAGTGGGTGTACAAAGTAAAGAAGAACAGTGATGGGCTGTTGGAACGATATAAAGCTCGCTTGGTGGCAAAAGGTTATGTGCAAAAGTCAGGTATAGACTTCAATGAAATCTTTTCTCCAGTTGTGAAGTTGACTACTGTTAGAGTTTTACTTGCACTTGTGGCAGCACAGGATTTAGAGCTGGAGCAACTTGATGTAAAAACTGCTTTCTTGCATGGTGATCTCGAGGAGGAGATTTATATGGATCAGCCTGAGGGCTATGAAGAAAGAGGCAAAGAGCATTTGGTTTGCAGACTTAAGAAATCTCTGTATGGATTGAAACAAGCGCCAAGGATGTGGTACAGAAAATTTGACACCTTCATGAAGAGCCAAGGTTTCAGCAAGAGTGAAGCTGACCATTGTGCATACTATAAGAGGTTTAATGATGGCAGTTTTATTATCTTGCTGTTGTATGTTGATGATATGCTAGTTGCAAGCCCTAGCATGAAGAAAATAAGTGATCTTAAGGCTCAGATGGCTAGGACGTTTGATATGAAGGATTTAGGAGCAACAAACCAAATTTTAGGGATGAAAATACACAGGGACAGAATAGGAAGGAAGATCTGGTTATGTCAAAAGACATATATAGAAAAGATTCTGCAACGCTTCAATATGCAGAATGCAAAACCAGTCAGTACCCCACTTCCTCCACACTTCAAATTGTCTTCCGAACAGTGTCCTAGAACAGAAGCAGAGAAGACAAGCATGTCTCGTGTACCGTATTCATCAGCAGTAGGAAGCCTCATGTACGCCATGGTGAGCACCAAACCGGATATTGCCCAAGCAATGGGAGTAGTCAGCCGGTACATGGCGAATCCTGGTAAGGAGCATTGGAATGCAATGAAGTGGATATTTAGATATTTAAGAGGCACTTCAGATGTTGCCATTTACTTTGGATTGACAGATTTCCAAGTTAAAGGTTTTGTGGATTTTGATTATGGTGGAGATAGAGATGGGCGAAAGTCCACTACAGGATATGCTTTCACTCTTGTTGGTGGAGCTGTGAGTTGGACTTCTAAGTTGCAATTTGTGGTGGCTTTATCAACCACTAAAGCAGAATATGTTGCAGCAACTGAAGCCAACAAAGAGGCAATTTGGCTAGAGCGATTGTTGGGTGACTTCAAGATAATGCAGGGGAAGATTACGTTGCATTGCGATAGTCAAAGTGCTATTCAATTAGTGAAGAACCCAACATTCCATGATCGCACCAAACACATTGATGTTAAGTACCATTTTATAAGAAATGTGGTGGAAGAAGGTAGGATCCTGTTGGAGAAGATTGATACTGAAGTGAATCCTACAGATATGCTTACAAAGCCGGTCAAGAGAGAGAAGTTTGAGTGGTGCAAAACTTCTCTGGGCTTGCTGAAAACGTGATAAGGGCAGCATTGGGCAATTGGCACTTGGATGGAAAACAAAGGCAAAGAATTCTTGTATATCGACTTCAAGTGGGAGAATGTTAGGAGGTGAAGTCAATATCCAGATCTCCGATGTTCTTCAGCAGAGTGGTGTTTGGTGGAGCTTTAAAAATGCTTTTGCTTTAAAGCTGTTTTTTGCTTTAAAAGCTGCTTTTGCTTTTAAAGCTGTTTTTTGCTTTAAAAGCTGCTTTTGCTTTTAAAGCTGTTTTTTGCTTTTAAAGCTGCTTTTGTCTTTAAAGCAACTTTTGTTATAGAAAGCAATTGATAAAAGCAGTTTTTTTTAATAAAGCGCTTTTATCTAGAATGTGCCACGGCTTTTTTGGAATCTTCCTTTGTATTTCTATAAAAAGGGGAATGCCCCTTGCATTATGACAGAGTGCGAATGTATGAAATCATCTGAGAATAATAAAAGAAGAAAAGTTGCCATTGCCCCGTGGTTTTACCTGCACATTGTAGGGTTTCCACGTAAAATCTCGTGTACTGTTTATTGTTGTTTATGCTTGCTTGCTTTTAATTTCCTAACATCTCACTCTCTTTTCTAAACCGAGAAAATCATGTTACTCTTACAAAGTATATACAACTCCTTGGGTATACCTGAAAGAGGAGCAACAAACTAAAGCATATCCATCAAATAAATTTGCCATTCATTCTCTGTTTGCGATGTTTGGAACCAAAATATGCAATCAGCCTGTTGGGCCAAAATACGAAGATGTCTATAGAAAGCAAGCTACTATATCCAACAACGGGTACAAATATCTTGTGTGGCTCATAGCCCACCCATGAGGTTCAACTATGTGGACAACTGTAGCATATGATTATAAATGCCACTGCTTGGGCAAACGTGTTGTCTAGACAAACAATTATATTCAAAATCCTTGCTAAGTTTCCAGATAAGGCAGAGGTGCCTCTTTGTAGGAGAGCCTCATAGGATAGAAGCCCTAAAATGGCCTAGCTACTTGCACATGCGGCAAGTAGATCTCATAATGTAAAAACAATGACAAGGGTCCAAATCATGAAAGTGTCTTATTAGTAGACAATTATGATTTTCTATGACAGTTATTTATGTCAGATCTCATGATACAAGACATCTGCCCTCAAGTACCTGCACTTGACATTAAAAGACCAATCATGGTTGTGTTACTATTTGTTAGTGGATATTGCTGAGGAAAAGCAAACCTGCAATGATGAATGTGGTGTCCCTTGGTTTTCATATCCATCTTACTTTCATGACTTAGGCTCACTAGTTTGGAACAACAATGAAATCGTCACATCCAACTATCCTTTATAAATACTAAATAATATAGCTTATATTTCGAAATAAGATTTAAAGATATGAGTTTTATCACATTTGTTCGGCTAATCTACAAGCTGGCATATTAGCCTTTTGGCCAGTCCTCAGGAATGGCCTCAAGTTGGTACATAAGCCTTCTCTCCTTGATCCCTGGACTGATCCATGAGCTGGAATATAAGCCTTAGGTTTTGGTCCTTACAGATGGCCTTGAGTCAGTATATATGTTTGAGTAAGTTTTGGGTGTTGGTCCTTTGGGCTTACCCATGATTCAGCATATGAGTCTTTGCCCTTTGTCCTTGCTTATCCATGAACTGGCACATAAGCCTTCTGTCCTTGAATCTTGGGGATGGTTTGGAGTTGGCGTATAAGCCATTATTAAGACATATTTTATATATGTGAGTCTAATTTTCATCAGATCAAGAGACAGTTTAACTGCTGCTTTGGCAGTTTACCAATGCAAATTCTGGCCTTAACCACTCTCTAGGTTTCTACGGTAGTCTTCTAGATACCTTCACATCTTCCCTCATTGCCAGTGGAAGACATGCAAAGAATATATCCATCACTGTCAAGGAGGCTGTACAAGGATATCCTAAATTTTAATTATGAAAATGAAGCATGCATTTATTAATCTATCGAGCAGGAGATGGTCTTTTAATATTTGAGGATATCTGATTTGGATAGCTGGTTTTTGTCCCCTTTGATGATGCCAGTAATTAATGCAATTGTGAGGATGATAATTATCATACGTTATATGCTGTACTTGATAGGTGTTTTGTCATTTTTTTTTAATAAGCTATGTGTGGCTTCTATTGGGGCCACTCCTATTAAATAAAAAAAAATTACATTGCTCTTATTACATTGCTATCAAGTTAATTAAACCATATCCAACTTGCCTATATATCAAAGATATTCTTCATTTGCCTTTTTATCAATGATATTCCCTATCTTCTTCAAACTGCTACATTTCTGCAATCAACTCCTTGATATTGTTTTTATTAAGAGTTAAAATCTCACTCATCCAGCAACCTCCTAAAATTTGAATTTTGCCAAGATGAAAATCAACTTCGCAAATGGCTTAAATATTTGCTACCCGGTTTCCACATCTATAAATATGCTGGCTATGACAACATGCCAATTCCCTAATTCCTCTTTTTTAGTGGTCTTATTCATGACCTTGATTGTGCAAGATATCATTTTCATCATCAGTTTTTGTTTTTTTTTTTTGTGGACTTAGCCTCACTTCTTGTTAACACTTGCAATATTTGCTTTTGTTTTCCTATATAAATGTTCCTTTGAGGTTCCTCTTCTCTTTGTTTTTACTTATTGGGTCTTCCTCTCTTTTTTTCATCCCCACCAACATTTTCATCTTCATTAATCTCCTCGATTTTTTCACACTGTTCATAGTGAGACTTATCATCTATAGGTTTGTCTTGCTCTGAAGGATCTGAAGTGCAAGGAATAACCTCAGGAACATTTTCTTCTTTATGTTGCTTTGAAAACCCTAAAGTACAAGGATGCTCCTCCATAGAAATTACCTTCTTGTGCTATACTAAAAACCTTAAATTGCTATGGATTTCCTCCATCCTCATTTCTTTATTATGCTTCTCTTGAAACCCTAAAGTGCAAGGGATAACCTCTACATTACTTTCACTTCTGATAGGTGTTTTGTCATTTATGATTATGTGGAAAATGATTTTAGATATGATTTTTATTCTATTTTAAAATTTAATATCCCTTTCTTAAAATAAATGCATCCTATATTTTTTCATTTGATCAAAAATCTTATGTTAGCTGCACAACAGGTTACATGCAAAATCTCTTCTTATATAAGCAAGGAAAGAAAGCATATTATGGTTTGTTGATTAAGGCATGTTTATACCAAATTGGATGGGTTCTGGATGGGGACTCCTGACACTTAAGCTATACTTAAGCAAGGGTCCCATGCAGCCCACTACAGGATCTAAAACCGCAAAGCATGGGGTACCATAGGATAAAAATTCATATTGCTACAGGAAAGATTGGAATCTTTCCTTAAATTACAGAGCACCATGAACGTAGGCCGAAAGCTTTCAGCGGGGACTCAAGAGGGGGGGTGTTAGGACCCTAGCCTAACAATATTATGTAATACCCCATCTGTATCCAAACATTGTAACATGTATGTGGCACTTGGGGTACCTAGACATATGGGCCCATATAATGTAACCATTATAAAAGATGTAATTGATTCTTTAGTTGAAGATTCTAGCTTGGGTCCCCACTTGCATGTGAAACTAACCCTTGAGCGTTAGGGTTAGGGTTGGTAGGAGTCTTTAAAAAGGAAAGGGCATGAATGGAATGTATCATCATTTTCATATTGTATCAAAGCTTTGCTTCTAAGGAGGTTGCCCCCTCAAAGAGGCCAATGATTCTGTATTGTGATTCTGTTTTGTTCAATAAAGCTACTACATTTCCATTCATATTGCAATATTATTGCTTTCATTTCTATTAATTTTGTTATTTATTGCAATATTTGTGTGGATGTGCTTATTTTAATTGGAAGGTTCCTAACAAGTGGTAGCGGAGCAATTTCTGGGGTTGCGCTCTACTGCAACTACAACAGTTCCTGTCCTGCCAAACCGTTTCCGTTAGGTTTAATTTTTCCTTCTATTTATTCTTTTATGCAAAATATTGTGTAAAAAATTGAGTCAATTTTTTTTCTCTGTTTTAGTTTAATAGGTTAGAAACCCTGTGTCAAGGGTTTTAAAATATCATGAGGAGTTGTCGTTATTGGCTAAGCTAGATTTCCCATAAAGCGTCTAGTGAAGTGAGGGGTGATCAGACTCCAATACCCAGGCCTTAGACAACATTTGTATACGGACTTGAGCTCCCACATACCCTCGGGTATATAGGGAGACCCCCTAGGTTTAGGAGAGACCTTTAGCCCTAGGAAGCTTTCGACCATGTATCTATCCATAGTGCACCAAGCACAACACTTGGGAAGATTACCCTCTTGCATTGGTCAGAGAGGCGGGTAGTGCGCCCAAGGATATAGGCTATATCCTCCTTGGGTAGTGGCTTGAAATATTGGTCCGAGCATTATCGATCGTTGTTGCATTATATCAAAAGGGCTATGGGCAATACACACACATTGGCCTAGAGTCACCCTGTTTCTGTTGTTTGTCAAACCCCAAACACAGACTGTCGAACCTAAAAACCTTAAACACAGACTTGAGCATACTATGGAGACTACACCCACCACGGAATTGACGATACAGTAACTGTTCTTGGCCGTTAGGAACAAAACAATAATGTTAGTAATAGTCAGGTACAATGGCTGTTGTGAATACAGTCAGGATCAGTAACAAACATAATCTTGATAGTCTAGACAGTTGTTAGAACAAATGTTAGTCAATAAACAGTTAGTCAATATAGAAGGAACCTGGTGTAACAATCAATTAGTGTAAAAACAAAGTTTTGGAAAAATGTCATTTTGAGACCTAGTCCATAAAAATCATCTTGTTGCACCGATCGTTTTTATATATAGCACCCATAAGGTTTTTTTGGAGTCCAAAAATTGTCATTTTGGGGTATAGTCCATTTTGATCGTCTTTTTGAGTTGATTGTTTTGGTATATAGCACCCAAACACTTTTTCAGGACCCTTACTAAAAATAGTAATTGCTAAAACAGGAATTCTATTTTTAGTAAAGTATTTTCAGAAAGCCCAAATCACAATTCCATGGTCGGAGGAACTAGAGGGGCTATGAGGGAGATGGAGCAAACTAACCAATTGAGTGAACAGATAAGTCAATTGAGTCAACAATTCACTCAACAATTTAGTCAATTACAGGGCAAAATGTAATAGGAAATCCAACAAATGAAAGACTCTATGGGCTATTTGAATGATGAACAAAATAAATTAAGAAAGGGAGTTCATGAAAAACTACATGATGTTGAAAGCCACTTACAAGGGGCTACCCATGCATACAAACAGATTAACCATGGTGAAGTTGAAGGAAGGGTTGGTAGTTCAAGGAATTCAGAAGGGGAGGCACACAATACCATTTTTCATAATAATGCATATAAAATGCCGAAGTTAGATTTTCCAAAGTTTGATGGGAAGGACCCGGATGGTTGGTTGTGTCGAGCAGGTCAATATTTCAAGCTTCACAACATTCCTCGATATTTATGGATCACAATGGCATCTTTTAATTTTGAATTTGAAGCCCTTCAATGGTATCAATGGGTGAAATATATGAATCCCGACCTTTCTTGGGAAGACTTTGAAACACAACTACTCACTCGATTCGGCCCTAGTGAGTATGAGGACTTCACAGGAGCCCTTACAAAATTGAAGCAAACCTCCACCATTCGTGAATATCAGACTCAGTTTGAAAAATTGGCTAACCGGACAAGGGGTTTGAGTGAAGACTTTTTTAGAGTTGTTTCATTAGTGGGTTGAAGGATGATATCAAGGCCGAGGTGAAAATGTTCAAACCACAGACCATGATGCAAGCAATCGGTTTGGCTAGGCTAGTAGAGGAAAAATTCACTGCTCAGAGACGTACTTCCAAATTTCCTCAGGGTCGACCCCCATTTCCATCTAAGCCCACAACAAATTCAAGAAGTAAGTCGCCAACCATCAAGTGACTGACTCAAGAGGAAATGGAAGCTTGTAGAGCACAAGGGCTGTGTTATAACTATGATGAGAAATACTCTCTTGGACACAAATGTGTACAACAAAAATTGTATTTGCTGGATGTGGATGAATCTTCAATAAATGAACCCCATGAAGAGGAAGAGGAACATCAAGAAGAGGAGTGTATGGACGAAGGTGAAGCACAAGAGGAACCTCAGCCAGAAATTTCAGTCCACGCTCTAGCAAGAATATCTACTCCCCAAACTATGAAGGTGATAGGACATTTCAAGGGTGAGAGAATCATAATCCTTATCAACTCTGGTAGTACACATAACTTCATTGATCCTCGGGTGGCAAAAAGGCAAATTGTTATATAAATTCTTGTAACTCCTTTGAAGTCATGATAGCCAATGGAGGAACTTTTCCTTGCAAGGGTAAATGTAGAAATGTCAAGGTGCAAATAGGAGAGTACAATCTTAAGGCCGACATGTTTGCCCTTTCCTTGGGAGGATGTGATGTAGTATTGGGAACACAATGGCTTAGAACTTTGGGTCCAGTATTATGGGATTTTTCTGAACTATGGATGAAATTCAGTCAGCAAGGGACAAAATACACTCTCAAAGGGATGCAAGTTGGCACTTCCCAACTTATTTCTTCTCACAGAATGGAAAAGCTTCTAAAGAAATCATCTCACAGGATAGTGGCCCAATTGTTTGCTATACAGATGCCCAATAATAAGGAAACAAAGCAACAAGAGGAATTACAAATTCTTTTAGAGAGACACGCTCTGTTTTTGAGGAGCCCAAGGGTCTACCACCTCGGCGTGTTCATGATCATGCCATCCAACTTGTACCAGGTAGCCTTCCGCCAAATGTTCGGCCATATAGGTATCCATATGTCCAGAAATCCAAAATTGAGAAAATGGTGCAGGAATTGCTTGCAGCAGGGGTTATTCGACCCAGTGTTAGTCCATATTCCTCTCCAGTGTTGTTGGTATGTAAGAAGGATGGGTCGTGGCGGTTGTGTGTGGACTTTTGGGCACTCAATAAACTAACTGTCAAAGACAAATTTCCTATTCCTGTAATTGATGAGTTGCTAGATGAATTGAATGGTGTGCAATATTTCTCAAAGTTGGATTTGCATTCAGGCTACCATCAAATTCAACTTAAGGAAGAAGACATTCCTAAAACTACCTTTCAAACTCATGAAGGACACTACGAATTTTTGGTCATGCCCTTTGGTTTGACCAATGCACCTTCCACCTTCCAGAGTTTGATGAATGCAATCTTTTGGCCCTTCTTATGCAAATTCATTTTAGTCTTCTTTGATGATATTTTGATTTATAGTTGTACTTGGGAGGAGCATCTCAAACATCTAGATCAAGCCTTGCAACTTTTGTCTGAGAATCAACTTTATGCAAAATGGTCAAAGTGTTCTTTTGGCATGCAAGAAGTAGAGTACTTGGGTCACATTGTATCAAGGGAAGGAGTTAAAGTAGACCCCAAGAAAATTTAGGCTATACAAGAATGGCCAAAGCCTCAAACCCTCAAGGGCCTTTGAGGTTTCCTGGGTCTTACTAGATATTATCGAAAGTTTGTTCAAAACTATGGGAAGATTGCAGCACCATTAACAACTATGTTGAAGAAAAATTCTTTCATGTGGTTAGAACCAGCGGAACAAGCTTTCCGGGATCTAAAACAAGCCATGATATCGACACCGGTGTTAGCTACGCCTGATTTTTCCAAACCTTTTGTAATTGAGAGTGATGCTTCAGGTAGTGGAATTGGGGTGGTTTTGATGCAAGAAGGAAGACCATTGGCATTCACCAGCAAGGCACTATCAGGCAAAAATTTAGGAAAATCAACTTATGAGAAGGAGATGTTGGCCATTTTGCATGTTGTCAATCATTGGCAGCCATACCTCATTGGGCATCACTTTTCAATCAAAACAGACCACCAAAGTCTCAAGTACTTCTTGGAGCAACGAGTAGCCACACCGGAACAACAAAGGTGGGTCTCTAAATTGTTGGGGTATGATTATGAAATCATTTATAAAAAAGGAAAGGAGAATATAGTGGTTGATGCACTTTCATGCCAATATGAAGATCAAAGCATGTTGTATGCCATATCAACACCACTTCCTCAATGGGCCAATCAGCTCAAGAAAGAGATGACTAAGGACTCTAGTTTGCAATCTATGATTCAACAACTCCAAGATGATCCTAACTTGTGCCCAGGATATGTGTGGGATGGACAACATTTGAGGTATCATGATCGTTTGGTCGTTCCTGAAAATTTGCAAATGCGAGAACTCATATTGTAGGAAATGCATGCGTCACCCACCGCAGGACATTCAAGGTTTCTTAAAACCTATGAAAGGGCCAAACACACTTTCTTTTGGAAGGGAATGAAAAAGGACATTCAAACCTTTGTGGCAGAATGTGATACGTGCCAACGGATGAAGGGAGAAATGATTTGCACCCCAGGCACACTTCAACCTCTTCCAATTCTGACATAGGTGTGGACTAACATCTCTATGGATTTCATTGAAGGCTTGCCAAAATCTAGGGGTAAATCAGTCATTCTGGTGGTAGTGGATCGTCTCACAAAGTATGCTCATTTTTGTTCCTTAGCCCATCCCTATACTACCTTTGTAGTTGCCCAAATCTTCATGGACTCCATCTTTCGCCTACACGGTATGCCCAAATCTATTGTTTCTGATAGAGACCCTACTTTTACCAGTCACTTTTGGCAGGAACTGTTTAAATTGCAAGGCACTCACCTTAAAATGAGCTCAGCGTACCACCCTCAAACAGATGGTCAAACGGAGATTATCAACAAATGCTTGGAGACATACCTCCACTATTTTGCATCAAAACATCCTACATAGTGGGCTAAATGGCTTCCTCTAGCTAAATGGTGGTATAACACTTTGTATCACACAACTACCAAGGTCACGCCATTTGAAGCAGTATATGGCCATCCCCCACCGACACCTTCCTCCTACATTCCAGGTAGCTCCTAAGTTTAGGCAATAGATACTGTTGTCACATTTTGCAAAGGGGTACCAATTCTGAAAATCTGTAAAAGGTTGCTGCTACCTTCCTTCTCTCTCCTCTCTTCCAATTTCCTTCATGCTCTCTCCGCCTTTCAGCTGTCTATTTTCTGTTCTGCATCTTTGTTGTTTCAAGTGTTTTTCAGTAGTTTCAGCAGGTGGGCAAGATGCCCCAAAAAATTCTAAGTGTTGAGCCCGCCCGAAGTCGCAGCGACGTCGGGCGGCACTCATTGTTTCGTGCGACATTGGGCGGGCAGTGATAAAGTTGCCCAAAATTTCTCTAAGTGTTGAGGCTGGCGCCGTCCGACGTCGCCCGGTTTCGCTGCGCCGTCCGACGTCGCGCCTGTTTTTGTGCGCCATCGGACGGAAGAAGAAAAGTGTAAGAAATTTAGGCTAACTGTTGGCTGCCTTGCGTCGTCCGACGTCACCCGATTTCGCTGCGTCGTCCGACATCGCGCCTCTTTTCGTGCGCCATTGGGCGGACCAAGATGGAAGAAGTCAAGCGAAAATTCCTAAGGCAAGAGCCTCCCGCCGTCGCTGGATTTCTTTGCGCCGTCCGACGTCGCGCCAGTTTTGAGCGACATTGGGCGGAAGAGGAAGAATGAAAAGAGAGTGGTTTCTAAGTAGAGACCCGTCCGTCGTCGCCGACTTCCTTAAGCGCCTGTCGTCACCTCCCCCTTGTCAGCAGATATCAGCAAGTGACTTCGGTCATTTCCCCCTTCATCAGCGGACTTCAGATCAAGGCCAAATGTGCAGTTTTGGGATGTGTGTCAAGATGTGACAGAAGGTGTGCCACCAAGGTACAGGGTAGATGAACATTGAAGAACCAACCATACTGTGCCTACCGCATTAACTGGACCTAACTGCTCACCTACCAGATCCGCACAGGAGCTGTCCCATTTCCAGGTAGACCTTGCTGCAGGTACGCTCATGGCCCGCAGAGGTCAAATCTCAGCAGCTTTTGGCAGCTTTTGCAGCTTTTGTCAGGTCTAGAATCTTGTGCCTAAATGTAATTTGGGGGGAAATTCCTGCTATAAATAGCAGTGTGCTTTCATTGTAAAAGGGGGGAAGAGGGACATATTGCTAGAGAGCTTTTGCTGTATCAGACACTTGCTTCTAATTTAAAAGCATCCTTGGCTCTATTACTTGTCTTGTTCTTTTATGCTGCCTTCTGCAAATATTTCTGCTTTATGTTCATTTATTTTTCTGATTGCTGTAATTCTGAATCTGAATTAGAGCATTGGCAATTAGATGAATCTGGAATATGAAACTGAAGGATACATAAGGACGAGTAATAGTAATAGTTTCTGTTACATGCTTTTGCTTTAATTGTTGTTGGTTTGTGTACTAGCTAGTAATCGTGTTGCTTGTTCTTCCTCACCCCTAGCACATGACATTTACATTTCTTTCAGCATTTTATTATCTCTTTCCAGCACTTTTATCCAAAAAATCAAGTAGATTAGTATAGGAAGCCGGCCTTCTCCGGAGATTGGCACGGAAGGCATTCCTTCCTTCCGGCCTTTCAATCTGCTGGGCGAATCTAGGGCGCAATAGATTAAAATCCTTTCCTTAGTGGCAGATTCGTAACCAACAGTTTCTCTGGCACGCCCGGTGGGACACGAGTGTTCCACCCCAAAAACAGAATCGAAGCATCGGTGTTCGCTTCATTGCTGTCAAATCTGAACACCTGGCGACTCTGCTGAACCTGAATATTCTCTGAGTCCTGAAGACCAGTCCAATATCAAAAGCTCCTTCATGCATACAAGATGGAGAGTTAGGAACGCAGGACCACAAGAGCCTGAGTTTTACGAGCTCGACATCAACGCTGCTGGAGAGCACCCGAGGCTAATTGATTATCAAGCCCATCAAGACGAAGCTTTTGAGCATACAACTGAGACTGAGGAGACAACTTCAGAAAGCACAGAAGATTATCACGATATTGATCAGCTCGATCAAGACGCAAATATGGCAAATCCTCAGCCAAATCCTCCTGACCTGTTTCCGACAGTTGACTCTACGGGACCCCTCAATCTAGCTGATCAAGATGTTGTTCCGCCCGCTGCATTGAAGGCTATTCCCACGTATGATGGAACTGGGAAGACGACCTATGAGCATATTCAAGATATCCTGGCCTTGGCTGCGCTTCACGCCATCACTAATGAAAGTGTCAAGACCCGGCTGTTGGCTCTCTCTCTGCGAGGGAAGCTTCTATATTGGTATAGATCCTTGCCGGAGAACACTATTACGGGATGGGCTCAACTGGCCGGACGGCTAGTTAAAGGCTTCAATGAGTCTGCGGATCCTTCCTCACTGCTGCACCAGTTCCAAACCATTCAACGGCATCCACAAGAGGAGATCTCAGATTTCAATGTGAGATTTGCGAGATCATGGAAGAGAGTACCCATTGAACTGCGTCCTTCAGACGGACAAGCTGCTCACTACTACCTCAGAGCGTTCAACTCAGACATCTGTTTGGTCATCAAGTTGGCTCGTGTAAACACTTTCCCTGAGTTGTATGAGGCAGCCCAGAGGGCAGAGCTAGACATGATTGCCATAGGTAGACTCCCGCATAAGATGCAACCACCGATCTACCCTGATTTCCCGCAGTCACAATATCCACCGGCGTCCGCTGGGGCGCCTTCCTCATCCAATGCATATCAAAATCCACCATGGAATCCCGCACCAGTTGTGTCTCAATTTCCGCCCCAAGTGCATTTTCCCAATCCGCCGGCGCCTCAACTCCCGTCTGCCCCTCAATATCCATCACTTCCCGCTCCCCCACAGTACCCGACATTGCCTCCACCACCACCGCTAGCGCCTTTGCCTTCGCCAGCCCAGCCTGCACAACCGGATATGGACATACAGAATAAGATCCTGCAGGAAGTGCGGACTCTTTCTACTGGTTACCGGACGCTGTCCAATGATATGGCCATCATGAAGAAGAAGCAGGCCCAACAAGAATTTGCTCCAAGGAGGTCTTATCCTCCTCCCGCACTGACGAGAGACCAAGTGGCTCAAAGGCCGCCAGCGAGAAATGCTCCCAATAACGCGCAGTCGAGCACACCAGACAATGTGCACTGGTGCTTTACGTGCAATGACCCTCACGGGGAGGCTACCTGTATGCTGCATCAACATTATCTTCAAACTCTTGAAGGCAGCATCCCGCCGGATGATGAAGTCAACATGCTTAGAGAAGAAGGAAGCAACTTTGCGGTCTCCGAAGAAGACCCAGTGTCTATTCTGACCAGGGAAGGGAAGAAACCGATAGAGGTAGAGGCAGCCCAAATGCAGCCTTTGAAAGTATACACTAGGCGAGAAAAGGCGCCACCTGCTGCGAAAGTCCTTGACAAAGCACCCTTGCCTCCACCAGCAAAAGAGAAGGCGCCACCCACGAAGGCCCCAGAGGTTCAACCTCCAGCGGAAACCAAGGAGCAGGCTCGAGAAAAGCTCAAGTACCCGTCGTTGACAAAGCGACAGAGGGTCGAGGCCACGCAGCAGTACCGTACCAAGTACGAGCCAACAAAAGAAACAGAAGTGCCCAGTACTTCAGCTTACAACATTGTTGATGAGCTCAAGAAGACCCCGACGAAGATCAGCATGTACGATGCTCTGCAGCTTCCTGGACAAGTAGATTTGCTACACGAGTCTCTGAAGACCTCAACAGGAGGAAAGCCACCGCAGCCTGTGCTAGCTCAACCCTTGACAACTTCAATCACGGGTAAGAACAGACCACCGCCATTTTACTTGTCATTGCAGATGGAGGGACACGTAGTGCATAACTGCATTATTGATTCCGGCGCGTCAACCACCGTCATGCCAAGGGCGGTCTGTGAAGAAATCGGCATGGAGTACACTAGAAGCAGCCAAGGCGTCTTGCAGCTAGATGGCACTCCTGTGAAGACAGTTGGCGTCATCAAAGATATTCCTATCCGGTTGCACAAGGCACCTGAGGTTGTGGTCATTCAAGAAGTTGTGGTTGTTGACCTGGAGCCCTACTTTGGCATGTGCCTCTCGAGAGAATTTACCGCCAAGCTGGGTGGATATCTCTCGATGGACTACTCTCACATGGAGATCCCCTTCAAAGGGAGTAAAGTCAAGATTTACAATGGAAAACCCTCAACTTTCTTAGTTGAAAAGATACCAGGGGAGGGGTTGCAAGACGATGTTGTCCATCTGGTCACTGAATTTGACAAAGAGGTGAACTTGGTGGAGAAAGCCATACAGCAGCTGCAAACGGAGGATGAGTTCTCCTTGCAAGACTTCAACGCCATGATCGAATCAGACATAGGCTGTTACTCCATCACCCAGC
This sequence comes from Wollemia nobilis, assembly GCA_028583015.1. Lineage (NCBI taxonomy): Eukaryota > Viridiplantae > Streptophyta > Pinopsida > Araucariales > Araucariaceae > Wollemia > Wollemia nobilis. The sequence goes on from JAQPPZ010017128.1 coordinate 5,094,787, forward strand.
CCGAGAAGCCGAAGGAGACAGTAAAAGAGGACATAGGCCCTGCCCCAAATGAATTGTGGAAGTTGTACTTTGATGGCGCCAGATGCAAAAACGGCGCCGGGGCAGGGGTCCTCCTAGTCTCGCCATCGGGAGAGCAAAAGGATTACACCTACAGGCTGGCGTGGAGTTGCACCAATAATGCGGCAGAGTATGAAGCCTTGTGTTTAGGGTTGAAGAAGGCGGAGAGGCTGGGAATCAAGCAATTGCAGATCTTTGGAGATTCCGAGTTAGTGTGCAAGCAAATCACAGATAAGTGCACTGCAAAGAAGCACTATCTTAAGGCATACCGTAATCGGGTCTGGGACTTGCTGGAATCATTTGAATCCTTGAATGTCAAATCTATTCCCAGGGAGAAGAACAGACATGCGGACATCTTGGCATCCATTGGAGCCAGGTACGTCCCGACTGATGACACTATGCAGAAGCCGAAGCCGGTTCGTACCATCTACAGGCCTTCTGTGCCTGATAAGGACACCCACTGGCAGGTGTTCGATTGTGACGAGGATATCGTCAATTTTTTAGTACATGAAGCAAGTTCAATCGAAGGTAGAGACCCTGATGACGAGCAGTACGAGGGGTTAATACAGTTAAAAAATAATCATGTCCCAAAAGGACTGATTACCCTAGAGAGCCTATTTGATCAGAATGATAGAGCCATATCTCACAGGATCAAGGTAGACTCGAAGCAGTACAGGGACCTGGAATTAGAGCCTGGAAAGGTGATCAAGGTCGGAATAGACTGCACCGCCGAGGAGCTAGAGCAGATTCGGGCCCTGTGCAAGGAGTACCCAGACATTGTAGCCTGGTGTTACCAGGATTTGAAGGGGTACGACAGAGAGATTATCCAGCACACCATAGAGCTGGAGGAAGGTGTGAAACCCTTCAGGCAGAAGCAGAGAGCGGTTAACCCGAAAATCGAGGCCATGATGAAAGCCGAGCTCTTGAAGATGCTGGAAGCAAAAATCATCTATCCTATCAAGCATTCTTCTTGGGTCGCAAATCTGGTCCCCGTCAGAAAGAAAAATGGAGATATTCGCCTTTGCGTGGATTTTCGCAATTTGAACCAGGCCTCGCTGAAGGACCATTATCCGCTCCCACAAATTGATCAAATCCTTCATGTGGTCGCAGGAGCCCAACGGTTCTCTCTTCTTGATGGATTTTCTGGCTACAACCAGATATGGGTGAAAGACGAGGACCAGCACAAGACAACGTTCACCACCAAATGGGGGACGTTCGCCTATCAGCGCATGCCATTTGGCTTATCCAATGCTGGGGCCACATTCCAGAGGGCCATGGACCTGGCATTCCGTGAACTGCTCAACAAAATCATTGTCATCTACTTGGATGACATGATTGTGTTTTCACACAGGAGAGAAGACCACACCTCCCACCTGCGGCAAGTATTTGAAAGGTGTCGTGAATTCGGCATATCCATCAACCCTAAGAAGTCAGTCTTTGCGGTGAAGGAGGGAAAACTGTTAGGCCATGTCATTTCTGAGAAGGGCCTTGCAGTTGACCCCGACAGAGCAGAGGCTCTTCTCCGTTTGTCAATCCCGGTCAATAAGAAAGGGCTGCAGTCATTCTTCGGCCAGATCAACTTCGTAAGGAAGTTTGTGCCCGACTTTGCCCAAGTAATCAAGCCTATGGCCGAGCTCTTGAAGAAGGATGCTGACTTTGTCTGGACCGAAGAGAGAAAGAAAGCCTTCGAGGAGATCAAGGCCAGGATTGCTCAAGCACCAGTGTTGATAAATCCAGACTACTCTAAGGATTTCATCCTTTACGCAGTGGGAGAACCCGAAAGCTATGTTGCGGTTCTGACTCAAAAGGGAGACGACGGCGAAGAGCGACCAATAGCTTTCTTGAGCCAAGTAATCCAGCCGCACGAAGAAAGGTACAATTTTATTGAGCGGCAAGTGCATGCAGTCATGAGGTCCTTGAAGAAATTTAAGCACTTTGTCTCTCAGAGCCGGATTACTGTCTTCGTGATACATCCCGATGTCAGAAATTTCATCATTCAAGGGGAACCTGGTCACAAGAGGGCAGGATGGATTGCCAAAATCCAAGAGTTCGATATAGAGGTGCGACCCACCAAGCTAATCCGAGGACGGGCTCTATGTCAGGAATTGGCCAGAAGTGCTGCAGCCGAGCTCTCTGCTTGCCAGTGGGAAGATCCAATGATAGAAGGTAACTTTGCCAACTCCTTATCAGAGGAGAGCGACTGGACAAATGATTTAGTGTGGTATTTCGGCACAGGGAGATGTCCAGATCAGCTCAATGCCTCACAAAGAAGGAGGTTTAGGCTCAACGCCTTAAAGTATGTACTACGCCCCGAGGGGCTGTATTTTAGAAACATTGACGGCATCCTTTTGCGATGCGTCAAAGAATCAGATAAGCCGAAGGTCCTAGGCGAGTTCCATTTTGGAATGTCGGGAGGACACCATTCGGGAAGGCCAACGGCCTTAAAAATTATCAGAGCGGGCTATTATTGGCCCACCCTCTTCGCAGATGCGCACGCGGTCTGCCAAAAATGTGAGAAATGCCAAAGGTTCGCCGGCAGAAACAAGAATGCGCCTATGCCCCTCCAGCCAATTCAGGATGAGGCTCCCTTTCAGCAGTGGGGCCTGGATTTTATTGGGACAATAACGCCAAATTCTTCGGCAGGGCATAAGTTCATTCTGACAGCCACGGATTACTTCACCCGATGGGCTGAGGCGATACCTACCAAACATGCCGACCAGGAGACGGTCATCGGTTTCCTTGAAAGTCTGATCACCCGCTTCGGGATTCCAGAAGCTATAGTGACAGACAACGGTCCAGGGTTCGCAGGTGTTGTACTCACGGAATTCACCTACAAGTACGGGATCTACCATAAGATGTCTTCAAATTATTACCCGCAGGGAAACGGCCTGGCCGAGTCCACCAATAAGAATCTCATGAAGATTATAAAGAAGACCGTGGAAAGAAACAAGAGGTCCTGGCACCTGCTTCTGGACCGAGCGCTATGGGCAGACCGTATCTCCTTCAAAAAATCCATCAAAACGTCGCCATATGCGCTCGTGTACGGGAAAGAGGCCGTCTTGCCGACTCATATTGAGATGCCCGCACTCTGGCTGTTAGAAGATGAAAAGGGCGACGCGGACCCCGTTGATGCCCGGCTGGCTCAGTTACTGCAACTCGAAGAGGAAAGAGAAAAAGCTTATCAAGCTTTTGTCAAGCACGCCGAGACTACACAGAGCTGGTTCTCAAAAGGAACTACCGCCCGAGTCTTCAAGATTGGGGACTTAGTGCTGAAGTGGGATTCATACAAAGCAAAACCAGGCAATCATGATAAGTTCGACGCCTTCTGGGAAGGCCCATTCCAAGTTGCCCGGGTGAACCAGTTCAACTCATTCGTGCTGAGGGACATGGAGGGTCAGATCCTTCCGATACCTGTTAATGGCTTTCACCTGAAAGCCTATCATCATTGAAAGTTTCCAGAGATCTTCCCTTGTACATATTTCATTTTCTGCAGCTTTAAGTTTGTTTCCTTTTCCGAATGTAAATATTGCTTTCAGTAGAAGTAATTTCCTGCTTTAAACCCGAGAAAATGAGCCAAGTGTTTTGTAGAAGAAGTGCCTGGTAGTTTGGGAGAAAGGCCGGATGTAAAGCAAGAGAGTGGAAAAATTCTAAGTGTTCAGAAGGCAGAAACGCTCGCCGTCGCGCAAATTCGCAGCGACTCCCGGAGGCGCGCACCAAATTCAGCGACTTTGGGAGAAAGGTCGAGGCTTGAAAAATGGCTAAGGCAGGAGCGCCGTCCGAAGTCGCTCCAAAACCTTGCGAAGTCGGGCGTCGCTCTAAAATTTTTGCGACGCTGGGAGGTGCCGAAGTCAACGCAAGCAAATGAGAGCAGGCAAAATTTGTCTAAGTATGGAAGCGCCGACCGAAGTCGCAGCGACGCCGGGAGGCGCTCCCTGTTCCGTGCGACAGCCGACGGAGTTCGAGCAAAAAAGAAGAAAATTTTCAAAGTGTCAGCGCCCACTGTCGCTCCATTTCGGAGCGACGCCCGGCGGCGCTCATCTTTCCAAGCAAACCTCGGCGGGCCCGTTCCAAAAGGCGTGAGAAAGCAATGAAAAATTCTAAGTGTCAGCCGTCCAAAGTCGCGCATTTCTCTGGGCGACGCCGGCCGGCGCTCACTTTTTGAGCGAACTTGGGCGGGACAAAGACTTTAGAGGGAAGAAAAGATGCAAAATTTTCCTAAGTCCCCACCCACCAAGGCACCAAACGCCCGAAGTCGCTCATTTTTTCAGCGAAGTCGGGAGTCGCTCCCCTTTTCGAGCGAAGGTCGTCCAACGCAGTTTTCAAAGTAAAGAGCCTCGTAGCGCGTGCCCATGTGGCGACGGATGACGTCATCAACGACACATGTTTCAAAAGTGAAAAATGATTGCGCGGCTTTCAAGACAGATTTCATTAAAGGGAAAGCACGCCCTGGGCCCATAAAGTACAAGTTGCGCTCCCCAACGAAGATCTCACGCACGGCTGCCGGGGAATAACGACGCCACTCACCCACTTTGCGCAACAGACTTTAACTCTACCATCCGCCATTAATGACTTCCTTTTTACCCATCTCTGTAAAAAGGGCTCATTCACTCAATTTACTATCAGAATTAACTGGAGAAGTTCGAGCTGCGCCAGAAAGATAAAATTCAAATTGCTTTCGCGCCAGGGCATGCACCGGACCCGAATTGCACAATTAGGAGGGTCAGCCTAGACGAGCAGACAAGCAGGTGCGTCGACGGCAAGAAAATGAGGGGTTTCCTCAATTCTGAGCTAAAGCAGCCACTATCAGCCTCAAAATGGCTGTCACAGCCAATACCCCTGGCGAATTTCAAAAATCAGTACATATATTCTATACTCGCCTGGGTTTTGGGTTGCGGCACTGACGCAGTGGTGCACCCATACCAAATCTCTCTTGCGGAGTGCATCCTGCATGGGGAATTCTATGACCCCAATGCCCCGAAAAGAGGAACGCGGCCAGTCTATTTCGACTGGGCAGACTGGGTGGCGTACGCTATCCACTCGAACCTCGTGGAGCTGCAAGAGAAGAGAAGCACGGAGTTCAGGCACTGTTCATTTCTGGCGTGGTTGTGCCTGTTCCATATGCACAACAGAATGAAGACTGTTCCAGTTCAGAAGGAGGACGAGAAGGGAGTGCAGCTACCGGTGTATGAATGGACTGACTTTTTATACAGGAAGGGGTCATATTATGATTTTAATTTCAAGTTCTTGGGCATTGCCCTGGCCCTCTTCAACGGCAAAGCGTCACGTCCTCCTCTGTATATGACAAAGCACCTGGTGCAACAAGAAATTGGAGACACATTTAGGTTGACTCAGGGCGTCGTCATCAGGGTCTACGGATTCAAGGGCAAGCCTTTTCTGCTGCCCTACTTTTGCACAGAATATCACTTCGGCCTGGAAGCAGCGCGGCAAATGGACTACGTGGAACAAGAATTTGGTCAAGGACGGAAAAAGAGCCCCATCTTCACCTATCCTATCATCTGGGGCGATGTTGAGGTCCACGAGGTCGGGCAACACGCATATTTGACAGATACCCTCCTAAGTTTCGGCCTGGTGCAGCTTCCTCAGCGCTGGAAGTACGACCCGCTTGGAGCAAAAGGGAAGTTCGTGCATGTCTGCCCACGGAAAGAAATTATGGGAGAAAGAAATAATCCAACAGGAAGCGATTTGGAGTGGCATATCGAAAAAATGCAGTCACTCCCGCCATGGCACGACTTCTATTGTATAGAAGCGGAGTATGATCCCAAGCACAACAATGATCACAAAACGGGATCGGTCGGTTACAGGAGAATGCTCGCAAAGGTGGCGCCACTGGGCTGGAGTGAGGACAAAATAGCCGAATGTTGGATAATGAGGTGCCGTACAGGGCATGACAAGTCGGAGAAGCTGCTGGCCAGTGACCACGAGTTCTCCAAACTCTACGACAACAACGTTGACAAGTGGCAGCCGCTCGTGTTCCGTGATATCGTGCCCCGAGGCGCCCGACCTAGGCATAAAAGGAGGCCCCCACCTCAACAATTAGTCACGCAAGGCACTTCAAGTGGTGAAGCGTTAAGGAGCCAAGGAGTGGGCCCAATGATACAGTCGACCCCAGAAAGGTCGCAGCAGTCAGAGAAGGAGCCCGAGCAGTCAACTGGTGGAGCAGAAGAGAGCGTGGAGCCGTCAAGGTCAAAGCCCAAGTACCGGTTCACAATGTCAAGCACAGCTCCCGATGCATCAACCACCCCCGCTGCACCAGAAAAAGCAGCCGCGCCCAAAGAGAAAAAGAGAAAAAGGTCTGAGAAGACCAAGGAGAAGCGGCCAACGCCTGTAAAGGAGACTGTGCACCAAACCAGGGTGACCCCGCAAAAGGGGGCTGTTGCGAGTGAAATCGTGACCATCCCAGATAACAGCCCGCAGAAGGAGACAGACGCGTGGGTCGCTGGAGTCATCCAAACACCAACTCAGGCGGAGCTCGTAGGTACGCATTCTCTGCCTTCGCAACAAACCCCAAAAACCCTACCTGCTGCACTTTCCTCCCCCGCCTCTGAACCCATTCAGGCTGCCTCATCCCAGTCCCCCTTTACGCAGCCTCAGCCTAGCCCACAGACATTTGGCCATTTCGCCCAGGATCCCAACGCCTTTCTAACCCTAGGCCAAACCCTAGGTCTGTCTAACATGGCCAGCGCTGAAGAAAGCCCTTCATCCCCTCACCGTTCATCCCCCGCGGCCACCGCCCTAGAGAACCCATCTCCCCCTCCGCAAGAGCCGCCCACTTCTTCCAAAGCTCAGTCGCCTTCAAAGGCGGCTGGATCTTCTGGCGCGCCCCCTACTTCCCTGTTCGCAGGAAAAATGCCGCAGCAGGATTCAGCTTTGGCGTCCCCTCTGTTCGGAGAGTTGGAGCTGGCGGAAAAGCAGCTACAAATTGCAGATGACCAGCCTCTGGCGGCCAAGGCAGCCCAAGGCTCCCTCTCTCTTTTCCAGGGAGTCAGGAAGCGAAGAGGAGAAGAGATCGCCGTTCCAGAGAAGCGCGCCAAGTTCGACCTGGATAGAAGGGTAATCCATACGGAGAAAAGGGTGCCCAAAGTCAAAAAGCCTATCAAGGACATGACCGACGAAGACTATGAGTACCAGACCAAGGACCAGAGCTTTGATGATATCGTCGAGGAATATGAGATAGGCAGAATCCGGCGAAAGGCGGACAAACTGTTAATCAAGCGGCTGGAGACGAAGCAACAACTATACCAGCTCCAAGATGACAAGAGGGAGCTAGAAGAGAATCTAGCCAAGACACAAGCGCAGCTGGAGACTACCCAGGAGGAAATTGGTAAACTAAAAGAGCAACTTGCAGCTGCTCAAAAGGAGACAGTGGATCAAAAGGCGGCTGCAGACCAGCTGGCCAAGGAGAAGGAAGGCGCACTGGCGCAGGTTGCAGAGGAAGAATGAAAACAATGGTTTCTAAGTAAAGACCCGTCCGTTGTCGTCGACTTCCTTAAGCGCCCGCCGTCACCTCCCCCTTGTCAACAGATATCAGCAAGTGACTTCGATCATTTCCTCCTTCATCAGTGGACTTCAGATCAAGGCCAAATGTGCAGTTTTGGGATGTGTGTCAAGATGTGACAGAAGGTGTGCCACCAAGGTACAGAACCATACTGTGCCTATCGCATTAATTGGACCTAACTGCTCACCTACCAGATCCGCACAGGAGCTGTCCCATTTCCAGGTAGACCTCACTGCAGGTACACTCATGGCCTGCAGGGGTCAAATCTCAGCAGCTTTCAGCAGCTTTTGCAGCTTTTGCCAGGTCTAGAATCTTGTGCCTAAATGTAATTTGGGGGGAAATTTCTGCTATAAATAGCAGTGTGCTTTCATTGTAAAAGGGGGGACGAGGGACATATTGCTAGAGAGCTTTTGCTGTATCAGACACTTGCTTCTAATTCAAAAGCATCCTTGGCTCTATTACTTGTCTTGTTCTTTTATGCTGCTTTCTGCAAATATTTCTGCTTTATGTTCATTTATTTTTCTGATTGCTGTAATTCTGAATTTGAATTAGAGCATTGGCAATTAGATGAATCTGGAATATGAAACTGAAGGATACATAAGGACGAGTAATAGTAATAGTTTATGTTACATGCTTTTGCTTTAATTGTTGTTGGTTTGTGTACTAGCTAGTAATCGTGCTGCTTGTTCTTCCTCACCCCTAGCACATGACATTTACATTTCTTTCAGCATTTTATTATCTCTTTCCTGCACCTTTATCCAAAAAATCAAGTAGATTAGTATAGGAATCCGGCCTTCTCCGAAGATTGGCACGGAAGGCATTCCTTCCTTCCGGCCTTTCAATCTACTGGGCGAATCTAGGGCGCAATAGATTAAAATCCTTTTCTTAGTGGCAGATTTGTAACCAACAGATACCACTCTTCATCAATATGCAACACTTCAACACCTCAAGGAGAATTTGGAGATGGCCTAGAACTATATTTATCAGCAAGCTGATCGACACCATTCAAAGCATAGTTTTGCTATAGGGGACATGGTCTTTCTTCGTCTACAACCATACAAAAAATCCTTGGTTTAGTTTTGTGGATGCCAAAAACTTGCAGCAAAATTCTATGGTCCTTACCAGGTATTATAGCGGATTGGTGTAGATGCCTACAAACTTGACTTACTGCACATCTCCATGAATCATCCAGTCTTTCATGTTGAAGAAGGTCATTGACAACAAGGTACAGGTTAATTCAACACTACCTGAGTTAGATGAAGAAGGATCCATCATTTTGGAGCCCGAACAAATTTTGGACTGGCATTTTCGAACTCTTCGTAACGATACCATGACTAATGTTCTTGTACAATGGCAAGGACTTCAACTAGAAGATGCCACATGGGAGCTGTTTCACCACCTATAGCAGCAGTTTCCTCATCTTAAGCTTTGAGGACAAAGCTTTTTTGAAGGGGAAGGGCATGTTAAAACTCCATTCTAACAATATTATGTAATGCTCCATCCGAACATGATCATGTAATACATTGTAATGTGTATGTGGCACTTGGGGCTACTAGACGTATGGGCCCATATAATGTAATTGTTATAGAAGATGTAACTGATTCTTTAGTTGAAGATTCTAGCTCGGGTTCTCACTTGCATGTGAAATCGACTCTCAAGCATTAGGGTTAGGGTTGGTAGGAGTCTTTAAAAAAGCAAGGGCAAGAATGGAATATATCATCTTTTCCATATTGTATTGAAGTTCTCCTTCTAAGGAGTTTGCCTCCTCAAAGAGGCCAACGATTCTGTATTGTGATTCTATTTTGTTCAATAAAGCTTCTGCATTTCCATTCGTATTGCAATATTACTGCTTTCATTTCTATTAATTATGTTATTTATTGCAATATTTGTGTGGATGTGCTTATTTTAATTAAAGGTTTGGGGCTGGAGGATTAAAGCAACCGAAGAGACTTTTTAGGGCCAGGTGGCATCTCAAGTTTAGTCTAACTCTCTTTCCATCTCTAATGCAATTCCGGATTTATCTCAATCGTCATACGAGGTAAACGTTTTTGTCAACATGGGACCAAAATTCTGCTGAAATGCTCCTAAACTTTCTCTCTAGGTACCTGCTGAAAACTTTCCCCTTTTCTGCCGCATGTGACCCTTATCCTTAGTCTTGGTGGTGACGAGGCCACCGTGGTCAGGCATAACTACTTTTTAAATCATAATGGTGGTAATTGTCAAAGGAGTGATGTAATAGGCACCACTATGACTTGCTATAATGGAAATTGGAACAAAGAGAAAAAATTAAAGAAAATCTAAATACAAGCACAATTCACTGCTTTGAGATTTAACAGACATCATGGAAAGGGAGAGACTATGTTAAATGTCATGAAGACGAACCCATAGATCTCCCAACAAAAAATTGTGAAATCACTTTCTCTAGGCAAGGGCCGTACTTCCCATACCCTTGAAATCATTCTGCATAGAATTGAACTGATAGAATGTGCACAACGATTTTGTTCAATCACAAGGATGCCATTCACCATTTGCTAACTCAATGGGACCACCGTTCTGAAAATAGTCATTGCTCAACTGGGGAATTGCCATTCAAAAGCAAGGAGGGCATAAAAAATAGGCAAAGACATTTCCATTTCCATTGTACATATCATCTATATTCGGGGCTATATTAGCTGAAATGTTGTTGATAACAATGCCGTCTACGCTGTATCCATCATCTTGATTGGGGTCTATTTTAGCTGAAATGTTGTTGATAACATGCCATCCATGCCGTATCCATCATTTGGATTAGGGGTGATTTTATTTGAGACCTTGTTTATAGCAATGCTATCCATGCCGTCGATTGTATTACTGCAGCCATAGACAAGGAAGGGAGTAATGCCATCTAGGTAGATGAATTGGAATGATATGTTGTTAGCTTGCTTGGCACAAGGTTGACCAAACCTCAAATGCAGTTGAAAGTATGCATGCCATCCACATAGAGCATGTTGTCGTAGAGGAACCCATGTTTGTCATCTAGCATGGTGCGGTCTAGTTGAGAGGAAAAGCTGTCCATGGAATAGCAGCTGTCTAGGTAGAGTGCCAAGCTGCAGTCCTCACCGGAGAGATTGTTGTCCAAATCAATGGAGTAGAAGTTGAATTCTACTAAGTGTTGATTATTGTCCTTGGAAGGTGTTGTTGTCCATTGCCCTTTTACCCATGCTGTCCAACAAGGGTGAGAAATTGCTCTCCCTTGTCATGGTGCCATCATGAACGTTGCCATCTTAGATAAAGGGGGTGACTTTTAAGAGAGCTAGCATGCCGTCTAAGCCATGAAGACGAAGACCACCGCCCACATCCTTTGTCAAGTTGCTGTCCACATTCCTTGATAGGTTGTAGTCCATATTTATGTCGACCACATTTGTAGTATGTCATCCATGCTGGACCTATTGTCATTGTCTTAGTGCATGTTGTCTAGGGAATAGAAACCATCCAAAGGACAATCATATCTGCTGTCTAGTATGCTGCCATCTAAGCGTTGAATCACACTACCATGGAGCATGCCTTCTTGGTAGAGTGTGTTGTCCATGTTGCAAAGATCACCTCAGAGCAAGTGCTGATTGCCATCTGAGATAATGAGGTAGGCCAAGGTGTGGATGGCATCAAAGTCCTTTAAGATCATAGCATCATCCAATAAGGTTGTTGTCCAAGGTTGAGATTATGTTGAGCAACCTTGTTAGTCGTCATAACCATCCTGATCCAGGGTGTTGTCTAAGTGTGTGAGGTGGTCATCCAAACCAAGCACCAAGGCCTTGTTAGTGTGTCTTGCCAGATGTACAAGTCGTTTGGCATGTATGCAAAGTGCTTCATGGTTGTCTAGAAGTAGGAATCCCTTCTAACACAATGGTTTGATGAGTGCCAAAAAGATGAGGGTGTGCCCAAATAGTCGTGAGACTATGTGACACCTTTGATAAATTATACATAGGCAAACACTCCTAGAGTGCATTTGCTGGGTGGTGAACTGCATTCACTGCTGGCTTGGGGAGGAGAATTATCAGTTCCAATGTGGTCAACACAATGCTACTGTTGCACGGGGCAGCCTAGCTTCCAGAGTAGTGTGTTTAGGGAGTGTCGACATTGATAGGGGCAGCCAGCACCAACAAGGGTGGCCACCAAAATGCTGATGAGAAGGATGGCTGTTCGATCAACCACCCTCTCCATTCAAACACATGTTTGATTTGGTGGAAGGTGTAGGGTAGTTGTCGAGCACTAATTGCAACAATTTTGAGTAGTTTAATAGTTAACCATAGGGCTTGTCGGTTATTGTATGTGTGTGTCACATAGTGTTGTCGCATGTGTAGGTGTGACCATAGTTGGAATAATCACATCTTGGGTTAAACTTGGTACTCCAAGTTTGGAGATTTTACTAGCAACTCGGGAAAACTTGGCAATAAAAAAAACCGAAGAAAATATTTCAATTAAAAAATACATTTTAAAATATTTCAATTAAGCTGATTTTATATTACATATTCATACAAAAGATTACAATTACAATTCTTGATCATGAAATCCAACCAAATACATAATACAAATTTTAAATTTCAAAATATAAAGCAGTTTTTAAATTGCTTTTTGTTTTCCCTCCCTCCCCCTCAAACTAATTAGTTGGATTTGTCTTTGGATAGGTGCCTGAATTGTAGGCTTTTTAGGTGTGGGATTATCATGGTATATTTCCTCCAATCCTCTCAAACGTTTTGCTTCCACCTCTAGTGCCTCGATGGCCTCTGCGGTAAATTCGGTACCCATCAAGCTCTTGGCAATTCAATTTGATAGTGGATCTAGTTCATCCATGTTAATCATCTCATAGGATTCATTCATCTCCACTTGTTTGATGTGATGTTGAAGATTGTACTGTATGAACGCAAGGTCTTTGAGGCGCTCTTGGGTCAACCTATTGCGCTTCTTGGTGTGTATGACCTCAAATAGAGACCAATTGCGCTCACACCTAGAAGCGCTACAAGGCTGACTCAAGATGCAAATAGCCATCCTCCTCAATTTAGGTGTTTTTGAACCATAATCCTCCCACCATAAATCTACAAAAAATATATATTTTTTCAAATTATTAATTTACATTTGTAATTGTGTCATAAATGTAAACTACAAGAAAAAATGTTTAAAAGTTTAAATATTTTACCTGGTCGCAAGGTCGACCTTGATTCTTTATAGGAGGGGGGATGAAAAGAGGTTTGCATGAGTTCCCTTATAGGTTTGCAAGTTGGCAGGGATGAGGCAATGTTTGACAGGGTCATTTATCATCCTCTCTGCGCAAGTATAGAACCCCCGTTGGACCTCTTCATCAGCACTAAGATTGCCAATGTAAAAGAATTTGGGGTTCAAGAAGTACCTTGTTGCATGAATAGGTTGATGGAGTTGCCTCATCCATCTCTTATCAATGATACACCAAATTGGTTCATACTTGCGTTGGTTGCCATTGTAATAGTGTTCAATGGTCTCTTTTGCTCTATCCATCGTCTCATTTAGATAATCCATTGCTAATTTTTCGCCATCTACAAGGAGAACCCTTACCAAGGGTCCAGTAAAAATTTAGAAAAATAAATACTAAAATTTTTAAGCATAAAATAAGATTTTAAATTTGAATATCCAATTACCTTGAATATTCCTTCACGCTCACCTAAAATGAATCATCAAAAACTTGTCTATAGACCCGCTCCCACTAATATTTGCTTCAAAGCTGGTGATGCGGCTAGAAGGCTTTGCAAGGTGATGAATTTTGAGGCAAATTTGATGGTCATTGGATTAAGAATATCCCTCTCCTTATTATGCTCCCTCATCAAGCTGAGCACCCATGTGTGGTTGTATATAAACCATGTAATATTCTTTGCCTCTTCCACCACGGTCTTCACCCATGTTAATTTGCTAATGTCCTCAAGCATGACCTCAAGCGTGAGGTCAATACAATGGGCAGCGTATGGGCTCCAAAAAATAAAGGGGTACTTCTCTAGAATCCTACCTGTAGACACATATGCCAATGTGTTTTCTATCACAACTTGGACAACATTCTCTACTCCAACTTCCAACACGACCTCCTCCAACAAATTGAATAGCATCTTTGCATTCTTCACCTCTCGCGAGGCATCAACCGACTTTAGGAAGACCATGGATCCACCCAAAGCCACCATGAAGTTGAGGAGTGTACGGTTCCTCGCATTTGTCCATCCATCAAAGAGAATGCCACAACCCTTTCTCCTCCATATTTCCTTTTGCTCTTCTACAAGAGCACGTGTGTTCATGACACACTCCTCCAACAATGGCCCACTAAAATATTTTGTTAAAGTTGGCTTAATGCCTTTGCTAATCTCATTCAATGCCCTCACTAGGGCTTCCCAATAGGGGTTGTTTGCACAATTGAAGGGAATGTTGTAGTAATACCAAAAATTAGCCGTCGCTGTTCTTACTTCCTTTGCCTTCTCCCTCCCCCATGTGGTATTTTGAAGGGTTGTTTGTCTTGTGTTGGAGCCTCGACCAACACTCAAACTCCTTCCACTCCCACTACCTCATCGGATGCAAGGGCTAAGAAAAGGCTCTTCGACAACGACATTAATATCCTTTTATTTGGCCTCATCCCCATATAGAGAGGCCAAAGGCCCAACTCCATGTCCAATTGCAACTCTCGTCCTTTTGTGCTCAATTTTTTTGCCTCCTTATTGCACATCCAAGCCTTCACCTCATTTTTTATCATATCGTTTGCTCTAGGGAGGGGTCCACATCATGCCTTGGTTGCCCAATCAAATGATATTTGAGGCAATGGATGCCTCCTCGCATGTCCTTGCCGCAGTGTTTATAAAACACTTGATTCGACAAGTTTCCTTTAATCCCATGCTTCCACATTGGGTCCCTCCCTAGGCTTGGATTTGGGGTTGAACTTGAAGGATTCAGTTCATTGCTGCCGATGACTGTTCCATGGTCCTCATTCAAAGAATTCATCTATTTTTCCAAAGGGGAAAAAAAGAAGAAATAAATAACTAAACAAATGCCCTAGGGCCTAGCCTACATGCTTTAGGAACAACAAACAAAAAGAAAACATTGAAAAAAACCCTAGATTTTGCTCAATTTTTTTTTTACCTTTGAAATCTCTTGGAAATGAATGAAATCTCCTCTGAATGATGTTAAATCCACCGATTCAATCTCCAAAAGTGGTTTAAAGTTGGTAATTGACCTCTAGAAAAATTTTCTTCGGAGCACGAAAGAAGAAAAAATGGAAAAATGACACCAAAAATACTTCTAAAAACTTCATTTGCTGTTTCTGTGGTGGACTGTGAGTTTTGCCAAGTTTTCAGCGAGAAAACTAAGAGAAAATTTCTTGGTGACAAAATAAAATAAAATTGTAGCCTGCGAAATCGCGGGAAATCTGCGATTTTTTCCAACTATGGGCATGACAACACGTCTTTGCGCTTGTAATGATGTAATGTTATGGGATATATCATATATTTAATGTTTCGTGTATATGGGTAGTTCAATGGTAGTTTGGTAGTAATCGCCGACTTGATCCTGTTATAAATATATGTATGCCATCTACCTCAGTGGAGGTGTGTTGGTACTGATGGAGATGTTTGTCAAGGTTTTATATTGGTGGATGTTGGTCAAAGCATGTTCATGTGTTTTACGCTTGACCAGACTGTGATGTATTGTTGCAGTATATTCACATGTATCTGTAAGTTCTTTCCATCATATACCTTTATATATTTATATACAATCAATTTATATGGTAGTGTCTTGCATTGTATTTCTACAAAGAATTCATTTGGATCTATCTTTACAGAACTTTTGTACTGAATATCATGTTTCTTATGGGGAACTAGTGAACAAATATCAGTCTTCTTATTATCTTGTGGAATTACAGAACTCTGAACAAAATCAGATTTCTCTTCTGTTTCAACCTGTTTAAAATATATAGAAGAATCTGAAACTTTAGATTCAAAGCCACCATTTTATTTGAATTGTAGATGGGCTTTGATTGCAGAATTCATCATCAGAAAATTCTTCATAAAAACATTGTCATTGTTTTCAAAATCTTGTTCAACTGGCTGAAACATCTTACTTTGATGATCTGAATCATTTTCAAATTCTGACTCTGGTAAGAACATACACATCATCTGTGTCTAACTTGCTCTTCATATTTTGGAGCCAGAATGTCCCACCAGTCTGCAACTATTTCTTCTCCAGAAAAAAGCTTTTTAACTTTATTTGCTGCTTTGGATGGGTATTTGTTGGCAAAATGTTCTTTGGAACAAGTAAAGGAACATGACTGTTCTTTACGTTGTCTGAGCTGTTGTGCCTCTCGAAGTAGTGAAATGGAGGATACAGTCTTCTTGGATTCTTTACTCTTTTTGAAACGATATCTTCCAAATCTTGTGTGGTTTCTTTTCGATCTGTTCTATGCCTTGCCCTATTTATTAGTCTCTTCCAATTTCTCACAACATTGCTTAGAAGTGAAGTGCTTGACGTTCTAAGAGCTTGCTTTTGTCAACAATGTTTCTGGATTTGGTGGTTTGCAAAGAAAGTGAAGCTTGCATGGTGACCATGTCCACAGCCTGTTAGGCTGCCTCCGTATTTAAAGATGCTGAAGCTAGCAGCCATATGTTGGCATAAGTAGGGACACCACAGTTTGGGCAGCTATATGTGGCCGCATGTAGGGTAACAGGAGCATTTATAGTTTGAATGAGCATGAAAAATAATTTATAACCTTATATTTCAGGTTATGATCATATTACTAAATGTTTAAACTACTAATATAAAATATCACTATCCTTATAAACCATGTTTGATAGATGAGTGCCCTTCATGTTTTTTCACATGGCATCACTAGATTGGGACTCCAACCAACTTGATCTATATCACCCAACAAAATTAATATAACAAACAAAATACTACAAATAACTCCATAAAATATTATTCCTTCAATGCATTAATTCTTTTAGTTCTTTTTTTTTTTTATTAGGGTGGAAGAAGGGGTTTTGAAAGGGGCCCCAAACCTTTTACAAGAAAACACCTACAGATCTACTAACAATCTCAAAATTGAGACATCACAAACAAGACAACCCATAAAACTAAAACATTCCGAAGTGCAATAGACCACAAAGTGAAATGGTCTCCCAAGACCAAACTGAATAGGAACCCAAAAGAGCAAAACACCCATAAGCAACTGGATTAAAATCCCATAACACCACAAAGGATAGGCAGATCTCTGTTCTCAGACTCAACATGGCCTGCATTATCATCTTTTTCCTCCTGCCTTGTGCACCTTTTTACTTCCCCCATCCAAGGCTATTACTGTTTGGATTCCATTGGCAATATCTGTCTCTGTCTCTTTTTCTCTGATTTTCCTATTGGAAGGTCTCCCCTGAGATTTAACAGTACCCACATCAATTCCTAACTTCTTTTGATGTCTGGTTTTTGGAGTTTGGGCAGCTTTTTCCAGATCAGCTAAATTTCCTAGGTTCTTTTTTATTTGATCTACCCACTTTTTCAAAACTATTTGGTTCTGCTCATCTTCATCTTCCTCATTTTCTAACTGAAGATTTCCATCATCTACCTTTTCCAAGAGGCCATTACCTTCGTCTCCAAAAGTAATCTCTTGAAGCATATCAAAGGAATTTGGAGAAAGAACAATATTCATTTGTGAGGAGGGTAAAGTATCACATACCTTCATCTTATTTGCCATAACTTGATTCTCAAAGGAAGAATCCTTCTGCATATCAGCTTTACTTCATTTTCAAGGATCTCAGCTTGTAGGATATCTTCCTTTCTGGAACCCTCTAAGGATGAGGCCTTTTGCTTTTCGCTCTCAGGGTTTTCAGCTTCCAAGATATCTTTCTTCCTGGAACCCTCTTCTTCAATTTGCTTTTGTTGCCAGAATTTATGACCTTGGGAAGGAGGCTTCTGGTTTGGGCATGCCCGAGTCAAGTGCCCTAATTTCTTACAAACCCCACATTTAACAGGGGGATTCTCATATTCTAAAGGTTGATTCCAAACACCCAATCTTGAAACCAACCGAATTAAATCTGGTAAATTTCCCCCCAGCTCCACATTAACACATATCTTGGCATAGACGAGGTGAGATTTGGACTTGGTGGCCGGATCCACAACAATCAGATGGCCCATTTCCCTAGCAATACCAGCAAAAACCTCCTCATTCCAGTAGTGAAAGGGGAGATTTGGTAATCTCACCCAAATTGGGGCCTGCAAAAATTTTTGGGTCTTTGGATTGAAATCAGGTCCCCATCTCCTTAGGAAAAGGCCACGCCTTCCAAAGAACCAACCCCCCCCACATAAAATTCTCTCTGAATCAGCAAAACAGTTCAGCTTCACCATTAAAAAAACCCCTCAAGAGGGCGACAATCTCCATATGACCATTCAGCCTCCACTTAGCAAAAGCCCATTTTTTGACCACATCCAGGTCAGGTCTAACCCCCATAAATCTGCCTACCAAGTGATGGGAACCTTGTTCAATGGCCATATTAACTAGGTCATCCGGAATAAAAAGTTGGCCCTTTTCGGAAGTAGATCAAACTTGGTCTTTGGGGACTTAGGCTTGCCCAACACCACTTGAGACCAAGACCGTTTTCCAGTGTAACCGGGTTCTCGCACCCACTTGGTTGGGTTCGCGAACCCGAACCCGCACCCGCATCGGGTTTGCTGGTTCACAATCGGGTATCCGAACCCTGTTAGTCGGGGTTCAGCGAAGCCGAACCCTGTGGTCAGTTAGGGTTCACCCAGTCGAACCCAACCCAGTTTGGGCATTAACATAAGAAAAAAAACGTTTTTTTTTTTTTATTATTTTTAAGGTGGGCCCGACCACACCCAACCCATACACGCTAAAAAAATTATTAAAAAAAATTAGAAAACATTTTAATTTTTTAAATGTTTAAACTTTAAAGTATTATAAATTATAATTTTAAATTTATTATAAAGTTTTTAATTTAATAAAGGGGTATACATGAATATGAAATATCATATATCAATATGCTTTTATGATGCCATATTTAAATATTTATTATTTTGTAGTGTGTATGAATGATTTATTTTATTTCACAATATGTATGATTTATCATTTATTTAATTATTTCACAATGTGTATATTTATTTTATTTTTTAATTTTTTTGATATATGTATATATTAATTAAAAACTAGCCGCACCCGCACCCGACGAACCCTATTTTTGATAGGGGCCGCACCCTCACCCGCACCTGGTAAGCTTGCCATTTTCCCTTATCTTCTAGGCCCAAAACATCAAAGTTCTGCACTATCTGACTCCGCCTCGCCATTCCCGACGCCATTGAGACCGCAACTGCTACCGGTTCCGATATCGCTACCAGACCCGTTCCCGTTGACTTGTTCTTCGAAAGAAACAACTCTAGCCTGAGTTTGATCCACTGCATATTGCAATATCTCCTTGTGCACTTCAGGCTCCAGATTGCTCAAGTCCTCCATAAATAACTACAACAATTGCCTCGACACCACCAGCGGCATGTCATCCGACACTATGTGATCAATGAAAGCCTTAGCATTCTGAACATGATTGTTGGATAGAATGGATGCGAGTATGAGTTTGTATTGCTCGATTTTTTGCCTCTGATCAGTAATGGCTGCCACAAATTGCAGAGCATTCATGATTTCACCCACCATTTCCTCAGTCCGCCATTTCCATCCTTCATGAAAACCCTAGTATTGCCAAACATAATTAAGTATTCTTCTAGTTTATTTCATTCAAATATTATCAATCATTCTGCTAACATGGGGTTGCAGGTATTCAACTAACATGGATTGTCCACTATGGTGGGCAATATATATCCAACTAAAATGGATATTCTACTTATTATGGACCATATTCATCTAACACAGATTTTTCATTATTATTAATGGTAGATATCCAACAAACATTATATTCACATATCTTCCATTGTCTTCAGGTAGTAGATATCCAACAAACATTATCTTCCATTGTCCTCAGGCAGTAGATATCCAACATACATTTGTCTTTCACTTGTGGCAATAATTTGCTCCTTTTGGACATGAATACTTGCTGTAATGTTAAATCCCATGTTGCATGGAAACAGATACAGTATCTAATATGGCTACTGTATCAGATATGGATATAGCAAATTTTCAAGACTCCCTAATATGGATACAGCTGGATATGTCATTAATATATATATATATATATATATATATATATATATATATATTGTCCTCAGGTGGTAGATATCCAACAAACATTATCTTCCATTGTCCTCAGGCAGTAGATATCCAACATACATTTGTCTTTCACTTGTGGCAATAATTTGCTCCTTTTGGACATGAATACTTGCTGTAATGTTAACTCCCATGTTGCATGGAAACAGATACAGTATCTAATATGGCTACTGTATCAGATATGGATGTAGAAAATTTTCAAGATTCCCTAATATGGATACAGCTGGATATGTCATTAAAATATATATATATATATATATATAAAAAGGAAAAATACAAAACACAAAGATATCAACATAAATATAAGTTTTAAATAGGATATTTTCATTAACTGAGAAGGCAATTATTATTGTTTCTTAAATATAAAATTTGTTTTTAAAAAATTGTATATTTTTCGTTTAATCTTATATTGTGGATACAACTCTAGACATGCCTGGGCCATATTCAAATCTATAATATGTGAACCAAATAGAGCATATATTAGATATGTTTGAATACTGTATTCATGTATTTGGATACAATATCCCAGAAGTATCTTGTCTGTATCTGTATCTGATACAGAAATATGGGTATCTGAACTAGAAGATGCTGGATGTGGTAACTCTGATTAAATAAAAGTAAAACCTGCAAGTACAATACTCTATGTTTGAAACTGATATTTAGTCAAAATTAAGTTGCTGGCTTTTTATACCTTTCAGAGAAAGTCAATTAATCAATCAAATACCTTAGTTGAAGATGAAAATATGATACTGTCCTCTGGTCAAATTGCTGCTACTGAAAAACATGATGATGGGCTTGAGTCATGCCTGGAGACTCCTAGTTCACAACATAAAATCTCCCTGACAATCCTTCGCTATACCTCTCTCTTTATTAAGTCAGATTTCTAGTTTCTGGGTGTCTTGCCTTGGTTAGTGTTTGGATTTGTGTATGCTACCTTAAACCTTTAGTCCTTCTTTTTAATTAAGTCCTAGTTTCATCTAGACTAGGTTTCATTAGGTATAGTTTGCTTGCTCTTTTTAACGTTTTTCTCTTTCTCTTAACTTGGTTTTACGGTGGAAATGAGCTGACCATATTTTACTCCTAAAATGATTTTACCTAAGTTTATTTATCTACCTAATGAACCTATGTTCCTCTTCCCATGTATTCTCATCCATGATCTGACAAGGGATCTAGAACAAGATCCAATATATTATCCCTAAAAATACCTTGTTTATCTAGAATACTTGCAATTTAAATAAGACGAGAAAATTTGGAATCTTTAAAATTCAGTGCTTTGCTTCAAATGCCCACTGCTGCTATTTTTGGTAGTCACTCTAGCAAGTCAAACTGCCATGTGTCTCTTATTTGAATTGGTGAACAGAGTCAAAGACACCAGTCAGAATAGTTAGATTGCTAAAAAGTCGATGCTGCTGAAAAGTCAATGCCAATGTCAGAAATGGTTGCGGCAAAAATGGTTCTTTGCTGGTTAGCCTGTGCATGTCTCTTTTCCCTTAGTTTTTGTGTCAAGTATTTGAAATTTAAGTTGAATTGGTCAAATGGGTCTTTGTCTGATCTATATATAAATGGTTTTTGCAAGCTAAACATGCTGATCATGTTTATCAGCTGACATCAGCAAGTTACTCATAAAAAAAACTGATTTGTAGGTCAGCGAGGAGAAAGAAAATTGGGAATTTGACCTGGTTTCCTTTGACTAAATGATATAAATATTGCTAGCTGGGTACAATGTTGACCTAATCTTGTTCTTTTATATCGAGTTGAACATCCTCCTTGGTCTTTGCATTGAGACAGTCTTTCCATTTGATGTTGTAGTTGATACCTTCGTGATTGTCTGAAGGCCTGTTTTGGACTGTAACATTAGGCCTAGATTAAGGCAGATAAAGCAATTCTAATTAACTGCCTTATTAAACCTAAAATATACAAATCTAAAAGGAAAATATATAGGAAACCAAGGAAAGCTATGAGAATTTACGATAATCTAGGGAAAATTAGATTAAATTAAAGTTGGGTAGGGGTGATGAGAGAAAAATGTTCAATTAGGATCAAATCCAGGTCCAATTAACTCTGGAAAAGCTTGAAGAGCCCTAAATGTGTAATTCAAGCCCTAAATTTGTAATAAAGTGTTTAACCTAAATTGATCACATTCTAGAAGTGCAAGACAACTAAGTTACTGGTTTTGTGGGGTTTCGACTTACCTCCTGAGGGAATGTGAATGGTTGAAAAGATACGAGGATCAGTGGAATGCAAGTCTCAATAAAGCATATACACAAAAATCATGCACAAGAATTTCATCAACTTGATGGAGAACTTTGAGAAAAGACATCAGCTAAGTTTATTTCATAGAGTAAAGGCTTCTGAATAATTCAAAATGTGTTGGAAAATCCATCCCCAGAAACTAGCAACATGCTTTACAACTTATATCTTTTAATTGAATAGCATTGGCTTTGGAGAACAACAATGTTCAATAGTCAATTCGGAGATAGATAGAATAGTGGTGGTTGTATTTGGAATAAAATGACCTTTCCTTTTCATTGAAATAAATAAGTCAAAATATTGTTCTAAGGAGACTATAAGACTTTTACGTGTGTAAATCCCCAAAAGAATTTAACTGTAGGTTAAGAGGAGTACATTAAAAACTCTAAAATGAATGATAGATTACATAGGGATATGATTAAATAATACTGACAATGATGATAAAAGTAGGTGACATTTAAAATTCCTGATAATTATGAAAAGGGAATTGTGTAAAACTTCATCATAGGTTGTATAATTATGAAACCTCAGGAAGTCTTTGCATGTTATAAGAACAAATCCATATGGACTCTATCCTCATGAAAATCTTTTATGAAACATGAACATGCTGTTCTTCAAATTTATTGCAATGTATTGTCCTATGTAAAGTGGCATGTGGTTGCCCACGGGGACTTAGGCAGGCTGTGGGGAGCAAGGAGTTTCACTTTGTAAGCTAAGTTATTCCCATTTGTGAACCTTAACATTTAATCCAAGGCATTGTGCAGCAAATTGTAATTGGAAAGCAATTGCATGAGTGCGACCTGAGTTCAAATCCCGTATTGTGGTGGACACTCTCACAATAATGTGGCTTGTGATAATATGGTTTATTGTTATACCACAATAAGGTGGTTTGTTGACATACTGCTATAATACAGTCACGGTGTATATGGGTGGGACACGTTTCAACCCCCTATAACTAAATGAAAAAAGAAAGTGGCATGTGGTTGGACTGAGGTATGAAATTTCTTATATGTTGTTTCCTCCAAAGGATTCTTTTTAAAGATCTATTAGCTAAAAGTTTAATCAGATTGGCCAAGTTTCATTTTGACACCTTATATGCATTTGATCTGCTTCTGCAGGTTTCCAAGATCTACCTTTATAAATAAGCCCTATTTAGTCTCAAGCTAATTTTTTGTGCCTAAACATTCCATGAATTTCAAGCCTCACATGAGGCTATACAACAATTCGTGTCCGTCTTGTACCATGCAAGTATTCATGTGGATTTAATAGACACACAAGGACTTTTGAGCATATGCCCCACCATGATATTTAGCTTAGTCCCATGACAAGTTTCTAAGAAAAGTATATTAGCATTTTCCACCTTAATATCAATGGTCAGATTACATTATACATGAATAGCCACAGCTATGCTGCAGAACAAGCAACACATAGTCAGGAATGGATAGTTAAAGACAAGGAAAGCTGTTGGAAATTGTCCAACGGAAATTGAAGAAGGGCGATTGCAAAAAGTGATTGCAAAATTTTTTTAGAGCTATTGCCTATTGGACAACTGCCAAGTAATCAGGAGAGTTTGCAATCGATAGTTAAAGACAAGGAAAGCTGTTGTATCTTAGAGAAGGAAATTGTCCAACGGAAATTGAAGAAGGGCAACTGCAAAAAGTGATTGCTAAATTTTTTTAGAGCTATTGCCTATTGGACAACTGCCAAGTAATCAGGAGAGTTTGCAATGCATTCAACTGCTTGGGGACAGTGGGAGATATGATGCATCCCTGTGTAACCCTCTTTGTAACTTGCTCTTTGTTTTTATTAGTTTTGTAAAAGATCTAAATGGACATTGTTTTAGAAGTAATTTGATGATTTGTTTCTTGGTAGTTTCAATCTGCGACATCATTTCCTATATGCCAATTCATGCAATTATGTATTCAATTTCAGGAAATCATGTACTGCTCTTATGCATTTTAAACTTGCCTTATATGAAAATAAGTTTCTCGTAACAAAATTTTTTCAGTTGCAGAAAAGTTAGTGATATTTCACAATTTGAATTTCAAAACAAAGTTGAAAAAAATCGTAATTGATACTGGATTGACAATTAATTAGGAAAAAAAGAGGACTAATTGTGATTTTTTCACAGTTATTTTCAAAATATTGGCCTTTTATTAAATCATTTTTTTCGATGGAAAATTTTGTGATATATGTGCTTTTTTAATGTTTTTTGTGACACTAGTTCAAACCATATATAATGTCAAATTTCACAGTAGTTTCCAGAAACGAATGGAATCAAACATTACCCAGTATTGCTTAACAAAAGAAATACACAGCATATAGAACACAGAATATGATGGGGTGTCTATAGACACCAAAATATCTTCACTCAAAGAGAATCAAAATTACACTCAAACCGATAATGAAATGATTGGTGAGGAGGGGTATTTATACCCAAGTACATGATGCCTTTAGGTCAAGGTTATGAGACCGACCCTCAGGAATAAAATAATAAAAAATTACAAAAATACCTTTTTCAAGGTTTACATGGGCCCAAAGGGCAAATATAACAAAAAGTCGGTCATGGCCTCAAGAGAAGCTTAACCACCACATATTCCAACATCCCCCCTTAAGCTGAATGAGGGACATGAAGAGAGGCCCTTACGTTGGATCCCCCCTTAAGGGACACTCTCCAACTCCAAGAAGCTCCCGCATGCGCACAAAAGTGACCTCGGGCATGATCTTGGTCAAAATGTCTATTGCCTGCTCTGATGAAGGAACAAATACTAGATCTAACATCCCACAAGCATGAAGCCATCTCACAAAGTGCATCCATATCTCAATGTGCTTTGTCCATTGATGAAACATAAGATTGTAAACAAGCTGAATAGTACTCTGATTGTCATAATGAAGAGTAACAAGAGAACTTTGAGGAATGCCAATCTCCTCCAAAATCATTAGCATCCACCTAAGATGCTTAGCTGCCTCATTGGCAGCACAATATTCAGCCTCCATGGAGGACTGAGAAATGGTGGATTGGCGTCTAGAACACCATGAAACTAGGTTGGATCCCAAGTAGAACACAAAGCCTATGGTGGACCATCACTCATCCAAATCACCTACCCAATCAACATCTAAAAAACCTATCAAAATCGAAGAACCAACAGAGTAGTGAATGCCCATCTGATATGTCCCTCTGATGTATCTGAGAATCCACTTTGTTATTGTCTAGTGACTCTCTCGAGGAGCCTGCATGTACCTGGAACAATAGCTAACAACAAAGGCTATATCTAGTCTAGTGTGAGTGAGATAGAGAAGTCCTCCTACAAGAGACCGATATAGAGTGGCATCAACCAAAGGTGTGGTACAATCAGCCTGCAGTTTCAAACCTGAAGCAAAGGGGGTCCGAGCAGGCTTACACTCCTCCATCCTGAACCATTGAAGAAGATCCAAAGCATACTTGGGCTGAGAAATGGTAATGCCAGAATCTGACTGATCAATCTGGATTCCCAAAAAATAGTGCAAGAGCCCCAAATCTATCATCTCAAAGGTGGAACAAAGTCGTGACTTCATATCCTAAATCAAAGTAGTGGAGTTGCTCATGATAAGATCATCAACATACAACACAATCACCAAAGTTTCCTCATCATGATGTTTAATGTAAACATCATGCTCAACCTCACATCACTGAAATCCACAACTGAGGAAGAAAGAATGGATTTTCTCATACCAAGCACGAGGAGCCTGCTTAAGACCATACAAAGATCAAGTCAAGTGACATACCAATGGAGTAGGGCCCTCTAGCTCAAATCCAGGTGGTTGCTGCATGTAGATTTCCTCCTAAAGTTCTCCATGGAGAAAGGCACTCTTCATATCCATTTGATGCACCTTCCATCCATAGGAGGCAGCAATGGAAAGAATCATTCTGATGAAGTCCATCCTAGCTACAGGTGCAAAAGTCTCAAAGTAGTCCACTCCCTCCTACTGAGAGAAGCCCTTGGCAACAAGGCATACCTTGTGCTTTTCAATCTAACCATCCAATGTGTACTTGGTCTTGTAGACCCACTTACACCCCACAACATTCTTCCCTATTAGAAGAGGAACCAACTCCCATGTTCTATTCTTCATCAATGCCTCATATTCTGCTGCCATGGCATCTTCCCATTCAGGCTTCCCCTTAGCCTGGGAGTAGGTGATAGGATCCTATGAATGGGCTGCCTTCAAAGCTCGAGAAGGAGCCTTTCGATGTTGCTCAAGGGACAAAATGGGTTGTGCATCCTTCAGAAGCATCTTAACCCACTTGGGTGTAGGATATTCAGAAGAAGCATGAGTATCCTGCACCATCTCAACATCAAAAACTAAAATAGAAGAATCCAACTCATCACCACTCACCTCATCATGCAAAATTGGAACATTCTAAACTAAACCATCCTGCTCATCCTATCCTACTCTAGGGGAAGAGGAAATTACCTGAGAAACTGTGTGATGGGGTCAAATCAATAGGTAGTGAACAACCACTAGAAGAGGAAGATGCTCTAATGGGAATGGAACCAACCAAGATATCTGAAGAACATGCTGAATCTGGAATAGGCAGAGAATCAGAAGAATTAGTAGCTAAAAGATCAAGAGGGGGAGTGGAAGGAGTACCTAGAAGAACCTCATCAAAGATGACATCTCTCCTAATCAACACCTCATGCCTCTAAGGATCATAGAGACGATATGCCTTTGAGGTATCAGAATACCCCACAAATATACACTTATGGCTCTTTGGTGCCTCCTTTTTCCGAAGATCCTTGGGTATGTGAGCCCATGTTGAAGACCCAAAGATTTAGAACATAGACACATCTGGCTTATCCCCTGTCAATTTCTCAAGAGGTGTCATCCCTTGAACAACCCTAGTAGGAACCCTATTGATGATATACCCTGCACAAGTGACTGCCTCACCCCAAAACTTGTGATCTAGTCCCTTGGCATGAATCATACAATGAGCCATCTCCATGATTACCCTATTTTTCTTTCTGCTACACCATTCTATTCAGGAGTGTAGTGAACAGTCCTTTGATATGCTATTCCATGAGTGGCCAAAAAATCATGAAAAGCATGACTAACATATTCACCACCCCCATCTATCCTTAGACACTTGATCCTTCTATCTAGCTGATTTTCAACAAGAGCCTTGAAAGTTTTGAACCTCTCAAACACTTCATCCTTGGTATGAATGGTATATACCCACACATATCTAGAAAAGTCATCAATGAAAAGAAGAAAGTACCTATTTCCTGAAAGAAAAGGTGTTCCCATAGGTCCACAAATGTCACTATGTATGATCTCCAAAGGAATAGATGCCCTTTTGGCAACTCCTTTTGGAAAGGTCTCCCTATGATGCTTTCCCAAAATGCATCCCTCACATGCACCACTTGGAGGGGATATGCGTGGAAGCCCAATAGCCATCTCATGTTGACTCATGTACCTCAAGGAACCATAACTGAGATGCCCAAGCCTATGATGCCACTTTTGACTCTCATTATCAGCATGTGCAACCATTGCAACAAAATTCTTCTTGCTAGAGGAGGAAGAAGAAAGAGTGGGTCTTTCACCCAACTTATACATATGATCAGATTCATCACAATATCCAGAAGCAACAATCCTAAACCCATTGTCTATATCCTTAATCACCCATCTATCAGGCCAAAATTCTACTTTCTTGTTTGTGTGAGTAATGCGATAAATAGACAAAAGGTTAGGACCAACATTAGGAACATGAAGTACCTCATCAAATGACAAAGATCCAATTGTGATGTCTCCACTTCTAGCCACCTACAATGAAGAGTCATCCCCAATCACAACATGTTCTCCTACATGAGTCTTGTTGTAGCCTTGAAGAAGGTGCTTGTGCTTCATCATATGTCTAGTATGTAGTAGGGTGGTGGTATTCCACCCTTGGAGGAATAATTTGGATTGACAGATTATCTACAACTTGTAGTGATGCAACTGTACGGCCTGCATCATCTCCTTGTCTCTGATGGCCTTGTTCACTACTCTAGATGACATAGTCTGAGAATTAGACGACCTCTTCCCAGATGGCTGGCACTAGCCAGACGACTTGCCTTCAGTCTTGACGGCCTGGAAACTACATTGTATGGCTTGGAAACTATGCTGAACGACTTGGTAACTGCTAGACAATCCTATATGATAGAACTTGGAAAATAATACAAATGAAAGGATTGAATCTAATCTACTGCAACAATCAATAAATAGCAATAAATGCAAATCACACACATCAAATAGCAAATGATAAACAAGTATGAACAAATATTGCATTAATGATAGCTTGTTATGACATTCTCTTACATACACAGTATTTGATCCTATGCAAAGTATCTGCAATGCACTCTACACTACCTCTCCAAGCATACACAATGCAACTACAATGGACTGTCTCCGGCATATAAAATGTCTCTAGTGTCTATGTGTGTATATACCTCATCAAATGAATTAGGGGATTTTTATTTAAATTATGTGGATGATAGTTACAAACAACTACCACCCTTGACACCTCATGGTGGGTCAATACAATTGCCCACTTACATAAGTCCTTGCAATCCATGTCGGATTTGAACGAAATTTTGTCAAGGCAGGAGTTCAAACACGTGGTTGGACCTATTATTTTTGCACAAGTAGGCTGTCAGAGGTCCAGATGCATTTGCTTGGGTCCAATTTTCAAAGCAACCAAGGCTAGGATTGCAAAAGAAGCCAAAAATCTAGATGCACCTACCCAAGTTAAAAAAATTGTCTAAGTTAAAAAGGTTATAGTAATGCAAAAGCCTGGAAAAAAGTGTCTTGGGATTTTCAAGCCTTGACGTTACCCGAACCTTCAAAAAGTCTAGTAAGCCAAAAGGCCGAAAGTAGGCAATCCTAAGATTTTCAAACGATGACGTTAGGTAAAGACCTACAAATTATGGCTTGGCTCATCAAAATGCCGAAGGTTCTAAGAAAACAAAGCCTAGAACGAAGCAATCTCAAGGTTTTTGAGCGATGACATCACCTAGAGTCTTCCAAAAGCCTGGTTTGGGAAAACTCGAGCCTGGGATTTTCAAGTGTTGATGTAAACTAAAGTCTTTAAAAATCCTAGCTCGGTGAACCCAAAGCTCGAGATTTCCAATTGATGACGTTAGCCAAGGTCTCTAAAGTTCCTGGCTAGGCCTCTAAGATCTGCAAAAGTCGAAAGATCCCGACAATACCTCTAAGCTCTAGCAATAATTGGAAAGCTCTCGGACATGTCATTTTCGACAGAGATAGTGTGTGTTAGAAGTGTGAACCTCCTGGCCACTCCTCAGTCACCCAAAATCTAAACAGTTACACTGAGTTGGCAACTCTAACAAGCCGGTGCAATGATGAGGTATAGTGGTAGAAACTGAACCAACCAAAGATCCCTTAGCCTGCTACGGGCATTGATGCCAAACTTGTGGAAAATATCTGGACCGACCACATCAACACAATACAATCAAAACAATTAAGTTGAGGTGGTTAGGACAGTGTAGCAAAAGGACATCCATGCTTCTCAAGTGTGCTGGCCAAGTTGTACATGTCAGGCCTCTAACAGGTTGACATTGTTAGCTTTTGATGAATGAGCCTTGGGAGATAACAATCACAAGATGCAGAATAATATGAAAGAAAGTAAATCTGCTAGATGACTGAAATATGTTGTAAATAGAAATCATATAAAATATTACAATGTAGCTATGGAGGAAATGAACACTCCATTAATAAAGCTACTGATCTACATTGTATCCATCACCAATGAATGGTGAGGCACACAAAACTGTACTATCCACTAAGCTACACTATCTGACTATGTCCCCTGACTCTATATCTATCTATCTAAGAGGCCATCCTTATATAGGTAAAATAGGATACTTGGCCAACACTCTATCTAGTTGTGCAAGGGACAACTTGCACATGTACAACTTGCACATTGACACTTGTGCATTTATTACATTGCATGAAGTAACTAGATAACTTGCACATAAAGTAATCTAAGTATGTATCTTGGAGGATACATTTACATAACCCAAATGATGGAATAGACTCTATTTCTAACACCCCCTGTATTACATTATTTGGGTATTGAAGACTTTAGTCTTCAATATGGATCTTCTTCATCATCTTCTGCTTGATCTTCGTAGTCTTCTTCCTCTGCATTCTTTGTAACCTATTCAAGCAAATAGTTAGTGTCTCTGTAGTATGTTACATTTGTTGATAGAGCTTTCACTTCAAAATCCTCTGTGGGTTCTTCCAGTTCTTCAAATTCTTCTATCCTCTGAACCAGGTGACCTTTCTGATTTTTCTTCTGATATTCAAGTTGAGGATAATTGGTAGGTCACTAAAATTGCTGCTGATGAGGGTTCCTTTGGTATTGTCATGGCTCGAACTGATTCCCATGATTCATCTGATTTCTTTGGTTCTGGTTTCTAGGATTGTATCTGCAATAGTTGGTATTGTGTCCTTTCTTTCTGCAGATCTGACAATACCATGTTTTTTGTCCTCTTGCTGAAGAAGCAATATTTCCCTATGGATTATCTTTTGATGCCAATGCAGTGTTAGTCATCTCATCTTTCATAGTATTTTCTACTTCATATTCTTGAAGTATATTGACTAAATCATCAAAAGAAGTATCTTTACTTAGGACCTGCAAAGATGTTACCAAATGCTTATAGTTGTCTGGAAGTGCTCTCATGGTTACTTGAGTAAGAAGTTCATCTTTAACTGTTTCTCCTAAGGTCAACAATTTCCCTTTAATATCTGCTACCTTCCTTAGGAACAGTTCTATACTTTCTCCACTATTCATTTTCAATGAGTGAAGTTGAGTTTGCAGATGAAGAATAGTTGCCTTATTCTTTCCTTCAAATATTTTTTCTAGGCTTATCCATGCATCTGAAGATGTTTTGGCTGAACTGATATATGGTTGAATCTCATCAGTGATAGCAAAAGTTATTATCATTAAGGCCTTTGAATCATTTTCTTCAAACTTTAGGATTTATGTTTCACCTGTGGTAGGTCTCTGTGTTTTCCCTTTGACAACATCCCAAAGTTTTTCATATACTAAGATTGCTTTCACTTTATTTTTCCAAGAAAAATAATTAGGACCCTTGAGAAGTTGAGATTCTGCTAGGAAGAATTTGTTTGATGCCATTTTAAATCTTCCTAATATCAAGCCTTAGATTTGTAGACTTCCTTATGTCTCCCTAGTGATGAGAGTATGATATAGTGCTTTTTGTAAAAATATAGTTCAATTTTGGTTGATTTTGTACAAGTTTTGTAAAGATCAAAAATCAACTTCTTAACACCTTATTACTCCTAATTGAACTAAGCACTTTTCAATTTTTGAAGAGGTTTTAATGTTGGAATTATTTTGTCCCTTTTTGAAGGTTTGAGACAAGTAAAAATATATTTATCCAACCTTAATAGAAACCCTAATAACCTCTTTTATATCCCTTGGATTATTTCTAATTTCCAATAAAATAAATTTGATGGAGTAACCCTTGTGGCTCCCAAGTTTGGAAAATTAGAAAAATAATAATATTTGCAAAAATAATTTAATCCAAGTTGAATTCCTTATTTCTCCTAAGTTAAATTGTAAATATTAAATTAATAAGATAAGTTACCCTCTTTTGCTTTCAAAATCTAAGTTTTAACCTTAGTTTATAACCCTTATATCTCCAACTATGAAAGCAATAATAAATGGGATTAAACCTTACCTTTTTAGATGCAAAATCTCCTCATTGTTCGATGCTTTCTGTGGTTGAGTATAACAACAATGTAAGTGGTACCTTTGGTGCTTGAATCAATGGAGATTCCTTGGAGTAGCTGGTCTTTAATGTTGGTACGTAGGTGCTGAAGGTTTGACCTTCAAAATATAGGAGCCTTTAATGCTCCTTCTTCCTTCCTTCCATGTTGCGCTTCAAATATTTTTGTTGTGCTTCACTCCTTTGACTATGCTTCACTCCCTCTTTGGACGTCTTTGACTGTGCTTCGCTCACACATGTTGAACTTGGACTTCGAATGCCTTTTATGGATAATTAATCATGGACTTTGTGACATGTGTCACATCCATTACAAGTGAGTGCTCCCTTATTTTTGTAATGCTCCAAGTTCTTTGTTCAATGCTCTTGAAGCAATCTAAAATGTATGGGCACTCATGTGAAGCTGGTGGAGAATACCAAGTGTCACCACTTCGTTGTAACTCCTGCATGGGAGTTTCTTGAATGTTGAGAGAGGAATGATGTCTATAATACCA
Organism: Wollemia nobilis; assembly: GCA_028583015.1. NCBI lineage: Eukaryota > Viridiplantae > Streptophyta > Pinopsida > Araucariales > Araucariaceae > Wollemia > Wollemia nobilis. The sequence continues at coordinate 5,127,142 of JAQPPZ010017128.1, forward strand.
AGTGGTATTTCTGCATGGAGTCCATTCCTGTAACATCTTCGAAGATGGAGATTATAACTCCTCAAACCCTTTCATAACCATTCCTTTGCTTTGCTACGTTGCTTGGGCAGCAAGCAAGCTATTCTTCTGTAGGTGGATTGACGATGCGCTATGGAGCTTGGATGATGATTTGGAGCTTCCTTTGGTGGATGGTCTTCTCCAAGTTAGAGACCATGAATGTAACACCTTTGCTTCTTCCTTTTATGCCTCCAATCGTGTTGAATCCTTTGTAGATTTTTGACGTCTTTTAGAAATAGATGTGCACTCTCTTGTCTACGTAAATGTAGCTCTAGAATGATCTGATATGAGCTTTGATTCTGCAGGTACGTACATCCAAGATGAGCCCTTGAGTGGCTCCTTCTAGCTTGGGAAGAAGAGTGTTGATGTCCGACCTTCCTTGGCTGATTTACCCTATAGTTAATGTGCCCTTTTGTGGCACTTCCAAATCTGCTCTTTTGCTATAAAAACCAGATTAGAGTAGTGCAATATAATGTATTATAATATTGTATATAAGGCTTCTTTTAATATACCTTCTTTTGCACTCTATTTCCAGATCTGAAATTCTGGTTTTGTGGCAGATTTTTCCTGCAATACAAGGGTTTTGAGGTTGTCTTTTAAGAGTAGACACACCTTTCCATTTTTTCTTGGACACTTTGATAACAAATCCAAGCTTAAATAACAGTAGATAGAAGCTTTTCAATTGATGCAATTTTCTGCACTTTCTTTCCTTGCATCCAACCTTGTAATGCTTTTGGATTTGAGACTCACCAAGTCTCAATCTCTGAAGCTTCTATTTCTATTTTTGGTTAGTTAAGTTCTTCTCCAAATTTTGGAGGATTCTAACCTTTTTGGGTGGCTTCTTTTGGCCACTACAAGTTGCAGATTTTTGTGCTTCAATAGTGTCTTTAGACACTTGATACAAATCAGATTTTGTGCCCTTCAAGAAACACAAAACTAATTTCTTTTTGAGAGTAGTATAATAGTACAAGTCCTTCACTTTTAATGCACTAATATTACACCTTATCACTCCAATCAACTCTCAAATTCATGCACTAATAATTTACTGCAACTAATCAAGAATAACCTAAAATGAATCTTTAAGAGTTATTCTACAATTTCACTACAATCAATGTTGTAGGACTTAGTCTTCTTTTTATTTTTCCAAAGTAGATGATAGGTAGTTGATAGAAGCTAATATGAAATCTAATCAACTCCTAATAAATGTGCAAATAAATCCTTAAAAAGAATCTGTTTCCTTTTGCACTTTAGAAGACTATAATCTAATTTTCTTCTTGCAACTTTAATCCAAATTCAGGTGCTCTAATAAATCTGATAAGTAATCCAATTAATGAATCTTCTTGCACCAAAAGTTGCTTACCTTTTTCTGTAGCTCTTCTCCCACCTTTGTAGAGGATGTAGACCTTGGTGTCTAAAAACACCAAGTTGCTGCTTCAAGTAGGATGTCCTGAACAACTCCTTCTTCACCAAATGATGGTCTCGAACTTTCTTTCACGAGCCTAGGATTTGGTGGCTTGTTCTCCTCTTGTGTTCTCCTCCTTCTGCTATAGATTTGGAGAAGTCTATGTCTCTAAAGTGGTGCCTTCTTGCTGTGAGAGGTAATCTTCAAATCTCCAAGATTTGGTGAGCTTCTTCTATCTTCAAGTCTTCTTGTCAAATTCTGACTTCAAGCAGGATCTTCTTCTAGGATTTGGCACTCCTTGCCAAATTCTTCTTCATATTTGGAACTCCTTGCCAAATTCTTCTTCAATTTGCACTCCTTGCCAAATTCTCCTTCACATATTTGGCACTCCTTACCAAATTCTCCTCTTGGGCTTGTTGTCGGATGGTGATAATTGTCCCAAGTCCTTCACTATCAGGGACTTCACCTTGGTAGTGGATTTCTCCAAAGAACTCTCTTGATCTTTAGCAAGGCTCTCCTAGCCTTTTCTGGATGCTCGATGAGACCTTCACAAGGTCTTTGATCTGGCAACTTCTGATGGTCTTCCTTGAGACCTTCTCTTCAACCTTCTACTCCTGGAAGTGTTGGTGGTGAGATCTTCTCCTAGATCTTCTAATTTCTACTCCTAGCTTCGAGTAGGACTCTCCTAGTCCTTCTTCTTCTTCCAAGACTAGAAGTTCTTCAATGAGATCTTCTCTGATCTCTTTGTTTTTGCTTCAGGGCTGAGTTGATTATGAAGAAGATACTCTTCCTAACTTTCTTGTAGGAAGTTTCCCAACTCATTGAATATTCTATTCCTGCAACAAAGATATTAGTACTAAAATATTTAGTCTGCTTTTGAATCAGATATTCTTCTTGAATTCTTCTTCAGGATCAAGGCTTCTGTGGCCTATTTCAATATCAAGGCTTTTGTGGCCTTTTTTAGTACCAAGGCTTCTATGGCCTTTTCAATATCAAGGCTTCTATGGCCTTTTTAGTATCAAGGCTTCTATGGCCTTTTCAGTATCAAGACTTTATGGCTTCTTCTTCAAGGCTTCTATGGCCTTTCTGTATCAAGGCTCCTATGGCCTATTCTTCAACTATGGAATTCTGTAATCCAGCAATGGAGATCTTCAGTCTCCTATCTTCACCACGATCCTTCACTTGAAGTCTTCTTCCATAGTATTCTCCTCTTGCACAATGAACTAACCTCTGCACTATGAGGGCACGCCGACCTTCGGGCAACGAAGTTGGAGTCTCCTAGATTTCTATCGTAGGAGTCCCAATCCTCTGAGAATTAATTTTCTGCAACAAAAGAAACTTTAGGCACTAGTTAGTAAATTCCAGATAACCTGGATGATCTTCACTAGATGATTTGTCAATCTAGTGGATTGAATGTTGAGTCCTGGTCTTCACGAGTTTTCCTAACAACTCTGTGGAAAAGACTCTAGACAAAAATGATCTCAGTATTTTTTGAAACTGAGATTCCTTTCAGTCCTAACTTTGTGACTCTCCCTAAATCTACCACCTAGATTCTTCTGAGATATTTTGATAGTGGTTGGTCCAATGGTGCATCAGTTTGACAAAACACTTAGGCTAAATGATAATGGTGGTTTCCCTATTGACCTACATAGACTAGATCTACCATGGCTTGATACCACTATTAGCTTTTGATGAATGAGCCTTGGGAGATAACAATCACAAGATGTAGAATAATATGAAAGAAAGTAAATCTACTAGATGACTAAAGTATGTTGTAAATAGAAATCATATAAAATATTACAATGTAGCTATGGAGGAAATGAGCACTCCATTAATAAAGCTATTGATCTACATTGTATCCATCACCAATGAATGGTGAGGCACACAAAATTGTACTATCCACTAAGCTACACTATCTGACTATGTCCCTTGACTCTATATCTATCTATCTAAGAGGCCATCCTTATATAGGCAAAATAGGATACTTGGCCAACACTCTATCTAGTTGTGCAAGGGACAACTTGCACATGTACAACTTGCACATTGACACTTGTGCATTTATTACATTGCATGAAGTAACTAGATAACTTGCACATAAAGTAATCTAAGTATGTATCTTGGAGGATACATTTACATAACCCAAATGATGGAATAGACTCTATTTCCAATAGATATTGTAATGATTGGGCTAATAGATTCATTGTAAACTTATAAATAGCCCAAGTCACCTCAGTATGAGGGTTGGCTCTTTAACACTTTGCCTATTGTATATTGTATCTGTTACTTTGCAATCAATACAAGCTAAAGTTGTTTGTTCTCCATTGAAGATAGTGTTTCATATTTCTAATTGAATGTGAGTTGTGTGGCTTAATACATTTATGTTTATGCTTTGTGGTTGATAAGTTTTGTTAAGCAAATTTTGCTATATTTTGGATTGTTATTTGAATTATCTTCTATAAAGTTCTTGGAATGTTTGAGAAGCATAATATGAGCTTAATAAACCTTTATTTTGTGATGCTTTGTTTAATGGTTGGTCTGCTAGGCTTGATTTTAGTTTGAATGTGGGGTAGTGGCACAATAGGCTTCATTGTTGTTAGCTAAATCCAAACCATATTTTCATTAGTCTCTAACCCTTACCTTTTTCTCACATTTTCATTCCTATCTCTAGTCTTTAACCCCCTCTTTTATTTTTAGCATTACAAGGAATCGACCTTCGGGGGTTGACTTAGAAGATATTTAGAGTTATCCAATCTTGGTTGCAATCCAGGGTGCATTTTCCACATTAGGCAGATTGATGAAGCAAGGAGTAGAGCCTTCAATGCTCTGGTCCGAATAGGTCAAAGGTAGAAGTTTCAAAGGCCACATTTGAAACATTAAATACAAGACAGGTACAATCAGCTCTATTGGAAGAAGCAGTCAAAGTAGATACAATCAACATTGCAGCCATTACACGTCTGAAATCAGTGTTGATTATTGCTTGATATAAGGTAAGGTTTATTCCCATATCTATATGCTTTTATCTCTAGGGAGTTATTAGGTTGAATTTAAAGGAATATAATTATATTGAAAGACATACCTCAAAGGGAATCATTTATCAAGCTAATATAATATTTGCAATATTAAACTTAGGAGTAATAAGGTTTTCTACTTGAGATTAATCTTAAATACTTGCAAATATTATTGTGATTTAATTTTTCCAAAATTAGCGATTTATAAGGGTTACTACATCAAACTAATTAATTTGGAAATTAGATACACTTGAATTAAATCCTAAAGGAATATCAAAGAGAGTTTCTATCGAAGCATTTCAAAGGTTGGAAATTTATAATATTATTTTCTCAAAACTTCTCAAGAGAGACAAAAGAAATCCAACATTAAAACCTCTTTAATTTTGGGAAAAATGCTTAATTCAATAGGAGCAATAAGGGATAGTAAAAGTTGATTTTGATATTTACAAAAACTTTATAAAATCAACCAAAATTGAACTATAATTTACAAAAACACTTTATATATTATCCAAAACATACTAGGGAGTCAAAAGACATTCTACAAAACTTGGTAATATCAACATTTATAAAAAATTATCAAGTTACAAATCCATTAGCAATATATAAGATTTCTACAAAACCTAAAAATCCTTAAGAGTATATACTCTCATTACTAGGGAGACATAAGGAAGCCTACAAAAACAAGGATTAATAAAGGTTTTATCAAAACAAGCTTATATATTAATTGGAATTTTTTATAGACACTAAATAGGGAGCCATCAGGTAAGACTACTCTATCCTAAAGAATTCAGGTAATACTAATGACTACTAGCATGCTAAGCAATGCTCTTATAAGTGGAATAAGGAAGATACCAATATGGATTAAAAACCTGATGGATTACAATGATGAAAAGGGAAAAGAAAAGGAAGAACCAATACAATGCAAAATAAGTTCTAAAATTGATAACCATATAAAGGGAGATTCATCCAGTGAATCTAATACCAAAGGAGACCCAAAACAGGAAAAAAATGATCAACAAGATTTTATACAAAAAGGAAAAGATGGAATAGCTTCAATTGTGCATATATAGTTAGGTCTTATTAAAGAGATAGACAAAGATGATATTCCTAAATTAGACTTCAAAGCCGTTAGATCGTCTCTATTATGCACCTATTGCAATCAATGTGGTTATGAAAATACCAATTGTTGGAGTTTCCATCCTTGCAAATATTGTGATGGTACAAATCACTATAAGTACTATGAAAGAAGATTACTACAAAAAATAAAATTTCATCTTCAAGAACTTATTTCAGATGAATATACTAACTTTGAGCTCAAGGTTGATACTTATGAAGAGCAGAAAAATAGGTCTTACATAGGTACAAAAGAAAGGAGAAGAACCTATTCAGATCCACTCATGACATGCAAAATCATGAGAACAATTGTTCATAAAAAACGCCTAACATCAAGGGACAACGAACTGGAAAATATCAGAAGCCATGACATGGAGAATGAAGTAGCTGAAGAAGAAGAACCAATTCAAAGCTATCAGATGGAGGAAGATCCACATTGAAGACTAAAGTCTTCAATACCCAAATATTGTAATACATGGAGGTGTTAGAAATAGATTATATTACATCATTTGGGTCATGTAAATGTACCTATCTTGGTACATACTTAGGACATTAGATTACTTTAGGGGGAAGTTATCTAGTTACTTTATGCAATGTAATAAATGCACAAGTATCAATGTGCAAGTTGTATATGTGCAAGATGTCCCTTGTACAACTAGGTAGAGTGTTGGCCAAGGAACTTATCTTCCTATATAAAGGGCCATAAATAGTAATGTAGATGAAGATAGTAGTGTAGGAGAGTGCAATAGTGTAGAGTGTGTGAGCTATAAGCTCAGAGCTCATTCATTGAGTAGTAGCTTAGATCATGGAGTGTTCATTTCCTCCATAGCTACTTTTGTATTTATTTTTCGTCATTTCTATTTGTAGCATATTTTAGTCATCTTGTAGATTTACTTTTTTCGTTATTATTCTGCATCTTGTGATTGCTATCTCCCATTACATGTATCAAAAGCTAACATGGGCATCAAAATTTCTGTTTATTGAACTAGTGCTACAATAAGACAATAATGCAGAGCCAAAAGAAGCTAGATGTATTATTTGCAGTTGGAAACTAGGAAAAGAGAAAAAGATGCAACCTAATATAGATACAATAGAAAAATATTGTGGGAAAGTTTATGTTAAAGTAAAACAAGCTGATGGAACAATTAATAAAACCCACAAGTGGAAGAATGCATTAGAATGCGCACATGTTAGAAATGCACTAGATTATGATAAAACTATGAAACAAAAACAAATACTAGGTCAGAATGATGGAATGATTCTATAACAGTTTCAAAAAATTCATAAAACCACCTTAGTTTCGAAAAGCTTACAATTTGTTGTCGTATTTACTATTCTTAAAAAAGGTAGGCCTATATCAGACTTTATTGATTTTAAGCATCTCTTTTGACTAGTTGATGTACAAAACTTCCCTAGTGCCCATTGGTCAGATCAAAGTGGTTGGGAAATGGTAAAATTTCTATCTTTGGTTGAGAAGGAGGACTTGAAAGAGTGTTAAAATTCTAATTTCATTTCACTTTCTTTTGATGAGGTACCTCTTGTTGACAATACATCTTGGATTTGCATGCATGTTTACACATTTTAAAATCATGTAAGGCAACCTCATTTGCTAGCAATACATAATATGGTGGAAAATTGTAATGCTAAAAATCTTTACAATTTTGTTGTTACTAGCTTAAAGAATATTGCTGGAATGGATGATGCAGCAATAGACAGTATATTAATATGTGTCGGATTTGATGGTGCTGCTATAATGCAAGGTGACAAAATTGGTCTTTGTGTTCAACTTCAAACATATGTTACCCCATATTTGACCCCGATTCATTGCATGACTCATAGAATGAATCTTGCATACAAAATTGTGAGCACATTTGAAAATGTTGCAAGAGTTGAAGAACTTGTTCGTGAAGTACATTCTTATTTTTTGTGTAGTCCAAAAAGGTTTGTAGAGTTTCAACTATTTGCACTAGGACTTATAGAAGTTATTTTTTTTTGAAAGATGTAGATGCTAGGTGGATTTCATTGTTTGAACTTGTAGCAAGAGTTTTCAAACAATATAAATTTTTAGTAGGCTTTATGTATGATAACCAAAGCGTAGTTGATAAAGCAAAAGATTTGCTATATTGTATGAGAGATCTGGAAACACTACTCACTTTATGTGGTATTCTTCCAATGTTGCATGAGACAAATACATTGATAAAACTTGCACAACAAAGATTCATTTTTAGGTTAGAAAATAGATTTATATGCATATTGATATGTTATACTTGTCAAGTGAAAATTTTATGGATCCTTTGTTTGATGATCGGAAAACTTTAACAAATGTCAATGAACAAAATAGTTTGTTGAAGTTCAACATTAACGATCATATTTGCATTAATATTCATGGAAAAGAGATACCTTTATATTGTTTTTATAAGTGATTGGATATAGTTATTGAAGATGTTGAGCAAATGCTAATCACACACAACATATTTGATGAAGTTTTATTGAATACAAGGATTAAACTGAGAAAAATAGCAGAAACATTGGCAAAAGAAATAAAAAACCATTTTCAAAGATATGAGTTGCTTGAAGCGATAGGTGTGGTTAACCCTATGTTTTGGGATTCAAGAACATACAATAATAATAAAAATGACTTATTTATAAAATATATGGGTACACTTATCCAACATTTTGCTAAACATGTGGAAGTCAATGGTACTGAGATCAATGGCATTATAATTAAAGAACTTTTGACCAATCAATCCTCATATTTTGGAATGACAATAGTTGATCAAATTCCACATTTGACTAATCCTAGTGAATCAGGTTCTATTATACGTTTGTGGAGAAAGTTGTACCCTAGTAGTGTTTTACAACATACGATGAGCGAATATTTCCGCTTCTATGAATTATGTCAAATAATGGTTTGTTGGAAAATATGGCTATTACATCATTTGGTTATTTCCTAATGTACCCTCATGGGTGCATATTTAGTTTAGGATTATATTAGGAGTTATTGCTTTATTAGTGTAATAGAATAAATGCACAAGTGTTAGAATGTGCAATGATGTAAATGTGCATGTAGTCCACATGTACATGAGTCTTAGGGTTGAGTGAGAGGCAAGTAATCTATCTTTCTATATAAAGGCCTCATTGTGAGTGATTGTGAGAGAGTTGGAGTAGTGCAAAGGTGTGAGTAGTAGTAGGCACAATGTAGCTCCATTTTGCTATCATGGAGGAGTTGCAAACTCCATGAGAGGAGCATTGTAATTTTCGTGAGCTTTCTATATGAGCATTTCTAGAGCATTGTATCAAGTTTTCTATCATATTTTCATGCATGGTTTTTTGCTATTATCATAGTTGTATCATTGCATGTTTATTTCTATACTTGTGAATGCATTTCCTTTATGTTTAAGGCTCCAAAAGCTAACAGTGGTATCAGAGCCATGGTGGATCAAAGGAAAGCCACAAGTACTATTGTTGAGTATTTGCAAACCGGACCAACCATAGTGCGTCGTTGCATGCAAATACCATCACAATAGATTTTTTGATAGAAGTAGCTCTAGGTAGAAGAATAGAAAATAGAGAAAGCCACATGATAGATTTAGCTAGAGTTTTTCCACAAGAGTTGTAACGCTTGTGAAGACTAGAACTCAACATTGTATCCACTAGATTGGCAATCCAACTAGTGAAGTTTATTTCTCATAGAGTCATAGGAATTTTTATTATCTCTAACATTTCATTGCAAGAGAGAAAATAAGTTTTTAGGAGAACCATTGGGTTACTATCATCTAAGTTTTTCTTGTTGCAGAAAATTAACTCTCAGAAGGTGGGAAGCTTCCTACAACAGATAGAGAAGAACTTCATCTTCGTTGCCTAAAAGTCAAAGTTACTTTCCTCATGCAGGGATTGATTCTTTGTTGCAAAAAAATGAGGATTGATAATTTGGAGGCCTAAGGAGAAAGGTCCCATTGAGAGATTTGCAGATTGAAGGCTCCTAGTTGAAAGATCGAGGAGAGAGCTAGTGGCCAAGGAAGCCACATTGAAGATTGCAAATCTACGAAGGAGGTCCTAGAAAGAAGACCCCATTGAAGAAAGGAGGTCCTAGAAAGAAGACCCCATTGAAGATCAAAGAGACTCAAGGAGAAGAGTCCTAGCAAAATATTGGAGATTGGTGATCTCCATTGAAGACTAAAAACTTTCGATTGAAGAAGAGGTCCATTGAAGGCCCTATTGAAGAAGAGGTCCATTGAAGGCTCTATTGAAGAAGAGGTCCATTGAAGGCCCTATTGAAGAAGAGGTCCATTGAAGAACTATATTGAAGAAGAGGTCATGGTATTGAAGAACTCATGGGAAGATTGAGCATTGAAAAGAACTAACAAAAGTTCTATTGCAGATTTCGAGTAGTAGCAGATTCAGGAGATCCTAGAAGAAGATCTCATTTCCATAGTTGAAGATTGAAGAGGCCAAGGAAGGTCTCATTGAAGATTTTGAAGTTGCAAGATTGAGAACCTTGGAGAGGTCTCAAGGAGAAACAAGAAGGCTTGGTGAGCCTCATTGAAGGAGTTCATAGAAGGACTCATTGAAGAAATTACTACCAAAGAAGAAGCTAAGGAATTGGGACAATCGTCGCCATCCGACGACAAGCCCAAAGGAGAAAGTTTGGCAAGAATATTGTCAAATCAAAAAGGTAGTATTGAATAGATCTCAAGATTGATAGATTGTTTGAGGAGGAGATCTACTTTGAAGTCAGAATTTGGCAAGAGAAAAGAGATAGAAGAACCACCAAATCTACGAGATTTGGGGGCCATCATTGAAGGAGGTTCTTGAGCAACATCTCAGCTGCGATTTGGGGAGAATCCTACCAAATTTTTGGGATTCAAGGACAACATTTCAGTGATGGTATTGACTACCTTACAATCTAGAAAATTTTCATATTTGAAGACAAAGAAAAGGGTAGCATATTAACAACACTTAGAGCTGCAAAATACAGAGTTCGTGGACAGTGAAAAAGGTAGCAAATCAAAGAAATTAAAAGCAATAGTGAAGATTGCTTAGTGCTGAAAATTTCAGAAATTATGGGTAGCGTTAGTGACTACTAAAAATCATATTCCAGAAGTACATTCTGAAGAAGTTTTGAAGCCACCAAATCAGAGTTTAGAGCAGCAAGTTGATAAGGTATTGAAGCTGCAAAAAGGTGAGCAAAGAGTTGTTTTTGGACAGCATAGAAGAGCTGCAAAATCATCCACAAAAGGCAGCCATTGAGGTGACTTGAATCACCACTATCTCCATCATCTACGAGAGAAAAAGGTATGCAACAATAAGGTGCAAAATTTCATTAGTTGAGCTTTCATATTTGGTTTCATATTAAGGTTTATCAAGCACCATTTTCAAAGGATCAAAGAGTTGCATAGAATAGTTTCATTTCAAGTCTTCAAAATAGTGCAGAAGTTATAGTTTACAAGGAGCAAACCTGCACATAGAAGAAAATAGAAGTTAGTTATTAGGAAGAAATAACAAATCCTATGCCCTTTCAAGAAGACTATATTTGCATCAAATAGAATGCAAAATATTACATTGAGTAGCTTGGGTTAATAAGTAAAAGAATAGCCAAGCAAGAAAGATATTGTCAAGAGTTAAAGGCAATATTCTAGTTCAGCCAAACCAATCATCAAAGGTAGATTTTTGAGAGCTCTTTTGTAGAAGTAAATGGCAGAATATTGTGGCAAGGAATAGCCACCAAAAAGGATAACAATACCTCCAAAATATGGAGAAGAGAAGCCAACAAATTGTAGTTAGAAAAAGAGCTTAAAAGGAAGAAGGAATTCCAAGTTTAAGTGCACATCTCCAAATGGATTTAGAGGACAGTCTTGGAGAAGATTAAAATAGTCTTTGGGAGTAAGCTTGAACCATACATACAAACAACCATATTAGCATATTAAAGCCCACATTTTGAGCAAAGTAAAGATAACATTTTCAAGCACAGGGGGCAGTTGTAATCTACGTTTGAGAGTCACTCAAAGGACTCCATAAGAGCTGGAAAAATATAGGTTTCAGAGAGCCTTCAGAAAAGCAAAAGCAAGGGCCATTCAAAGAGGTCCAAACATCAAGTATTTGAGGTGTTAAAATACACCCAACGGAGCACCATAATAATCAAAGTTGTTGCATACATAGAAGACCTACAAAATAGAAAATACAAGGGTAAAAGTTGATAGCATAAGAGCAAGTCTTCTGTCATCACAAGGGAGGCACCATTACCATTAAAGCAAGCTGGAATTCAACAAGTCTGCACATCCAACAGCGCCATAGAAGGAAGTCGATTCATTCTGCCAAGGAAAATATGTAGACAACAAGAGTTGAGCATTGAAAAGCAAGGAAGAGTTAGAAATCTACTACCACGTGGTGAGAGTTGTTCCATGCATCCAAAGTGAAGAGTGCCATGTTGAAGAGGAAGATTAAGTGCCTGATAGTTTTGTGTAACGTCTCATACTCTACATCTAGCGAAGATAAGAAGAAGAGCACCCAACATAGGTGGAAAAGACAAAATACGTTGAGAACCCTCCATATACGAGCGCCCAACATGGAGGAAGATGGTAAAAGGAGTTACAATAGTTTTTCAACCACCAAAGATGTTAGAAATCAAGCAACACTTGTCACAGGCATTAAAGGAAGGGACTACGACAAACATTTCCAAGAAGAGAGCTGAAGACAAGCGCCACATGTCATATGCGCTACACGGAGGTTAAAGAGGAATGTTTTCAAAGATGAGAGGAAAAGACAAGTGCCACTTGGCACCCCCATCTCATATTGCACCAGTTAAGAAAGCGCCCAACGTACATAAATAAAAAGGAAGAGAGTCGAAGAAGTATTGAAGAAGTGAAAGCCTACAATTTTAAGAATACGTAGAAACCAACAAGAGAAAGATGGCTACGTACCAACAAAAGATTAGTTTTAAAGAGTGAGTTCAAGCTCCATACAGTGCACATATCAGCCAAGTTAAAGTGTGAAGAGTAGAGCACATATCCAGCCAGCATTCGGTTGAAGAGAGGAAGGAAAATCAGTTCATCCACAAGGAGGAGAACGTTGACAAGCAAGGTGAAGAGAAACAAGGAAATCAGCCCTTGCAAACCGCATTCAAACAACTTGCAAATCAGAATTAAGAAGGTGAGAAATATTTATTATATTGCAAGTTTGATATCAAAGCTTATTGCATATTCTAGAGATATTAGTAGGAGTAATAAGGTGGTGAAAAGATCTCTAGAACAAAATATTGATTATATAGAAGACGTAGAGTAAAACTATAAGCATTTATATCATTTCCATTGCTTCTAAAGAATAGTTGCAAACTCTTAACATAGGGAGATATAAGGAGTAGTAAAAATTAGTTTGCAAACATTTAATATTTCTAAAACTTCTAATTAGGGAGATATAAGGAATCCTACTTCAAATTGAATTTCTAGAAGTTTAGAACCTATCATTGCATCAAAATTATAGTTGGAAGATTGATTTTGAAGGACATATCCAACTAAATATATTGAAGTCTTATTATTGAAGATTGCATTTCTAATATATGTGTAAATAATTGATTGTGTAATAACCCTAACTTAGCAAACTAGGGTTTAAATAAATAAAAATTAGATTTTTGCAAAATAGATTATATCTGCAATTACTACTCAAAAATACTCTAGAAACCCTAAAAAATGGACATTCCAGCCATACAGATTTTTTATTAATTTTTTGAAAGTGCAAACAGGCTAAAAAACTATCCAACAACATAAATCAACCCTCAAAACTAGCTAGAAAAATCTCCAAAGCTGGGTGATCCTACTATGAGGGCAAAATAGGTTACAAAACATGCACAAATGGCCTCCCAAAGCTATACGACCCACTCCCAGACTCCAACACACCAAAATATGCAACACATTTTTGAATCCTGAGATAGATCCACCCAATATCTAATCAAGAACAAGGGCACATCACATTGTCCACAAGATTGGCTATTTTTGAAGACTTAGGGCACACCACCTAAGCAATAGAAGGTGAGGAAGCGTTCAACCCTCTCTCATACAATTCACAAGATGAACATGACATAATGAAACCCTAAAAGTGACTTTCCAAGCCTATATACCTAGTCGCCCCACTAGAGGCTTCTAATTATTCATTAAGTGAGGGTTACATCAACATTAATCCCCAACACTTAATTTTTATTACATAAAACACCTATTAGCCTAGCAAAAAGGGGACGTTCCACTTCCTTGTCCAAAAATGACAAAAATAAAACATTACAATGCGTGGGGTCCACATAGTCTTCAAAATGGGATATTACAAATTGCAAGTGATAGAGGTGAATCATATTTATTGCATGTATCAATACTAGGGAGATATAAGGAAGTCTACTACAAAGAATTTATCAAAGTATTTCTAAATATGGAAAAAAGTCTAAAACTAAGTGAAATGTCTACCTCAAGTAATTCAGTAAACAATGACATGAACAACACCATTAGAAGGGAAATGATTAATGTTATTAAATCAAGAATCAAGAATCTTTTGAATAAAACCAAGAACTTAGATCTTGGTTCAAGATTGATCTATAATGAGGTACTAAAAGAAGATTTCACTACTATGGAATTTTACCTTCATGCTAGACTTACTGAAGCAATTGAGAATGAAAAGAAAGATATTCCAGTACCCTTAGTATTTGGGAGCATTATTTACATGGCATTACTCTCACTTCAAATTCACAAAGAAGTGGTTGCAAAGCAAAAAGAATTGATTGAGCTACTCAAAGTAAAAACAAATATAGATGAATCATTCCTTGAGAAAATATTTCAAGCATCATGTAGTACTAATACTTCAAGTTCTACTAACACAAAATTTTATCATGATGTTTGTTCAAAAGTTTCTATACTCAACAAGGATAGTAGTGAAAAAGACAAAGGCAAAAGGAAAATTTTGTTGCCGAAATCAGGTGATAGTGCAACCACATATGAAATTACAATAACTGGAACCAATGACAAGAAAAAGAAAGAAGAAGAATATGAGGCATCAAATCAAGGAGGAATACAATGCAAGGTAAACTAAAAACAACAAAAAGGAACCACATCAAGATGAAGACTACTCAAGAGTCAAAGATCCATATTGAAGACTAATGTCTTCAAACCAAATAATGTAATACAGGGGGATGTTGGAAAATATGGCTATTACATCATTTGGTTATTTCCTAATGTACCCTCATGGGTGCATATTTAGTTTAGGATTATATTAGGAGTTATTGCTTTATTAGTGTAATAGAATAAATGCACAAGTGTTAGAATGTGCATGTAATCCACATGTACATGAGTCTTAGGGTTGAGTGAGAGGCAAGTAACCTATCTTTCAATATAAAGACCTCATTGTGAGTGATTGTGAGAAATTTGAAGTAGTGCAAAGGTGTGAGTAGTAGTAGGTGCAATGTAGCTCCATTTTGCTATCATGGAGGAGTTGTAAACTCCATGAGAGGAGCATTGTAATTTTTGTGAGCTTTTTATATGAACATTTCTAGAGCATTGTATTAAGTTTTCTATCATATTTTCATGCATGGTTTTTTGCTATTATCATAGTTGTATTATTGCATGTTTATTTCTATACTTGTGAATGCATTTCCTTTATGTTTAAGGCTCCAAAAGCTAACATGGTTTTGGGATCAGTGGAAGATGAAAGGATTTTTAGTGCATTATCTTTTGTAAAATCTAAAGTTCGTAATAGATTGAATAAAAATTTGAAAAATAGTTTGAGAATATGTCTCATCTTATGAGGTGGACAAGTTTCCTTTTGAGAGAGATCTAGCCTATTATAAATCTATAGTAGACATAAGAGGTATCACGGATATTGATGATGATAATAAGAAAAATGATAATTGTAGTGATCATATTGTCGAGACACGAAGATCAACTA
This sequence comes from Wollemia nobilis, assembly GCA_028583015.1. Lineage (NCBI taxonomy): Eukaryota > Viridiplantae > Streptophyta > Pinopsida > Araucariales > Araucariaceae > Wollemia > Wollemia nobilis. The sequence continues at coordinate 5,142,640 of JAQPPZ010017128.1, forward strand.
TGCATACAAGTGGTTTAGGATAAGATGGGAAGTGTTTGTTTCAACTTCCTCCAATGTAATATTTGCATTATTTTTGCAACAAATTTCTTTAGGATAATGATTTTTATTGGATAGTTGAATTTTACACATATTGGATAGTTCTAATATAATCTTGATGTTGCGAATAAGGATTATGAATTTTTGTTTGGATTGATGAGTTTTGCAAATAATGTCATAAATGTACATTGTTTAGGATTATGAATTTTTCATTTTATTGATGAGTTTTTCAAATAATGGCATATCCTTTGTTCAAATCTATTAATTTTTTTATTGGATTGATCTGATATTCAAATAATATGCCATACTTGTAATGAAATAATTAATTTTATATCAAACCCTTTGTTCACATAATTATATGTTTTATATTATAGCCTTGCTTTGCTTTATTGAGTATTTTAAACATTGGATGACATATTGATAATAAAGTGAAACTTAATCTTCTTAATGACACATTTGTTTGTGCTGAATTGAAATAATCCTTAAAGATATTAGACATTTTATCTTATTCAATCAACAACTTTTTAGAAAACAATAAGCAAATGAACTATTTGACTCTCAACACTTATTTCGATAATTGCAATAGCAAGAAATAGTAAATATTTATAAATATTTAATAAAACAAAACAAAGATACAAAAATATCACACATTTAGAAAAAGTATTTTATTTATTTTGAATAAATTTTCATTACAAAACAAATGAACTGTGCATCTACTTTCATACTATTTGGTTCCAAGGCTCATTTTAGGTGTTTGCCTAATTGAAGGATCTGGCTATTTTTCCTCATGACCTTACCCAAATGCTCCTTATAATGTAGGTTGATCCATAATTTCTTCATGACCCCATGTTCCCGAAGTTTCTCCTTATAGCATGCCAACTCTCCTCAGGTTCACCTCACCAATATTCAAACTATCTACCAATGCCCTCTCCTCTTTAGCTAGATCTTCTTTTTGGAGCTATTTCTTTCTCTTGTTCCTTGAGCATATGTCTGGATCCATATTATGTTTAATAATTTTCTTTTAAGAGCATTATTATTCTGTCTGATGGTCTCATAAAATTGTTGTTTGAATTTGATAGCTTTTAGTAGACTCTACTTTGCCGTGGCTAAAAACTCCTTCATGCTTTCCACTTAATTCTTGACATTCTCAAAATTGGACTGCATAACAAATTTTTAAAATATGTTAGTCAATAAATGTCAAAATGTGTTAAAAATAAATTAATTTAATTAATATTGATGACTTATCTCTGCAACTACTTGGGCAGCCTTTGCCACTTTAAATTTTTCTTATCAATTGTCCACTTATTGAAATATGCTTGAGCTTCAACATTCAAATTATCCAACCTATTCAAAAGAAGATCTATAATTTCATCACCATAAATATTAGTGGCATTTACATTTCCCAAAGTTGCTTGATGTAATAAAGCATCAAGATTTTCAGGGTGTTGCTGAACCAAAGAAAACAAATTCTGTTTATTTGAATTTTTTTGTATCAGACGTTAATTTATTTGATTAAAACTTTGGCCCTATACTCCCAGTCTTTGAGTTTTGAAATATCCACAATCACACTATCCTTTATTGTGGCTTCCAAATTTTTTGCTACTAAACTTGATTTGGAAAAACTTAATTTTTCATCCTCAGTAAGAGAAGTATCTTGACCAATTTGATGAAGGGGAGAGGAGTTGTGAGTAGTGGTTGCTCTTCCTCCAGTTTGCAATGCTTCAATTTGAAGCACATCAAAAGATTTAAAACTCTCGGGAAAAAAACCTTGGAAAAGATAATCCTAATCCAGGGGAGGATTAGGCAACCCAAGAAACTCATGCATAATATTGGAAACATTCCCCACCAAAAAGTGGAAAAGTCTGAAATGATTTGTTTTATCTTTAGAAATCCTTGCAAAAAATGATTGTTTTCCATGCATTTTATGACCCCTCATCAATTGTTGTCATTGTGGAGGTGGTGGTGGCATCCTATGCTACATCAGTCGATGTGATAGACCTAAGGCCAAATAAAAATTAAAATAAATATTTTAAGAAAATATTGTAATAAGTTGTTCAAAACTTTTAAAATGCATACCATGTGTTGATATGGTCTCTTCCCCTGATTTGGTTGGTTAATCAGAAGGTTCTATGTATTGTAGTGGAGGTGCATCATTCGTTGTATGCGATTATAATAATTTTTATTATAAAAAAATTATTATAATAATATTTATTATCAAATGAATAATTAACTATAATTATCCATATGAGATGCCATTGTGGCCTGTTCGGATTGGGCCGGTTGTAAAGTATGTCTGGAATGTTACCCTGAATACATTTAAAAAATAGTAATTAATAACAACTAAATTAAAGCGAAATAAATTATAGGACCCAATTCTAGAAAAAAGAAACTTTACTTGTAATGCATTGGCTAACTTCATCAACATCGATGAGCTCTTAACATAGAACAGAAGAGGCAGGTGCACGAACAAGAGGAGATGCAGAAGACCTAATGCATTTTGCAGACCTTGTTAGTGGAGGTTGTGGTGACACAATCTCAGAATCTCCACTAGCCTCTGGGTGCATTCCTCTAATTGTAGCCTCTCTTTTGTTCGAAGCTGACATTGCTATTTTTTACATTAAAATAAATTTAAAAATTAAAAACATAAATACTATAATATAACAAACATAAATTTATTGCAAATTTGAATGTAAATTTTTTTTACCTGCACCTCTTCAACGGTTAAGGCAATTGACTTCAATTTTGCATGGAATGAGGTGGGGATGGGGGCATTATTTACATTATAGTATGCTTCATAAAAAAATCAATCAAGTAATTGGTAATAGAAACAACAGTAGGATAGGTAGTAGTATTTGTGCGCGCATGGTGAAGATCATTTTTTATTTTGTTGAAAACATATAAGGACTAGTTGTATTTGTTAGTTCCAACACAACACACAATATATGCCAAAGCCCAGAAAATAATGTCTGATATTCTCCCCTATAAAATAATACATGCTTGGAAGAACTCCATGACCGCGCAAAGAAAGTTATGAGAAATAGATGAAAAATTAAGGCCCCTTTTGGATGCATTTGATTACCCTGTAAAAAAATTATAACACAATTAATAATTATATGTAAAGAATGTACAAGGAAGAGGAAACTTACAATTTCAAAGACTTACCTTGTAATGCATTTGATGAGAGATTGTAGTGAGTCTCCAGATATATTTTTTCCCCATCAATTAGGTTGAATTTTGATGATATGGGTTGACATTTTTGGTAGGAAAGGCTTGTCAATCGATGAATGTCAGATGGTTTAATAGAGAAGGATAGGGTTTCGTTGTCGACCATCATTGTAACGATTGACCCATCATTTTCATAGGATGAACAATTGTATCCAACAAATAAATATCTATGTTGAATTAGAGCATTAGTGCTAGCCCCAAAAGCCCATATGTTTTCATCAATGTTGAATTGTAATGGGGATCACTGCGAATTTTGGAGATGAGCGGGCAAATGAGGTTTTTGAAAGTATCATTGTGTTGAATGGAAGACATGGTCATTGTTGCAAGGCTTGGAAGGGTTTCAAAGGGTTTGTGGAGGTTTTAGGAGGTTTTTAGGCTTAATGCATAATAAGAAAAATAAGTGTTGATGGCCTTTTATAGGCATTTTCATATAAAGTGTTACATGAGACGTTGACATGTGGTATTGATGATCGTGTGACATGTGGCATGAAATTGGGTGCCATGCATGAAGGCATGTGACACGAGGGAGTGAACTGTGGTATATTGTTTATGGTGTCGATAGGCTTCAAAGCGACATCTTTTTTCTTGGAGTTGGTAGGCTTTACAATGATATTTTTTCTTGGAGTTGATAGGCTTCACAATTTTTTTTTTTCTGTGGAGTCGATAGGCTTTAGGGAGGCGTCTTTTCGTAGAGTCGATAGGCTTCATAGTGATGTATTTTTGAGGATGTGGAAGGAAAAAAAATTATAGTTTGTTTACCATGGAAGTGGAGGGAAAATGGAAAATGGGGGAAAAACTGGCAATCTGTTTGAAAACGTGTATGAAAAAATGATAACTTGTTTTTATGTGAAGGTGTAGGGAAACGTGAAGGGGAAAAAAGAAGAGGCACGAGAAAAGCAAAGCAAAAAGACAAACGCGATGGCAATGTTTTTTATTGTTGGGGTCGATAGGCTTCATGATGGCATTTTTTTTGGGTGGAGATGGTAGGCTTGGACGAGGCATCTCCTAGGTGGAGTCGATAGGCTTCACGGGGGCATCTTCGAGGGAGCCAATGAGTGGAGGGAAAAAAAGGTAGTCGTTGGAAAAGCAGGAGAAAAACCCACGAAGAAAAAAGGAAAAAAAAAGGATAAGGAGGAGAGGGAACGCGAGAAAAACACACGGGAAAAAGAAGGTAAAAAAATAAAAAATAAAAATGGGGAGAGGGAAATGCGGGGAAACAAATGCACGGAAAGGAAGAAGGCAAAAAATGGGAAAAGGAGGGTACGCAAGTAAGGAAACAAAAAACGGGGGAGAGAGAAACACGGGGATGAAAGGAGGGTGTGCAGGTAAGGGAAGGGGAAAAATGGAATAAAAAATAGAAGAGGAAGGAAAAAAAAACAAAAGCAAAAAAACCAAAACCAAGGGTGAGAAGGTAAGCCAAAAAAGGAAGCCTTTTTTTTTATTAGACCTCACAACTGATGACTTGATGTTTTACAACCCATAAAAAACTCCACAGTTAAGCATGCTCATTTGGAGTAGTACTCGGATGGGTGACCTCCTAGGAAGTCCTAGTTTTGCACCCAAGTTTATCTAGACCTTATTTTGCACCCTCTTTTGAACCCAAGTTTATCCGGATCCTATTTTACACCCAGTTTGCATTTGGGCTCTTTTTTGCACCCAATCAAGTCAAAACTGTCAAATTCACCACTGTTTTATAACTTTTGGTGAACATTTTAGGTAATTTGCCATGTCTCCTACATGAATTTGGCCAGGATTTGCTTGGATTTCGAAACTGATTCAACTTTTTTTATAATTACATTTCGGGTTCGACCCCTTGTGCATAACCTTGATTCTAGGAACTAGTCAACATCTAGATCTTTAAGTGCCACATTTAAGATCCTATTTCTAGTCATAGGAATGGATTGACTAGCTACACATTAAGCAACACTCCATTGCTATGCCAAAAATATTGAACATGTCTATGATAAGGATAAAAGAATTGAACTACCAAGGTGCCACTTCAAATGATTTTAATAAATAATTTAAAGATATTTTTTAAAAAAGTGTTACAACTCTATGTAATCACAGTCCAAAATGAGCAAGTAGAGAAAAATAAACTAAATCTAGAATCACATCCCATTATTTAGGAATTTGCTAACGTATTTATTGATGAATTTATTGGAAGACAATCACAAAGAGAATTAAATTTTATTAAGTTGGTACTTAAAACTGAGCTCGTATCCAAAATTCCTATATAATGACAACTCTAAAAATATGCGAGTTGAATGTTCAACTATAAAAACTATTGGATAGGAGTTTGATTTATCTTAGCGTACCACAATAAGGTGCACCAATTATTTTATATAAAAAAAAGGATGAATCTATAAGGCTACATATTGATTACAAATATTTAAAAAATTTATAGTAAAAAATAGGTATCTTTTACCCTACATAGATGGTATGTTTGATCAAATATGAGAGGCTAATTTAAGATTGATTTCAAGATCAAGGTACCATCAAATACACATCAAATTTGTTGATATTGGTAATACAACATTCAAAACTTATTATGGCTAACATGAGTTTATTCTGGTTCCTTTTGGGATAACCAATGCACTAGTATTTTTATATTTTTTTGAATAGTATTTTAAAAATAATCCTTAGATAAATTGTAGCAATCTTCATGGATGATTTTTTGATTTATTATAAGAACGAATAGAAGAACAAATAATATTTAAGGTAAGTATTGTAGTATCTCAAGAAACATAAGTTTTATGATAAGATTTTAAAATGCTCCTTTTAGTTAGATATTTAGTATCTAGGGTACGTTATTTTAAAGGGATATCTATAGATATTGATAAAATCAAATCCATTATACAGTGACCATAAACCACTAATGTATCCAAAGTGAAAAGTTTTATGGAACTTGCAAGATACTATTATAGATTTATACAATAATTTTAGGAATTACAAATTCCATCACCCCTCTTTACAAAGAAGGAAAAATATTTACATCATAAAGAAAGTATGAGATGTATTTTCAAGAGTTTAAATTCCTTATAACTTATTTTGTCTTATTGGCCATTCTTGATTAAGATAAGTACCTTTTGATTTACACGTATGCTTCTTTTGAAGGATATAAAGTGTATTGATGTAGGATGGGTGCATGATTGATTATAAGTCATGCAAACATAAGGATTATGAACTTAAATATCTTGTATATGACCTTGATATAGCCATAAATTTCCAAACATTAATTATATGGAGGCATCATCTCAAGCACAAAATATTTAAATTAAGATCTAACCATGATATTTTAAGGTATATTTTCACACAACCCAATCTCAATGCTCATCAATAACCTTAGACATAGGTTCTATATGAATATATTTTATATTAGCTATATAAAAGGAAAAAAAAATAAGTTAGTTGACACAATTAACAAGATACATCATGCATGTTCAACAATAAAAATGACTAGATTTAAAAGATCAAATTAAAATTCAAGTGTTAGAATATATTTTTTTTGTAAAAAATAAAAACAAATTATACAAAAATAGCTAAAAAACCTAAATACCTATATTATTTCTTGGATAATGATGCTACACTAGTATATAATAAAATTAAGTATATTATCATCAAGTTAGTTGAGATAGTTTTGAATGAAATCCATAATACATATTATGCATCCTAAAGTTTTTTATATCCTAGCATGAATACATATATATAAGATATTATGGTGTCAATGCTTAGAGTGTCAATGAATAAGAATATATTCTAGATGCTTAGAATGTCAAGAGTCAAAGTGGAACATCTACATCCAACTAATCCAAATGAGGCTCCAAACTAGAAGTGGCATGTAGTTCCAATGCAATTTGTAACTATCTTATCATTGACTTAGTGAAGTTCTAATATCATTTTAGTAGTGGCATTTAAATGAACTAAAATTGATCATTTTATAGCAATAAGGAATTATTTTAAATCAAAATGTGTTGTTCAATTGTATATCAATGAAATGCTAAAATTACATGCAATACCTAAAAATACTATTTTTGATTGATATTATCTTAATTCACATTATGATTTTACAAGATTTCCTAAGATACATTAGGATATTAATCGAACTTTAGTACAACCCTAAAATAAACAATAAAGTAAAAAGAGTGAATGGTATACTTGAATAAATATCCTACATGTATGTAATGGCCCAAGAAGCTCAGTGGGAAAAATACCTTAGTTTAGTGGATTTCACATACAATAAATTTTTTTATATTTTAATAGGCATGTCATAATATGAAGCTGTGTATGACTAACCATAGAAACATACTTTAGCATGTAAATAAATTAAACATCGAGTTATTTTTGATAGACATGTTTTAGGATATGTAAATTAAAGTGACCTTGATCAAATAACATCTCAGACAGGATTAGGATAGAATAAAGAATTATGCTTATTTCCAAAATATTGAGAAATAATTTTAAGTTGGGTATAAGATATTTGTTATAGTTTGTCCTTCCACTGCTCTTTTAGATTTGGAAAAGGCTTAAAGATTGAACCTTGGTTTGTTTCTCCCTTTGTATTATTAGAAAATTTAGGACTTTGTTACTGTAATGGCCCTCCTCCAAAAACCTTTTATGATATTGATATTATGTTTAATGAACACCTATGATATCATCATTTATGATTGATAAACATCTATGATATTATTGCGATTGATGAACATATATGATAATGCAAATTTTGATTGATAAGCATTTCTTTTAATTATTATGTTTCATTATTTTGGGGAAATGGTACTATTGATGGTTTTTGTTTTGTAGGTACAAGTCCTCGAAAAAGTAAAAATGGGAAATGATGGTGGTGGTGTATCCACATAGATCAGGGTGAAAATAGAGGGGCCTTATCAACAAAACTCTCACCAATGGCTCATATTTAGTAAGCTCAATGAATTACATTTTTATATGATTGCATGGTGATGGTGTGCTTGCATTGTGAATTGTGTATACCTTGAATCTTCAAATAATTTTATATGGTTGCTTGTTTCCTCCTGCTTTATTCAAAAAAGCTAAAGAAAAGTTATTATAAATTTACTTACCTAGAATCATTATAAATTTATTTTATTCAAGAAAAAGAAAAGTTATATGAACGATATTAACTTTTGAATTGCTTGTAAATTAATAATAAATAAAGTTATTAAATAATATATATACACATTTGTGAGAGTGTATTTATATATAATATAAAAATAAATAATTAAATCTAATAAACAATAAAAATACCTATTATGAAATATGGGTATACATTTTTATATGGGTAATGTGACTCTTCGGCAAAGACTCCTCCTTTGCTACTTGAAATGTGGCATAATATTGCGTGACCACTTGGCATAATGAGACCCTGATAAGTGGACTTCCTTCATACGTTCTTGACATTATAAAATTTGCTTAGACCATGTCTGTCGAGGGTATGTTCTGTTGTGAGGTGTTCTATCCAGATTGCACGGAGAATAAAGAGGGAGGAGAGGTTTCCGAAGACGTAGGGAAACTCATGTTCAGGTCATAGCTCTCCCATTAATTTGTAGTGTTGAAAATATTTCAAATAATTTAAAGTTAAAACCTGGTAATTGTATGCTTTTCTTCTACTATATTAAAAACATAAAAGAGGTATAAAACCAAGTGCAAAGTTCCAAACTTCAATTCCTTTCGATAAATAAATATCATTAATACCAAGTTGTCCAATAAGAGAAGGCCTTGACAAAATATTATTCTTTCATAAGTGTCAAGGTGCTGCGAGAGGAGACGTTTTTCGTAGGACTGCCCAAACCGCCGAACTCGTTTCGGTCATATCTCACTCATCCGGACTCGGATTGAGCTAAAATTTTGAGGGTAGATGCCTGAAAAACCCTAGAACGTCTCCACCAATTTTCATATCATTTGGAGCAACACAGATCCTAGCGCATCCCTATGTGTGAACGACATATTTGGCAAGCGGCTATGCGAGGGTTTCATCTGGGTTGAGTGCAAGCAGCTCCAGAGGTTGGTTTTTAGGGCCTTCGGGCCCTAGCGGCCAATATTTTTGTGGTTTATTCTCAATATTTTAGCAGGAAATGTTGTAGGGGATACAAGATGGGTTAGAAATTTGTCTTTCAACAGATCATACTGTGAACTTGAGTGACAACGGCTTCCAATTTGCTGCACAAAAGAAAAGTGAAAACCATACCTTTCCACGACGTCTAGGGCAAGGATTAAAGAGATCACGAAACAAGTTTCAAGCAGTTGATCAAAAAATGGCTCATATCTCAAGTGAATCTGGTGCTAAGGTGCACCCACAAAATAATTCTACTATGAAAACCCCTATCAAGGGTAAGAATTTTGAAGACTCAGTCCCAAAAATGAATTTTAGGGATGCCCTTCATGGTGGACAGCCTCAGCCCAATGCTAATATCAATATTAGGGCTTCCCATAAACCTCTAAGAATGCCTAAGATTGATCCCGGGAAAACGGAGTCAGGATGTCTTAAAGAAATTGATGGAACTCCTATTGTTAAGCTTGATATGGGTAACATTCAGATTGGCATTGAAGATTTGGAAAAAAGAGGACTAATTTGTCGGTTCGTGGGTTTTCGTCCGAGTCTATCTCGCTTTCAAAGTCTGGGCTGCAAAAAGTCTAGAAAACTAAAGGTGAGTTACAAATCTCTATTTATCCAAATGGTTATTTTCTTGTTTTATTTGCTAATAATGAAGATAGAGAGAAAACTTTTCAAGGGGGTCCTTGGTTTTTTGGAAGGGCAGGGCTTTTCATGAAGCCCCGGCATACTAAATTTAAAGCCGAAGAAGAGATGCCTTCTATTGCTCCCGTGTGGGTTAGACTCTTTGGCCTCCCTATTGAATTTTGGAATCCTACTATTTTTTCTTCAATTGGAAACTCTTTAGGAACTTTTATGATGACTCGCTGATTGTACTCAAAATTTTGAACATATTATTTATGCTCGGATTTGTGTTTTAATGGATTTTGACAAACCCCTACCTAAAAATATCACATTACAATTTGGGGAAGACACTTGGGAGCAAGTAGTGGACTATGAGAACATTCCTTTTCGTTGTAGAATTTGCCATGAATATGGTCATTTGGCCATGCTTGCCAAATTAAAATTCATGATCAAAAGAAATAAGATATAAACTTAGCAGTTTCCAAATACCTAAGAAGAAAACACTAAGAAAAACCAGCTATGAAGGATCAATCAAAGTCATCTCGCTAATATGTTTGAAATCCTTTCCACAAATGATGTCCCAAGTGAGGAAGAGGAAATAATGGAAACTGAAATCTTAGAAACACAATTTAAATATGAAGGGAAGAACTCAGAGACAAACCAACAAATCAAAGGTTTTCAACAAAAAAAAAGGAGAAAATTTACACAAGAAAAACAATATTTCAAATGTCAAAACTTCAAATAATGCAGGTCCCAATATAGACTCTATTGAACCATCTAGTAAAATTTTGGCTGTGTACGAGCATTCTTCAAGGTTAGAAGCCATCTCAGATTCAATTGGAATAAGTCAAGAAACAGGGAAAAAAATTGAAGATGGATTCTAATCAAAAAGTAGGTCGCAAGACCAATCAATATCATATGGTAAAAGAAGGTGAAAAGCTTGTAGAGGAAGGTAAGATTAATGCCCTTCCCAACTTTTTTAGCCCTGGTATTAATGAAGATCATCACTTGGAATATTAGAGGACTCAAAGGGAGTCTTTCAAAACAAAATGAAATTAGAAGAATGATTCAGTAAATCATCCACATCTTGTTTTCCTTCAAGAAACTAAGATGTCAATGGAGGATATGGACTTAATTGCCAAGAAAATTTGGCCAGCTGAAAGTGGTTTCCCAGGTCCCAAGGGACTTCGGGTGGCATTGCTTGTCTTTGGGATCCAAAAGAGGTAGTTATTCACCATATGGTTGGCAGTTGGGGTTTGTTGGCTATAGCTATTCAAAGTAGACATTCCAACCAGATTATGCTCTGCATTACTATTTATGCTCCGACTTCTTTGGAGGAAAAAGAAGACAATGGAAGGATATTACTCATATTATCTCTCATTTTCCTAAAGCTTGGATCTTGATCGGAGGAGATTTCAATACCATCCTCTCTCTGGATGAGAAAAGGGGGGAAATAGAAATTTGGACAAAAGCACTGACCTCATGAGCGAATATATTGCAAACCTCCATCTTGTGGATATCCAACCGGATAATGGCCTTATGACTTGGTCTAACGAAGGCAAGGCTTAGCTTGTATAATGGAGAGATTGGATAGGTTTTTGCTCTCTAAAAATTTCTTAATCCATGGTCACATTCCTAAAGTGAAGACTCTTAATAATGTTGGTGGAAATGTGGAAAACCAATGTGAGTTTCTCTCCTTTTCATTTTCAATTAATGTGGCTTAGAGACATTTCCTTCAGACCTCATGTGCAACAATGGTGGAAGGAAGGTAAACCTAGGCATGGGACTAAGATGTTCTGTTTTGTCAAAAGACTGCAATACATTAAATCCAAAATCAAGACTTGGAACTGGAAAGAGTTTGGGGATGTTCATAAAAAACATGAAGTTATTGCTCATCTTGAAAATTTGAATAAGAAAATCCGTTTAGATGGCCTCACAGAGAAGAGAAGTGCAGATGAAATTAAACTCACAACTCGCTTAGAGGAATGGGAAAAAAGAGAAGAAATCTTATGGAAGCAAAAATCTAGAATTCAATGGCTCAAAGAAGGAGATCGAAACACAAATTTTTTCCACAAATCTCTTCTAGCTCGAAGATCTCACAACTTTATTTCTTCCTTAAAATCAGATTCTGGAGATGTTGTTTATACTTGGGATGGCATGAACTCTATTGTTGTTGATTACTTTTCCAATATTTTTGTCGCTACTCCCCTTGACTCACCTTCACAATATAATGTTCTTCAAGCAATCCCTTCTCTTGAGGAGAACTCTATTTTGACTGCTCCTGTTACTATCAATGAGCTTCAACAAGTAGTTTTTAAAATGCAAAAAGGGAAAACCCTAGGTCCTGATGGTTTTCCTATTGAGTTCTACCAAGAGTTCTGGGATATCCTTCATGTTGATTTATTAGAGGTGGTGGAAGAAGCCAGGAAAGCCAAAGAAATTTTGAAGGTTATCAATAAAACTTATATTACTCTTGTTCCAAAAGCTCAAGAGGTTGATCATATCTCAGCTTTTAGACCTATTGCTTTATGTAATGTTCTTCTCAAAATCATTACTAAAATCATGGCAGAAAGGTTGAAGCCTCTTTTGCATAAGATTATTTCCCTAGAGCAAGGGGGTTATGTGGAAGGACGTCAAATAGTAGATGAGATAGTTCTTGCTCAGGAAGCCATCCATTCCATGGATATGCAAAATTCTCCTTCCATGTTCATTCGGTTAGACTTATCCAAAGCTTATGACAGAGTGGATTGGCACTTCCTTATCAAAGTTTTGAGGCAATTTGGTTTCTCTAAGGATTGGATGGATTGGATTATGGGATGTATCTCTTCAGTTTCCTACTTAGTTCTTATCAATGGCAGGCCTTCTCAGTCTTTCCCAGCTTCTAGAGGTATTAGGCAAGGTGACCCGCTATCCCCTTATTTATTCATCATTCTTGCTGAATGCTTGGGTAGGACTATAACCAAAAAGAGGGAAAACAAAACCCTTGAGGGAGTTACCATTGCTCATGGAGCTAGACCTATCTCTCATCTTCAATTTGTGGATGACTCTACTATTTTAGGTAAAGCTACACTTAAGGAAGCTTCTAATATTAAGCAAATCATTAGCTATTTTTCTAAGGCTATCAAGCAGCTTGATCAATGAAGACAAATCTAAAGTTATTTTCTTTCACTCGCTCGCTAGACAGGAATCCATGGTCTTGGATAAGCTAAGATATAAGAAGACCTCTCTTCCAATCACTTATTTAGGTATTCCCATAAATATTCAAAGGCAAAAAAATAAATATTGGAATTGGTTGTTGGACAAAGTCAAGAAGAAAATTGGAAAGTGGACCAACAAGTGGCTTTCTTATGGGGGTAGAATCACCTTGGTAAAATCAGTCCTTCAAGCTATTCCTATTTATGTTTCTTCCGTTTTGAATATTCCAAAGGTTGTTCTTCGAGAATTGGATCAAATCAGTCATCGTTTCCTTTGGAGTGGTACTAAGGAGAAAAGAAAATGGGCCTTGGTGAAATGGGATACTTTATGTCTTCCTAAGAGTGAAGGGGGGTTAGGTTTACGGTCTTCAATTAATAACAACAAAGCTTTAGCTGCTAAATTATATTGGAGGATGTTGCATAACCCCAATGCTCTTTGGGCCAATAATCTCCGTGCTAAATATGCTGAGAACAAAAGTCCTGAAGACCTTGTTCGCTATCAACTTCCTACCAAAGGTTCTCCCATTTTAGCAGTTCTTAAGACTGGTGAGGATTTGATAAAGAAAAATTATTTTGGATCATTCATAATGGTCAACATGCAAATTTTTGGACAGATTCTTGGGATGGTCACAAGCCTTTGATAACTCAATTTCCCGATTGGAGGCCTTGGATGGAGGAGCTTCACCGAGCTAATTGGATAAAGGTGGCTAATTATTGTCGGTACCATACCGGTAATTCAAAGGTTGGTAGATATTGGATCCCTATTGAGGACTGGCCTATTCAAATCCCGGAAAGGCAAAGACAAGATATCCAAGGCATCCTTCATATGAGATCCCTCTCTTGGTCCCATGAAAAAGATTGTTTTGGATGGAACAACACTACTAAGGGTGAGTATTCAGTTGCTCAAGGTTATTTGACCTTATGCCATAATAATCCCAACCATTCTTCTGACATATTTTCTCAATTGTGGGCTCAAAAGCTCTGGCCTAAGGTGAGGTTCTTTAATTGGCTTTTATTGCATCGTAGGGTGCTTACCGGTGAGCAACTTATGAAGCATGGTTTTCATGGCCCTTTTAGATGTGAAATGTGTGAAGAGAATGTAGAAAATATCAACCATATTTTTATTGAGTGTACTTTAGCCTCCGAGCTATGGAGGAGAATGGCCACTTTACTTGGCTTACAATGGTCCAATTTTTTTACTTTTGAACAACTTTGGAGGGATTGGCCTAATCAAGAGGGTGTTGATCATTTTATTAGGCGTTAGTTTGGATGGGTTCAACCATTCTTCTTTGGAATATTTGGAATGAAAGGAACAACCAAATTTTTAATCAAGATAGTAAGGATATTCACTATATTTGGCAAAAGACCATAGCCAACTTAGTTGAATCAGTCCATCATCTCCTTAATCACCCCCAAAACTCCCACCAAATATGGGATCAAGTGATGCAAAGATTGAATATTAAACCTTCTAAGGGCAACCATCTTAAAGGGAATGTGAGTATTAGTAAATTGGATAGGAATAGAAATTGGCAACCTCCTCCTAAGGATTTTGGAAAAGTCAATACCGATGGAGCCTCTAGAGGGAACCCTAGAAAAGCCAAGGTGGGAGGAATTGGTAGACTTTCGATGGCTCCCTGGTTTTTACTTTTGCCGAGAATTTGGGTATTCTTTCCAATAACCTTGCTGAGGGGTATGGTATCCTCGGAGGTCTTCAGGAGGCTACTAAGGTTGGATGGGAAAAGGTGATAGTTGAGTCTGACTCTCAACTTATGATTAATCTCTTGAAGAATCCTTCTAAGAATCATAAGGTGGATTGGAGAATAAAAAGAATTATTGAGAAGATTCAGTTAATCCGGATGGGATTTTTGAAAGTTGATTACAATCATGTGGTCAGAGATCAAAACAAGAGTGTTGATGCTTTAGCTAATTGGGCTTTGGACAAAGGTGATCTTACTTGTTATGGCCACCCTCCTATATGGTGGGCTTCTCAAATTAGGGAAGCTCTTCTTTCTATCATTTCTTTGGATGGCTCCAGCTTCAAGGTACCTAGTTTCTTCTTGTTTTTTTTTTTTGCTTCTCTTTGGTTCATTCAGTCTTTTTTTAGTTCCCTAGCTCATTCTATTCTTTATTTTGTTTCCTCTGTTGATTCTTGCCTTAATAGTCTTCTTGTCTAGATAGGTCTTTGTTTTGTTCATTTTTTATTTCTTTTTTCCTTTTTGTTTTTTTTGTTTAGTTTTTTAAGGTGGGTGGGTTTTTTTATTTTGTTTTGTTTTTGTGTTCTTTGTGTTGTTTTTTGTTGTTCTTGTGTTTTTGTTGTTTTTTTTTTTTATGTTTTTTGTTATTGTTCTTGTGTTTTTTTTCGTTCTTGTTCTTGGGTTTCTCTTTGTTTGTGTTATTTCATGTTTTTATGGGTGAGTGTTTTCTATATTTTTTGTTTTTTTTTATTGTCTCGTTGTTGGTTGTTTTTTATTTTTATTTTTATTTTATTTTTTAATTTTTTAGGTTTTGGTTGTGTTTATTTTTCTTGTTTTTTTTTGGGTTATGTCTTTGTAGTGTTCTCGTTGTTTTTGTCTTGTTTGTGTTTTGTTATGTGTTTCTTGTGTTTTTCTATGTGGTTTGTGTTGTGGTTTCTTTTATCTTATTGTGCGTGTTTGGTTGTGCTTTTGTTTTTGACACACTCAAGGAGCATGTTTTTTATTTTATTTTATTATTTTTGTTGTTATCTCGCTTATTTTTAATTGGGTTTGTGTGTTTGTTTGCTCCTTGAGTGTGTCAAAGGTGGTAGGCCAGGTCCGAGTCCTGGGAATTTTTGGCGGAATGGATACCCCTGCCTCCTTGGGTCTTACCCGAAAGTGGCATCCCTTTTGGGATGTTTTCCACAAATAAAAAAAAAAAATTCCTGTAAATGTAAGTAATGTTTACAATTATGTTTAGGTATGGGTGTGCTTTGTTAGTAAGGTGTTGTAGGGGTTTCAACACAATTTATGGTAAGAAAGTTTCAAGGATGACTAGGATCTACAATCTCAGCAGAAGGCTGGATATTGTAATAGGTTTTGGGTTAACCTGTAAAACCCGGTAATTAATGAAGACTTTTATTTACCAAAAAAAAAATTAAAAACATAAAAGAGGTATAATATTGATAGAGTCATTATTTACAAACATCTACTCGATAATTGTATGATTTATCCTCAAACACTTAGACTATATAACTATACCCAGAAGGCAATTGAGCAATAAAAAAATCGCCCAAGATAAACCTTGCTTAAAGTAAAAATAATAATGGGTTTGTGTCTCAGTTTCCAGAATGAAAGAAAACTCTACTTGTAAGGTGTCAGCCCTCTCAAATTATATTATGAATTATGATAAGTAAAGATGAATGATCCTTACTGTTAGGGTTTGATGTATGCACATATTATAAATTGAGATAAGTAGAGTTGAATGATCCTTACTGTTAGGGTTTTTTGTATGCACATATTATGAATTGTGATAAGTAAAGTCGAATGACCCTTGTTGTAAAAGCATCACCAAATTATTGGGGTTTGCTATATGATGAATTTTGATAAGTAAAATTGAATAATTCTTGCTACTGTGAGTAAGCATTACTGCATTATTGGGTTTGCGAGATGCACATCTTATGAAATTATGATTGACTAATCCTTGTTGTGGGTAAGCATCATTGCATTGTTGGGTTGTCGGATGCATACATTATGAATTGAATAATCCTTGCTGTTGTGAGTAAGCATCGTTGCATTGTTTGGTCTATTGTCAAGGTTATGCACAGGGGCGAATTTCACAATTTAGCGTGAATATTCAGATTTTCACAATTTTAATTTTACGAATTTTGGGACCATAGAGGTCGGCCCATTCGCCCAAAAATTTTGGGATCCAATTTTTTTAGGGTAAATTCACCCCATTATCATAAGGTTTCCCGCCTAATTTTTGCCTTAAATTTATTAAAAAAAATATCCCACCCAATTCGCCCCTTGTACCCCATTATATATAGCTAACCCTGACAACGACTCTCATACAATTACAACATTAATTTTTTTGGATAGCGAGCGATACAAAGTAGACGACTGACACAACATGAGTCCACGATTGACAGAAGGTGATTGGCAGAAGGTGACTAGCGGAAGGTGAGTGGTAGAAGGCAAGTGGTAGAAGGTAACTAGCATAAGGTGAGTGGCAAAAGGTGAGTGGCATAAGGTGAGTGGCATAAGGTGATTGGCAGAAGGCGAGTAGAGAGAGGAGAGGTGACAGAAGCAACTAGTAGAAGGTGATTGGCATAAGGTGACTAGCTTAAGGTGATTGATAGTAGCTGACTAAAATACAATGATCACCATTTATCGATAAGTTTCTTTTACCATTAATTTTCCTTTTTTAACATTTTATTCATGGACACTCAATAAGGAGGTTTTCCTATTATTTGGGCACCAATATCAAGACTCTTGGGATAGATATTCTATTGTCTCTAGCAGTAGTTCTCTTTTTTACCAGTTATTTTCATTTTTAAAAATGATGTTCATTGTTCATGTTACTCTTCTATTCATACAGGTAAAATATCACCTACTGGTAGTGGAAAGAAGGGAGGCCAGTCTTCTGATAAAAGGAGTATCCTCAAATACTTTCATAATATTTTAAAATCTAGTCAACCATCAACATCTACACAAATTGAAGGTATGAACGCCTTTACTTACTAACCAATTAATTTTTTTACATTGTTAATTTTATATATAATGTCTTCATTCATAAAGAAGTGTGCTTTTTGGTTGATGGCTTTGTCCATTTTTTATCTATATTTTTTAATAGAAGGTATGATTTTAAATGCCATAATGATAATGACCCTACTATTGACACTAGTATTATCTCTACAGAAAACACTATTGACCCTGGTATACCTCCACTTCCACATATCCACGTTAATGAAAAGTCCACAGATGAAAATATTCTTAATCAAATGGAACAACAACATGAAGAGATTCCTGAATCTAACACGCCAAGTGGAAAAGAAAATAATAGTTCTTATGCAGTCCCTACTTTCGAAGAATCTTCTTCTAAAAAACATAAACGTGCAAGGTTATCTAGGTGGACAATTAACAGATCATTTCAGCCTGATTGGATATCAGAATTTCTATTTATTGAGCCAGTGTTGCTAGAGAATAGTAGTGAGGAAATAACAGAATTGAGATGCATAATTTGCAGTTGGAAACATGAAAAGGATCATAGATTGCAAGTTAAGAAAGATACAGTAGAAAAACATTGTGGAAAGGTTTATATCAAAACAAAAGAAGGTGATCGACCAATACCAAAAAATTATAGGTGGAAGGATGCATCAGAGTGTGCACATATAAGATATGTGCAAGAATATGATAAAGAAATGAAACAAAAGTAAACTTTGGTTGAGAAAGGTGCAATGATTCAAGCCCAATTTTGAAAAATGAATAAGTTCACTTTAGCTTCAAAAAGTTTGCAGTTTGTTGTTGTATTCACTATTCTTAAAAAGGGTAGACCTATGTCTGATTTCATTGATTATAAATCTCTATTTTAACTAGCTGATATGCAGAACTTACCCAATGCCCATTGGTCAGATCGAAGTGGTTGGGAAATGGTAAAATATCTCTCATTGGTTGAGTAGGATGACCTCAAAGAGAAAGTAAAAAAGGCCAAATTCATTTCACTTTCAATTGATGAGGTGACTGTTGTTGACAACACATCTTGGATTTGCATGCATGTTTACACATTGGAAAATCATTTAAGGCAACCTCATTTACTTGGAGTACGCAAGATGGTGGAAAATTGCAATGCAGAAAATATTTACAATGTTGTTGTAACTAGTTTAAAGGAAGTAGCAGGAATGAATGAAATGGAAATAGCCACTAAGTTAATATGTGTCGGAGTTGATGGTGTTGCTACAATGCAAGGACACAGGAATGGTCTTTGTGTTAGACTACAAACATCTGTTACCCCATATTTGATCCCTATTCATTGCATGGCTCACAGAATGAATCTTGCATACAAAATTGTGGATACATTTACAAATGTTGCGAGAGTGGAAGAGCTTGTCCGTGAAATTCATGATTATTTTTTGTGCAGTCCAAAAATATTTTTAGAGTTTCAATAGTTTGCACTAGGAGTTACTGAAGGTAAAAAATGTTAAAAGATGTAGATACTAGGTGGATTTCGATGTATCAACCGACATTTAGAGTTTTCAAAGAATATCAATCCTTGATAGGGTTTATGTATGCAAATCGTAGGGTAGTTGATAAGGCTAAATATTTACTATTTTGAATGAGTGACTTTGAAACACTTCTCACATTGTGTGGTATTCTTCCAATGTTGGAAGAAATGAATACTTTGATCAAAATTGCACAAGAAAGATCGATTTATATTGTGGATTTCATCAAGGCGAGAAAACAAATTTGCATGCATATTGATATGATGTACGCATCTGGTCAAAGTTTTATGGATCCCATGTTTGAGAGTTGGAGAGCATTAACAAACGTGAATGATCCTCAGAACTTTCTGAAGTTCAATATAAATGATCATCTATGTATTAATGTCCATGGAAAGGAAATACCTTTATATTATTTTGGTCAGCGAATGGATATAGCTACAAATGAAGTTGAGAAAATGCCCATAACCTACAATAGATTTCATGTAGTTGTACACGATACAAAAATTAAACTGAAACAAATAGTAGAATCATTGACAAAAGAAATAAGAGATCATTTTCAAAGAGATGAATTGCTTGAGGCTATGGGTGTGGTTAATCCGATGTTTTGGGATCCTTGTAATGAATACCAGATTATAAATGGTTTGTTTCTCAAATACATGGGTATTCTTGCTAGCCATTTCAGTAAACGTGTGGTAGTCAATGGTATTGAAATCAATGGCATTCTCAACAGAGATCTTTTGACAAAACAATCAAACTATTTTGGAACAACAATGTCTGCTCAAGTTTCACAACTCTCTAACCATCATGAAACAGGTTCTATTTCACGTTTGTGGAGAAGATTACATCCCAGTAGTATCTTACAACATACTATGAGTGAATATTTTCATTTATATGAATTATGTCAAACGATGATTTTAGGATCTGTGGAAGATGAAAGGGTATTCAGTGCATTATCATATGTAAAATCTAAAGTTCGAAATAGGTTGGACAAAAATTTGGAAAATTGTTTGAGAGTATATGTGTCGACCTATGAGGTGGAGAAGTTTCCTTATGAAAGAGCTTTGTCATACTAGAAATCTATGGTAGAGAGAAGAGGTGTAATGAATACTGAGGATGATGGTAACACTGATCAGATTGTGATGACAAAAAATTTGGGTATGAGTGCAGATGATTTTGTACAATCTGAAAAGAGTTTGTTCCAGCTTCCAACATTATGATGCAAGGATGCTTTCATTTGATTTGATTTCACATATTATCATTTGATTTGATTTCACATATTAGAATGAAAGGATGCTTTCATTTGATTTGATTTGAGTTCAACATTATAATGAAAGGAATATTGAGATTATATTGTAATTTGATACATGTAATTTTGATATCATTAATCATATAATATGATATTAGAAATTCCATTGGATACTCTGTATAATTTTGATGTCATTAATCATATAATATGATATTAGAAATGCCATTGGATACTCTGTATATCATAGCCCTCTGATTTGATTATGTATATTTGAATGAAATTGGATTATTTGATTACACATATGTTGATTAGAACACTGCATTATCTTTTATATCATAAATGTGTTATTGGATATTTTGTATATCATTTTACATAAGCCTTGTTATTGAATTATTAGTCTAAAGTTTCAAATTTTTAGTAGATTTGTATTGTATAAACCATTTATGGCAAAGTAAATATCTGTGTTGCATTTCCAATCATTTCAAATTATTTCATAAAACATAAAAGAACATTTTATTGCATCCACATAATTCAAAATTACTTAATGCATCAACACAAATAATCAAAACATAACAATATTTAAAACAAAATTTCAAAAATATAATACAAATTTTTTGAAAATTGTCTCTTTCATTGATTTCAAAAAGATACCATTCTTTTACAATTTAAAAAAAATATGCAACATTTTTTGTTTCTCCTCAAATAAAAAACAACAAACTTCTATTCTTTTTGCATGGTGGCTGAAGTTCCAGCTGCATCTATCTCAATATCCTTTGCTTCCAATGCACCAGCCCTAACCAAACTTTCAACTGTAGTGTTGATCCTCGATAACAATAAACCTTCTTCCTTCGTTGGATCTTCTTTAAAAGGTGCATTCAGTTCTTTCTCATTTTATTTCAATACAACCTCCACATCCAGGCCCTTATCTTTGATAAACTTCTTCAGCCAATTATTTTCTCTAACAGTGTATTGTAATCTTTTCTTCACTTCAATAGCATTATTAATACTAATTTTTGTAGTCTTGATCAACGTTTTCATGGCACTGACTTGTTGCTTTAAGTGCTGAAAATTAGACTACAAAATACAAGTGAAAAAGGTTAATATTTATAAACAAAACATATTTAAGAAAAAATGATTTTTTAGTTAGATGTAAAACTTACATCAATTGTAAGTCTTGCAGTTTTTGCAACTGCTACTTTCTTCTGATCTAGTGCCCATTCATTGAAATATGCTTGGGCCTCTGCATTGAGGTTTTCCAAATGATTCAGAACAATGGCCAGAACTTCATCAGTGTATGTAGACTCGGCCTCCATAGTGCTAGATTCAACTTTATGTAGCAAAGCATCGAGCTTTTGGGGCTCATTCTCAACCTTTGAAAACAACTCCTTTCTCTTTGAAAAATTCTTATATCGACCATTTATTGCTTTTATCAAAACCTTGGCCCGATATTCCCATTCTTTCAATTTATCAATATCTACAAGAAGACTATTATGAACTGTAGCTTTACATCTATTAGCTAATAAAATATTTTTTGAAAAATTTACTTTATCATCATCTGTTAGATGATGGGCGATGACTTGCTAGGGGGAAGAGGAAACTCTAATGGCATCTGCTTCAACATTCTCTTCTTCTTCATCATTGCCCTCTACATCCTGAAGCATATCACTTGCCTTTAATGGGAAATTTTTAGGATTCATATCCTGATAAAGAAAATCATCATCTAGATTTCTCGAGGGCATTTGAGATGCACTCTCAACATTTGAGAAATTCTCTAGGGTTAAAATTGGGAAAACAGAAACATTAGATTGAGACACAGTGTGTGTCTGGGAAACACTTCTGGTATCATGAGGTGGCGGTGTGAGGAACATTTTTCCATGCATGCGTGATTGGTTCCTCACCGGTGGTACCTACTATGGATGGACAGGAACTTGTTGTGTTGATGGTTGTTGCTGCATTTGTAATTGGGTAGATGGTGGAGGCATATTTTTTTAGTCTTTTGAATGTAACAGGTGCATCTACAAAATTTCACATGAAAATATAAATTAAATCTTGTGTAAATAATAATATCATAAAAAGAGATTAATTTTAACCAAACATACCAGACTCAGACTCTACAACCGTTGATGATGCAACCATTTGCCCTTTCTCTAAAAAATATTTAAAATACATCAAACTAAACATAATTTTAAATCATTAAAATACATCATTTAAAATAGTACTTTTGAATAATAAGGTTACCTTGTGGGTTAGAGGTAACTTCTTCGACGTCGACTACAACACTTCCAGAAGTAACAGGAGCCGCAAGTGTATGTTGAATCTGATCACCATGAGACCTCACACGTTTGGAGGGAGTTACTGGTGATGACTACGATTGTGAGTCAGAATCAATAGACACTTCTTGAATCCTAAATGCGGCATCCCTTTTACTAGAAGACTGAGATGCTCTTCTCTATTTTCAAAATAAAATTAGAAAATAACAAGATTGATTGAAAAAAAGAAAACAAAGATATTCCAAAAAATAATTTTACCTGTATTTCATTCTCAGTCATGCCAATAGCCAACAAACTTGGGTGCAATGCAGTGGGAGGATTGCTTTGTTGAATATTGAAGTAAGCTTCATGAAAAAGACAAAGAATAAAGTTGTTGGTTGTCACTGTATATGAAGATTGAATTTTCTGGGCACTCAGAAGGTCCTATTTTAGGCGGTTGGAAATGTGCGTGGACCAGTCAAATCTTCCACCACCAATACATCGAATCAATAAATACAATGCCCAAAAAGGCATTTTTGTAGGTCGCCCTACAAAATAAGCCTTGCCTAGAAAAATTCAATGCAAGCATAAAGAAATTTGTCTCCAACGTTGGAAATGTTTAAGCCCCTTTTGGACTTAGAAGAATTAGCTAAAAAAAAGAGAACATTATTAGAAAACAAAAAGTACAATAGGGAGAACATTATTAGAGAATGGAAACTACAATACATCAAAATTTAAGATAAATAAAAACTAAATTTTAAAAATATACCTTTCAAATTGTCTGAATGAACAACATATTTGGATGCTAGCATTGATTTGTCATCTTCGATCAAGGCGTACTGGTTGTTCACCAGTACACCATCCAAAAATGGTAGCCCTATTAGTCACTGCACATCCGAGGGTTTAAAAAAAACAATATCCTTGTTATCCACTTTGATCATAATAGTGGACACGTCATGGTTGTAACAACTAACGATCCATTGCATCAACAGAACATTAATGTTCAACTGTGGCATCTTCATTACACCAGCAAGTCCGGAGGTGTAAAGCCATTGCGAATCTCTTCCAGGAGTGCTGAAAATGTTCTTGATGTTGGGGTAGTAGAAGCTCCTGAAATTCACTTTGGAAGGAAGAGGAGAGGAAGAGCTAGCCATTTCTAAAAACATGCAGGAAAATGCTCTGAAACACCTAGGAAAATGCTCTGAAATGCCCTAGAAAACACTCTAAAAATAAACCAAAACCTTCTAAAAATCCAAAACCCTTTGAAAATGCTACCAAAACCCTCTAAAATGCTCTGAAAACTGTCTAAAAAGGCTCTGAAACCATTGTGGAAAATGCTCTAAAAATGCTAGAAAAAGCTCTAAAATTGCTCTAGAAAACACTGTGGGAAAGGTGAAAAATGACCCTGCATATCTATTTATAGAAGTCTGCATGGTGAAAGTTAATAGATGCATGACACATGGTAGAGGAGATGACATGTGGTAGCTTCTTATTGATGATATTGATGGTCACCTTTTACCAGTTGCCATCTACCACTCACCATCTACAGTCACCATCTCCTCCATCTCTATCCCATTCATTACCTCCATCACCATCTACTCCATTACATCCATCACCATTACCATCTACCACTCACCATATTCTAGTCACCATCTGCCACTCACCATCTACCACTCGCCATATGCCACTCACTATCTCCATCACCTTACTCCATTGCCACTCACCATCTACCTTCATCGCCATCTACCACTCACCATCTACCACTTGCCATCTACCATCCCTTCGCCACTCACATTACCACTCACCATTCCACCCTTCCACTCCCTTCATCACCTTACCACTCACCTTCTCCACTTCTTCCACTCTTCCACTCGCCTTCTACCACTTGCCTTCTACCACTCACCTTATGCCACTCACCTTTCCACTCACCTTCTACCACTCACCTTCTACTAGTAGCCATAAAATTTTATTGATAATTTTTGTGCAAAAAAATCAAAAAATTACCATATTTTGATAAATTTTCTACAAAATTTTGAAAAATTTGCCCCAAAGTTTATACACCATTCACCTAGATTCACCCCGATTTTATAATTACTTTTTTGGTACTACCCCTTATGCATAACCATGGATATTGTATGTACATGTTATGAATGGCATGCTATCTCTCTTATCTTAATAGGTGTTATCCTTAACAAATATGTCTGCTTGGGTGTGATTGCTGCTCTCTGGCTTGGATAATTTTTGGTGCATAAGTTTGATATGAAATATGGAATAATACTTGTTGTGAGTAAGCATTATTGCTATATTTGGGTTTGCTATATGCTCATGGTATGAATAACATTAGAATCTGCATATATCTAAAAATACTCTTCCTGGGGTGAGCCACTCTGATCCCACACCAATGATAAGCATGATAGATGTAGAGGCTAGCTCCTGTCGAGGTGTTTCTAGGTTGATGGATGGTGCAACTTGCTCTATGCTGTTGTGTTTGGGCATCCATATGAGGAAGAGTTCAATATTAGAACAAATGTTTCCTTCATAGGTCATTAAACTCAATCTTGTTGCTACAGTTTGTAAAAATAATTAACTGAAGCTTGTTATTTTAGGTACATTATGATTCTAAGCCACTGTGTGCTGAAGCATTTTATGGATATTCATTTTCTCTCCACGTAATTAATGCTTGTTTATCTTAGTTCCCAGATGAGCTTGTTTTACCTTCAATACTTTTTATGGTGTTATGTTGAGTGTTGTGCGTCTTCGACATCACTTTTCCCATATGTAGTTATCAGTGTGCATTTATTCGTCATCTTCTTGATGTATGGTGTCGTGCCATAGCAATGTTTATTGTGGATTGTATTATATTTTTGTGAACTCATAAAGACTTGTTTGTTTATCCGCTATGCGTCACAAACAGTTAATTTTACCGATAAGTTGCGAACACTGTAAATAAATTGAAAGATTTTAGACTTGCATATACATTATAGGATAACTATATTCGGTTAAATCCTAGTGAACATAATGTTTTAATTCAAATGCTAACTATATGGGAAACCTAAGATAGCTCTTCTGATATGATTTTCTTTTTAATCATTGCATAAGAATTTAAGGAAATGCTTGGACCATTAATTAATCTATTAATATAGGTAGAATAATACAACATTGCATTTATCTTTCTAAAATATACCTTAGAAAATTAAGCAGTCGATAATAAAATATTTTATTCCTTCTTTTTGGAAGTAGAATAGGTGTATAAAAATAGAAAATTAAAAATAGTCATAATTATAATCATATTTATTGAAGGACTACCCATTCGTTAATTAAACCAACTTTCTTAGTTGTTGTTGCAATCTCGAGAATTTGCTAAAGATTAACGCAATGATTACTGTTGTATGATGATTTGGGAATGATATTTTAAAGAAAATCATTATCATTACTCTGTCATTAAATAAGGCCATCATTAGAATAAGTGCAGTTGGATGTATTATAAAAATAATAATACAAATTTATTTTTCCAATGCAAGATATTAGAGGATTTCCTTCGTATATTTGGCAACGATTGTTTTACCAACCTCTTTGGCATTAAATAGGAGTATTAATTAATAGTGCAATTAAGGAAGGTGCTAGCTAAAGGAAAGGATCTTGATATTGTAATAATTGCATAGTTGAAATCATTCTTTGTTTTTCACTGCTCATTCAAATATATTATGTTTTTCTTTGATGCATGAATCGATTAAACTATATATTCCATGATTGGAATTTCATTCCACGTTATACTGGTCTATAAATATTCCAGTGAATAAGATATCCGTGGATGATTCGACATGCTAAAAATATTTTGATTGCAAACCATAGTTTGCTATTAAAGAGATCCATCATACAAAGTATTAGTAGACCATAATATAGGTTACACCACAACCTTCTACTACACTCCATAAACCTCTACTTATGTAATAAAGACCTGTATTTTGGCAGCGTTATCCATTAGTTTAATAAGTTTTAGAAAAAGGGGTTTGCCTTGGATTATAATATATGAAACCACTTGGAGACTTCGTGAAATTTATAACTTTTAAAACCCATATTTTCGGATTAATGATTTGAATGTTCTTGAAAATAAAGATAGACATTAGTTTGTACTATATGATTATATAATCTTGTTACTTAGTCTCTTAAAAAGAAATTGAAGACTTGATATTTATATAGGAGTTAACGTTATTTGAAGTTTATGGAGAAGTTTATTTGATAGACTAAAATTTGATAATAGGGTTTTACTCGAGGTTGGTTATTGAAGATCACCACTTTATTAAATAAGTATCTCATGATTTTTCATGAAGTTGTGATATTATTTATTGAAATAAATTCTTCTAAAAATTATGTTGTGTTATTTATTGAAATGAACTTGTTGTGGCTGATCCACAACACACCCCAAAATTGGGGACCCACCTTTTTTGCATGCTTTCAAAGAAAACTGCAGTGGCCCAGATGCAAAAGATCAAAGGAAAATAGCAAAAAATGAAAAGTTGTCGCGATATCGCGACATGTTGCTCCGTCGCGGCCGAAAATGAAAAAGTGTCGCGATATCGCGACATGTTGCTCCGTCGCGGCCGAAAATGAAAAAGTGTCGCGATATCGCGACATGTTGCTCCGTCGCGACCGAAAATGAAAAGTTGTCGCGATATCGCGACATGTTGCGTTTTCGCGGCTAAAAGTAACAAAATGCAGCAAAATGAAAATTGTCGCGATTTCGCGACATGTCGCGTTTTCGCGGTTAAGAGCAGCAGAATGCATCGTGAAGAGAAAATGTCGCAATATCGCGACGTGTTGTGAAATCGCGGGTCATAGAAGAGAGAGAAAGACAAAGTGGAAAATGTCGCGATATCGCGACATGTCACGTTTTCGCGGCTCCAAGCAAGATGGTACGAAAAAGAAAAGCGTCACGATTTCGCGATAGAAAACAACCAAGTGGTACGAAATGAAAAATTGTCACGATTTCGTGACATGTCGCCATTTCGCGACCTGAAGACGAGATGAAGGGCGAAGATGAAAAGCGTCGTGATTTCGTGACAGAAAGCAGTGAGATGATGCCGAACGAAAAAGTGTCGCGATTTCGCGACAGATACAGCAAAACACAACGAAAGAGAAAAACGTCACGATTTTGACAGGTTGCATCCTCGCGGCCCGAAATAGAAAAACATCACGATTTCACGACAAGTTGTAGCGAGATAGCCCGAAGCAGGAAAGCGTCGTGATTTCGCGACAGGTTGCATCCATCGCGGCCTAAAGTAGAAAAATGTCACGATATCGCGACATGTCTCATTTTCGCGATGAAAGAAGAAAAGTAAAGCTACATACATAAAAACGTCGTGATATCGCGACATGCTATTTTTGGTCATGATTTACAAGGGGCCATTATGGAACATGTAGAGAAACGTGGAACACATGGCGTACAAGTGTAAGGGCTGTAGAAGCGTTACAGTTCACAGAGAAGATCAAGCGTCTCAATGTCGAGCATAAAGTCAAAAGCAACGAAAAGGCGAGGAAGGTGAAACGAGGCGATCTGGGAGATGAAGCGAAGCGTCACAGGGAAAAATAGAGAGCATTGCCAAAGGGTTTAAAAGCAAAAGCCGAGGACAGATACGGGGTCGGAAACTGTTCAGAGAATATTGCAGGAATGAAGGCAAGGCCTTGACACTGGGTTTTTCTTGGATATTTTCCTTCCACATGGACTGGTCGAAAACCGCTGCAAGCAGGGTTGCAGAGCCAGAGTTGAGAAGGCCATTCTGGGCTTGTTTGAGTTGTTTCTCTTCCACAGATTGGTTTGGAAAAACCAGAGATTCTGCTATTGTAACATGACATATTTTTAATGCAAAAGTATTCAGAAATTTGCATCTTATGGGCAAGAAAGAAGGAGATCTTCTATGCATGCTATGGATTTAATGTTTATTCTTTCACTTTCTTTTAGATTTCGGATTTATAGATAATGTTAAATACCACCTTTGTGGGTTACATTAGTCGAATATTTGAAATCTAAACTTTATTTTGTACCCTAGGAACAAGCACTTAATCTATGGGGATTATGCATGTCATGCAGGTCCAATAGGTTAGGTTGCATGCATGGAAACCTCACATCTTCGGTTTTGTTGAAACAGGATAGCATCAAACTGAATGCAATTTCATTTTCAGTTTTCCTTTTGCATTTTATTTCTTTTTTTCTGCACTTTATTTTTCAGAAGTTCCAACTTTATTTTAATTCTCAGGCATTAAAATAAAATAAAAATTAAAAAACTTCAAAATCCAAAAATAGTTCCACCATTTATGGCATTTCATCAATTTCCACTTTGAAGTTACAGCATGGTCATATAGGGACCAAATCACATTTGCTTTATTCGGGTTCAACGAACAATCATTAAAGTTTCACAGTAAAATAAACCAACATTGCCCCTTGTTTTCAGTTACTTGCAACCACTAAGGTGTTCCAAGCATTTTAATTGAATATCTTTATTTGAGATTACTAATACACAGATGTAAAATGCTAATATAGCGGAGACCTTGGAGAAGTCATTTGTTTGATTTCTTTGCAAGAGAGGATTTAGAACCCAAATCCTATCGGAGAGTGTGTTTTCACAATCGGGTGAAAATACCACTCAACAGATTGGCGCTAGAAGGAGGGCCTGAGTAGGTTTATTTCAGTGTGATTTAAATGCTATAGGGGTTTAAATTTTGAATATTTCATGCCCTATTGGTTATTATTTTTAGCCCTCTTTTAACAATACAACCTTGTACTGTTAAAAGGAGGACATGAATTGCTATGCACTTTCCTAACGCTTTGATTGTTCATACAGGAATAATGTGATTTGATTTGATTTAAAAAATAAAAAAATAAATAAATAAATAAATAAAAATAAAAATTTTGGGTATTAAAGTTATATTCTTTAAGATTCACTAATGGCTATGTTTACACCGTGGATGACAGGTAGCCCATTGAACATACCGGGAGTTCAACATTATTTGCCCGTTGGTTTTGAGGGATGTCTTCCTCGATTTTCGTCTAACGGGACAAATACTGCAGAAGAACACATTCAAGCATTCAAATTTGTTGTGAATCACTTAACAATTTGGTATGATGATGTTGTTTGTAAAATGTTCCCTTACACCTTGGACAAAGTGGCATATGATTGGTTTACAAGTCTGCCTTTAGGGTCTATCACTTCTTGGGCTCAGTTAGAGGCAACATTTCTTAATCAATTCAACAAAGAGCGAGTTGACCCAATCCTCATGTACAATCAGTTGGTCTATATTAGAAAAGAATCGAGTGAAAATGTGAAGTCATTTTCTGAAAGGTTCTTTGGATTATACGCTCAATTAGTGACATTTTATGCTCTTCAAGAAGAAATGGCTCTCCAAATATACATCAATGCTCTTGACCCACCCATGTCCACATATTTGCGAGGGATGCCTCAAATCACATCTTTGTCACAAGCCTATACTCAAGCAATGGCAATTGAGCAACAATTGAGTTGTCAAAATTATGGTGTGGGTTTTGGATCATATAATCTTCAATCATTTAATACCTCCCTTACCCACCCAATGATTTATCCACCTCAACCAAGTTCAAGTGTGAATCAATTTCAGAATCAACAATCATTCCCAAGCTTCAATCAATTTCAAAATCCTCAACCTACTATGCAAGATCAACCATCTTTCTTAAGTATGAATCAACTTCAAAATACTCATCTTGATTCAAAAGATGTTTCTAAAATCAATTTCAATGATTTTCATAAGAATATGATTTTAGGCAAGGGAGGAGTACTAGATCCAACTAGTATGGAAACATGTGACAGATTGGAAACCCTTGACTCACCAAAAGATGAATTCTATGAGGATGAATCTGATTCGGATGACACATTGGATGACATTGTTGAAAGTAATGGCCTAGGAAATTCACACCTTCCAAATCATGTTAAACGTGAATCATGGGTTACACATGTGGATTATGATAGCCTTATCAATTTGAATACAAGCAATAACCCAATTTTGGAAGTAATTGAACCATCTAAGGAAGGAGAAGATAAATTTGATGAGAAACATGTTGATGAATTAAAAGATGATGAAGAAATAGTTGAGCATCACAATTTGATTTTGAAAGATGATCATTATGATTCTTGGGAAGAGTATGCTCACTCCAAACCTTCTGATGAAATTTGTGTGCCTATTGATATGCAGGATAATACAATTGCCCTTTCATATGAGGATATTACAAGTCCTGTACAATCTGAGAATGTTTTGGAAGAAGGGTTGGAATCTCATCAAAGGTTGGAGAAGGATAATGATTCTACTACCATGGATGAAGAAGGAGAATCAATTGTTTTTGTTCCCCTTGAGGGGCAAGAAATCGAAAATCTTGACCCACCTATTGTTTCTACAATGTCTATGCCATCTCAAAATGAGGAAATTACGAAACCTAAGTGGTGTGGGTTTGATACTATTGATGATCCTAATGAAAATATGGATTTTGAGGCAACTCAAGCCATTGATCATGGAAAGGTGTCACGCGACACATATCTTGAAAAACTAGGCTCTTGTTTTGAAAAATATGGACGCATGTTTGATTGGGTACCTAACTTTGGTGTTTTTGAACAGGTATTGGACGATGAAGAAGACAATGAGGAAAAAGAAAAAGCTACTAACACTCATCAAGTTGTGGTAAATTCTAACCATGATGGGTTGAGTATGGATGACAAGGTGAAATCTTTACCTTTGGTAGTAGCTACAAAAATTTCAAGTGATGGGTTACATGATGTCCCTTTGGATGCTAACATCATTAATGAGGAAATGCCAAATTTTGTTGATGCTTGTCAAGTTTTGAATGATTTTGATTGCTTTAAAATCCTGGAAAATGATTTGAATTCAAGACTTTTAGAAATAGGCTCTTGTTTGCAACATCTCACATTTGAAAAGGAAAGCCTACTTCTAAATCATGAATGGAATGATGAAACTTGCACTTTAAAGAATAGACAAGATAAAATTGAATACCAACCATTGTCTAATCAATTTGATTTGAATCTCACCTATGATGTTGGTAATAGAACTAAATCAAATTGGTATGGTGAGCATGGCAAGTTGAAATTTGTTGCATTGCTTGGTTTGATCTTATTATTGTTGGATTCCTACAAAATTTGGCATGTGTATTGTGTCATATGTTTTTTGATATGTTCTAATCATGTTTGGGATCCAGGAAAGTAATAGTCCAAGCTTGGCATCATCTTGTACAATAGTGTATATAATTTTTGGTTTTTTGGTGTGGGCTTTCAAGTTTTTGTTTTTGGGATTGTTTTTGGGTTTTGGTTTTGGTTTGTGTTTTTCAAGTTTCATTTTTTGGATTGTTAGTTTAATCATGATTTAAGTTGTGTGTTTGATTTCATTTGACATGTTTAGTTTGTTTTATATATATAAAAAAAAAAAATTTGAGATGTCAACTTATGCCTAAGATCAGGAGAGTATGAAATATTGGAATTGTGTTGTAGAAAGCTCCACAAGTAACACAAACATCTTAAATAATATCGTTTGAATCTTGTAATGCATGAAGTTGTCAGTTTTACACATTATGATAAAGTAGATGATATATTCCATCCACATTTCAAAAGAAGCAGTGCATTCATATCTCATGTCATATTC
Organism: Wollemia nobilis; assembly: GCA_028583015.1. Lineage (NCBI taxonomy): Eukaryota > Viridiplantae > Streptophyta > Pinopsida > Araucariales > Araucariaceae > Wollemia > Wollemia nobilis. The sequence continues at coordinate 5,175,125 of JAQPPZ010017128.1, forward strand.
CTCATTGCATATACATGTCATCTCAGGTACATTTTCATTTCATGTGCAATCATTGAGAAGGTGTTGAATCCTCTTAGGATTACTACATAACATATATTAAAAGGATCCTAAGGTTGGGAACTGATGCCCGAACTATCTTGAACCAAGCACATTCTATACACATTAAAAGGAATCTTGAGCAAAATGATCAAGACCATACTTGGAAGAAAAGGAGAGGCGAAAAGAATATTTCATGTCTGTCCTATCATGCAACATAATCCTTAAAATAGTGGTTTTTACCACTCCCATAATGCTTAAAGCCTAAAATCAGAGTAGTAAGGATAGGGTTAAATCCTCATCGAACTTAGGTTGAGGATCCAACTCCCCAAAGCTCTGAGTTGACCTACATGGAGTAGTAAGGATAGGACATAATTCTCATCTCGCTTAGGTTGAGAATCCGATTCCCCAAAGCTTCCATTTTTTTTCCCATTTCATCATAAAGCTTGGATTGGAAGGATCGTACTACATGTCCTCTGCAAAGGATGGGTAGTCATCCCAAAGGTCCAAGTAATAAAATTGACTAATATTTCCCATTTTGTCTTAATATTGGATTGGAAGGATCGTACTACATGTCCCTAGCAAGGATGGGTAGTCATCCCAAAGGTCCAAGAAATAAAAAATTAATATTTCCCATTTCATAAATCTTGGATTGGAAGGATCGTACTACATGTCCCTAGCAAGGATGGGTAGTCATCCCAAAGGTCCAAGAAATAAAAGAAAAAGAATGAATGAAGCCAAGTCATGGATTATGGAGTTAAGTATGCTCATGCGTGGCAACATGTCTTGTCTAAAAGCAAGACCACTGATTGCTCATATGGATAGACTAGCCTGACCATTTCATCCATAACAGGTTAAATCATTTTGTTCAAGATGAGGTAATGAACTCCAAATCAGAATAGTAAGGATAGGGTTAAATTCCCATCTCGCTTAGGTTGGGAATCCTATTCCCCAAAGTTCTGATTTCACTCACACTTGCACATGGGTTCAAGATGGTAGTGACACATAACCAACTTTGGGATCTAGTAAATTAATTCAGTATACATATATTTGGTCCTAAGAGGGTTTGACAGACTTTAATATGTTTGTTCATGATATTAGAAGGTTTGAACCTTTTGCAAAGCAGGTTGTTATATCTCTAGCATCTTCATCATACATCAAATCCTGCACAAATCATTCATAGCCTTGCATACAAATCATAAGTGAAACTGACAATGGAATGTTGATCAAGTTCAAGCGATAGGGAATGAAAACACATTGCACACACCGAGTTGATACTTAATGATTCCGATGTTTCATGTATTTTCGATCTATCGGCATTTGTTTATCTCTTATGTGCTGACGCTCGTTTCTAAGCTTGTATACTTCGAGGTTGGGTTCTCACCAAAATGCTCAGGAGCATTTGACAGCAGAGTCGCCATTTGTTGTGGCTGATCCACAACACACCCCAAAATTGGGGACCCACCTTTTTTGCATGCTTTCCAAGAAAACTGCAGTGGCCCAGATGCTCAAAATCAAAGAAAAATAGCAAAAAATGAAAAGTGTCGCGATATCGCGACATGTTGCTCCATCGCGACAAAAATGAAAAAGTGTCGCGATATCGCGACATGTTGCTCCGTCGCGGCAGAAAATGAAAAAGTGTCGCGATATCGCGACATGTTGCTCCGTCACGCCAAAAATGAAAAGTTGTCGCGATATCGCGACATGTTGCTCCGTCGCGACCAAAATGAAAAGTTGTCACGATATCGCGACATGTTGCGTTTTCGCGGCTAAAGTAACAAAATGCAGAAAATGAAAAGTGTCGCGATTTCACGACATGCTTTTACTAAGAGAGGAGAATGCATCATGAAGAGAAAATGTCACGATATCGCGACGTGTTGTGAAATGGTCACAGAAGAGAGAGAAGAGCAAAGGGAAAATGTCGCGATATCGCGACATGTCACATTTCGGCAAGCACAGATGTAAAGAAAAGCTCTGGATTTCATGATAGAAAACAACCAAGTGGTACGGAACGAAAAATTGTCACGATATCGCGACATGTCGCCATTTCGTGACCTGAAGACGAGATGAAGGGCGAAGATGAAAAGCGTCACGATTTCACGACAGAAAGCAATGAGATGATGCCGAATGAAAAAGTGTCACGATTTCGTGACAGATACAGAAAAACACGAAAGAGAAAAACGTCACGATTTCACGACAAGTTGCATCGTGGCCCAAAACAGAAAAATGTCACGATTTCGTGACAAGTTGTAGCGAGATAGCTCGAAGCAGAAAAACGTCACGATTTCACGACAGGTTGCATCCACGCGGCCCGAAGTAGAAAATGTCGCGATATCGCGACATGTATCATTTTCGTGATGAAAGAAGAAAAGCAAAGCTACATAAAAACGTCACGATATCGCGACATGCTATTTTTGGTCACGATTTATAGGGGGCCATTATGGAACATGCAGAGAAGCACGGAACACGTGGCATAAAAGTGTAAGGGCTACAGAAGCGTTACATTTCACAGAGAAGATCAAGCATCTCAATGTCGAGCATAAAGTCAAAAGCAACGAAAAGGCGGGAAGGTGAAACGAAGCGATCTGGGAGATGAAGCGAAGCGTCACAGGGCGAAATAGAGAGCATTGCCAGAGGGTTTAAAAGCAAAAGCCGAGGACAGATACAGGGGTCAAAAACTGTTCAGAGAATATTGCAGGAATGAAGGCAAGGCCTTGACACTGGGTTTTTCTTGGATATTTTCCTTCCACATGGACTGGTCGAAACCGCTGCAAGCAGGGTTGCAGAGCCAGAGTTGAGAAGGCCATTCTGGGCCTATTTGAGTTGTTTCTCTTCCACAGACTGGTTTGGAAAAACCAGACATTCTGCTATTGTAACATGACATATTTTTAATGCAGAAGTATTCAAAAATTTGCATCTTGTGGGCAAGAAAGAAGGAGATCTTCGTGCATGCTATGGATTTAATGTTTATTCTTTCACTTTCTTTTAGATTTCGGATTTATAGATAATGTTAAATACCACCTTTGTGGGTTACATTAGTCGAATATTTGAAATCTAAACTTTATTTTGTACCCTAGGAACTAGCACTTAGTCTATGGGGATTATGCATGTCATGCAGGTCCAATAGGTTAGGTTGCATGCATGGAAACCTCACATCTTCGGTTTTGTTGAAACAGGATAGCATCAAACTGAATGCAATTTCATTTTCAGTTTTCCTTTTGCATTTTATTTCTTTTTTTCTGCACTTTATTTTTTAGAAGTTCTAACTTTATTTTAATTCTCAGGCATTAAAATAAAATAAAAATTAAAAAACTTCAAAATCCAAAAATAGTTCCACCATTTATGGCATTTTGTCAATTTCCACTTTGAAGGTACAACATGGTCATATAGGGACTAAATCACATTTGCTTTATTCGGGTTCAACGAACAATCATTAAAGTTTCACAGTAAAATAAACCAACATTGCCCCTTGTTTTCAGTTACTTGCAACCACTAAGGTGTTCCAAGCATTTTAATTGAATATCTTTATTTGAGATTACTAATACATAGATGTAAAATGCTAATATAGCGGAGACCTTGGAGAAGTCATTTGTTTGATTTCTTTGCAAGAGAGGATTTAGAACCCAAATCCTATCGGAGAGTGTGTTTTCACAATTGGGTGAAAATACCACTCAAAAGAACTCTTTTAGAATTTTTTTGTTACCTTATTTAATGAGAAGAACACTAAAATTTGTTATCAACATATGAGTCTTATCGATATTTTAAGATAGAAGATAAACCTATTTGATTAGGACCATGTCTAAATTAAATTGTAAAATGAAAGTTTTACTAAGGTTATCTAATTAGGCTTTCTTATAAAAGTTAGCTATTAAGCTAGAATAGCTGAGAACTTAGAAATACCTTAAGCAAAATTCTTAGTAATATTTGAAATCGTAGTCCATATGATTGAGTTGAAAGTATGATATCATTTAACTTGTATTATGAAAGTCATGTTACTAAATTGTGCCATTAACTTAGTTATATCGTAGGACTATGATATTATTTTAAGATTAGTAAATTTTATTTTAAGTTAGTTATGTTAGAGAGTTTTAAATTTGTAAATTAAATATTATTTTATACTTTAAATTTTTAAATTTGTTGAATAGATTTCCATTATTATAGGACCTCTTAGCCGATATTTCAAATTTTTACTTTTACCTTTTAAAGAATGCTTTGAATAATTTCATATTGACTAAAGTATTTTGAGTTTCCCGTTCATTATGACATTGCATATTCAGTGTGAAATTAACCCTCAAGTACAAAGTTTGAAATCACCCTTCCTAGGGAAAAATAGGGAAAACCTTGAAAAGGTGTAAAAATCTAGGATAATGTTTTTTTAACTAGGTCAACCTTAAAATTTAGTCATTGGTAATTATGATATAGAACCTGAACCTAAATCTAAGACATCCTCTACCATTGGAAATGCGGTTATGCATTCAATGTGATTTGAGAATGACCACTTTATGATAAATAAAGTCCAAACAAGTAATGAGGGGTGGAATGGGATGTTTTCTCTAGGTTGTTGTACGAGCAGTACAATGGTGGAACTTGTAGGGGGTTGACAAATAATGAATCTTGGTGGGAGATTCACATCTTCAAGATAAGACAACCCGATGATGGGAGATCTTGGTAGAAGATTTGAAACTTCGAGTTAAGACTCCTCAGTGATATGGAATGTGAAGTATCACTATATTTGTGAAACTTTTAAGAAATACACACAAGATCTAGGTGAATGGCATAACCTTAATTGCCCATGGTGCTAGATATCAATCTAGAAATATGTTCTCCAATTAAGCACCACAACATTTACGCTAAAACCCTTACATGTTTGGCAATGTATGAGTTATATTATACTCAATATTTCCATTTAAACTTGTAATAATGAGATTCATGCATCCCCATCTAGGTGCTATGGGCCCTAGAGGATAACCCACGTGATTTTGGATTCACTAGAAAAGAGGGTGAGATGGATAGAATCACAAATGACACCTTCTACGGGACCCGACCAATCTCGTCCACTTGAGAGGCCAACTATAGCGATCAAATTATCAAAATAGTTTTTCATATTGTGTACTAATACAAAAATGGTGCAAAACTAAACCTTGAAAAAGATTTTTTTAACCTCTTTTCAATTTCCTTCTAAATTTTCCAGCCCTGTCAAAAATTAAGGTGAGTTTTGAACGTTGCAACCAGTGTATGTTTGTCTGGGTTGTTAGATTTACCTAGGTTATCCCATATTCATAATATTTTTCAAGTATTTATTCTTATAAAATTTATGCCACACCAATACCACGTGCTTAATTTCTCTAAATTTCAAGTGGGAGAGGGTGAAGAGCATTAGCATTGAAGATTATCATATCTTTGATATCTAATATTGTTCTCAAAATAATTTTAAGTGTTCCTCCTTAAAATATTTAAGATTTTTGTATTTGAAGAAGAAATGATAAATTAAAATAAATTTTAATTTAAAATATAAATATTAAATAAATTAAAATTGAAATTATTATATTCAGTTGTTTAATTTTAGATCTTTATAAAAATTAATTTGACACACAATGTAATTTATGATATCCCTTTGTTTGAATCACTCACATAGGTCTCTTTTCATACAAAATTAAATAACACAAGAAAATTTAATTAATAAATTAAAACAAGGGAAAGCATAGATAGAAATTGTGTAGGATAATATTAAGGAATTGAAAAACCATTGGAAAATAAATCAAATCCAAGAAAAAAATAGGTGCATCTTGATTTATGTCAACAAAACCCTCTAGGGGAAGAACATTCATAAAATATGCTACTACAACTTACAATATTGAAATATAATAGAGAGTACAATGTGTATAAGAAGAACAAAGTCCCTCCTAGATTAAAATAGAAGAGCATATAATAGCTCATACAACTCAAAATCTCTCATAATAGTTCTTGTCTTTTCAATGGATATAAAATGTAGCAACATCATTAATTTATGCTTTTCTAAAAAGGGGTAAAGAGAAGAGGGCATGGAAGGTTAAATTCATTTCCCTTCCCATCTGAATCCTTTAGTGACATTTAATATACCCATCTCTCTTTAAATCCAAAAATAGGATTTGTCTAATTTAATTAGTTGTTAGTTTTAGTCATAATGTGAGAATGAAATGTGGTAAGGTGGCAAGGAAGAAACAATAAGATGAAGAAAAATATGGGATCAAAGGATAAAATAAGAGAAAGAGGTGCACTGAAGGTGGAGGTGTATATGAAAGGAGGAAGCAAAAAATGTACATGAATGTAAAATCGTATAAGGAGGAAGAAGTGGACAAAGGGATACGTTATACGTGCTAATAGTAAAGCATGATGGATCAAGATAAATAAAATTGGATAAATATAAGAAGGAATGTAGAAAATAATAACATTGAACCCCTATATTATGAATTAATTATTAATATTTTGGTACTTACACTAAATTTAATGTGCATTTGCATAATAGTTTACCTCTATGTAATATTTTTAAAGTTGAGTCTTGGTTTTATTCTATATGACCTCATATCTTATTGTCTATAGATGTATCCTTTAATATTTTTCCTTTTATCATAGGTACTCTATAACCCATTACATAGAATACTATAATATTATCCAAACTAATTCTAATTATGGTTTCCCCTAAGTATAAATTTTAAAGATAGCTATTAGTATAGATGAAAATGTGTTTACTTATGTCATGTAATATAATCACTATGTATTTAAAAATAATTGAGAGAAAAGTCGGGTGTTTCATGAATAGGAATAATAGAGAAATTAGAAAGTATTGGCTCCATGAGTTGGCATGACATAGGTTGAATTAGTATCTTCCCTATGACTATGTTAAGGAAATAGAGCAACACTCCTTAAAGTAGATGTTGGCTCCTCTTAGGTTTTTGTCATAGAGTAGAGTTGGGATCCTCTAGTGATGTTACTTTTCTAGAGTAGATTGGAACTTCTCGAATAGTGTTTATTTATGTGGAGTGTAGTTGGTATCCTCCAAATTTTTCATCCTAGAGAGAATTTGAGGATCTCTTAGTTATTATATAACAAAAGGATTTAGGATTATGCTCTTAATAATATTGAATTTTTTATCTGGATAATTTTTAAAGTTTTAATTTATTTTATGGTATAGTGGAGATTTGAGGAAAGCTAGGAGTTCATTCCTTCTCTTACTAGTGGTTCCCTCCCAAGATATAAGAAGAGTATATAGACTCTTTCTTTAGTACAATTATTCTTTGGAGGTTTACCAAGTACCGATGTACATATTTACCTAAAAAATAAGTTAAATTATTTAAAATAACCAGTAAATATCATACAAAGAGCTATGTGTATAGCCACTAAAAAAGTTTTATAATTAAAATAATTTTAGAAAAAATGATTTTTGATATAATTATTTAGATTAAAAGAAATAGAAGTGAGACTAGAATTTGAAAGAACTTTCTTTGATTAAATTTATATTATCACTAGTTATTTATTTTAAATTATAATATAAATTAAAAAATTGAAGTTGAAGGAAAACTTGTTATAGGTTGTTATTTTTTTTGTTACATAGGGGAATCGATAACTTCCCATCATTTTCTACTACTATACCTGGGTTTAAATCCTGAAGCTGCCACTATAAACCCTACCTCACCTCGTTATTAGCAACCAGATGTGAGGGAGACCACCAGTGCCTTGGGATTGGAACCATTGCCATCAGGTTGGCGCGAACCTAGTGGAGTCAAGACAATCTACTACCTTTCCCCCAAACAGGCTTACCTCCAAGGTTTGAACTTGGGTCTCCTCTTGGTAAGTACCAAAAATTACAAAACCACCCAACCCTTGGTACTAAGTTATAGGTTGTTATTATTCATAAATTCATTTGAAGTTTATTTCAATACAAACAATCATTTCTATTCATTATTCTAAGTTTTTAAATTTGAGATTTATATTAAGAATATTTCACTACATAGTTTAGTTTGTAATTTGTCTTATATATATAATTGGATTATTAAGCAAATAAATGAATGAATTTTATTATAATATTCTTAAAGTTACCTTTTATTTTCTTAAAATATAGATATTAATTTAGTTTTTTCTTCATTCAAGCCAAAGACTTAAAATAAATTAAATTAAAAATAACTGAGATCATACAATATTTTATTTCTATGAATATTCCTATTGGTCTTCCATAATAAAGGCTATATGTACGCCATAAAATCCTTCCTTTTCTAAACTAATCATGAAAAACAATAAGCCATGAAGATGAAGCCCCAAGACAAAAGTTACGAGGGCATGAGCCTTGACAAGGCTAATAGCCATTGGAGCTAGTATAAAATTACTTTTTACCTTGCCAAAATACATTGGCCAAGGTAATTCAATCTTTGCTCTCATGAATTATCAATCGTACATTTAAGTGTTGTTAAGAGGGGCAATTTAGATTCTATGAAGAAGTGCTTATGAGCATCGTTTATGTTTCCTATGGGCATATGATTATGTAAGCCTAGGTCTATGTTCATGTAATCCTATATACCCCTTTCATATTTCACACTTAGTGGTATTGTTTAATCCACCTTTATGGATAACTTTACTTATAAGGATAATTTATTATTATTTTATTGTAAGGTTAACTTTATGTTAGCTTGAGGTTAACTATCATTGAGGATTTGGTATCACTATAAATATTCCAATGAAAATTCATTTATATCATAAGTATGAATAAAATGTGTTATATTGGGGTGCCCATAGGCACCCACCTTATTCTTCTTTGTCATATCCCTTAATTTATTTATGTCATTTATTGATGCCATTTTTTAATCACCTTTTCTTCTTTTCGACATCTGATTATGGTGAGTGGATATTTTGGAATGGTTCTGAAAAATATTGTGAATTCGAACATGGTATCAAAGTGAGATCAAAAGACACATCACTCATTAATGAAAGAATTAATTGATTGGAAATTAAAGTCATTATTTTGATTAAATTTAAAATTTTAAAATTTAGAATTGGGTATCATTGTTTTTTGCGTCTTCATGTGTAATTATTGTGTATTTTTGTGTCGCCTTCTATCACACATTTGTGCATTCCAACATAGATGGCATGGTGGTTAGACCACACGTCTTATTGGTAGGAGGAGGGATGTTCGAATCTTAATGCTTTCTAGTAGTCATATTAGTATGTTATCTTCTAGATCCATTTCTCTTCCACTTGTCAACCAAGGGAGTGCTATGTTGGTAGAAGCTATGATTGGTTGGGAGGTCATCATGGGGTAGAATCCCTAAAACTATTTTTCTCTTGTTTCTATCTTAAAAAAATATTTTAAAAGTGGTTTCCTCTCTTCATTTCATCACATTCAATAGAATAGCATAATGGTAAGATGGATTGGTTGTAGTAGAGAGGTTAACAGGTCAAATTTCATAAGCAACTCTTTTTCAAGGTCTTCTTTGATAGACAAATGGTGTACATGATATGTTGAATATAGTCTTCATATGCCTCAACCAACTACATGGTATAGTGGTTGGACACTTTGCTTATGGAATGATGGTGCCAAGTTAAAACCTCAACTCTGGCATCTTTCTGTTGCTCTAAAAAGCATCTTATATCAAATAGGTCATATGGTACCAACTCTACTATTGTCTTAGTGCACATGTGTGGTATGGTACCATATTTGCTAATATCTTAGTGCACATGTATGGTATGTTATTTAGTGTTCTTTCTTGCTTGTATGGGGTCTTGGACTTAAGTCTCGTCAACTATAAACCCACTAAATCAAGTTGTTTTATATATATGAAGAAAAATCTAACCAATCACATCGTTCAAATTGTCAAACTCAAATTCATGGTTAATGAAGCAACATCCAATCTAGCGACACTAAGTGGCAATTGTTGATTCAACAATTTTTTCTAAGGTTTGGCATTTGATTTTTCCATTATTTGAATGCTAATTTATCAAATATTTTGAAGGCCATAATTTTTGCATACGAAAGCATTTGGAGCCTTTTTTTCCAGATTAAAGAATTTTTTGAGCTCTACATAGTGGTGATATTAGTTTATGGATCTATTATTGATCTATTTATGTTATTTATACAAAATATATTCTTTAAGGTATATTACTCACCTCAATGGATGAAATTATAACACTTGATTAGTTCAAATGGTAGGATTAATCAAAAGCAAGAATCTTTATTTTATTTTTAATAATTTATCAAAAGGTCTTATTGATCACGAACTCGATAAGAGAAATGAGGAATCTCTTGGATTTCTCTTCAGGTTAGTGGAATCGGATGTACTTTTCTACATCAGAAAGAAAACTAATCCTATTGAGGTATGGTCTACTTTGAAATATCTCTATTGAAAAGTAAGTGCTAGTGAAGTTAATATGATAGAGATAGAACTCTCTAATATAAAAATTTTATATTTTAGTAATGTTGAAGACTATATATCTCATTTCAAAGCTCTAAAATATAATCTAGCTATGATAGGAAGAGAGGTAAAGAGTGATAAAGAGTATGTCAAATCTATTACTTCCAATATTTCTCCTCCTTTTTATACACTTGGCTTGTTATTTATGTGAATGCTATGACTATAAAAGAACTGTGGATAAAAAGAATTCACCCGCATCTGTAATTATTCTATTAGTACATATCAAACACATCTAGACTCATGAAATAGTTGTTGATCCAAGTTAAGAGAAGTTAAAGCTTAGTAAGTTTGTGTAGCATCAAAGTGTAAAAAAATTGCTAAGTATAGAAGGCTACAATTTTTTTGAGATGCTAATGTAAGTAAGTAGCACAAGATTGTCTAGCATCCAACACAACTAAACTACGGATGTGACTTAGGTAAAAAAATATGGCCTTTTGCTTTAGCATTGGAGTCAAATTTTGACTAAGTATGGGATGCAACCAGAAATTTAAAATGTTGATGTCAGCAAAGACATGCAAAAAGTATGGAATCCAATGCATTATAACAAGATTTTAGTTAAGTGTAGATAAGTATCCAATATTTGACATCATAGCAGGGCTTATTGGGTGTAATTGTTTTTAGCTAAATGTCAAAGAGGGATGAATTATTGAAGGCACTAACGTCAGCATAGGCTACATAAAAATCCAATACAATAGAGAATAGATCTAGAGTTGAAAATATTCCAAGGTATTGAGTTCAAAACATAAAGGCAGAGAAGTATGAAATATAAGCTCATTCGACATCCGATAAAGTGCTTTGTAAAAAATCAATAAGCATTGAAGAGCATCAAATTTTTGAAATTTGGATGTCATCATAAGGCACATGGAAGTCAAATAGAGCTATAAGGTAGTTCCAAATGGAAAATTTTATAAGGAATAGAGATGAAAGTGAAGTATCCAATATTCAACATCCAATATTATGCATAAGTATGTGGCTAAGTAAAAAATATGGAAAATAGGAGAAAGTAGAAAACTTGGTTGGAGCTGAATGAATAATAAGGTTGATGTCATGCAAGCAAAAGAAAATCTTGACACCCATAGAATAAAGAACTAGTTTGATTTTGACTGAGAAGAGGATAATCAAGAAAAATAACAGTGTCTAAACCCACTCCAAGCAATAAAAATATGCTATCAAAATATCTTAATAGCTAGAAGCTTCTCTATTCAAAACATATCTTGATGCAACTATGTCAGTAGTGGGGTAACCTAAAATAAAATAAACTTGTTAAACAATCTTATGGATTGAATGAAGATACACAATATACCACTCTCTCAAATGAAATCAGAGTAAAACACATCAACATAGTGGCACCAATTTAGTTACACCATGATGAGTTGAAAAGGAATGCACACATGTTGCACTAACCTGACAGGATTGTAGTCCATTTTGAAAGTAATTTATGTTAAGCTAACTAAATGAAATATAAATCTATAAATACTTGAATAGAACCCATTCATAAGGTTGACTCTTTAGCTTTTACAATTGCACAAACTATATTATTGAATGATATACGTCCATTAATGAAAGTGGAAGAGTTGTTTGGACTCTATCAAAGACTATTGTAGAATATGTATGTATGTTGATTTACTTTTAAGCATTTATGTTAAAATAAAATGTGCAGTTTATTATGTAATGAGTTATTTTGCTATTTGGATTTCTCTCTAGATTGTTGTTAAGTTTTATTCCTAGAATTATTGAATATGTTTTAAGTAGTTAATATTTTACAATATTTGATGATGGCTGGTTTTTTAGAATGTTTAATATAATTAAGGAAATGAGACTCTCATGCATTTGTGTCTCGTGATGTAGTTGAATCTTGGCCATTTTAAGTCCTAGATTCTAACCTTATTGTCTTTAGTCTACAACCCATTTTAGTTATTCTAGCTAGTGTTATAGGAATTGAACTACTCTATAGGTTGACTCAGAAGCTATTCTAGGTCTTCCAATCTTGGTCGAGGTCTTGAGGACTCAACTCATCCATAGGTGAATTTTTTACCAAGATTTTTTGGTATGATTGGTGGGACACAAATATCACCTCCTTAAGTGAGTAGAATCGTGGTGATATTTTGCTTTAATAGATCATTTTTCAATCACTTGGTAAATTTACTAAGATGAAATAATCATAAAAAAAACCCAATCATAATTTAATTTACAAGCTTATGCCCACAAGAGTAGCAACTAAAAATTTGGATGAATCAGTGCAGTTCGTTGAATTACCATCATTAAGATTTAGAATATGTAGATATCCATTATCTACTATATCATCTTTCCCATTGAATTTTACATAAATTGAAGGATCCACACATTTCACTTCTCTACAATCTACTCACTTTGTCATACTTGAATAAATGGCTCAAATCCCACCTCCACAAAACTTTCCTAATTGGAATAACACTGAACCACTTAAACTAGTAAATCAAAATACCATTTCTTAGGAAACTTTAAAGGCTTTTCCAACATATGATGGCACTGGAAAACCTATGAGCATTGTCAAGATGTAGCTTCCTTAGCCATAATACATAATATTTAGGATGAGGACATCATGATAATATTGTTGGTATTATCATTTAAAGGTTAGATATTATATTGGTATTGAACCCTTGAGGATGCTAGAAACCATTCATGGGCTTATCTTACTTGTAGATTGGTTAAATAACATAATACAAGTAGACCTGTTCTCACTATTGACTTGGTTCACTACTATACAAAGGCATCCTCAAGAAGCAATTATGGATTTTAACATAAGGTTTAGTAGGACTTGGAAAAAAGTTCCACAAGATATTAAACCAATTGATCCCCAGACACTATATTACTACTTCCATGCTTTCAATCCAGACCTAGGCTTGTTGATATGCCAATATAATGTATTGACATTCTATAAGATTTACCAAGCATCTATAACTATAGATAATACATTGATAGCTATAGGTAAACTTCCTCCTAGAAATGTAATGTCGTATTTCCAAAAAATCCCAAAATCCAAACAAGAAACACAAACTTTGGTCACAATTATAAATTTTCCAAATATAGCTCCAGTTCCTACAATCAAATTTCTAGCATTTCCAATGAACCTACCAACACCAGCATTATTGATACCCCTTTCCTTACATGCATTTCCTTCCCTTTAACCTTAGGAAATAGCCAACATGAAAGAGATAATGATGGTATTAAAGAACTTGACTAATGAAATTACCACTATGAAAATAAGAGAAGCCGAAAGGAATTTCCAGCCTAGGAGATTTCCACACATGGTAAAATACCAAGGAACCTCTTCTAGTGGTGCTAGCACAAAGTCTAATGTAGTGTATAGTAACTAGGAGAATAATTCTTCTAATTTAGCATCAAAAGTAGATTATTGATGCTCAACTTGCAACTATCCACATGGTGAAAATACTTGTATGCTTCACCAATATTATATGGAAAATATTATAGTTGAGAAGTCATAAAGAGCATAAAACAACCAAGTTAATATGCTTTGGGAAGCAAATCAAAATTTAATGGTGTAGAATTACACAAAAGAAGAGTCTATATTAGTATTGATCTAATCCAATAAGAAACCATTGCAGGTTGATCCTAAGAAATTGGATCATGTTGGTCAAATATCTGCCTAATCAACAAAAACTATGTTTGTGCGCCCTAGATACGACCAACATTGAAAGGCCGGAGGAAAGGAATGTCCTCCGTGCCAATCTCCAGAGAGGGTTGGTTCCCTTACTAATCCTAAACTGGTTGAAGACTAGGGATGCAGGAAAGAAATTGGAAAAATAATAGAAAGAAAGGGAAATATGGCCACAGGCCGAAATGTAGGATTTGGGGTAGACTAGTAGCAAGAATTCCACCAAGTGTTATAACAACATGTAACAGAAAGAAAGCAACAGAATTTTACTTACACCTTTGCAGTAACAACCTCCAGATTGCATTCCAAAACTAACTCACTCACCAACAATGTTTTAAATCCAGAAATAGAATTTTAAACTCAACAACAGGAACATGAGCATAAACAAAAATGCTTAAAAATAGAAGGAAATCACACACATAAGAATGCTTGCAAATTTTAGAAGCCAAGTCTCTTCTATTGATGCAGAAGACTTAGAAAGTTTTCTTGCAGAATGTCCAACCTCCTTTACAATAGGAATTTGATTAGTATTTATAGAGGATTTCGCCTCTTTCATTAAATACACATGAGAACAAAATGATCGTAGATCAGGAACAAGAGTGAGGAAATTCCTCCTTGGAATCATTAAAAATCCATCCTTTTGGGGCAGCGATCCATATTTCAGGGGAACATTCCCAGGAAATCAGCAACTTGGGCGTCGGTGCACAGAGAATTAGGAGATATTCAATATCTTGGAAACACACTCCCACCTTGGAAATCATGAAAAACACCCCCTGTGCTTCTATACGACTTCGTCCTTCACTTGGGATTCACTATTTGAGTTACTCATGACCACCATTATTTAATGCTTGTAAAATCTCCCAGGCGCTATTGAAATATTTGACTATATTTCTGAGAAACGACTCTATTGTCATAATCGCTTCCCCCTTTTACCCTTTTGCTCAAAAATTGAATTCACTCTTTCAACAAAAATTAGCTTCGCCCAATCGTCTGTCACCCAACATGCTTGCACGATTCCCTTAAGAATGTGTTCGCCCATGGGAGGGGCGAACAGGATGTTCACCCCTCAACCAGAGTGAACGCGACAACATTTCATTCTTAAAATACGTTCACCCATGGGAGGGGCAAATGGGACGTTCACCCCTCAATCAGGGTGAACGCAATCACGTTTCAATGTTGGGGCGCATTCGCCCATGGGAGGGGCGAACGGGATGTTCGCCCCTCAACCGGGGTGAACACAACTTTGACTCATCATGATCTTTTAAAATCGTTAAACCTTTCTTTGGCCACATTTTACTATTACATTCGCCCCAACATGGGGTGAACGGGGCATTCACCCCATCCTTGGGGTGAACACGCCTCCATGTTCATCTACTTTTTGAAGCTTTTTGAAATTTTCTAAGTTCTTCATCTTGACTTCTCCTTCCATTTTGTAGCCCAAAAATACCTTGATTTTACAGTGCACTTTGAATATAGCAGATTTGAATCCCAAATGAAATTTACATTATTTTTAAACATTTATAATGCCGATGCAATAAAGTTTACATTTGCAAATAAAATAATAACATAGGAAATTACTTTCAAAATAAATATTTCCGATTACAATAAAAAATATTCTATCAAAATATTCCAACAAAATTCCCAATGTGGCATAGTGCAAAATTGCCAATATTTTTGGTGACTCACGGGGTATCCAGCTCGCATGGATGCAAGCGATCCCAGGCCTTTATCCATTGGGCTATTAAGGAGTCTTCTTTCCAACCACCTTGGTTGGCACCTTTGCTGATGTCGTAGATGCCTTCCGACGTGCCTCCTCCTCAGCACGCTCCTTCTCTTCCGCTTCAACCGCTACTTTGAGCACTTCAGCTCGCTCAACTTCTTCCATCGCTTTCTCTATCCTGCTCTCCTGCTTGCTCCTCCTACTCTTTGAGGCTCTCAGACATGACCTCATAAACTATGACTACCTCTTTCCAAGCATGAGTCATGAATAAGCATGGGACACTAAGAGATTCATAAACAAAGTGAAGATTCTGAACATCTATCAAATTGAGGCGCTTCGCTCATTGAGCCAACTCATACAAGGATAGCTCTAAGCACGTATATTTTTGCATCAAGGGCAATACCTATGCTTCTATGAGAGGCTCTTCCCATGCATCAATCTCAGAGGTATCTTCCATAAACTTCTTCCAGAGCGCCTCCAGTTGTTCCATTGGCAAGGGTTCACCCCACTCATCTATAAAGGTCGGAAATCCCAACTCAGCAATAGTCTCAAAATGAGACATGGAAATGGTATGCTCATGCTCGATAGTGTTGAGAATTGTCCACCCTTC
The DNA here is from genome assembly GCA_028583015.1 of Wollemia nobilis. NCBI lineage: Eukaryota > Viridiplantae > Streptophyta > Pinopsida > Araucariales > Araucariaceae > Wollemia > Wollemia nobilis. The sequence continues at coordinate 5,191,585 of JAQPPZ010017128.1, forward strand.
CCTTACCAGGTCCATTCTTTGGAAATAACTATGCAACGTGACCTTGGCCTTGGACCAGGCATGATCCATTTCATTGAGAGGGTGAATGTGCAAATTGGCATTAGCTAGGGCCTGGATCTTTACTGCCATTTCCATATATGGTGATAGCATCTCTTTTGTGGTTTCAATCAGCTGCTACCCTAGTTGTATTTGTATTCATGCCTCCCACAAATAGTGCAACACCTTAACGGCTTGTGCGGCCAACTTCTCACAGTTTTGAGTTGAGCGAAGACGGGTCTCCTTGACGCTTTGCGACAAAAAACTAGCAGCCTATGCAACCTTCTCTGCTAACTGCTTCTTCATATCCTCAAGCTGCTGTTGGAGTTTATGCATTTCAATCCTGGTGGCATCGCGTTCCTTCAAGTGCACTTTGACCTATTGGCGCAAATACTCATTTTCAATGGTAGTCTTCTCCTCCTGCACTCTACTTTTTGCCAGGGCAGTTTCAAGCTCAATAATTTTATTTTCATTTTCAAAATACTTCTCCTTATAATGCTCATCATGCAAATATACTGAGCTCATATCAACCTGTATATTGCCCATATTCTCTATTAGATTTATCCTGGTGAGATCTTCTATGATAGTCTCACTGATGTAGTCACTTGGCAACATTTCTCCTTGCAACTTCTGGACCAAGGGAGTGAGCTTAGTGATGTGGGCTTCCATAGAGATAGGATCAAAGGTGACTTTCTTAATTGGTCGAGCTGGAGCCAAGGCCTCCTTACACCTCATGCTCTTCAACCACTATGAAGAGCTCAAGTGTGCCGATTAATCTTCTCCACATCGAGCTACTTATGGGCCACCTACACATCAATATCTACAACTCCAAAAATAGGGTGAATGGAACCAAAACATCTGAGTGACTAGGCTCAGTAGAAGCAGATGATACAGTCAAAAGGGGTGGAATGGAAATAGTGGACTAGATGGAGGAACCAGGTTCAACTACAGTTACGCTTACTCTAGGAGGAGCTTGCATACTCACAACCTCAATGGTGGTGGTGGCAGCAACGAAAGGGGAAGGGTGCAAAAAGGGATTCAAATTTGATGCATACAAACTAAAAGAAATGGAAGATGAAGGAATGGGAATAGAAGGAGGAGTAGTGACTTTAGGGGTAGAAGAATATGGAAGTGAAATGGATGTGGAGGGCATACCGAATGGTGGAGAAATAGAGACTGATGATGATGGAAGTGAAACAGATGGAAATGAAATAGAAATCACTGCATGCTCTAGAGAAGAAGAAGAGGGAAGAGAAGATGTACCTTTAGGTGTGGGCACCATGTGATGTGGTGATGGGGGTAGCTATGAAATTACTTCTTCTTGTTGTGCTTCTACCCTCTCCTCAAAGTTCACATTCCCTTCACCATCCATGACTTCTACGTGAGAGCTCTCTGACTGATGTTCCTCCTCTTGTTCTTGGACCATCGGAAATACTTGTGCAACCTTAGTCGGGAGCGCTTCTATTGGTGAAGGATTTACAACTACCGAAACATTAGTAACTATAGGAACCATTACAACTAGAACTATAGAAACTATGACAACCAAAACCTCAGTGGTAGAAGTAACAACAACACTAGTCCTTGGTCTTTTGGCCACCTTTGGAAATGGAGGCACCTTCGAGATATTTTGTTTCTCTAGTGTAGGTGCCTCTTCCACCTTTCGCTTTGTTCGTTGAGATCTCCATTTAAACACATATTGTTGTTCTTCTTCCTCTGGAGTCTCCTCTTCAACAATTGGATGCTCTTGTTCAGTTTCACCTTCACCACTATCGAAGTGTTGGAAGCTTTATGGAAAAATATTGGTAAAGGATGGGTTGATATGAATCGACATAATCATCATAATTTTCTAAAAATTGCTCATCCAATTTTAGCCCATAAGGGGTAGTTGGCTTCCCATGATGAATCCACATTATCCACCAATTCATTATCTTCTCTTCAGTCCAGGTGGGCTCACTTTCTTGAACTTGACTGAATAAACTTGATGGAGGAATTTGGGTCTTATATTTGGCCAAATTATATTCTACCTCTTGCTCATAATAATCATGCCAAGGGAGAGCATTGTCATCTTCTCAATGTGCTAGTTCATGTCCGACCCATCAAAATTATTTCTATTCCTCTAGATATCTGGCCGAGGGCAACAATGAAAATATTTAGCCTTCACAATAGCTAAAAATTTACCCAGAGGGTCATATCTCCAGCACTGTGATAGTTCTATCAAGCCCAAATCTTGTAGCGCCACTATCAAGAGCCGATTCTATCCAACTTGGCTCACCTCTATACTACCAAATTTGAATGACATATTGCATGTGGTCTTCTTTCTGCACCCAACTCCATATACATCATTTACATAATCTGACTAGTGCACAACTTCCATGGTAAACACATGCTCTGTGGCAAAATACGGCAACAAAAATGGCTTACCCGTGAAACCAAAAATTCTCACAACTACGCCCTAGGTAAGCAGAAAAATATCACCATTTTCCTATGCAACAACTGCATCTCTTAAATTCTATGGCACTCTTTCACACGTACCGCAAAGCAACTCTATTATCGGTCCCAAAAACCAACTATTAAAGCTATAAAATGACTCCCTTCTTGACAAAATGGGAGTCCACATATAAACTAGCAGGGGTTCATTTTTCTCACCCACCTGCATTACTACAATAAAAGAGAAGCGCCACTATAGTTGAAAGAAGAAAAACCATACCAAAAATGACATGTGCTTAAATGATCTTGACTCCCCAATCTACATCTTCTCCAATTGAAAGTTTAACCTCTAGGAAATAAAGTCAGCCCAATCAAAGAAAATGGGGTTGTTGCCTTACCTCATTGCTATAGGAGAATAAAATTCGACTTTACAAATACATTGAGCTAAGGTCACCTACCATTTATGCACAGTCCCATCGAAAGGCAACCCAACGACCCATGCCAACATCGAATATATATCCAAGCTCTTAAAATATGAAAGCGACTTCAAAAAATTGGGAAGTTACCCCATTGATGGCTCTTTAATTAATTGAGTCTCCATAAATTGGTGCATTGTCACCATGGAGACATATCTATCTTCTTGTTCATCAGTATGCAGTTTTTTATTAACTGAATATGAAGGGGGCTTCAATCCACAGGCAAAAGCTTCCCGAACCTCATCTGGAGTGATGGTGAACAAAATCTCTCTTCTAGCATTTCTGATAGCTCTAGTGAATGGATCATAGAACTGGGCAATGAGTTGCACCAGCTCGGGGTATGGATGAACAGGCGGACATAAATACTAGAATAACTATGAATGATAGGGCACTATCAGCCAGTTGTTCGACGTTACTCCTTGGCTCACCACCATTTCTACATCCTGCCTTAACCTCTCCACGCCTTTGTGAGTAATGAGGCAGTCGCCAATTTCTGCCATAGTGTCCTCATATGGGTCCAAATCAACATAGTCATTTTTTGAGCCCTTTTTGCTCTAGAGCCTCCTTCCTTATTTTTTGACTTCTTGGGCTCTATAGCCTCTACGACATCCTTGGGCTCCTTGCTTCACTTTCCCATTCTCTTTTTATCTGACAAATATTCTGAGCACTCTCTAGACTCTTCTACAGCTACAATGCAAAACAAAAAAAATTTTAAAAGAAAAATAAACTATAGGCTTTTTACCTCATCATTTATATAGAGCCCTCCCACAACTACCACAATAAATATTGAATTAATTTTGGGTGCTTTCGAGAGAATGTGGGTATTGATCCGCTAGCCTGACACCATTCCCAATGTTCCAATAGTTTCTCCTTTGATTCATTGCCAGATCTTCCTAGAAAAGAGTGCCCTTTTCATCATGTAACTTCATTGAAAATTGTGCCCTAGTGCCTGAAGCTTGCTTGGAAAGCTAAATTGGCCACTTAACAACCAATGATAAATATTTTTTGCTCCTTGGGAAAATAAACATTCTGCATAATGCACATTTTAAATTAAATGCTCTTTTATCTGTACTCTAGCTCTTCGATCACTGCCACGTATCCAAGGGCACGATTTGTTTTACAACGTGCTTCCAAAACTGATGCAACTACTCCCTCATTTTGGCAAAATTACTTTGGGCGCTAAGCAAATTTGTCCCTTTTCTTGGCGACTTCAAAAATCAGAGCAACATGTCTCACTTTTCCTCATTCTAGGGCGCCTTCGAATTACTTGGAAATTTCATGGTGAATAGCCTTCTTTAAAAATTGTCTACTTCACTGTTTCGCCCATATTTAGAAAATTATATTTTCTAAAAACAACATCTTCTTTTCTTCTTTTGATTTTTCCTTCTAAACCTCTCATTAAATATAATAATAACTTCAAAAACAACCCTCTTTTTTTAAACTATAAAAACAAAATCTCCATCGCCCTGCCCGACGCGTTCACCCAAAGCAAGGGTGAACGGTTTTCTCCATCATTAGGGAGAACTACTATAGTCTGATTTTGTCTTCGCCCTAGATATCCAAATCACTTCACCTCATCCATAGGGTGAATCGTCCATCCCCCTTCTTTAGGCGAACGCGACTTGCACATATCGTGTTGCTTTACGTCCATTCCTTTTGCTTTAATTGGAACATGATATCACCAACTATTTTACTTTGTCCCAAAGGTGAGTGTCATCGTGCTCATCACCAAGGGCGACCGAGATCTCTTGAAAATTTCCTTTTATTTTATTATATATATATATATATAAATATAGCATCAACAATTAAAATCAAATAACACACTGAAAAGGATATTTACATATGTACAAGTGGATACCTCCTCAGAACATCATCATTGAATATAGGCCTTCAGATGAAGACCATTTACTAGAATAGGAAGGTCACAACCCTCCAGATCATGAAGATGATAAGCATTTGCCAAATTTACTACAAAAATTTGAAAAGGGCCTTCCCAGATAGCATCAAACTTATGGTGTTTTCCTAGCTTGGCCTTCTTTTCATTCCATTTTAAAACTAAATCTCCCACTTGGAAACTGCGTTCAGTTGTTTTCTTTCCGAACCACTTCTGCATTTCTTTTGTGTACTCAAAAAATACTTGATAAGACTGCTCCCTATCCTCCTCTAACTACAACAACTGTGCCAACCTTGCACTCATAGGATCATATTCCTCATCTTCATCCTGGAATAACTGCAATGTTTGAAGTACCGGCAACTCAATATGAGTGGGAAGAATAGCTTCTTTCCCATAAACCAAGGCATATGGAGAAGTTTTGATAGATTTCTTCACTGAGATACGATCCACCCAAAGCGCTTGATTCAACAACAAATGCCAACTTCTTTTATTACTGCCCATAGTCCTTTTTAAAATCATAGCAAATTTTTATTGGTAGATTCGGCCAACCCATTCCCTTGCGGATAATAGTTGGATGATGTCTTCAAATAAATGCCATATTTTCTAGTGAACTCTATGATTTTAGCCCCAATGAATGGAGTGCCATTATCAGTTACAATTGAATCTGGGATGCCAAAGTGAGTAATGATCCCTTCTAGGAAAGAGATAACAGTAGCTTGATCAGCCTTCTTGGTGGGAATAGCCTCCGCCCATCTAGTGAAATAATCAGTCACCATCAAGATATACTTGTGCTCTATGGAAGAGTGTGGATCAATGACTCCAATGAAGTCAAGACCCCACTATTGAAAAGGTGCTTCCACTTGAATTGGGCGTAGAGGCAAAGCTCCTTTTCTTATTCTACCAACATACCATTGACAACTATCACAATGTTGACTTACTCTATGAGCATCGATGAACAGAGTGGGCCAATAGTAGCCTACTCGGATAATATTTAAAGCCATAGGCCTCCCTGCATAGTGACCACCAGAGAGTCCATAGTGAAATTCCTCCAATATTTTCTCCTTCTCGAAATCTTTCACACACCTGAGAAGAACTCCATCAATATTCTTGTGATACAATCCATTTGGCAATAGAACGTACTTGAGCGCTTGCAGCCTGAACCTCCGATGTTGTGAAGCATCAAGGTGAGTTGGACATCTCCCAAAAGTAAAATAGTCAACCAGCTCTTCTATCCAATCACGGTCATTCATAGTATGATTTGCGCAAATTCTTTCACCAATGTCCTCCTCATGCACTGCATCCAACATCTCCAAGGCAGCACTTTTAGCTAACTCCTGACATAAAGCTCACCCATGAACTAGCTTTGTTGGTCGGATCTCCACATCATATTCTTGAATTTTTGAGACCCAACCTACCCTTTTATCACCTAGTTCTCCTTGGAGTATAAAATTTTGAACATCAAGATGAATAACATAAACAATAGTTTTGCTCTGAGAAACAAAGTGTCGAAATTTCTTCAATGATTTCATCACCGCATACACTTGTTTCTCGATAAAATTATACTTCTCCTGATGTGGTGCAATAACTTGGCTCAAGAAGGCAATTGGTTTCTCTTCTCCATCTTCTTGCTTCTATGTCAACACTGCAACATAGCTTTCTTGCTCACCCACTGCATAGAGAATGAAATCTTTTGAATAATCAAGATTAATTAAAACTGGAGCTTGTGTGATTCTTTCTTTGATTTCTTGAAAAGCTCATCTCCTGGCCTCTATCCACTTAAATTCAGTATTCTTTTTTAAAAGCTCAGTCATGGGCTTCACAACCTGAGCGAAGTCAACAATAAACTTGCGGATGAAATTTATTTGATCGAAGAAATATTGAAGGTCCTTTTTGTTAGCAGGTAGTGACAACTTCATGAGTGCTTCAGCTCTTGCAGGATCAATTGCCAATCCTTCTTGTGAGATCACATGACCCAACAACTTCCCTTATTTAACAGCAAATATTGACTTCTTGGGATTAATAGAGATCTCGAACTCGTGGCACTTCTCGAACACCTACCTCAAATGAGCAACATGGTCTTCTCTACGATGCGAAAACATAGTCATATCATCAAGATATATCACAATAATTCTATTTAGTAACTCATCGAAGGTGATATCCATGGCTCTCTAGAAGGTAGCACCGACATTTGAGAGCCCAAAGGGCATCCGTTGGTAGGCAAATGTGCCCCACTTGGTGGTGAATGTTATTTTATATTGGTCTTCATCCTTCACCCAGATTTGATTATATCCGGAGAAGCCATCTAATAGTGAGAACCTCTATGCACCAGCAACCACATGAAGAATTTGATCAATTTGCGGTAGGGGATAATGATATTTTAATGATGCCTGGTTCAGGTTGCAAAAATTGACACACAACCGAATATCTTCGTTCTTCTTCCAAACTGGGACTAGATTCGCCACCCATGTTGAGTGCTTGATCGGATAAATTATCTTTACCTCCAACATTTTTAGCAATTCTACCTTCATGAGCACTTCGATTTTGGGATTAACAGGGCGCTACTTTTGCCGAAAAGGCTTTACCCCCTCCTACAGCTCTATGGTATGTTGGATCACATTCTTATCATATCCCTTTAAATCCTGATAGCTCCATGCCACGATGTTAGGGTACTCATAGCACAAATTCTTAATGCCTTCCAATTCATCCGACACACAATCAGTTCCAATTTTGATAACCTTTTCAGGTTCCAACTGTAATTCCTTGTATTCCCTAGCATCTACCTTAATCCTATGCTTTTCAGCTCTATCATTTTGATCAAATAAACTCTCCAATGAGATTAAACCTCTGGGAATATGATTATTCTTCAATTGAATCATTCCTTCTTTCTCTTCTTCAACAAGCACTCTATCATCTACGCTAGCAGCTTCTCTAAGTAGAAAATTGACTATTTGTTCATCATTGTCAAATACTTGCCAATGAATATTCTTATCCAGAACCGAAGGTCTATAGATCACTCTAACAGTCTTGGGCTTTCGGACCACTTGCTCCATGGGAGAATAATTTGCACCAAGAGAGGCTAAAATATCTGCATGTTTATTCTGCTCTCGAGAAATTGCTTGAATGTTCAAAGTGGTGAAGGATTCAAATAAATCCTAGACTCTATTGTGATAGGATTTTAGGTAATGTTGCTTTGACACACACCTATTAGTGGTCTGATTGAAAATAAGCTCAGAGTCACCAAAAATTTGTAGCTATTTAATGCCCAACTTTTTAGCTTTCTTCAACCCAAGGCATAATGCCTCATATTCAGCTGCATTATTTGTGCAACTCCAAGTCAACCTATAAGAATAAGTCTTTTGTAACCCCTTAGGAGAGATCAATACGACACCAGCCCCTATGCCATTCTTACATCTGGCACCATCAAAATATAATTTCTATAACTGATCCATGTCAGACTCCTGGGAATCAGGGACTTCTTTAGTTTTCTTGAGCTTAGTTATTGTATAACAACCAATATCTATTCTGATCATTGCATTAAAATCTATGAGTAAAAACTCATCTTCGAGGTGAAGCTCACCCAATGCTTCTTCCATCAAATCAACCTCTTCTAGCTCCTCAGTCATCATGTTAACCGCACCTGGAGCTTCTTCTTCCTCTTCCAACTTTTCAATGTGAAAAGGTGAGGGCTTTTCATTATGAATACGAATCCTTTTTCCTTTGAATGGTATCTCCAAATATGAGTAGTCTAAGGAGAGATATCCTCCCAGCTTAGCCATGAACTCCCTTGAGAGGCACATGCTAAAGTATGGCTCCAGGTCAACTACTACCACTTCCTGGATGACCATGATTTGTGGCATACTATGAAGGACAATAGGAATGTCTTTGATCACTCCCACTATCTTGATCGGAGTCCCATCCAGCTGTAACACTCCTGGGCTACTCCTTGTATATTCCATCCCCATCACTTCACATACTACCTTTGGCATGACAGTAGTCGTAGCTCTAGAGTCGATCATACAATTGTGTACAATCCACCCTTCCATTCTGAGTGACAAATAAAATGGGGGAGGTCTATTTTTTCCTATCATTAAAGTTGGTAGCGCTTGCACTAGGACTATTTGAGAAGGATCCTTCTTCTGATATTTAGTAGTCTTCAAGGACTCTTGCAACAAGTCAATTTGCCCTGGCAACTGTAATGCATCATACAAGCTAACTTTTGTAGGTATCTTCTTCATCTCTTCCACAATATTGTAACTTGAGATGGTCGAAACCTTCTCTTCTATAACCCATTCATACTTTTCCTGATACTACTGAGTAGCTTCTACTCTTTATCTCTTTGTCAATGATGGGTACTTGAGTCACTCCTTGGCCTACTCTTTTATCTCATTCGATGCTTGAGCAGCCGTTACAGGTTGCGAAGTTGATGCCTTAGTTTACACCTTTTCTTGAGCTTGCTTAGGCAATAAATCTCTTAACTTGATAGAATCTTACTCCTTAGTCCTTACACCAGCGCTTTCACTAGAGCTTATCATTTTTCATCCTACACCTTTGGCTCTACAGGCACCTTCAAAGGTTCGAGCTCAACTGGATCTACCATTACTAGCTTCTTCTTCGGATCTCATAAGAACCAAAACTTGCTCCAAAGAAGGCATCATAAGATTGTGATCAGCTTCCCTGATCATATTGACTTGTCCACCAACTGAACTCTCTGCTAGCATTTGTACATAATTCATATGCACCATGCAAGTTTCTTCTCCATGAGGATCATTGCATGTTGAACACCAATACACCTTTTCTATTGTGCTAGTTTCCTCATTTTCTAGCACTATCATGCTTTTCTTAGGGCCTCTACTGGTAGACGCTTGCTCTCGAGTAATCGGTGGAGTTTGAAATCTTCGTGATCAAAAATCAGCCTCGACTTGCTTCTTCCTCACCATTGTAAGCTCATTTGATATCATCCTTAAGGCTGAGTTATTAGATTTTACTTCTTGCAATAATGTCATAAGAGGATCAAGATTAGAAGATGTGGTGACACTAGCAAGGGTAAAGGTGCTTGCAATGCAGGTAATGGCAACGGGGTCGGAGGCACTAGCAATGTTGGGAAAGGAACAAGTGTCGATAACTAGGGTACTGATTGATTGGGCAACTATGGAAAACTTGGAGTCGAGTATTGTGGGGTAGGGATCAGAGCCATATGAGGTGGGCTAGAACTCCATGAGGGAACTGGGTACATGGAAGGCATGGGTTGCAAAAATGCACTTGAATACAAATACTATGGGAGATCAAGAAGAATGGGCATAGTCATTTTTGGGGAAGCCTACCTACTATGATCAAATCAGATTCGGCCTTTTGGGCTTGTGTGTACAAATATGGGAATGTAGTCACATTGGCTTGTCGTACGACCATACCAATTTTAGTGCTAAATACCCTGAGATAGTAGAACGTAGCTTGCTCATGTGTGGGCCACAAACCATCAAGAATTCTCTGCCAGCTTCGTGTGAACCTGACATTAAAGTCAACTATCTCCTCTTGTGGATGCCTTTGAATTGTTGTAAACTGATGCAGCAAGGAGTATGGGTCAGCTTGTTCATGAAAATTTTTAATCAACAACTCCGCCAACTGATCCCATGAGGTAATAGTGCCCGGTTGTAGCGATCGATACCAATACAACAATTTTCCTCTCAATGACAATACCAACAACTTTATCATTACATCTTCATCTATTATGTCATGGATGGTCACCAGAGATGCCACATCTTGAATATGTTCATAGGCTGTTTTACCAGTACCATCATAAGTCGGCAAAGCCTTCAAAGTAGCTTGAGGGACCAGATTTTGTGCTTGCAAGTTCAAAGCCCCTGAGCTATTCCATGTTGGGAACTACCTTGGTGGAGGATTCTGAGCCATATGGACTGGTATATGAGGTGTAGTGTGAGGAAGGCTCATGGTCGTGTGAGGTGGAGGTTGAGGAAAACTCATGGTAGTACTCACTAGGCTTACAAGAGCAGAGAATACGCCAACTAATCATGAGGATGTGATAGATGGTATATGAGATATGTGGGGTAATGAGGATGTACACCGAAAAGTGGCTAATTGAGGATGTTCCCCTAGCCTTTGAATATCAAGCTCGTAGAACTCAATTTGATGATCTAGATTTTTGGCCTTCGATCTTGTATTCATGAGACACAACTTTTGCTACCCTCACATTTGGAGATTTTTGGGTGAAATCGAGTCGCCAGATGTTCTAATTTCATAGCACAAAGGTGAACATCAAACCTTAATACTATTGGAAATGGAACTTTTAGGTCCCACTGGGCGTGCCAAAAACTGTTGGTCAAATATCTGCCTAATCAACAAAAACTATGTTTGTGCACCCTAGATACGACCAACATTGAAAGGCCGGAGGAAAGGAATGTCCTCCATGCCAATATCCAGAGAGGGTTGGTTCCCTTACTAATCCTAAACTGGTTGAAGACTAGAGATGCAGGAAAGAAATTAGAAAAATAATAGAAAGAAAGGGAAATATGGCCATAGGCCAGAATGTAGGATTTGGGGTAGACTAGTAGCAAGAATTCCACCAAGTGTTATAACAACATGTAACAGAAAGAAAGCAACAGAATTTTACTTACACCTTTGTAGTAACAACCTCCAGATTGCATTCCAAAACTAACTCATTCACCAACAATGTTTTAAATCCAAAAATAGAATTTTAAACTCAACAATAGGAACATGAGCATAAACATAAATGCTTAAAAATAGAAGGAAATCACACACATAAGAATGCTTGCAAATTTTAGAAGCCAAGTCTCTTCTATTGATGCAGAAGACTTAGAAAGTTTTCTTGCAGAATGTCCAACCTCCTTTACAATAGAAATTTGATTAGTATTTATAGAGGATTTCGCCTCTTTCATTAAATGCACATGAGAACAAAATGATCGCAGATCAGGAACAAGAGTGAGGAAATTCCTCCTTGGAATCATTAAAAATCCATCCTTTTGGGGCAGCGATCCATCTTTCAGGGGAACATTCCTAGGAAATCAACAACTTGGGCATCGGTGCACAGAGAATTAGGAGATATTCAATATCTTGGAAACACACTCCCACCTTGGAAATCATGAAAAACACCCCCTGTGCTTCTATACGACTTCGTCCTTCACTTGGGATTCACTATTTGAGTTACTCGTGACCACCATTATTTAATGCTTGTAAAATCTCCCCAGGGCGCTATTGAAATATTTGACTATATTTCTCATAGAATGTGGTGAAACTATACAATTGGACGGCTCTATTGTCATAATCGCTTCGCCCCCTTTTACCCTTTTGCTCAAAAACTGAATTCGCTCTTTCAACAAAAATTAGCTTCGCCCAATCGTCTATCGCCCAACATGCTCGTGCGATTCCCTTAAAAACATGTTCGCCCAAGGGAGGGGCGAACAGGATGTTCACCCCTCAACCAGAGTGAACGCGATAGCATTCCATTCTTAAAATACGTTCACCCATTGGAGGGGCGAACGGGACGTTCACCCCTCAATCGGGGTGAACGCGATCGCGTTTCAAATGTTGGGGCACGTTCGCCCATGGGAGGGGCGAACGGGACGTTCACCCCTCAACCGGGGTGAACGCGACTTTGACTCGTCGTGATCTTTTAAAATTGTTGAACCTTTCTTTGGCCACCTTTTACTATTACGTTCGCCCCATCCTTGGGGTGAACGTGCCTCCATGTTCCTCTGATTTTTTGGTGCTTTTTGAAAGTTTTCTAAGTTCTTCATCTTGACTTCTCCTTCCATTTTGCAGGCCCGAAAATGCCTTGATTTTATAGTGCACTTTGAATATAGCAGATTTGAATCCCAAATGAAATTTGCATTATTTTTTAGACATTTATAATGCCGATGCAATAAAGTTTATATTTGCAAATAAAACAACAACATAGGAAATTACTTTCACAATAAATATTGCCGATTACAATAAAAAATATTCTATCAAAATATTCCAACAAAATTCCCAATGTGGCATAGTGCAAAATTGCCAACAGATCCATTCAAAGTTCCATATCAACAAATAAAGTAGCTAAAAAAGAAAGTCCCTCAACCTACTTAGAGAAAGGAAACTCCAAAGGATCATCCTAAAGATCAAAAAAATCCAAAGTAGAAGGGAGCTAAAACTCAAAAAACAAGTAGGAACAAACTCTAATACCCTTATATCACTAAGAAACAAAGAATTGACATGACATAGGAATACTAGAGGTGATTTTATGAAAAAAAAAAAAAGAGAGAAACAATCAAAATATTATAATTTTAATATAGTGGAGGAGATTCAGAATATGCCATCTAAAGTAAGCATGTATGTTGCTTTGATGATTCCAGGATAAATCAACCTCCTCCAAGAATCGTTGAAGTCCACTCAACCTAAAAATTAGTCTCATCCAAAACTCAATCTAGCACAAGGTAAACCTACATCAAGAGGCAACAAAAATAGGCCATCACTTTCTACATATTTTTGTGCATAGAAGTATGGGTTGTACATAATTGTATGGTAGATTCTAGAGCAACCACAACAATAATTCCAAAATCAATATGTGAAGCAATGGGTATGGAGTACACATGGTCTAGTCTTGAAGTGCTTTATCTAGATGGAACTCCAATAAATACTGTCGACATGATTAAAGACATATCCATGGTCCTACACAAGATGCCTCAGATAACAGTCATACAAGAAGTGGTCACAATAGACCTGGACCCATACTTTGGTATGTGCCTTTCTCATGAATTTACAACCAAATTGGCAGATATATATCCCTATATTATTCATCTATGGAAACTCCTCACAATGACAAGAAGGTAAAAAAATTTGCAAAAAATTCCCCTGCGTATCATAAAGAAAGATCAAAGAAGAGAACATTGTTAGCATGATCAGTGATGAGGTTGACCTGGTAGAAGACATCATAGATGAGCTGTAAACTAAAGATAAATTTTTACTAAAAAGCTACAATGCTATGATTGAAATGGACATAGGCACTTATTTTATCTCAAAATCGAAAGAGAAAAATCTTTCGGCCATGACATATAAGGAACTTTGAAAAATAGAGATTTGGAAGCTCTACTTTGATGGATCCAGACGCAAAAATGACATTGGAGCAATAATATTTTTGGTATCACCATTTGAGGTAATTAAGTGACTTTTTATACCATTTGACTTGGAGTTGTATCAATAATGCAATAGAATATGAAGCATTGTGCATTGGATTGAAAGAAGTAGAGAAGATGAGACTAAAATTATTAATTATTTATGAATATTATAAATTAGTAGTAAATTAGGTCACTGAAAAATGTAGCAATAAGCAACATTACCTAAAAGCTTATCGAAATAGTGTTTGAGATCTATTTGAAAGCTTTTTTGCTCTGAACATAAAGGTAATACCTAGATAGAAGAATGCATAATTGATGCATTGGATTCCTATGGAGCTAATTTTTACCTAGCTACTAATTTAGGAGAAAAATTAAGATTGGTTAAAATTGCATTCAGACCTTTAATTCTAGATAAATATACTTTCTGGAAAGTGTTTGATAATGATGAACAAATAGTGGATTCTTAGTTTAGGAGGTAGATTGTGAAAATATGACTAAAGATATGCTTGAGATTATAAATAAAGAATATGTTATTTAGCTAAAGAATAACAATATTCCCAGGGGACTGATCACTCTTGAAAGCTTATTTTATAGCAATGGTCAACCAATTGGTCAAAAAATGAAAGTTGATGAACATAAGTTTAGAGAGATTCAAATTGAGAATGAGAAAAAACTAAATATTGGAGTGCATTATTCTAAAGAGGAAACTCGACAACTTATGGCCTTATGTAAATAGTTTAATGATATCATTACATGCAGCTATGATGATCTAAAGGTCTACAACAATAAAACTATTCAACATATTATAGAATTGCTACCTAATGCTAATGCATTTTGAAAAAAGCAAAGGCTAGTAAATCCAAAGATAGAAGCATTGATTAAATAAGAGTTGCTAAGGCTAATTAACACAAAGATCATATATCCAGTCAATCATTCCATGCGGGTAGCTAATTTGGTACCTTTTAGAAATAATAATGGAGATATCCACCTGTGCATGGATTTTTAAAATTTGAATAGAGCATCCTTAAAGGATCATTATCCTCTACCATAAATTGATCAAATTTTGCACTCTATTACTAGGGAAGAGATATTCTCCTTAATTGATGGAGTCTTTGGATTTAATTATGTGTAGGTTAAAGATGAATATCAATATAAAATCGCATTCACTACTAAGTGGAGAATATTCATATATCGAAGGATGCCATTTGGCTTGTATAATGTGAAAGCTATATTTAAAAGAGCCATGGATTTAGCTTTTTGTGAGCTAGTGAATAAAGTTATACTAATCTATTTAGATGATATGAATGTCTTATCATACCAAAAATAAAAACATCTAGATCATCTCCAGTTGGTTATCCAAAAATTTAGATAATTTGGGTTGTCACCGAACCCAAAGAAATCAAAATTTTTGGTCCATAAGGACAAGTTGCTAGGACATACAATTTCAAAGGAGGGATTAGCCATTGATATATATAGAGTAAAAGTAATACAAGCACTCCCATTTCCATATGACAAGAAAGACTTGTAGTCATTTTTTGGGTAAATTAATTTTGTCCAAAAATTTATATTTGAATTTGCTCATATAGTGAAGCCAATAATAGAGATGCTAAGGAAATATGCAACTTTCCCATGGACCAAGGCTAGAAAAATACTTTTAAAAGCATAAAATAATCTATAACCAAAGCCTTGGTACTGGAAAATTTAGACTACCAGAGAGACTTCATTCTCTATGTTTTTAATGCAGCAGAAAGCTACACAACCATATTTACTCAAAAGGATAGAGATCACAATGAGTGATCCATAACTTTCCTAAGTTAGAAACTACACAACTATGAAGAGTGCTACAAATTCATGAAGCAAGTATTTGATCTTATAAAATCTCTAGAAAATTTAAGGTATTATATATCTTAGAGCAAAATAATAGTATATGTCATACATCCAAAACAAGAAGAGTTGTAGTCAACAAAGGGTCGAATAGAGCAGAGCACCTAGATAGGTCAATTGATCTATTTTTTGAGACTGACAAGTGTTCGAATGGATTCACAACCTATTAAAGATGCAACTATAGACTGATAAGTGTTCGAATGGATTCACAACCTATTAAATATGCAACTATAGACTTTAAGCTATGATCTATGTTTTTATTGATGGTGTCTTATATCAATTTTTTTATTATAGCGTATTACTAAGGTGTATACAATTGGATAAAGCAAGGCAAGTATTGAATGAATTTCATGTTGGATTTTTAGGAGGTCATTACTATGGTTAGACCACAATAGCTAAAATACTGAGGGCTGGATATTATTGACTAAATTTATTTGCTAATGCATTTAAATCTACTAATGCTTGTGATAAATGCCAAATATTTTCTAACAAAAGTAAAAATATGGCAATGTCCCTTCAACCAACTATTATAGAAGAACCCTTCTAGCAATGGGGGTTAGATTTTATTGGGGTGATTAATCTAAATTCTTTTTTTGAATAAAAATTCATACTGACAATGATCATTTCACTAGATGGTCTGAATCACAAGTAACCAAGCATGTAGGTCAATATATTATCATTAGCTTTTTGGAAAGATTGATCACTAGGTATGGAATCCCTTATACAATAATATTTAACAATAGAAGAGCTTTCATAGGGGATAAATCCATGGATTTGGATAGAAAATATGGTATATATTGGAAACCTTCCTCTAATTATTATCCATGGGGCAATGGACTAGTATGAATCCCTTATAGCAATGGGGGTTAGATTTTATTGGGGTGATTAATCTAAATTCTTTTGTCGAATAAAATTTCATACTAACAATGATTATTTCACTAGATGGTATAAAGCACAAGCAACCAAGCATGTAGGTCAATATATTATCATTATCTTTTTGGAAAGATTGATCACCAGGTATGGAATCCCTTATACAATAATATTTAACAATAGAAGAGCTTTCATAGGGGATAAAACCATGGATTTTGATAGAAAATATGGTATATATTGGAAAGCTTCCTCTAATTATTACCCATAGGGCAATGGACTAGCAGAGTCCACAAATAAAAATTTAATGAAAATAATCAAATGAAATATTGGCAACAATTAGAAAAGTTGGTATTTAATTCTTAATCAAGTGTTATGGGTAAACAACATTATGGTTAAAATTTCCTTGAAGACCATGCCCTATGCTTTAGTTTATGGAAAGAAATTTGTGTTGCCAATACATCTAGAATAATATACCTTGAAGCTTATTGATAAATAAAATTTAGATGACACAGGGCCACTTGAAAAGAGGATGGCATAATTGTTGCTACTAGAGGAGAAAATATAAGAATCTTATAATATATTCTATCAACATCAAGTAACCATTAAAATATGGTTTGATAAAACATCTTCAAAGCTATTCAAGGAAGGCAAATTGGTGCTAAAATGGGACGTAGATCAAGCTAAACCAAGAAAACACAAAAAGTTGGAACTGCTATAGTATAGGATGTATCTAATCTCAAACATAAAAGCATTGAATGCATACGAGGTTTAATACATGGATGGTCATATTTTGCCAATTTTGATGAATGACCCATATTTAAAGAATTATTATTAAAAGTGCATGTCTCAAAAGTGTACATATGTAAATAGTGACACATATAAATACAGAAGTAGTGGCACCAGTGGTTGTAGTAGTTTTGAACAATAGAAGTTGATTGGTTTAAAATTACACCTGGTAGCTACTAGATTATGAATTTCCAACAATTTTCTTTGCTAGAAGCATGACAATATTGAAAATGACATGTGTTGTGAATGCTCACACAATTTTCTAGTTTCAAATTTGACAATAAAATATGAGCATGCATAATATTTGACATTAATTTAGAAATGGTTATACTTCGTGATTGCTTCTTGCTATAAAAATAGGGATGAAAATGTGCAATGTATAAAAGAGCATTTAGTAGTTGAGAGAACAAAATATTGTAGAATTATTGAAGTTTTCTATGCAAGGAAGAGAGCTACATTCTTGTTTGTGCTTGTAATTTATATAATTTCAAATAGAACTTCCTTGTTCAATATGGCATGAGGGAAAATAGGGAAGAAGGTAAAAAAATTACTAAATAAATTCAAGATAGGTTAAGTGATATCCATGATCCCATCATCACAATCAAATCAAAGTTGAAAATATTTAGAGAAGGGTGAGAAGCACGAGGAATAATATATTCACCCAAAATGCTTGAAGCAACTCCATGGAATTCATTTCTATCAAGATATATGCCGAAGTTTGTCCACCCCTATCTGAAGTAGGTTAAAATTATTGCAGATAATTATGACCTAGAAATAATGATGGTGCACGATGTATAAGGGAATAGGCTAGTTTCTATCACAACTAATGAAATCAGAAGATCTTTCATAGCAAGAGCACAACTAGGTACAAAATCTAAGCCACTTAATATAAATGAACAAAAGGGTCATGCAAAATGAGATAATATTAGAGTCTGGTTGGGTAAAAATATAGGAGAAATATTGAATGATTTTATAGAATAGCCTATGAAGCTTAAAAGATTTAGTGATTTCATGCAAGTAGTGTTTTCGATGATATCTATAATCCTTGGGCTATATACTAACTCGTATGTATATGAAACCAAATTTCTATTGCATATATAGTCACTAATGTGCATAAATATGACGGTTCAAGTGCAAATGATCCCATGTTATTTGATTAGGCCTATTTTCTAAGTTATCAAATTCATAGTTATCTAGTCACCCTAAAGCTAAAAGAGGACATATTTTATTATCCGTCATATTTAGCCTAGCTATTCCTCTATCATATGCCACCCAAGATGCATAATATTCAACTCCAAGTAACATAATGAGTAGATTTATCCTATAGTTGATTGGACCTTGGTCCTCAGAGAGACCTCCTCATATCTTCACTTTATTAGATTTTTTCTAGGGCATGCACTAGCATATATTTATGGTCAGATTCCTTGCTTGAGCTCTAAAACTATTGATAAATTTTGTGGTAAAAAGCATGAACTATGGGATTGGTATTTATTGAAAAGTGGAACCATTATAAAAGTTTATGATTTTCTTGGGAATCCCTATCTACTACCCTATTATGTCATAAACTAGGTGTTTGGAGTAGAATTGTGCAAGAAAATTTATGAAGCAGATGAGAATTTTGGATCCAAAATCAAGAAAACTTGCACTTATTGCTATCCTTTCAATTTTAAAGATATAAGCATGACACCAAGAGGTCAAGCAAAATTTTTGAATGAAAATCTTAGTGGCATCGCCACACATGTGGAACTATGATTTGGATGGTAAGTTCAAGGCTAAGTTAGCAAATTGAAACACTAAGCCCTCAACATTCGACCATAAATCATAGCCAAAGATTGAGCAATTTAGAAATAATGAAATAGATCAAGCCATTGATCTTGATATTAATGAGATATAAGAGTGACCACCATGGAGGAAATGCTAACTTAAAATGACCCTTTGATCTAGAAAGAAAAAGAGAAATGGATAAGTGATGAAATGGTACAAAATATTAAAGAAGAGCTAAAATGGACAAAGGATAAGATTCGAGAGTGGTGGATTTCATAATGTGAGCGAGACAAAGAAAATAAGGTATACCCCAGTCCTTCAGATAAGTTTTTTGAAAAGGAATTTGATGATAAATATGAATATTGGATGAAGGAACTTTAGGGGGAGAGATATTTGAAGTCGATGAAATTGAAAGATCAAGAAGAAGAAATATATTATGAAGGAAAATAAGTAAAAAATTCTTAGTTTCCTACGGATATTTAGATGAGAATTCGGGTTCACAAGAATCGGCTCTACATAGGAGACAAAGTACCAAGGCTAAAAATACTAGTGTACGAAAACACATTCTAAAAATAGATATTATGTTAGAATCAAGCCAGGAGGATCCAATTAAATACATAACAAGAGTTGAAGTGGCACAAATAGTAGAGTACATAAGAGAAACAACTGCAACAACAAGCCCTGATAAAAATAAGCCTCAACCAAAAATTCAACAACATATTCAATATAAGGATCTAGCAAGAAGGAAAAGAGAAAAAAATATTTGAGAATTGAGTAGCTAGAGAAGGAGATTATGAGAATTGATATAGAGATTAAAAATTTGATACAATAGTTCAAAATCCAATATCAAAAGTGAGAGGACTAGGTAAGTCTCCTATCTCTACTCCTCTTTCTAAAAGTCATCTACCACATGGACAACCCCTATCAGAGAAATCACTCGCACCATATCCCCCTGCAAGAGAGGTTTTACCCTATCAAAGCCTATCGCTAGAGATAAATTCCACCTTCCATGCACTTGAAATTCAACAAACTCCTAACAGTACTAATTCACACACTCCTATAAATACTAGCATTGTATCATTTAAGCCCCCATCAATGATTTTCTTCTCTTTCTAATATGCCTTTACTACTTCCCCTTCCTCTGGTCATCAAATCTTGAAGGTCTTCAATATAATTCAAGTTGAATCAAATGTCCAAAATGGACATGGGAATAAGAACCTCAATATGGGATAAAGAATGCAACCACCTAAATGTATGATGTTATAGATCTAATTACTGGAGAGATTCAAAGCAGTTGTATTCCAAAATTTTAGGAAGTTAATTTCAAAAATGATGACAATGAACTATCATATTAAGATGCAGAGGTATGATGTCTCCAAAATCCCCAATGAAGATACACTTACAACTATTCATACTAAAGTAGACATACTCTTCCTTCAAAAGAGTCAAATGGAGAAAAATATGCAACTGTTAAAAATAAGCTTGAAACCCTAGAGCAAAAGCTGAAGAAGGAATAAGTAGAGAAAAACACTCTAAAAATTGAGATTTAGGACTTGAAGTGCTTGCCAGAAAAACCTCTAATTGAAGAGCAATATAAGATAAACTCCTTCAATAGTTCAATAAACTAGTCAATAGGACAAGAGATCTAGGATAGACATGGAATAACAAGGAGAATATTCTGGAACAACTGGGATGTTAGAGATGGAAAGCATGTAGAAAGCTTGCCCTTGTAAAAATAATTTTTATTTCATTTTGACTCTTTTGTTTCATTTTGACTTCGTTGCCCAAAAGGATAAGGCCATACAGGTTCAATGCTTATGTAAGCAAAAAACCCCTATGAGGTGCCAATAATGTGGATAAAATAATTTACCTACATCTATAAAATTGCTATTAGTACATATCAAACACATCCAAACTCATGAAATAACCATTGAGCCCAGTGAAAATAAGCTAAAGCTCAGTAAGTTTGTGTAGTTTCATGTAAAAAATTCACTAAGTATAGAAGGGTACTAGAATTTTGAGACACTGATGTAAGCACAAAGCACAAGATCGTTTGGCATCCAACACAACTGAACTACAAATGTGACTTAGGTAGAAAAATTTGACTTTTTGCTTGAATATTGGACTCAAATTTTGATTAAGTATGGGATGCAACCAAAAATTTCAAATGTTGATATCAACAAAGACATGCAAATATTTTGGCATCCGACATGTTATAACAAGATTTTGGTTGTGTGGATAAGTATCCAACATCCAACATCATAATAAGGCCTATCAAATGCATTTTTTTCTAGCTAATTATAAAAAAGGGTGAGATTCTTAAAGGCATTGATGTTAGCATAGGTTGCATAAAAGATCGACACAACATAGAATAGAGCCAAAGCTAAAAATATTTTAAGGCATTGAGTTTGACACACAAAGATGAAGTATGAGATAGAATCTTATTTGACATCCAACAGAGTGCTTTGAAAAAAATAAAATAAGTATTAAAGAGCTCTAGACTTTTGAAACATTGACATCATCATAAGGCATTTGAAAGTTCAAAAGATCTATAAGGTAGTGTCAGAAGCGAAAATTTCATAAGGAATAGAGCTTGAAAATGAAGTATCCAACATTTGACATCTAATGCTATGCATAAGTATGCAATTAAATAAAAAATATGGCCAAATTCTAAAAGCAATAATGTCATCAAAGTAAATCTTAAAAACCCAATATTTGATAGGAAGAAGCAAAAAACTTGGTCAGAGCTAGATAGATAATGAGGATGATGTCATGCAAGCAAAATAAAAGTTTGATGCCTACAAAATAAAAACTTGGTTTGATTTTGGATGAGAATAGAATTTGACAAAATAACAGTGTCTGAACCTACTCCAAGCAATCAAAATATGTTGTCAAAATATCTTAATAGCCATAAGCTTCTCTGTTTGATACCTATCCTGATGCAACTAGGCCAATGGTGGGGTAACCTAAAACAAAATAAACCTTTCAAAAAATCTTATGGATTGAATAAAGACATGCACGACACCACTCTCTCATATGAAATAAGAGCATAACACATCAATATAGTAGTGCCAATTCAGTTATACTAAGATGAGCTGAAAAGGAATGCACATGTGCACCAAACTTGACAGGCTTGTAGTTCATTTTGAAAGTAATCATGTTGAGCTAACTGAATGAAAATGTAAGTCTATAAATACTTGAATGAAACCCATTCATAAGGTCAACTCTTTAGCTTTTACAATTGCACAAATTATATGATCGAATGTTATACGCCCCTTAATGAAAGTTGAAGTGTTTTTTAACCTCTATCAAAGACTTATGTAAAATATGTATGTATGCTAAATTGCTTTTAAGCATTTTTGTTAAAATAAAATGTGCAATTTATTCTGTAATGAATTATTCTACTATCTATATTTCTCCCTAGATTATTGTTAAGTTTAATTCGTGGAATGCTTGAATGTGTGTGCTTAAGTAGTTAATATTTTACAATATTTTATGACAAGTAATCTATTAGGTAGTTTAATCTAATTAAGGAAATGAGACTCTCATGTATTTGTGTCTCTTGATGTAGTTGAATCCCAAACATTTTAAGTCCTAGATTCTAACCTTAAGCATTTTTGTCTTCAATCTACAACCCCTTTAGTTAGTTTAGCTAATGTTATAGGAACTAACCTACTTTGAAGGTTGACTCAAAATCTATTCTAGGTCTTCCAATCTTGGTCGAGGTCTTGAGGGCACAACTCATACACTTAGGCAAATTTTGGACTAAGAAGAACCACAACCCATCTCTCTTAAAGGATATTTCAAGCTTCTAATCCATTATAAAGTGGTAATGAAGAATTATGGAGGTCTTTCTCAAATACAATATCATCCAATTTATCTCAAGTCAATGGAATCTAAGGCTCAAGTGCTTAAGGGAAAGTCTAAGGTTTCAATAAGCAAAAAACTTACGAGTATTATAAAAGATAAGGATACTTCATCAAGAATTACATCACAAGGTTGAATGATATTAAGACAAAATTATTGAGGACTAGACACAAGCTTTTTGATGATGAATATAAGGATTAAAGATGAATAATGGAGACCCATTAGAGCATTCATTATGGGAGGGTGTGTTATCTATAATTATTTCATTCCTTGGTCTTCTCAACTCATATTATTGGGGGTGTTGAAATTTGTGTAATATGATCTTGTTTAGGCCAAGGCTAAAATTGTGAAGAAGTGCTTATGAGAACCATTTATATAGACTGCAACCAAGTGATTATGTAATCCTATGGGAATTCATCATTTATGTAATCCTATAGGCCCCTTTAATATTTCACTCTCAGTGGTATTAGTTAACAAAATTTTATGGATAACCTTGCTTTAAAGGGTAATTTATTATTATTTATTGTAATATTAACCTCAAGGTTAAGTTTATGTTAGTCTAAGGTTAACCTCTCATTAAGGATTTGGTATCACTATAAATACCCCTCAACGAGGACTAATTTGTATCACATGTGAATAAATTGTGATATATTGGGATGCCCAGGGACACCCACCTTATTCTTCTTCTTATTGTCTCCCTTCATTTCTTTATGTCAATTATTATTCTCTCTTATTGTCAATTTTTTCCTTTTTGGCATACAATTATGTTGAATGAATGTTTTGAAATGGTTCTAGAAAATATTCCAAATTTGAACACTTTTGGGATTAACATCTCATATTGAACCCAACAAGTTTTGATGTATGTAATTATTGGGAGCATTTCCTGGATTATATATGCAATGCATTAATGGGAATGCTTTCCTTATAATTTTTTGGGTGTTATGCTCTTTCTTCTATGGCCTTATTCATAACAGGGATATGTACAAACTGACTCATCCCTTCTCATGGAAGATATAAATTTAAATTTCACATTCTAATCACTATGTTGATAAAAGAAAAATAGTCACATCATAGTTATATGGAATATGTATTAGTATTCTATATTAAGTAATAAAATTATACATTTTAGGAATTTGAATCATGCAATTTTAGTATATGGTACATATTTATTATAAAACAAAAAAAATAAAATAATTGGGGCTTATTGTAGGAAGGATATGTGGACAAGTTTTCATGATTAATAAATAGATTCTACTCTTATCTTTTGGTTGATATTTGTAAAAATAAATAAATAAAATATATAGTTTACATTAGTAAACTTAAACCTTAATAGAACATAATAGCTAAAATTGTTAATGATGATTGTATTTTATATTTAATTTTATTAATTAACTTATGAGAAAAAATTATTAGTAATTTAAATATTTCATATAATCCATGGAAATACAAGATGAAAATCACCTTTATCATTTATTTAGTTATACCAAAAATATTTATTTAAAATATAAAGATAATTTATGGGAAGAAAATATGTTATTAATTAAGGTTTAAATTTACTATTTATGGAAGTTACAAATAGATCATAAACATTAGAATAATGATGACATTAAAACTCAAAGTAAGAATTATAAGAAACTAGCTTCTTAAAATCAAAAATTTGTAAATAGAGTTAATATGTAAAGTAAAAACTATTTGTATATTTATCAATTACAATCATAGTGCCAAGTATATAATATCAAAAAATTACTATCTAGAATAAATGTCTTATACAAGTTCACTTGAATATTTTCCTTAAATAGTTTTGGACCATAATTTAGACCTAAAAAAACTATTTCAATCTATGAATTTTAGAATTTGAGTAAAATAAAATTTTCATGCTAGGATTATGTTGTTTAACAATTGCAATGTAGTAAGTTTTTTAAGGTATATTATTATTCCACAAATTTAAGATGTATATAAAGCCTAAAGTATTTCTTGAAAATTAATTATGTTATAATCCTCTTTCAATTTTACATTCTTCATTAATTATATCAAAAGATAATTGACTTGTGTTTGACCTTTGAAAAAAATCCTAATACTAGTTTTGATTAAATCATATATTGTACTTACACATGTCATATAAAAAATATCATTCCTAACTATGTAGTTAAAATTATAGAGATATAGGTATTAGTCCATATCAGTGAGTAGTATATCATGTTTATTATATGTCGAGTTAAACTTGCATATGTTCCCACCACTCCTTGTACCATAGGTTGTTATGCTTTTACATTGACCTTAGACATGAAGAGCTAGCATGTTGGCTAACCATTGAATCTCAAGATAGGGAATGCATTCTATAAATTAGAGTTAAATAAAATTATAATGTATTAAAAAGGGTAGTAAGGAGGAGATCAAGTTGTTTAACTATGTTACAATCAAATATTTTTATGGAGAACCTTGTAGATTTATGAATCATATTTTAACTAGTCAGGATTAGTTGTTCAAGTCACTAAGTTTATCATATTAATGGATATGATACCTTACTAGGGAAGTATTATTTTATACATTTAATTCCTAAAATAATCCAACAGGAATCAAGATTGGATTCTAATCCTAGATAACCTTAGATTCTTAAGACTAGGCCATCTTTAGCATTGAGTTATTGATAATGTCTTTTTTTGAAAAATAATTTGAAAAAATTGTATTAAAATAAAGATCATTTACAAGTTGGGATGAGATTTTTCCCAGCCTTAGCCAAAGAGAACACATGTTTACAATAGTAAAAGAAGATTTGCATTGGAGCCAAATCTCTTAAACCATATTTCTACAATGATTGTTCACCTGTTTACAACTATAAAAGAAGATCTACATTGAAGCACAAATATCCTATACAGTATTTCTGGAAAGGTTATCCAAATTAGCTAAGCACTGGATTTGCTCACCAACCTGCCTAATCATCTCATCCTCAATAGCCATGTCACTGTGCCACTGAACCCCTACCTCCTTCTCAGTGCCCATCTTAGCCAAGAAGTCTGCCACTTTATTTAGATCTCTACTCACATAAACTGGAATCACATCATATATTTCCCTCCATAATTCCTTAATTTGAGTGACAAGAATCCTCAACCTCCATGTTTTCAAAGCAAAGTTCCTCATGCAATCTAGGGCTCCAACCATTATTTGAGAATCTGATTCTAGGATTATCCTCCTGTGACCTTGTTTTACTACCCAAATAGAAGCAGATTTGATAGCTAAGGCTTATGCTTCATTGTTTGTGGCTCTTTCCAAGCCTTGTAGTTCTCAATAGAGCACTATTCCAACATGATTTCGATAAACCACTCCAATTCTAGCTCTACCCGGATTGTATTTTGTAGCTCCATCAGTATTAATTTTTATCCAACCTTCTGGGGGTGGTTTCCAACTAGCTTTGTCCTACCCCTCTTGCACTTCAACTTCCTTATCCATTGTCCCAATAACAATCCGAGTTTCCTATTTAGCATAGACTGCCATAGTTTCTGTGACTTTGCTCCAAATGACCTGCCAAAATCCATCTAAAGAAGAAAAAGTTTCTCTAAAAATTTTGGCATTTCTCTCCAACCACACTTACCACAAAATAAATTTTAATCCAAGCTCCCAAAAAATACAAAGATCTTTAGATTTAAATCTACCCCTCTTCCATATTTCCCAAATATTAATCCAATTCAAATCACCATTACATTGAATTTTATAATATAAAAACCATCTCTCCCAGATCTGGTGCGTGAATGGACACTCAAACATCAAGTGATCAGTTGTTTCCTCACTCTTATAGCATAAAACACATTGAGATGGACCAATGATTTTCCTACATCTGAGATTATCAAAAGTAAGAATTCCATTAAGCATGAACTGCCAGGCAAAAAAGTTTACTTACGGCCAACCCTTGGACTGCCAAATATTTCTCCAATCCTCAACCTGATATGTATGAGGAGGAGTGAAATTGAGTTATTGATAATGTTAATTGGACATACTTTTTTAGTTGCATTAAATTTAGATTGATATTAGCTTTCATATGATAATTGTTTATGATTTTGACTAAAATTTTTCACAATAAGACATTAAATCATTGTTATTATGATATATAAAATTCATGAATTTAATTGAATAAAAGAAATATTTATTAGTGTCTTCCAATGTGTTGATGATCACAATAATATGGCATAATTTTTAATTAGGAATATTTGATAGGATAATTGTGATAAATATAAATGGAATAATGTACAAATTGAAATGGAAAGCATACATGTAAAAAAAATGGAATGAAAAATACTATAAAACTAGTTATTAGAAAATTATAGTTGCTCACAAACAATTTCATGTCAAATGCATATCAAAGTGAAAATAAAATCAATATGGATGCAATAAATGTGCCTAAAAGGATAATGTACCTAGACTTGGGACTAACTTAATTAGTTTACATTATATTCATTGAAAACCATTGATATTTTTTTTGTCACCTTTTCCATATGTGAGCCAAATAATTAATGTAAATAAAAATACATTACTCGAATGATTTTCTAAAATAATTTATAATTTAGATATGGTATATGATCCCTCTAAATTTTTATAATAGATGTAATAAATCATGACGGTGTATCTCATAATGTCTTATTATATGACCAATTTTTCCTCTTAAATATAATTAATAAGAATTAATATTTCATCATTCAACATGGGTTTTGCCATATTTTCTTTTTATTTTTTCATTATTTCATGACATTTTTTTTTTTTTAATTTGCATTCTTTAAATTCTAGGAAAATATCCTTATGGAACTTCATTTCTATCCCTTGGGACTAGTTCTACAATCTTTATGAGAATTATGGATTCACTTGGAGAATATTTCTAACTTGTGATCAAATGTTTGGAAAGAGAGCCTATAGACTTAATAAACATATTCTAAATGGTTTTTTTGCTAGGAAAAATATCATAGCTAATGTATGTGATGGCAAACACTCATTGAGAAGTTAAATGAATTTTTTATTTTAGCTTTTGATTTATTTTTTTCATGATAAATTTTGCTATAGAAATCATGGATTTTGTAAGTAAAGGATGACTTCATAAATTAGTCTTAGAACCAGGTAAAATCAGGTCTAGTATTGGAGAATATTATATTATTTGGTACATGCTAATGTACCCCTATGGTACCTTTATGGTACAAATATAAATATGTAATAGATTAGGGTTTGTATCTTTAGTTTAGATGAGTTATTTATATTTCCATTTTAAGTGTCTATGTGCAGGATATGCACAAGTGTCATGTAAGAGTGCAATATGCAGGACATGCACAAGTGTCGTGTAAGAGTGCAATGTGCAGGATATGCACAAGTGTAATTTAAGTAAGAGTGCAAGTGTGTATTGAGAGAATGCCCACAAGTTTCATGTATGTAAGTGTACAAATATGTAATGTGAGGTTGTGCACAAGTGTCTTGTATTGGGAGTGCATGTAAGAGAGTGAAGAGTCTAGTATATAAGTGGAAAGATGAGAATCTAAAAGTCAAGAATAGGAAAGGTTGCATCTCTTAGATATGTAATGAGTGCAATAGATAAGTATTGAGGAGTCACATTACTATGTCTATATTAGGGAGATAAAGCTCCATAAAATGAAAGGGAAAATAGTTTGTAGCGATCACCACTTAGCAAGCATTGATAAGAAAGCTTGTATACAAATTTTGAGCAGTATTATTGTAAATTTTATTCATGCTTGTACATGAATTATTTTGGCCATTTAAATTCATATTTGATATTATAGTGAATGCTATTTTATTTATATTGACCTAGATATATATTTGATTGCTCATATATCTACTTTTTTTTTGGATAATAAGGGGTTGTACTTAGGTCCCCCACCCTTGACAAATTACAACTCTCTTCTTTAGAGCTTGAGATTTTACAAATAGATACACTTCTCATCTCAATTGATATGCTATAGCTAGAAACCTACATCATTTTACAAAAATTATTTGAATTCTTGATTTTCAATTTTTTGATCTTTTCAATTTTCTATATGAATACAAATATTCCAAAATTCAACATCTTTCTTAACATTTTTCTATAGCAACCTGCACAATACCAAAACTTCACCTATACTATCTATGCATTGCATCTTAGTAGAGTAATATTTCTAAAACATCACACTATCATAGTCCACTTTACCAAATCTAGATTGCTAGTTTCCTTCCTGAAATACAAGTGCAACCACAAAAATTATAATAAACAATTTATATGAAAACACATTATTGTTATCAAATAAAGTAGATATTACAAATGGAAAACATTAAAGTAAATCTTAATCATTATTTGATTCAAGCAATCAACATTTTCTTGTCATCTTTAGTTAAAATTACTACTTCCTCTAACCATGGAAAGGAGAATTTAACTTCATGATCTTTAATCAAAACCCCTCTATTGGCTAGTCTATCTGCATATTGTTTTCCTTCCCTTAATGTATGTGTAAACCCAATTTCTTCAAACTCTTTAGCAAGATATTGAATTTCCATAATTATCTCTTGTATGTTCCATGGAGCCTTTGCTCTTCTTACAATTGTATTTATTACTATGAGAGAATCACCTTCCATTCATACTCTGTTCCATTTCATTTATTTGCATATTTTTAACCCTAGTAAAGCTAGCCAAGCTTCAACTTCATTATTTGTCTTAAATCCATTATTGAAAGCATAATGAGACAAAATATCTCCTCTATTATTTCTAATTATTCCTCCTCCTCCTACTGGTCCTAGATTTCCTTTAGATGCTCCATCAAAATTTAATTTAACTAACTCCACATCTTGTGGTTTTCAATTTATATTATTTACCTTCTTTTTTCTTCTCTTGTACCCAACATCATAATTTCATTTAATAACTTGACTCCATATATCAAGGATCTCTGCTTCCAGATTAGGGACTGTGTGAGTTGATAGGGTTGGTTTAGACTCATCTATGGCTAAACATATATTTCTTTTCATTACCTCTAAACTACTTTTCTTTTCTTTAAATATTCTTCTATTCCTTTCTATCCATATAGTCCAAAGTATTGTATATTTTGATATATCCTATATTTTCTATAAATCCTCACTTTTATAAGTGTTATACCATTGCTTTAACCAATCTTCAACTATGCTATCCATCACCATGCATTTACCAAACATATTAAGAATCCATTGCCATATTTTCCAGACTAGCATTGTCCCAAGAGATGATCTATACTCTCCTCCTCCTTTTTAAAAGGAATACATTAAGAGGGGCCATGAAAATCCCTTTTCATGAGGTTATCCTAGGATAAAATTCTTCTATGACTTACTAGCCAAACAAAAATTTTAACTTTAGAAATGCTTGGATTATCCCAAATATCTCTCCATATTCTAGTGATCTTACTATTTTTTTGGTGTTTTACATTATATCCACTCCTTGTTGTGTATTCTTCTGAGATATTCAACTCCCAAATCAATTTATCCTTGGCTTCTTTTGGAATAATCATAGTTGTTATCTTTCTACTCAATTGACTCCTAGCATCAATGTATTGTATACTTGTAAAAAAATATTCTTTCCATTTGTATCTTCCTTCTTAATCCTTGTACAAAATGTTTGAATCACCATATTTATCTTGAAGCAATCTCATCCAATGTTTCAAAATTGGATCTAAATTGAGTGGTTTTTTATCACACCAAGTATCCATCCTAATAGAATTTTTTTCTCTAGTTACCACCACCCATTTTAAACCTTTAATAATTAGATCAGTAGATTTTTTAAACCATTCCAAAGAGCAGAATCATTTGGTAGAGAGAATGCAGTAAATATTAAACTTGGATCATTAGGCTTCACATAATCAGAAGAATTCTTGCCCATTGTCTTTGACTCTCTTTGTACAATCTCCATATTACTTTTACCCTAAGAGCTAAGCTTACATCTGTAAGAACTCTTAAGCTAAGACCTCCCCTAGTTTTATCATCAAACACCTTGCTCTATTTTACCAAAGATAATTTTATTTTATCATGTAAACCTAACCATAAAAAGGATCGCATAATATAGATTAATCTTCGTTCAATTGATTTTGGCATAGTATACAATGATATATAATATGTTGGAATGACATGTAAGACTAACTTAATTGATTGCACTCCTACTAACAATAACCATATACCTTTCCAAGTTGGTAGTTTATTCTAAAATTTACTAATAACTAGATTCCATAATTCTATCCTCATTATCCCCTCAAATAAAGGCATCCCTAGATAAGTTATTGATGAATTTAACTCCTTTTTAAGTAACCTACAAATTCTTGCTTTGATATTAACTAGAGTGGTAAGGAAGTAAATTTTGAATTTTCCTATTAAATTTTTGCCTCGATGCTCTTTCGTATTCCTTTAAAATTTATTTAAAGCTCTGGCCTCATTTATCAAAAATTTTAAATGGCGACTAATAGAAGGCAAGTGGCAGAATGCGAGTGACAGAAGGTGAATGGCAAAAGGTGATTGGTAGAAGGTGAGTGGTACAAGGCGAGTGGCACAAGGTGAATGGTAGAATGTGAGTGGCACAAGGCGAGTGGTAGAAGGCAAGTGGTAGAAGATGAGTGGAAAAATATGAGTGGAAAAAGGTGAGTGGCATAAGGCGACTGGTAGAAGGTGATTGGCACAAGGTGAGTGACACAAGGTGACTGGCACAAGGCAATTGGTACAAGGTGTTTGCTACAATGCAACTGGTATAAGGCAACTGGTACATGACAAGTGGTAGAAGGTGAGTGGTAGAAGGTGATTAGAAAAACGTAATTAGAATATGGCAACTGGAACAAGGTGACTAGAAGAAGGTGAGTGGCACAAGGTGACTAGAAGAAGAGGACTGGCATAAAGTGAGTGGCAGATGGTGACTAGCACAAGGTAACTAGCACAATGAGATTGGTAGAAGGTGAGTGGTAGATGGTGATTGGCACAACGCAACTGGAAGATGACGACTGATATATGGTGAGTCGTAGAAGGCCATTGGTAGATGGTGACTAGAAAATGGTAATTGGTAGATGGTGAGTGGTATATGGTGATTGGTAGAAGGCGAGTGGAAGAATATGATCGTCAAAGGTCACTATTAAGATGCTACCACGTGCCCTCTCCTCTGCCATGTGTCGTGCATCCATAGACTTTAGGTATGTAGACTTCTATTAATAGAAATACAGGGTCATTTTTTGCCTTTTCTAGAGCATTTTCTGAGCTTTTTCCAGAGTTTTTTTTATAGCTTTTTCCACATATTTTTTAGAGTATTTTCCACTACGTGTTTCAGCATTTTCCACAGTATTTTTCAGCATTTTTAGAGCATTTTCATAGGGTTTTTATAGCATTTTCAAATGGTTTCAGAGTGTTTTCTAGAGCGGTTTTAGACTATTTTTAGAGTGTTTTTCAGATCATTTTTAGTACAAATTTGTAGAAATGGCTACCTCTTCCTCTCCTCTACAGTCAAAAGTGTCATTCAAGAACTACTTTTACCCAAAAATTAAGAACATTTTTGGCACTCTTGGTAGAGATTCTGGATGGGTTTACATGTCTGGAGTTGTAGTAGTAATGAATATGCCACAGTTTAATGCCAAAGTGTCATTTATGCAAAGGATAGTTAATTGCTACAACCATGACAAGACCATTGTTCAGATGAGAGTGGATAACAGGGATATTTTTTTCTATGAAACCCTCAGATGTGCAACGACTAATAGGGCTACCATTTATGGAAGGTCAACTGGTGAACAACCAATATGCTTTGATTGAAGATGACAAGAACAAGCTAACATCCAAATTTGGTGTCCATTCAGACAATTTGAAAGGTATAGTTTTTAAATTTAGTTTTTATTTTTTTTTAGTTTTTATGTATTGTAGTTTCCATTCTGTAATAATGTTCTCCCTATTGTAATTTCTATTTTCTAATAATTTTCTCCCTTTTTTCAATTAGTTCTTCTAAGTTGAAAAGGGGTTTAAACATTTCCAACGTTGGAGATAAATATCTTCATGCTTGCATTGAATTTTTCTAGGAAGGACTCATTTTGCAAGGGTGACCTACAAAAATATTATTTTGGGTATTGTCCTTATTAATTCGATGTATTGAAGACAAAATATTTGATTGGTCCATGCACATTTCCAATTGCCTTAAATAGGATCTTTTGAGTGCCCAAAAAATTTAATCTTCCTATGCAGTAACAACCAACAACTATGTTCTTTCTCTTTTTCATGAAGCATATTTCAATATTCTAAATAGCCCTCCTCCAACTATATTGCACCCAAGTTTTTTGGCTATCGGTATGACAGAGAATGAAATACAGGCCATACACCTGCACACGTAGCAATAGGAAGTGCCACATCAAGTCCATCCATAGCAAGTTCGTCCAACATCACAATAGGTACCACTAGTGAGGAACCAATATTACATGCATGGGAAATAGTTCCTCACACCACCATATCGGGGAACCAAAATTCAAACTGAGACACATATTGTGTCTCAGTATAATGTTTTAGTGTTCCCAATTTTAACCCTTGAGAATTTTTCAAATGTAGAGAGTGTGTCTCAGATGCCCTCTGGGAATCTTGATGATGATTTTATGTATCAGGATATGAATCTTGAAAATTTCCCATTAAAGGCAAGTGATGTGTTGTAGGATCTAGAGATCAATGATGAAGCAGAAGAGAATGTTGATACAAATGCTACCAGAGTTTCCTCTTCCCCCCCAGCTAGTCGACACCCATCATCATCTAAATAATGATGATAAAGTTAATTTTTTAGAAATTTTTTTATTAGCCAATAGATGTAAGGCTATAGTTAATAATAGTCTACTTGTAGATATTGATAGATTAAAATATTGGGAATATCGGGCCAAGGTTTTGATAAAAGCAATAAATTCCCGATACAAAAAAAATAAAAAGGAGCTATTTTCAAAGGTGAAGAACGAGCCACAAAAGCTCGATTCTTTGTTACGTAAAGTTGAATCTAGCACCGTGCAGGTCGAGTCTACATACAGTGATGAAGTTTTGGACATTAATTTGGATCTATTAGAAAACCTTAATGTCAAGGCCCAAGCATATTTCAATGAATGAGCACTAGATAAGAAAAAAGTAGCAGTTGCAAAAACTACAAGACTTACCACTGATGTAAGTTTACATATAACTGAAAAATATTTTTTTCCTAAATATATTCTATTTATAAATATTAATATTTTTCTCTTCTATTTTGCAGTCTAATTATTAGCACTTAAAGCAGCAAGTTAGTGCCATGAAAATATTGATTAATACTGCAAAAAATAGTGTGACTAATGCTATTGAAGGAAATAGAAGATTGCAATACACTGTTAGAGAAAATAATTGGATGAAGAAGTTTATCAAAGATAAGGGCCTGGATGTGGACATTGTATTAAAAGAAAATGACAAAGAACTAAATGCACCATTTAGAGAAGATCCAATGAAGGAAGACGTTTTTTTGCTATCGGGCATAAACACTATAGCTGAAAGTCTGGTAAGGGATGGTGCATTGGAAGCAAAGGATATTGAGGTGAATGTAGCTGAAACTTCAGGCACCATGCAGAAAGAAAAGTAGAATATTGTTGCTTTGTTATTTTAGGAGAAACCAAACATGTTGCTTAGTTTTCTTGTAAATTGTAAAAGAATGGTATCTTTTTGAAATTAATAAAAGAGACAATTTCCCAAAAAATGTATTATATTTTTGAAATTTTGTATTAAATATTATGATGTTTTGATTAGTTGTGTGGATGCAAATAAATAATTTTGAATTATGTGGATGCAATAAAATGTTCTTTTATGTTTTATGAAATAATTTGAAATGACTGAAATGTAGCACAAATATTTACTTTGCCATAAATGGTTTATACAATATAAATCTACTAAATAATTTGAATATCATAGACTAATAATCCAATAACAAGGCTTAAATAACATGATATACAAAATATCCAATAACACGTCTATGATATAAAAATAATCGTGTTCCATAATCAACATATCTGTAATCAAATAATCCAAATTCATCCAAATATACATAATCAAATCAAAGGGCTATGATAGACAAAATATCCAATAGCATGTATAATCTCATATTATATGATTAATGATATCAAAAAATACATATCTCAAATTATAATTAAATCTCAATATTCTGTTGAAAAAAATAGCATAATATGTGAAATCAAATCAAATGAAAGCATCCTTGCATCATAATGTTGGAATATGGAACAAACTCTTTTCATATTGTACAAAATATTTTGCACTCATACCCAAAATTTTTGTTATCACAATCTGATTAGTGTTATCATTATCCTCATCATCCTGAGTATTCGTGACACGTCTTCTCTCTACAAGAGATTTCTAATATGTCAAATCTCTTTCATAAGGAAACTTCTCCACCTCATAGGTCAACACATATACACTCAAACAATTTTCTAAATTTTTGTTCAACCTATTTCAAACATTAGATTTTACATATGATAATGCACTGAATACCCTTTCATCTTCCACAGATCCTAAAATCATCGTTTGACATAATTCATATAAATGAAAATATTCACTCATAATATGTTGTAAGATACTACTGGGATGTAATATTTTCCACAAACGTGAAATAGAACCTGTTTCATGATGGTTAGTGAGTTGTGAAACTTGAGCAGACATTGTTGTTCTAAAACAGTTTGATTGTTTTGTCAAAATATCTTTGTTAAGAATGCCATTGATTTCAATACCATTGACTACCACATGTTTAGTGAAATGGCTAGCAAGAGTGCCCATGTATTTGAGAAAAAACCATTTACAATCTCGTATTCATTACAAGGTTCCAAAAACATCGGGTTAACCACAACCATAACCTCAAGCAATTCATCTCTTTGAAAATGGTCTCTTATTTATTTTGTCAATGATTTTGCTATTTGTTTCAGTTTAATTTTTGTATCATGTACAACTACATGAAATATGTTGTATGTTATGGATATTTTTTCAACTTTATTTGTAGCTATATCCATTTGTTGACCAAAATAATATAAAGGTATTTTATTTTCATGGACATTAGTACATAGATGATCATTTATATTGAACTTCAATTTTTTTTGAGGATCATTCACATTTGTTAATGCTCTCCAAATCAAACATGGAATCCATAAAAATTTGACCAAATGCGTACATCGTATCAATATGTATGCAAATTTATTTTCTCACCCTGATGAAATCCACAATATAAATCAATATTTCTTGTGTAATTTTGATCAATGTATTCATTTCTTCCAACATTAGAAGAATACCACACAATGTGAGAAGTGTTTCAAAGTCACTCATTCGAAATAGCAAATCTTTAGCCTTATCAACTGCCCTATGATTTGAATACATAAACCCTGACAAGGATTGATATTATTTGAAAACTCTATATGTTGGTTGATACATCAGAATCCACCTAGTATATACATATTTTAAGAGTCTTTTACCTTCAGTAACTCCTAGTGCAAACTATTGAAACTCTAAAAATATTTTTGGACTGCACAAAAAATAATCATGAATTTCATAAATAAGCTCTTCCACTCTCGCTATATTTGTAAATGTATCCACAATTTTGTATGCAAGATTAATTCCAAGAACCATGCAATAAATAGGGATCTAATATGGGGTAACAGATATTTGTAGTCTAACACAAATACCATTCCTGTGTCCTTGCACTATAGCAACACCATCAACTTCGACACATATTAACTTAGTGGCTATTTCCATTTCATTCATTCCTGTTATTTCCTTTAAACTAGTTACAACAACATTGTAAATATTTTTTGCATTGCAATTTTCCACCATATTGCATACTCCAAGTAAATTAGGTTACCTTAAATAATTTTCCAATGTGTAAACATGCATGCAAATCCAATGTGTTGTCAACAACAGTCACCTCATCAATTGAAAGTAAAATTAATTTAGTTTTTTTTACTTTCTCTTTGAGGTCATCTTGATCAACCAATGAGAGACAATTTTACCAATTCCAAACCACTTCGATCTGATCAATGGGAGCTGGGTAAGTTTTGCACATCAAATAGTTGAAACAAAGATTTATAATCAATGAAATCAGACATAGATCTACCCTTTTTAAGAATAGTGAGTACAATAGCAAACTGCAAACTTTTTGAAGCTAAAGTGAACTTATTCATTTTTCGAAATTGGGCTTGAATCATTACACCTTTCTCAACCAAAGTTTACTTTTATTTCATTTCTTTATCATATTATTATGCATATCTTATATGTGCGCACTCTGATGCATCCTTCCACCTATAATTTTTCTATATTGGTCCATCACTTTCTTTTGTTTTTATATAAACCTTTCCATAATGTTTTTCTACTATATATTTCTTAACTTGCAATCTATGATCCTTTTCATATTTCCAACTGTAAATTACGCATATTAATTATGTTATTTCCTCACTACTATTATCTAGCAGCACTGGCTCAATAAATGGAAATTTTGATACCCAATCAGGCTGAAATGATCTGTTAATTGTCCACCTAGATAACCTTGCACGTTTATGTTTTTTAGAAGAAGAGTCTTGAAAGTAGGGACTGCATAAGAAATACTATTTTCTTTTCCATTTGGCATGTTAGTTTTAGGAATATCTTCATGTTGTTCCATTTCATTAAAAAAAAATCATCTATGGACTTTTCATTATCATGGATATGTGGAAGTGGAGGCATACCAGGGTCAATAGTGTTTTCTATAGAGATAATACTAGGGTCAATACCAGGATCATTATCATTATTGTATTTAAAAGTATACCTTATGTGAAAAAATACAGATAAACAATGGACAAAGCCATCAACCAAAAAAAATCCTTCTTAATGAATGAAGACATTATATATAAAATTAACAATATACAAAAATTAACTAGTTAGTAAGTAAAGGCGTTCATACCTTCAATTTGTATAGATTTGATGATTGAATTGATTTCGAAATATTATGAAAGTATTTGAGGATATTCCTTTTATCGAAATACTGACCTCCCTTCTTTCCACTATCAACATGTGACATTTTACCTATATAAATAGAAGAGTAACTGCTATGTTCCAAATATAGTCGTCGGCTATGTTTCCAGGAAGGAAGTTTTTATTATATATGATTTGATTTACATTTAATTTATTATCTATCTTATCATATTTCGTTCATTTGTGATTTCATACTTTTTCCCTTCAGCGATGGGGATCTGCCCTCCTTGAGTGGTAAGGTTTTATTGCATTCCAATCATTGATTTAATATCAGTTTTTTGGAGTTTCTGGTTATCTGCATTGTGAAGAATTAAAGTAGTTATCAATTGTTACATAGAACTCAGAGGAAACGTAGTTGTACCTCTGCATGTGGTATCAAGAGACAAGGTTCGAATCACATTAAAGGGCATCCACACATTTTGAATTTCATCTATGCAATAGGAGATTCATCGGTGCATCGAAATGTGTCCTAACCATACAGTCCCAACAACCAACACCAAGACACATCTATGTTGTCGTGCGGTAATAAATGAACAACAACTGTAGGGACAGAGGAAAACATGCCTATTTGACCAACACCATCACACTCATGAAGGACCCAAAGAATCATCGAGGAAAATACTTGGGTTACGCACTATTCACATTCCAAAGAGCTTCTAAAATGTATAAGAACTCCATCACTAGAATCATGTGAAGAGCATCCAATCAGAGCACACGGGTTTAAATATATTTCATGAAAAAACTAAGGTACCACACTTGATAAAAAAAAAAATTTATGTTCACTGGGATAATTATCCCACATTGCTTGCTCTAACGTCATAATAAAAGTTTATAACACTCGTCCCACACCTAAGGAGGTGTGACTTAGGTCACACGGTCTCCCCTTCCCCTTCGAGCATATTGTTTGTCTTTATGATGTCGTGTTTGTTTTCATTGGCATATTATGTTGTATTTATTTCTACCTAGTTGCATCCCTTCTCCAGTAATCCTCTCGCATGTGTCAGTTCCACTTTCATGTTAGTCATGTCATCCTCTTGCTCATTTCAGTCTTGTCATATTTGTGTTGTCATGTGTTGTCATCGGGTCATCAGCTCGTATCAAGCTTGTCGTCTCCGTGTTGTTGTTTGTCGTCATCGAGTCGTTAGCTCTTCATGTGTCGATTATAGTTTGGGTGGGGGTCGTTCAATAACCCATAATTGATATAGTAGTGTATTAATTATAATCACGTTTTAAAATTCAGATTCGGTCATGAGGTCGTTGCTGTCAAATTTTTGTGTCAAACAGTCACATTGCTATCAAAATTCAAGAGTCCTATTGTTGTCCAATTCAATAAGGGGAGAACCAACTATATCCACGTCGCAGTTGGAGTGATAATAAAGCAAAAAATAACAAAAAATTTGCTAAAGCTAATCAAAATTTTGCAAATAAAATTGAAGCACAAGAGCCTTTAAAATAGGAAATTCTGAAGAGTGCATGAGTGGAAGGTGGACAAAAGGATCAAATGGGCGATTGTCAAGTTTGGATAACTCCAACCAAGGGAGCCTAAAATCACCAAGAAGACCTTCTAGAAGCAAAGGTACACAAAATTCTTCTTCTCCTTTAGGAATTGTTAGCTATAACCCAGGTCATCCATTGTTTAAGAAAATGGCATCCAATACCTCCCCAAACTCCTCCCATGAGAACATCACTAAAATGGAAACAGGAATCCCCAAGGTCACTGATGAAACCTTACTTAAATTAGTAGAGAGTTTTCAGAACATGAATGTCATCATAACCCAACTACTCACCAAACAATCCCAACCAAATATCCCTAGCCCAAACCACTGGAATACGGAGCATCGGAACGAAGACTATACACACCACAAAGGTAATAATGGTCATTCCCCAAATCTCAATGGCCAAAGAAATAATGAGGATAGGGGAAACGAAGCAGTTTTTGAGAAATAAGGGGATTTTGGTAGACCTACCCAAAATCACCTCTAGAGACAAATAAATAATGAGGACCAAGAGAGACATGAATTTTACCACCAATCAAGAGGTCCTATGGGAGTCAATTTTACATGCATTGACATGCCCACCTTTGAGGGTCATGATCCATGTGGGTGGATAGCCAAAATGGAAGGAATTTTGGAATTATACCAATTCCATGATGCGGAAAAAGTTCCTTTTGCTGCAACCAAATTGGGCACTGAAGCTTATCAATGGTTTACATGGTACAAACGTGATATGGACAAAAAGACTCTCTACTGGGATGATTTTAGTGACACCTTTCTTCACAAATTTGATGAAGGTCCCATAGCTTCCTACATGGTGCGGTTGTTGTCACTTAAGTAGATCGGATTGGTAGGAGACTATATCTCAGAATTTACTAGTATGCTTCATTATGCAAAACACTTAGAACAAGATGTGGTGGTAGCCACTTTTAGAAATGGGTTGAAAGAGAATATTAAAGTCGAAGTGGACTTACAAAATCCATCCAAGATAGATGAGTGTATAAGGATTGCCAAATTGGCAAAAAAAAAGGTGCAACTAGGAACATCCACATGACGTGATTCATATGGTCGACCTCAATTCTGTAACAACTCTTTTTGCAGAAATGATCAACCATCAAGATACTTCTGCTATAAATGTCATAATCATCATCCAAAATATCAGGCATGTATACCATGATAGAACTTTCAAATTGAATATGTTGACAAGGAAGAGGAAGAAATAGAGGAACATAACTCATCATAGAATCCCTTAGTCAATGATAAAAGTGAACACGAGGAGGTTGTAGCCGAAGAAGATACCATGACTATTTCAGTACATGCTCTTATGGGATTATCCTTTCATCATACAATCAAGGTAGTAGGATTCATTCGAAAAAGGAAGGTAACTGTATTAATTGATTCAGGAAGTACTCACAACTTTATTGATGCAAAATTGGCCAGGGCATTAAATTTGCACATATACTCTTCTAGTCAAGATAGATTTCAAGTTCATACTACAAGCAGGGGAACTTCTCAATGCCTAGGTAAGACATCTTCATTCTCATTACAAATGGGTAGTTATACTTGGCAGGGTCCTCTTTTTATCATGGAACTAGGGAATTCAGAATTTATTTTGGGTGTTGCATGGATGGAACAAATGGAAACCATGGTTGGTTTTAATTACAAGCATCGCTATGTGGAATGGCAAGAGAATTAGAATACCATTCGCATTCAAGGAATGCCAACACCCCCATCAAAAATAGTAAGCTCACATAGCATGGAAAATATATTAAGAAAAGGGGGCTATGGATTCATAGCTCAAATTAATTGCATGGAAAAAGTAGTACAAGATGTGTCATAAATCCAAGCAGAAGATCTACAAAACATTGTGGCCAACTATGAGGAGGTTTTTCACGAACCAAAAGGACTACCACCCAAAAGATCCCATGACCATGCCATACACCTTGTTCCTGGAATTCTTCCACCTAATGGTCATCCTTATCGATATCCCCAACTCTAGAAAACAAAAATTGAGAAGATTATCCAAGAACTACTAGAACATGGTGTCATCCATCGTAGTACTAGCCCTTATTCTTCACTAGTAGTTTTGGCTCATCGAAAAGACAATTCTTGGCGTATGTGTCCGTATTTTTGTCCTCTCAATAAAATCACCATAAAAGATAAATTAACTATTTCTATCATTGATGATTTATTAGATGAACTACATGGTGTAAAATTCTTTACCAAATTAGACTTACATTCAAGGTTTCACCAAATCAAAGTTAGGGAGGAGGATATTCCCAAAACATCTTTTCAGACTCACAAAGGTCATTATGAATTCTTGGTCATGCCCTTTGGTCTCACTAATGTCCCATCTACATTCCAAAGTCTCATGAACCATGTGTTTCCTCCATTCCTCCGCAAATTTGTCCTAGTATTCTTCAATGACATACTCATCTATATCAAATCTTGGAAGGATGATTTATCGCATGTGGAAATATTTCTTCATATCTTACACAAGGAAAATTTGTTTTTCAAGCGATCTAAATGCTCTTTTGGTGTACAAAAAGTTGAGTATCTAGGTCATATAGTATCTCAATAATGTGTTAAAGTAGATCCTAATAAAATTAAGGCAATTCAGGATTGGTCGTTACCTAAAACCATCAAGAAACTTTATGGTTTTTTCGGTCTCATTGGCTACTATCACAAATTTATTCGTAACTATGGTAAAATTGCAGCTCCTATCACAATGCTCACAAAGAAGGATGCTTTTCATTGGTCTGAAGTAGCCACTCAAGCCTTCAAGGATCTCAAAAAAGTAATGTGTACTACCCCAGTTTTTGTAACTCTAGATTTTCACAAACCATTCGTCATTGAATGTGATGCTTCAGGAACAGGTATTGGGGTAGTATTAATGCAAGAAGGTCATCCCTTGGCATTCAAAATTAAATAACTTTCGAGAAATAATTTGGGAAGATCCACATATGAAAAAGAAATGTTGGCTATTCTACATGCAGTGGAGAAATGGTGACACTACTTAATCAATAATCGTTTCATTATAAAAATAGATCATAGTAGTCTCAAGAATTTTCTAAAAAAAAGGTTCTCTTATCAATAACAAAACAAGTGGTTGACTAAATTATTGGGATATGACTTCGTTATTGAGTATAAGAAATAGAAATAAAACATGGAAGCTGATGCATTATCAAGAAAATACGAAGATGAAGTGGTCATAAATGCTATTTTTGGTCCTTGTTCTCAATGGGTGTCTCATTTATAGGAAGAATGGTTGTCCAATAGTGAAACAACTCAAATAATTTAGGAATTGTCAGTGGGTTCATCCAAGCACCCTCTTTTCTCCTATGAAGATAATATATTACGAAAGAAGATGCTACATGGGAACCTGAAAGTATTTTCCAGATATTTATAGCTTTGAGGACAAATCTTTCCGAGGAGGGGAGTCATGCTACGTTCCAAACATAGTCATCGGCTATGTTTCTAGGAAGGAAGTTTTTATTATATATATGATTTGATTTACATTTAATTTATCATCTATCTTATCATCTTTCATTCATTTGTGATTTCACACTTTTATCCTTTAGTGGCGGGGATCTGCCCTCCTTGAGTGGTAAGGTTTTCTTACATTCCAATCATTGATTTAATATCAGTTTTCTAGAGTTTCTAGTTATCTGCATTGTGAATAATTAAAGTAGTTATCAATTTTTACATAGAAATCAACATGAACATCATTTTTAAAAATGAAAATAATTGGTAAAAAATAGAACTAGTATTCAAGACAACAGAATATCTGACCCAAGCAGGCTTGAGATTAGTGCCCAAATAATAGGAAAACCTCCTTATTGAGTGCCCATGAAAAAATGCTTAAAAAATAAAATTAATGGTAAAATAAACTTACTGGTAAATGGTTGTCGCTATATGTTAGTCACCTTCTGCCACTCGCCTTCTTCCAGTTACCTTATACCAATCACCTTATGCCAGGCACCTTCTACCAGTCACCTTGTGCTAGTTGCCTTGTGCCAGTCGCCTTCTACCAGTTGCCTTATTCCAGTCACCTTATGCTAGTCACCTTTTGCTAGTCACCTTATGCTAGCCACCTTATTCCAGTCGCCTTATGCCATTCACCTTATTCTAGTTATCCTTTGCTTGTCACCTTATGCCAATCACCTTATTCTATTCACCTTATGCCAGTCACCTTATGCTAGTTGCCTTATGCTAGTCACCTTCTTCCAGTCTCCTTATTCCAGTCACATTTTTCTAGTTGCCTTTTGTCAGTCATATTGTGTTATTCACCTGCTCTATATCGCTCACTATTAGAGAAAATTAATTTTTTAATTGTATGAGTGTCGTTGTTAGGGTTAGCTATATATAATGGGGTACAAGAGGT
This sequence comes from Wollemia nobilis, assembly GCA_028583015.1. NCBI lineage: Eukaryota > Viridiplantae > Streptophyta > Pinopsida > Araucariales > Araucariaceae > Wollemia > Wollemia nobilis. The sequence goes on from JAQPPZ010017128.1 coordinate 5,235,585, forward strand.
AAATTGGGTGGGATAAATAGTTTTTAATAATTTTAAGGTGAAAATTATGCGGGAAACCTTATGATACCGGGGCAAATTTAACCTAAAAAAATTGATCCCAAAATTTTTGGGTGATTGGACCAACCTCTAGGGTCCTCAAATTTGCAAAATTAATATGTGAAAATCTGAATATTCGTGCTAAATTGTAAAATTCGCCCTTGTGCATAACCTTGGTTGTATCATCTAAAAATTGTTTATGAGTGATGTTTTTTATGTTATTACTAACCTTAATTCCACTTATAAACCCATATTTGTAAGCCTTCTTTAAGTTCATACTGTAGACACCTAAAACGCGTCATGTCGAGGGCGACTACTCATATGGACATGCTACAAGACCATATGGAGGATCTTGGACAGACTCCAAGATAGAGCAGTGGTTCTAACCACTCAATTTGGGCTCCTTGGCCTAATCAGTCTGAACCGTAGCCCAGACCTACGGTTTATAGGTTGAACCATGGCTGAGACCTACGGTTTATAGTCTAGACCATAGTTGTGACCTACGGTCTTAACTGAAGTTCAGTTGGCCTTCAATCCGAGCCAAATCGGTTGGAATGACCATTTGATCTAGAAGAAGGTGGTTAGAGGACGGAAGCTTCCAATCCAACTATCCTAACCACCCCTTCTTGATCTTGGCTTCTCCATGAAGCCACCCCTAGCCCTTGGGTAGTCCTATAAGTACCCCTCAGAATTAGGGCAAAATATAAGAGAGAGCATTGGAGATTTGAGCAGCGAAGCCCTATCGAATTGTACACTCAACTGAGTATACTAAGAGAGAGCTATTGCACTTATCCCCTACCTACTTGCCAAGATTCATGATGAATTGCATTATGGATGCCCTAGGAGCCTAGGAGAGCCAAGAAATGCATATTCGGGCAAATGAAGGCCCTTCACAGTGAATCAACCACCAAATCAGTCTGAGGACACTGAAGGCGACCATTGAACATCAATTTGGACAAGGAGGTCAAGCCCACTACCCTTGGAATTGAGGGTAAACCTATCAGATTGCTAACCATGGCTTTCAGCCATGGTTTATAGTGCAGACCACTCACTAGAGCTGTGGTTTGCAGTAGAGGTATCACCACCTTACCCTTTTCATTTATGTCTGGTTAATTAGCTTAGATTAGCTATTTTCATGGTTTAATTGCAGTTTAGCAGACTTCTGACCGATAGAATTAGGTTAGATTAGTTTCTTTATGTTAATCATCAAATAGGACATTAATGGATTCTTTATGCACTTTCATGCTTTATTTTACATAATTGATCCATGCATAGTGTAGTTGTTGTCTTTCTTCATGCAATTCTATGAATCTTGATGCAATTAACATAGTTTAGAAGCACTTTTCATGTTTTCTTGATTATACATGCTTCATGGTGTCTTTATGCAATTTTCCTAAAAGGGCCTCATCATGAGAGGTTGCCTATATTTTTGACACTCTTATGTTGTTTCTTGACCGTAGGGAATAGATTCAAAGGAGACTCAACCATCAACTTCCTTCCTCAACGCGAAGAAGAGGGCAACTCCACCCTAGAGCAGTTTGTGACCAAGTGAAAAGCACTATTAGTGCGCCTACCCTATTGAGGGCTTTGGCATTGTATTAATCGTATCATCATTTGGGTGACCCTAAGAGGGGCATGATTGTAATCGAGATTCTTTGCAATTATTAATACAAGAAAGTCTATTTTGTTGAATCTATGCAATCTTGTCAATTTTATGCTTTGAATGAATGAATATGACATAGTACAGTAGATGGGTGCATACTTTTTGGTTGGATCAGAAGGTGATCATGGTGGAACTCCACAATTCTAGCATCTGACTATATTTTTTGGTTTTTGTGACTTGTAGGTACAGACCGTAGCTACCAGCTATGGGCCAACAATTGAACCATAGGTTCAACCCATGGGCCACAGTCAGAACCATAGCCCAGACCTACGGTTTCCAATAGACATAGCAGACAACAGAGGGATAAAGCTAAATCGGATGAGGATTTGAGGTAGGACCTACTTCTCACTCTCTATAATTTTTTCTATCTCTATGTTTTTCCAGAAAGTTAAATTTTGAATGCAATTAAGAAACTAAGAAAGAAAAGGAAATGAATTAGGTCTTAGTTGCATTTATCTTTCATGTCATTAGAAAGGTGTTGCTAGGAATAGCGGATCTCTGATTTTAATCTGCCCTAGAATCCAATGTGCTTGATAGAATTTGTGTGAATGGTTTGCATGTGTGAGGCCCAATTAGTGGCCAATTATCATCGTAATGTGCATAGTCTCAAAGAGCATCTAGAATAGCTTGCATTTTCTGAATTTGAAATGTTCTTTCATTTGCATAGCATTTAGAAAATGAGCATGAATGCTATATGATGCATTTCTTTTATGTACATTAAAAGGAACCACACACACCACTTGGCACTTAAACGCTAGTGAGTTGGGCTTGACATCCAACCACTAGTAGGGTTCAATGACGGTGGGCGTAACTTCCATCCGTTGGCCCAAATCCCATGAACCTTTTGGATACTAGACCAATACCGGATCCGAGAACCTTTCGTACCCTAGAAAATTTGCATGTATTCTCTTCGGAGGGTATAACGCTGACTGGGGAAAATGGGTGAGGATCTGGGAGGACCTGTGCTCCCTGACCATGTGTGGGCTTCATTACCACACATTATAGGTTGGATTACATGACTTGGAGTTCATAGCCAAGTTGTCGAGCTATGAGCGTACAGGTGAAAGCCATTAAACTGAGAATAAAATCCAACAAGTTTTGCAAAACATGATAAGAGTTTCTACACTGATACAACAAATCATTGAAACACATCAAACAGTTTAGGGCTCAAATTTTAAAATGTAAAGGAGATAATCACATTGTTTACTTTGTATGCTTCTTTATTGCTTAATTCATCAAGATAAGGCCCTCCTTGAGGCCACAATTTTTAGTAAGAGAGGAAACCTCTCGAGTCTTGTTTAGTCGGTTCATCATGACGACTAGGCATGATAGAGCTCAATCACGAGCTAATGAGTCAGAGAGTTCATGGAGGGGCTCTGAATGCTCCTGATGTTCTCCTGAGGATCTTTCAAACCTCGTACACCTCCTTGCTAGGCATCACACTCATCATGCACCTGAGGATCCAATCCTCCTAGCATGACATTCTGAGAGTCATCATGAGCTCCCTTCATCACGCAGGGGGTTCACCCATACAGATCATGGGGTTTCTTCACATATGGTGAGAACCCAAGTCATTAGGTCTCCACCTGGTGAGATAGAGAGTTGTGGATCATACTCCATGAGTCAGTCCTATAGGGAATCTGAGTCTCATGCAGCCCATGAGAGGCAACTACTCCAAGACCAATTGGAGGAGGCACACCGTCAGCGTAAGCGCCTAGAGCGTGAGTCCGCAGAGAGAAAGAGAGTGCATCAACAAAGGTTGGATGAGCTCCAATGGCATGAAGAGAGGATTTACCAATAGAAAGCATGTGAAGAACAATCATGTGAGGTAATTTCCGAAAAGAAGCTCATACCTAGAGTGCTTAGGCAACAAGTCAACGTGATGCACCCAATGCATCATCAAGAGTTACCACTTAAGCAAGTAGATAGCCATTCTTCTAGATAGATAGACATGCCTAGGGTTATCGAAGAGCAATAGAAAGAGATATCTAGGGATCCCATGCGTAAGCGTGAGGTCGAGAGTAGTCAAGTTCGACAGGTGAGCAGTGTCAATGCTCGAAAGTCATCACAATCCTTGGGGCATATACAGTCTATTCCACCATATAAGGAACCTATGATTACTTTCCATAAATAGGAAGTCAAACCTATCCCTATCAGGGAATCTGATCCTCCATTGCATATCATAGCGAGGATACAATAGATTGCGTATAAGCGAGTGTTGGTGGATACAAGATCATCGATTAATATCATCACCACCTCAACATTCAAACATCTCAAAATTCCACCATCCCACATCAAGGAAACAAATTTCATATTGCAAGCCTTTAACGATGTGGAATCCCCTACAGTAGGCACAATAGTCCTCCCCATCGAGGTGGGACAAAATATTATTCCTACATTGTGCTACATTTTAGAGGGATCAAGACAGTATAATCTACTGCTTGGAAGACCGTGGATAAGAGCCATGGAGTGTGTACCATCAATAGTGCATCAATGCATTAAGTACACCCATGGAGGTGAAGTTCATGTAGTTGAGGTGGACCCAGATCCCTTCAAGTATTATAAGCCTGAGGATCATCCGTAGGAACCTGGTGAGGCGCCTATGCATCTGCAAGTTAAATTGGATGAGTCTATCCAAAGTGTGGATGCAGCCTCACAGACTATGGTGGAGTTACCATCCCCACCGCTATCACCTGTGGAGTCACCTACAACCCCTGCACTCTCGAAACCGCTTAGCAGGGAAGGATTAATGAATGCCCTTACGGAGTTGCTCATAGCTACTTCAGAGGTATCATTAGAGGATCTTCACACTCCTATCAAGGAGGAAGAACCTAGCATGGTCATGGATGCACCTGAGTGTATCACACCCTCTTCATCCATCATGTCACCAGATAGTTCTCATGAGGACGATGGTGAATATGAAGAGCTTATAGAGGCCAGCATTACGATGCTGCCCACCATAGAGTCCACTAAGGATCTAGGTCAACTTTTCATCGAGTCTCCACTTATGGATCCTATCCTGGAGACATCGTATGAGCATGAGGAAGGTTCAGTTATCATGACTGAAATAGAACAACCTCAGTATGTTGATGAATTACCTACGATGCATGAAGTTGTGGAGTTTTCTCATGAGTTTGTGGGAATGGTCGACATTAGGCCAGAAGATCAAGTGATTCCTAATCACATAGAGCCAGAGATGGGGTAATCCAATGGTGTTTTCACATTGCCAGGGCTAGAAATTTTGAAATTAGTCACTCCTGACTCATTTCTCATGGCACCATCTCAAGAGCACAAACAAGTAGGTTCCTCACATCAGATTGGGGGTACTAAAAGTGACACAGTTCAACACAACGAAGTGAAACAAGAGCTTGAGCTGAGTCATATGCATGAGCATGTGGATAGCACTGATGAAGTGTGTCATCAAGAAGCTTCCACATCAACTCAAGTGAAGGAAATAGGTGATTTGCAATTACCTAATGGATCCATAGCATCCACTTTTCTATTTCCTTCAAATGACAAAGGTATTTCGAATCAGTCATTGGAAATACATATGAATTCTTTGTCAGTCTTGTGATCCATTTTAAGCCGTCTAGAATGGATGGAGCATCGAATGGATGAGCAAGATAAGGCATTGCATTTTATCAAGAACCAGATTGAAAATCTAGAATTACAAAAGCAACCCTTGCTTGAGGATGAATCGCTTCCTATGCAAGTACAGGAAAAGCCTCAATGAAAGCAAAAGCCCATGCGGCCAACCCAACCATTGGATTCTCAAAGCAAACCAATGCGGGGCAAGAGCCCAAAATAGTCATAGCATAGTGGGACTCCATTACAAGAGTCTATGTCTGATATCTTTCAGAAGTTGCAAGAGGCTAAGGTCATCACCTTACCTAATGTCATCCCTCTAAACCCAAATAGAGTTAAACCTATGGGTTACAGGGAGCATCACTACTGTCTCTACCATCGAATAGAGGGTCATGGCATTCGATATTATCATGAATTTAAGAGTGTGGTGCAAAATTTGATAGATAAGGGGGTTTATCATGTAGATGGTTCTCTCAGAGTGCCCCAACATGCTGAAGTGGAGGTCACACCTCCTCAAGAGTGACCTCGGAGTCGTCAGTCGCCTCGTAGGCCCAATAGGCCAGTGCAATGAGTAGTTTCATTTTAGATGACTACTCTAACTTTGTTTCAAAAGTTACATGAGGCACAGGCATTCATATTACCCGAAGTCAAGCATAGGGCATCCGAGACTGGGTCACCTGATAGGGGTCCCTTTTGTGTGTATCATCGAGTGCATGGACATGACATTCAGAGTTGCCAATCATTTAAGAGGGTCATCGAAGACCTAGTAGAATGGGATGAGATCCATGAGGATGGTTCTCTCGTTCACCCATGCCAAAGCATAGGCACACCGGTGAGGTCCGATCTTCACCTAGGGGAGTTGAGTTCTATCACTCTTCCTAAACAAGCTGATTACTTTTTAGTAAATAGCATGCACACTAGGGGTCTTCAAGGTAGCATACCTTTCCCACCAGCCATGCCAAATTCGATAAGGAAAAATGAGGAATCTAGAGGTATTGCACCTCCCTCACCATCATCGAATGGCACACTCACTAGGGGTATATAGGGCAACATGCCCTTCCCAAAAGGCTCCAAGGGTTCCTAAAACCACTTGGTTCTTAAAAGCCCTAAGGATTTGCTTATAATCACTCGGTCATCCTAAAAAGCTCCAAAGGCATCTGTAAGCCCTTTGGTCAAACTCAAAAGGCACCAAGAGTTTTTGAAAAACTGCTTGGTCAACCCAAAGGCTCCAAGGATTCTCAAAATCACTTGGTCATCCCAAAATGCCCCAAAGGTACCCATAATCCCTTTGGTCAATCCTAAAAGCTCCAAGGATTCTTAAAAATCGCTTGGTCAATCTAAAGGCTCCAGAGGCATGTACTCGCCGTTTGGTCAATTATGAGGCTCAAAACCCATAAAAATTATAAAATCAATAAAATCCAAAAAAATTGGTAAAGCATAAAATCCAAAAACATTTGCATTTTGCATTTGAATTTTGCATTCTCATTTTGCATTCACACATGCATTCGCTGCATTACTGCATTGCATATAGGCATTCATCATCCATTGCATTCCATAGTAGGAGGGATTATGTTTGTCAATCTTACAAACGACACCACATTTGTGTTTAAATCATGCATCTCTGCATTTATCATGATCCATCATTCATGTGAGTAATTGTGTTTTTCAACACAACCTATAATGTTGCTATGGAGATATACTAGGGTTTTTGGTCACTCAACCATACCTAGTGGTCTTATCAAGAGTTGGTAGAAAGCTTGCTTTGCTTTTGTAGCTAAGGTTCAGTTAGTATAGCCCTTAGCATATCAGAAGCCTATCACTAATCAAAAAATTTAAACAATCCTAATAAGGACTAGGGGAAGATGAAAGTCGTGAAGCAGGACCGGGTATCCTGAAGTGAAAAGAGTTATTCTTGCTTATCCCTCTATGCAGACGGTATGGGAAATGTTGGTAGTTGGAAAAAGGATAGGTTAGTTCCCTATTCAGAATCCCTTGCTTATGATAAAATGAGCAATATCCCAAAGTGATATCCCACATCAATCCTCATGATTGATACCCTAGATCGATATCATAGATCGACTTCCCAGAGTGATATCCCATATTGATATCATAAGATCGATATTCTCAATCGATATACCAAAAATAATTTTCCCAAGTAAATCCCCCCAAAGGAAAGTTTTTGAAGAAAATTATCAAATGTAAATGCCAAAAAGTGAAGATCGAGTGAAGATCAAAAAATAGGCTTAAATCAAAGTTCAAAGTGAAGATCAAATGAAGATCATAAATCAAAGTTCGAGTGGAGATCAAATGAAGATCCAAAATCCTATTCGAAGAGAGATCAAATGAAGATCCAAAGATAGTTCAAAATGAATATGGAATCGACTCCCTTGCTTCACTACATATGAGCAAGTATCCCAAAAATTGAAGGATAGAAAGGAATGAGCCTGAATCCCTAGAATTGTCGGCACTACTATACCTTATGCATGATGATATGTCTGATGCATTAGCACCTCGCTTATGAACAAGACCAATGTTTGAATGTGGAAGAGCTAGCTTCAGGTGTCCTGCATTGCCTAGTGGCTTAGTCCAACTAAAATCTAAACTTGGGATTGGATAAGACATTTGTGGAACCCCTATCTTAGCAATGGGCTGAAAGAATCCCGCTGACATCGGGGAACGCTCGTGTCTTATCTTAAAATAATCATGTGCACACACAGGGATAATGAACAGTTAGGGCCTATCCTAGCAAAAGCCTTTTATCTCAAAAGTCTAGTGTGGTTAGTATGCAACTTTTGATAAGTCTATTAGGGTGTTTGAGTCTCATGGAAAACCTCAAAAATTTCTCCCATAGCAACAAAATGTCAAATATCACAACCATATAAATCATCAAATTGCAAAGTATCGAATCCATGATACATCATTATATAAAGCACAATCAAAATATAGGATAGATACCGGATGGATATTAGAAATAATATTTAGATGACCACTGACTATATCATGCATATTTTTCAAATTTTGCAAAAGAAAATCGAATGACACATTATATCATTCGCATCATAACAATCGCTTACCATTGCATTTCATATATGGGTGATTAATTGATTAAATTCTTATCTTAAGGATTTTCAATTACATTCATGATTTTTATACATTCTGTGGTGTCATCCATTAGATTGATAAACATATTTGCATTCATTCCTTATGTTTTAAGTGATTAAAGCATACAAGTTCATTTACATTAGATTACCATCATGTAAATAAATCATTACATACATTAATGCATACAATAAAGCAATATCAAATATGCATTAAGAAAAAACATTGCATCCATATGCATCCATCATAAAAAGCACATCTAAGCATCTAGATCACTGCATACCATCATCATAAATCAAATAGCTATCTAGTGCATGTCATCCATACATCACATCATATAGCATCAACATAACATAAGCATTGCATCCATGTGCATCACATAAACATAAAATCAAAAATAAATGAGTACACAATAATGAGCCATAAAATGATCAGTCATATCATATATAAATATGTGTCTCAGAGTACATCATGAGTACAAAAATACCCATAGGCTACAATTGTGTAGGTCCTCGACCTTACACTCAAAAATGGTACAATACATATATCAAAAAATATGTACTAAGGAGGGCCTGCACCCCCAGCCTATGAATCACCCCTATATCCCTATGGCTCCTGTGAGAGCTAGCTCCATGTGTGCTAGAAGACCGATGAGTCCGCTCGGTCCTATGAGTCCAATGGCTAGAACTCACTGAGGACTACCCTGTAGTCCTGGTCCTAGTCCTCTATGACCCTGCAGCCTGCCTATCCTCTGGAACCTATAAACCCCTCAGCTCGATGAAGCCCTCTAGCTGAGAGATGCGAGCTACCCTCGCATCCAATCGGTCATTTCTCTCCTCTACGAGAGAAGTGAGTCACCTGATCTCTACCATAGGATCCACACCTATGACTAGTGGAGCGGTTGGAGGTCCCATGACAACCTGAGAGGATGAAGGGTCTCCCCTATATAGCCTAAGCAGGTCCCTCTCTACAACTGCCTCACCCTACTATGCCACTGCTACATCACAAGCACTAGTGAGCTCCTAGACTCGAGCCTCTACCACTGTAGCTCACTCTGTGAGACTAGTGATCTCCTCCTATGCCTTAGCTAGCTACCTATCTCGGTCAGCTAGCTTCACCTCTAGAGTGGTGATAGTGGTGTCTCACTCTCGCTATTGAGTTTGATATCTACCAAGCTGACTCTACAAGTCAGCAACCTGAGCTAAGAGTAGCCCCTCTACACTATCAGGAGGAACCTCACCCTCCTCTAGAGCCTCATCATCTGGATCATCCTCGAGAGCCTCCTCGATGGTGGCCTTTGTGCCCCATCCACCCTCTATCCACTGGTGCACCCTACGCCCATCAGGATCCACCGCTACCTCTACTTAGTCATCAACTCTACCTAGAGGCCCTAATCCATGCCACCGTAGCATCGACCACCATCCATCGTATGCTAGAGTGGTAGCAGCCCTGTCAACTCTAGTCTCCTAGAAATCATCTAGCTCATCCCCTAGAGCCGGAGGCTAGATCCATGGTAGATGTGTCTCTAAAGCCAAGCGCCTATAGACAAAGGGGATCTCTAGAATGTCCTACACCAGGCCAAACTACCATAGGATACGAGAATAAAATTGGTACTCTCTAATATCGGCCTTTCGATCGAGTAGCCATCTATCCTAATGAGCCTGTCAAAGCCACTCATCGACCTCAGTCCAGTCAGGGCACTCCATGTAAGGCCGCCACTCGATATCATCCGGGTCGAGTCCTACAAACCATGTGATATAATGTTGGATGTCACCAGCATGGGTCCTACTCCTAAACCCCTCCTCCTCTCGAGGCCAGCAGGTGGTATAACACTGGTGAGCATCATCGATCTCTATGATATGTAGTGGTAGCTCCCTAGGATGCTCTATCCTGATGTGCTGCTAGCCCCAAATCTAAAGAAGTAAGCTACAGCTGATACCCCGATGGCTTCGATCTATAATATGGTATAGCTCTCTATACAATTGGTAGAGTAGGGTGCTCCCCTAGGCTAGTCGTAGTGGTCGAGTCATGGTGCTCTGAACCACTCTACGGATAGTGGCTAAGAGGTTCTAGGGAATCCTCACACCCGAGGAGTCTAGAAGGACAACTTGCACCACCAGGTGCATAAATATGACCTCACATATGGAGAAGACATTCTTCCCCTACCAATAGTCGATATGGACCCCTCCATGATCAATATCGTGTTGAGCCTCCTCGCTTCGAGCACCAAAGATAGCATCAAAAATGGGCTCCTTAGCCCTAGAAGTAGAAGAGATGATGGCCTCACCATCAATGGGGATCCTAAAGATCTTGTAGACATCCTCCAGGGTCACCATCATTTCACCTATAGGTAGGTGAAATGTGTTGGTCCATGCATTCCAACGTCGGGCCAACGCAGTCAAGTAGGCTTGATCTACCCTGATAGTGGGTAGATCCAAGACGTAGCCAAAGCCGATAACTCTAAACCATTCTCGCTCCTCGAGAGTGAGCTCTCCATGAAGAGTCTTAAGGATGTCAGGCTCTCGAGCTCTAGAGGTCAACCTCTAAAATAAAAAGCATAATATAAGGAAAAATCTAACTAAAAACAAGCAAAAACATTTAAAAATGACCTAAAAATCATCAAAAACATCTAAAAACTGATAAAATTGCAAAAACATGTCATCATGCAGGCATAAAAATAAAAAATGTCACTCAGACAGGTCAAAAATGCATTAAAAGACATTAATTGCCTATTAAAACTTAGAAAAATTAAAAATTTGATAATTTTTTTCTAAAGTTTGCGAACCATGGGTCAACCCTACGGTCCGCATGCGGTCAAAAATTGATCATTGGGATTTTAAATGTTGACCGCAACTAGTAGCTATGGTCCCCAATTGATCAATTGGGAACCACAACTAGTACCTACGGTCTCCGACTGAGATCCCATCGGGTACTTTACCATGGCTAAAAAATGAAAAAAATTAAAAAAAGCAATCCTAAGCTAACCTAGCCTAAGGTGTGGTTCATTGCCAATAATTTAATGTGATTGATTAACCAATTACTTAATTTGGTTCATTTTATTGGTAATGGATGTGAGGTCTTGGTTTCGAATTACCTTGCCCTTGCCTCGGCCGTCGCGGCTAGAAGAAGCTTGACCACGCTCTGCCATCGTGTAGTGTGTAGGTGTGAGTGTGGAGTTTGGTAGGGTTGCAGGTAATTTCTCAGTTGTCACTATCAGAGCTCCAAATTCTAAGTCATTGTCAAGGAATAATGAGAGAAATTTGAAAATTGAGCTTTTTATAAGCTTTTCATATTTCATGCGGACCACAAGCCCTAGTCGCGGTTCCCAAAATTGCAAATGGGAACCATAGACCCTAGCTATGGTTTGCAACTGGAAAGCAATTTAATAAAATCCCACCATGGGAAGGTTTAAAATGATAAATCAATAAATCCCAGGGGATCAAAATTCAATAAAATCAATCAATTTGGAAATTTGGTGATAATCAAGCACCAGGATCCGATTAAAAATCAAATATATGGCTGAGATTATAAAGTACATTCAACCGAGGTCATCACTATGACAATCCTTTCATGGAGCGATGCACCTCCCAACCAAATAAATAAACTCAATTCATAATTCAAAACATTAAAAAAAATCAAATAATTAAAAACACCAAATGCGCCTCGTATTCAGTAATTTACCCTATACACTTGGCGGTTGCAGCGACTTGCGATCCATGCAATCCGACAAGATGAGTAAATTACCATAAGGACATTTGGGGTAAAATTGTCATCGTTGATCTGATATGCTTCTTTTCAATCCCTAAGAAGGCCTTCAAGGTTGGACTGCTCCATGGGAATGAGGCGTTTCATGTCATGTCTTCTATGACATCTTTCAACAAATCATCGATAATTTGATTCAACACAAATCTGATTGGATTTGTATCAATTCGATTCCCTAAGATGGCTATTGTAGCCCGACTGCTCCATGGGATAGAAATGTGCAAATACTATTAACAGTTGGAATCAAAAGCTGAACTAGGCCTAGCCAAGGCATTAATTTGCTCAAATCTAAATTTGTTCAGATCATCCATGGTGGTCAAGCGACATCGTCGCTTTAATCATTGTCATTACCCTCATCGACTCGTCGCTTGAGGGGGTAGTCATAATATCAAATCATAATCAAAATCAATAGAAGATCCCTAAAATCGTAGATCCCTTGATCTTGTCAAAATTGCGTTCGTCCTTGCGAATCATTGTCAACAACTATCATAAGCTTACCCCTTTGCTTGGGGAAAATAGCAAATATGATAATTTGTTTATCTCTTCTCTTCCTTTCGGATCTATAGGTCTAAAATACCTACTGGAATGCATACGCTACCCGAATGATATGAGAAGGGCACAAGCTTTTCAAATTTAAGCCTCCAAAGAGTTGGAAGCAATGATTCCAGGATGCGCATCCTTTTGCAGGACCTGGGGCATCTAATGTTGATCTGACTAATGATCATCATAGAACCTTTGACATCATTTTAGGAGGTCTATTTTTTCTCAGCATTGTTCGATCTCACAATGCATCTCAAAAGGGGCATCTGTAGACACCTAAAACGTGTCATGTCGAGGGTGACTACTCATATGGACATGCTACAAGACCATATGGAGGATCTTGGATAGACTCCAAGATAGAGCAGTGGTTCTAACCACTCAATTTGGGCTCCTTGGCCTAATCAGTCTGAACCACAGCCCAGACCTATGGTTTATAGGCTGAACCATGGCTGAGACCTATGGTTTACAGTCTAGACCGCAGTTGTGACCTACGGTCTTAACTGAAGTTCAGTTGGCCTTCAATCCGAGCCAAATCGGTTTGAATGACCATTTGTTCTAGAAGAAGGTGGTTAGAGGGTGGAAGCTTCCAATCCAACTATCCTAACCACCCCTTCTTGATCTTGGCTTCTCCATGAAGCCACCCCTAGCCCTTGGGTAGTCCTATAAGTACCCCTCAAAATTAGGGCAAATTATAAGAGAGAGCATTGGAGATTTGAGCAGTGAAGCCCTATCGAATTGTACACTCAACCGAGTATACTAAGAGAGAGCTATTGCACTTATCCCCTACCTACTTGCCAAGATTCATGATGAATTGCATTATGGATGCCCTAGGAGCCTAGGAGAGCCAAGAAATGCATATTCGGGCAAACGAAGGCCCTTCACAGTGAATCAACCACCAAATCAGTCTGAGGACACTAAAGGCGACCATTGAACATCAATTTGGACAAGGAGGTCAAGCCCACTACCCTTGGAATTGAGGGTAAACCTATCATATTGCTAACCACGGCTTTCAGCCATGGTTTACAGTGTAGACCGCTCACCAGAGCTGCGGTTTGTAGCAGAGGTATCACCACCTTACCCTTTTCATTTTTGTCCGGTTAATTAGCTTAGATTAGCTATTTTCATGGTTTAATTGCAGTTTAGCAGACTTCTGACCGATAGAATTAGGTTAGATTAGTTTCTTTATGTTAATCATCAAATAGGACATTAATGGATTCTTTATGCACTTTCATGCTTTATTTTACATAATTGATCCATGCATAGTGTAGTTGTTGTCTTTCTTCATGCAAATATATGAATCTTGATGCAATTAACATAGTTTAGAAGCACTTTTCATGTTTTCTTGATTATACATGCTTAATGGTGTCTTTATGCAATTTTCCTAAAAGGGCCTCATCATGAGAGGCTGCCTATATTTTTGACACTCTTATGTTGTTTCTTGACCGCAGGGAACAGATTCAAAGGAGACTTAACCATCAACTTCCTTCCTCAACGCGAAGAAGAGGGCAACTCCACCCTAGAGCAGTTTGTGACCAAGTGAAAAGCACTATTAGTGCGCCTACCCTGTTGAGGGCTTTGGCATTGTATTAATCGTATCATCATTTGGGTGACCCTAAGAGGGGCATTATTGTAACCGAGATTCTTTGCAATTACTAATACAAGAAAGTCTATTTTGTTGAATCTATGCAATCTTGTCAATTTTATGCTTTGAATGAATGAATACGACATAGTACAGTAGATGGGTGCACGCTTTTTGGTTGGATCACATACTCAAAACCTCTACCATAATAATAAATAAATAAGGATATCTAGGATCTCCTTATCTAAGGCCTCTCTTGGCTTTAAAATATTATGTTACTAACCCATTGACCAACACTAAATAAGAAACTGTATAGACACAAGCTTTAATCCATCTAACATATTTCTTCTTGAATACAAACTTTTCTAAATCTACAAATAAAAATCCCATTTAACCCTATCATAGGATTTACTCATATCACGTTTTAAAATCATTGCTTTCTCTTGTTGTTGAATGTATAACTTCATGAGCTACTATGGTCCCATCCAAAATTTATCTCCCTTTCACAAATCCTCCTTGTTCTTCTGAAATAATTTTATCTAACAATGGGCTTAATCGATTCACCATCACTTTGGAGATAATATTATATGCCATATTACATAGGCTTATGGGTCTAAAAGAATCAAATAATTTAGCATCCTTATTTTTTAGAATTAGGGTAAGATATGTTGCATTTATTTTATAAGATATGTATTATTTTACACTATACTGTTCCACTGCCACCAATAAAGAATCCTTCACTATATCCCAATTATGTTGGTAAAAATTTGTAGTGAGACCATCTAGACCTAGGAAATTATCCTTATTAAAAGAGAAAAGAGCTAAATGAACTTCTTCTAGAGTAATATGCTTCATTTTTCTATTGTCTTCATTTGTTATAACTGAAGGTACATCTTGAAGAATTTTATCATTAAGAACTTTAGACTCCTCTGATCCTAGAATATTCTGATAAAAATATTTTTTCTCTTTTCTAGTTTCACTCTGATCTTCAATCCAAACCCCTTCTATTGATTTAATTTTACTAATTTTGGATGTTGATCTTTGTACTATAGCCATCCTATGAAAAAACTTTGTATTTTTATCTCCTTTTAACCAACTTTATCTTAAATCTAACCTCCAAAATTTCTCTTCCTTACTAAAAATATTATGATATTTACTAAGCAAATCCCTTTCCTGCAAACTTGGATTATTATGATCACCTTTTTTGGAATTTTGAAATTTTATCTTTTAGTTCTTCTTTCTTCTCAAAAATATTTCCAAAAGTGTTCTTGTTCCATTCTTTTAATCTAGATGTCATAGACTTAATTTGTTTTGGAAGAGCATACAACCCACCATTTCTTGAAGAATTCCATGTTTGTGCTATCATATCAATAAATTCAGGATGGTCTTCCCACATCTGCTCATATTTAAAATATGGTATTTTTTAGTTTACTTACCACCATTTTAACTCTTATTGGCCAGTAATCTGAACCAATCCTTGTTAAGGTATTAATTTTAGCATAAGTTCTTTCATATAGCCAATTGTATGAGAGTATGCATCTATTTTTTTTCTATTATATTCTAGCCTCTCCTATTGTCGGTCCATGTATAGTTGTCTTCTTCAAACTCAACCTCCCATAGATTATTGTTTTGAATAAAAGCTGAGAAATCTCTCATACTTAAGGTTAATTTCCAAATTCCCCTAAACTTTTCATCCAGCTTGGTTATGGTATTAAAATATCCTATTATCATGAATCAGGTTTCTTAGTCTTTACTTCTCATAAAGGCTTTAGTCCCACTCCAAAATTCTAATCTACCTAACTAAGTTGTAGGTCCATAGACATTTATAAGGATGAAACGAATATATGCAAAGTAGAAAGTGACTAAAGAGGCTATCCAATGTCTATTTTTATGAATGGTTACACAAGATATTCTACAAGGATTCCAACAAGTTATAACTCCCGCTACCATTCCTTTAGAATCTATAGCATCCCATTCACATCTTTCCCATACTACTTTCATAGTTTTTTAAACTTCTTCTTTTGTCATTTTAGTTTTTCGTATACAAAGAATATCTGGCTTATTACTTAAACATAGGTCCTTGATATACCTTTGTTTTAATGGGGCATTAACACAACTTATATTCCATGATGATAATCATATCTCATTAGGGGATATTAGCCCTACCTAAGTATTATCAATATCATTTTTTTGTTTGGTAAAGAGAAGTTTAACCAACTTAGTTTGTGTTCGTTTCTCTATGTTTGCTCTTGCTTCCTTGGATCTTGCTTAATAATTTGAAGTTTTTCCTCTTTTTGCCTTACCTATATTAGTAGGTATTATTATTCTCTTCCTCAATATTCTTTCACATTTATTTTTCATCATATTTATCCTCTCCTACATCTACTATAGAAGCTTTTGACTTGTCCTACTCATTTTTTGGTATTTCCTTATTAATGGCAGAGGTATTAATTTCTAAAACTGCATTTTCTTTATCGATTTTTTTCTCTTGAATGGTGTATGGTACTTCAATAGAGTCTTCAAAATCTAATGAGACATATTCTTTAGGTTCATCAAGAATGTTCTTTCTTAAATCAGGTTCATACTGAATAGACAGTTCCTTATTAATATGTTGAACCTGTTGCATTGTGTCCTCTAATTTTTTATCTAATTTTTCTTAATAGGCTAAAGCCTTAAAAGAGTTGGTATTTCTTCCAATATCCTTCCGTACTGGTCTCCACTATTTATTTTCTTTCATTTTTTTGGATATATTTTTTGGAATTTGAAAACCATCTTCATCCATAACCATTTGTAAGTTTCTCTTGTGGTTTTCTACATATGATTCTGTTGGGCTCTTCTTAGAGTATGATATCTCAATATGTCCCACCTTATGACATATTATACATCTAAAATATATGTTTTCACAATCTATGGCTTTGGTCCACATCTTATCCCCATACTCAAGAATGATTGATTCTGGTAAAACTTTACTTATATCAATCATGATCAATATTCGAGCATAAATAGCCAAAAATCCATTTTTCATAGTATCTAAAATATCAATGAATTTTACTAGAGTGTTTCCTATTGCCTTGAAGGTATATATTTCCTAAAATTCGATGGGTAACCCAAACATACTAACCCATATTGATACTAGATATAGATTTACATTTTCATGTGAAAAGCCTGCATACCAGCAGGTAAGGAAGAGTTCTACTTTTCCCATAAACCATGGACCCCATTTTAGGATTTTTTCTTTCTTCCCTAGAACAAAAAATGGCTAGGAAGAAACCTTTGGAAAGAAAAGATAGAATCACACCTGGAGAATTCCAAATCCTATCAATCCATTTTCTCAAGGCTAAAGCCCCTATCCAATACCCGTTAAATTTACCAAAAATTATCCTATATTGGAGCAATGAGGATATCTCTGAGGTACACTCACTAAAATCTACCACTAGAGATTATTCTAAGGATTTAATTATAAATCAGTCCATGGAAAGGAAACAAAAATTTAAAATCTATTGAAATTTACTAGAATGTCCTATAGCAAATATAATATTTGATAAAAAAATTATAATAATTTGCATGCAAAATTTCTAAGATAAAGAAGGGGAAAAAACTTAGCTGAAAATTCTTGTCCAAATAGAATATCGTGCCTCACCGAAGTCCTAGCCCTTCATTACTCTTCCCATCATTCGAACCCTAGCTTATTAATATTTGTAATTTTGTTTTTCATGACTTGAAAATTCGTCATTGCCCTTGTTGTATATGGTTGAATTCACAGGGTCGTATCACCCTCAATATTGCTTAGGTTCCTTCATATGACCACTATTTAATTCTACTATGATTATTGATATTGTGACCTATAACATTGTAGCTTAATTATATTGGGACCTATGATATTTTGAGATAGCTAGGCTTAAAAGCCAACATATAGTAGTGCATAAAGATGAAATTTTTAGGGGACAAATACGTATATGAAAATAGAAAATATTGAAACAATGATAATTCAATACCACTTGTAGTTGTTTGTAATATAGAATGTCTTTTCATTTGGTTTTAGTAAAGTCTAGTTCATGGAATAGGAAGAAGTAATAAAATTAAAGTGAATATGTTACCCTAATAAGGTCATCCCGCATAGGGTGGAAAGATATTGTATCACATCATATTCTATTGTATCAAATAAAGTACTAACAAATAATATAAACTAAAATATATTTCCAAGAGAAGAAAGAGATAAATCATACTATCATCTTAGAGGTTTGTCCCTTGATGCTTGGATATTATGATTGTTTCTCTTTGATGCTTGAGAATACTTATTACGTATTTGATAATATTATTAGTAATGCTTAATTTAAATGCTTGATGATTTATCCCTACCTTGAACTTGAGGTAAGTGGGAATCTTAGTAGAGGATGGACTACTAACTAGGAAAAAAACTTAGTGCCAAAGGTGGTAGTATGGTAGACCTATTACAACCTCCTAGTATCCTTGCGTACAATCATGCTAAGTGGATTTGTATAAGACTTTGAGTAATATATGTTTGTATAAGACAATTTATAAATATGTGGAAGGAAGTAGAATAAATCTTCTCTATGTATTATATGCCTACTTCATCAAGAGATATGAGCTATTATATTGATTATAGATATCCAATGACCTATGAACATTCCTAAATTATATATATTTGATGTTTGAATTGATATTGACTTCAATAAAATTAATGGTAAGCCTTTAGTTGGCCAAAAGATAGAAAGTAATAATTTTTTTAGGAATGATCTATTTGAGATTGGATGATGCTAAATATTGAAGATATTACATTATTTGGTAACATTGAAGTACCATGGAGTATTATTGTAAATATTAGATGTTTGTTAAATATTTATCTTAAGTATTTGTCAATGTGTAAAGAGTGATTATGTGTTATGTAATAAAGTGTGCAAGGTATCAAGAGTGCAAGTGTGAGGTGTGAGTTATGAGTGTGCAAGGTGTCAAGAGTGCAAGTGTGAGGTGTGAGTTATGAGTGTGCAAGGTGTCAAGTGAGAAAGTGAAGAGTCATGAGATATGTCAAGATATAAAGTGAGAGGTTATGTAATGATGGGAAGCTTTGTTATAATGTGAGGCATGTGAAAGGTTATAGATTTTCAGAGTTAGAGGAGAGCAAAAGTTAGAAGTATTATTATATATTGGAGATAAAGCTTCATGTTGTCATCTGAGTAACTTTCTATGTAATATTTTATGATTTATGAATATAATAGTGAAAATATTAGTGTGCAATACTTGCATTTATTGTCTATGTGAATTTGTGTGAGTGATATTTGGTCCTGGTAAAACTCACCTATGTGATAATATGACATAATTGCCAACAGGGTATCAAATATATCTTGGAAATAGCCTTTGTGGTTCAAGTGCCATCTTGCAAGAGTTATAGAAAAAATATTAAAGTAGAGATATTATTGAAGAGAAGACTTAAATAAGAGGAGAAGATATTGAATATTGTTGAACGATTACAACAGAACTTGAATTACGAATAAATGAGAAGAAATATGTGTGGAACCTAAGAGAATTTGGAATGTGATATGAATTGAAGATTGATAGTTGATGGAGAGAATGTGAGTTTTGGAGAAAACATGAGATATGAAAGATAAAGCCTATTATTTATTAGAAATGAGGAGAAGCTTTTTGCTTGCATAGGTGAATGAGGATGTAGTGCAAGCTGGTTGAACATAGAGGAATTTTATTGGAGCATGGAGATAAAATTGTTGGAGGATCAACCTGAAATAAATTACAAATAAAGATACGTGTGTTGAAAGCATGGAATAATTAATGTAAACTTGAGAACATTATACCTAAAAGATGTTGAAGCTTTGGCATGATGTAGAGGAGTCTAACTTGAGAAGAAAGGAACATGACAAGTTCATTGAGTAATGCTTAGGATAATTTGGACAATATTGATAGTGCAGAAAATGCAAATAGTATGGACAATGTGGATGTTGTAGATAGAACTCTAATTTGGTGCAAATTGAGGATGTGGCAGAGTATAAGATAAAACATTAAGGTTTGATTTAATTATGTGATAATTTCAGGAGTCATAAGTATTTGGAGATTAATTTATTGATCGAAGATTAAAGTTGGGCGATAAAAGGAATTTAAAATAAAATGAATTAATGCAGAGGAGATATAAGGAAACAAAACTTTTGAAATTTGCATTGAAGTTTGAATTAAGTGGAATGTTGATTAAATTGAAATTTAAAAATGAAATTGTGAAAGTGAAATGAGTTTGGGAGATATAAGAAAATTAAAGAATTAAATGAAATGAATGATGAATTTAAATTGATTATTGAGAATTGAAAAATATTTGTGAAATTGAATTTGAAAATTTGAGAAAAGAAGATTAAAAAAATTGAATGGGAAAATTGATTAATGAAATTGAGTTAAAATTTGAGATTTAAATATTAAGTGATAAAAGAAGAGAGACGAATTTGAAATTAAGAATTTGAGAGTTATACGAAGTATATTGAATTAAAGGAATTGATTAGCGAGAAATTATTGATTTGAGAGCAATTGAGAGAAATTAAAAAATTAACTTGTGAAAAAATCATTATGGAAGAAATTATTTGAAATTTATTCTCAAAGGATTGTGAAGAAATGTTGGAATCTTTATCTATGTAAATTCATGGAATAAATAATCATCCTTAATAATTTTTTTACCACAAGGAGAATAATTATAATGAAATATTGAAAAAATGTTAATGATGATATTGGATAAACTTCTTCAGAAATTTAATTTTAAAATAATTTTAGAAGCTACCAAAGTAGAACTAGAATGGTCTAGTTCAAGATATTATAAAATTGAGACATCATTATCAACAATAGTGGACGAAGAAAAAAAGAAGAACAAAAATTGAATATTGAAGACTAAAAGTCTTCACACCAAATAATGTAATACGAGGGGGTGTTGGAAATATTATATTATTTGACAACATGGAAGTACCCTAGAGTACTATTGTAAATATTAGGAGTGTGTTACATATTTTTCTTAAGTATGTGTCAAAGTGTGAAGAGTGATTATGTGTTATGTAATAAAGTGTGTAAGGTGTCAAGAATGCAAGTGTAAGTTATGAGTTTGCAAGGTTTCAAGTGAGCAAGTGATGAGTCATAGGTGATAGGTGTCAAGTGTGAAAGTTAAGAGTCATGAGATGTGTCAAGATGTAAAGTGAGAGGTTATGTAATCATGAGAAGCTTTTCATAATATGAGGTATGTGAAAGGTTGCATCTCTCGAGAGTTAGAGGAGAGCAAAAGTCAAAAGTATTATTATATATTGGAGACAAAGCTCCATGCTATGTAATTTGAGTAACTTTCTATGTAATATTTTATGATTTATAAATGTAGTCGTTAAGTGTCTTATTGTACAAATACTTGTGTTTATTATGGATGTAATTTTGTGTGAGTGATATTTGGTCCTAGTGAAATTTTTTTGATAGGTTAAATTAAATTAAAAATGGGTTTTATCAAGGTTGGTCCTAGTGAAATTTACCTGAGATATTTTGGCATAATTTCCATCACTAAATATGAAACTTTATGAGGTTTTGACCTTATTTAAATGAGAGTACACACATGTAAGTAATTAATTCTATAAAGCAATACTTTAATTAAAAATAGAGGTATTTTAGATTAACTAGGGTTATTTTTAGTAGGTGCTCTAGCAAATATTATAGGTGTTCTAATAAATAAAATAGGAAAAACTAAAATATATATCTAAGGTACTATGGATATGGAAAGTCCACTTGAATATGTTCTAATCTTTACCTATATTAAGGCCATACACCTCCACATTATGGGCCATTATCTAATAAATGACAACCAATAAAATATCCTTTTCCAATTATATTTTTAGTTTTCAAGTAAACAAAAAAGTGAATCCATACCTTAATTCACAAATTTCATTGTATACACTTTTGATTAGAAATAATTTGTTTCTATGGTGAAAAAGGAATATTGCATCAGTAAGTAGGGTATATCAATTATAGATCCTTGATACATAAGTCATATTGAAATGGATGAGGGTATTTCAGCCATTGACCCACCTAGTGGAGTATATGATGGATGCATTTTGGGAAAGTATCATTGTGTTTTCTTTCCTAAATAAAAAGCTTGTTATGCATTTTAACTTTTGGGGCTTAACAATAGTGATACTTTTAATCCTATGATAAAATGTTATATAATATGTGTTTCTCACCTTTATTTCTAAATTTTCTATATTCGTATGGAATTACACAATTGAACCCAAGGATGATCCTTTGAGTAATTCAAGCACTTCAAGATGTTAGAGTAGAATTAGAGTTAGAAAAAATCAAATACCTAGGACCTATGGCGGTGGAGTTAGTACAAATGGTGACAAGAATTTTTTGTCATATCATATTATTTTTTGGAAAGGGACCATTCCTTGTACTTCTCAATAGAATGGAGTGGTATTGTAGAAGAATAGAAATATCATAAAAATAGTTCATTATAAAATGTACATCAATAATATGGATATCAAATATTGGGTTGAATATATATTATCATATATTATCAATAGACACTAACCCATATGAATAAAGGTATGACTCCCTATGATAATTTGATAGGGTAAAATAATTTTTTAGCATCTCAATAACTTTGGTTCAATGGCTTGGACTCACATTCTCAATAATAAGCATACTAAATTTTTTTCTAAAGAGCCACTAAAATATTCTTATGAGATTTTATGAGTAGCCAAAATCGTATCAACTTAAGAATATAGTTTCCCAAGGTATTTTTATTTATCAAATTATGGATTTTTGAAGGTACCATATTTAGGTACTTCTAGACCTCTTCTAAATATTTTTATTGATTTTTCCTAGATTTTTTATTCTTATTGATATTTGTATTAAATCCCCCTATGGGATTAGTTTTTATTTGTTCTTGGATCAAGGTGGTTATTCTTATAATCAATTGGTTCCTCTTACTTTTGTGGTTGATTGTCTATATTTGAATTTATATATTAAGGATTGTGGTCCTATTATACCTTGTGCTATAGTGTTGGATTCCTTTTGAAATATTTATATTTCTTCTTACCATGTCTTCCTACCAATTGAATTTATTCATCTTATCGGTTTTCCTATACCCAAGTGGGATCAGATTCTTCTTGAGGGTGAGGAAATCATTCTACATTATAAATATACCCTCTACTCTAGGATTTTATCACTTAGGTGGATTGATCTACATATCTCACCACTTATTATAAGGTCAAATATTACCTTAAATGGGAAGGTGTAATGAAAATAATATATCATAATCTCATGAAGGATAATATATAGTATTTGGTCCTATTTACCAATGAAAATAATATTATTAGATGTATATAGGATTTACAATACTATGTCTGGTTATGGTTGTCAACTTGAGAAATATAAGAAGGGGGGATTTGAATACATAGAGAATTTTATTTCTAGAATTCACATAGACTCCATTTACATGATCCTCTTTATTGCTACTTTAAAATTATTAGAGGTTCATCAAATGGATTAAATAGTGTTTTCCTCCATGGAGACTCTTAGGACAATATCTACATATATAAGTCATCCATAATTGTATAGTATAGACTTATACCCATTGGTATGCAATCTCAAAATATCCTTGTATGGAATTTAATAGGCCCCTCATAATTAGTATGGGAGGATAAATTTATTTTTATTAGTTTATCATTATAATAGAATGAGGCAATGCATGATATTTACATTCCCTTATTTCTCCTAATTAATGCATTCCTTATTCCTTTTAACTCCCAAACTTGACCCTTTTTAATAAATAAAATATTATAACTCCCCAAGACTTATTAAAAATAAAATCCAAATAATGATGTTCCCAAGCAAATAATTAAATTGCACTCTCCTTAATAATCTTAGAAATTAAAGTTTACCTTCATTATGAGGTGTCACGTCTCAACTCCAATCAACTTAGGGCATCATTAATAAAAATATTACATTGAATGCTCTAGGTGATGATACATTGAATACTCATAGTTTATTCCTTGCACTTTGGATTCCAAATGCTTAGCATATCTTATGCTCAATTTTTCAAAGTTTGACTCAAATTTTCTTTGGTTCCTCTAGCTCCAAGTTGCTACGGTTTCAAACTTTCTTTGCTCCAATCATTCTAGGCACTCCTTCAAATATCCAATGTTCCTCACTATTCTAGACTGCTCCTTTCAAGCTTCAATGTTCCTCATTGCTCCAATTTGCATCTTCTTTGCACTCTATCATGTCTTCTTATCTGCTACACTCCAACGGATAACCTCCTGTGACTTCTCTCTTCTCAACTGCACTTCAACATCTATCTTTCTATCATCAATATTCTCTCAATGTCTATTCTTCTGTGTCTTCTGTATGTTGTCTTCACTTGCTACTCCAAACACTCTTTTATATATATATATATATATATATATATATATATATTGTAGACACCAAAACAGCACCAATCCGATTATGTGACTGCAAACACTGATCGCTTTGACACACACACAGCCCCCAGGGCAGCCCTCAGAGGTTAAACAGTGGTCCTAACCACTTTTATAGCAATTTTGTAAGGTCAAAAGGCAATTTGGCACATTCAGGCACTTTGCTCAGTATTCGTCTCACCCAGGGACGAATTCAAACTTGGATTCGTCTCACCCAGGGACGAATTCTTAATTCGTCTTTGGTCAGGACGAATTCCAGGTTTAACGGGCAAAAAGAAGAATGGCGCCAAGTGGCAGCCAAAGACAGTCAATTGATGACTCTTGCTTCGCACGCGCGTGTAGGTGGGCAGATGGGCCGTTAGAGGACTGTCACAAGGGCATTCATGAAAGCCCAAGTCATGGAGGACCTTCCTCTCTCATGAGAAGACATGACCGCCACATGGCACCTATGACCACCACATGGCGCTTATGCATGTCTCTCCAAAGAGACCCCCTGGGTCTATAAAATGGTGGACTTTTCCCACCCAAAAAAGAAGTAAGGAGGCATTTTCAAGCAACGAAGTGCTGCCGATTTGATACCACGCCTTTACCCTTTTGATTTGCATTTTCCACATCCTTAATCTCTTTCGCAAGAGAGGTTATTGGGTGGCTATTGGAAGTGTGAATTCGGACCCAAAAACCCGACATTTGGCCACTTTAATCCACCAATTTGCTGACAACCCCATCCTAAGAGATTTTGGGCCCATCCCAAGTGGATTGGTGCCAAAATCAAGTGCCAACGGTGGGCGGCCCACTTGGGCGCCCCGCACCTTTTGAGTTTCATTCTAATTCGTTTTTTGTCATTTGTTCATCTTTCATTTCATTCTATGTTGTCTAGATAGTTTATGTATTCAATCTCATAATGTTTTGATCAGATTTCATCATGTTCTCGTCGCTTTTGTTGTCCCACTAACTTGCAGGTAGCGACGCCAAATTCTCGTTGATGGAGGTCAAATTGGGAGAATCCGACCATCTGGGTCATCCCAAAATGCCCCCAATTAGCTAACCCCTCTGTTTGTAGGTCATTTGGAGATCCCGAGGTGTGACATTTGAGCGGCATCAACTCGGCATTTTAACACAGTCGAATTCGTCCTACCCGAGGACGAATTACAGTCGGATTCGTCCTACCCGAGGATGAATTACAGTAGAATTCATCCTGACCAGGGACGAATTGCAGTTGAGTGCGAATTGGCCGATTGTTTCGATGGCAGTGGCCTTTTGGTAATGTTTTTCGGTCTCTGTCGAGTTTGCAGGTCATTTAGAGTCATTTTGTCTATCGATTTGGCTAATATTTTACATGCATCTTTCATTAATTTTAGAGAACAAACGTTTCTTATTTGCAGCAGGTGCTACTAACATCTTTGTTGTTTCTTTGATCGCAGGAGGAGCAGCAAAGGTTAAGGACTCATCAACACCAGCGACGGCAACGTCTTGGCCCGCCCATTTCAAATGTGGGCACGCGGAAGGAGGAACATTAAGTCTTGATTGTAACCAAATTCATTTAACGCTCCTAGCCCCTGAAAAGGGAGGAGGCATCTTTGTAACCGAGATCAAGAGAGTTAAATAAAAGGGCTGTGATTTCTCCATTTTCTTGTATCTCATTTCAATGCGTCTCTTTCATTTCATGCATTCTACATTTCTAGGACTTAAGCGTGTTTGATTTTGAATACATCGCAATTAGTGTTTCCTTCACCCGAAATCTCGTGCTTTCAGTGGCGATCACGGTGGGACCCTGTCCCCTAGTTTTAAGATCAAGAAACTGATCAGATTTTTGTGTTTTGTGCTTGACAGGTACCTTTTTCAACTTTTGACTGTTATTCGTCTTTGCCCGTGGTGATTACTTTACTGCAATTCGTCTGACCCTGAGACGAATTCGAATTCATCTCTGGGAGGGACGAATTCTGTTCTGTAATTCGTCTCACAGAGGGACGAATTTTTGTCTATGAATTTTTAGAGCCGAAGATCAGAAACAGCAGGTTTAGGCAGAGAAAGGTAAGGGTTTCAAAACTGTTCCTGTCATTTTTTGCTTTTTTGTTTCTGTTTTCTGTCAATTTTGCTTTCTTAGGGAAAGTAGTTGCTTTTGCATGTTTCATTTTTCAAATAAAAAGAATCACACACACTTCACGCAACATCTTTAAACCAAGGAGCTGGTCGTAAAACCCCAGCCCTTGATCAAGACCTTTGGTGGATTTCATCACCACCTTGGCTTGATTTTGCATCCATTTCCTCGATTGTCACTGTTGTTAGGCGTAAATCCTGATGAAAGCTGACCGAGTGTCGCTGGGGTGATTCCCAATGCACGAGGATAAGTCTTCTATGGTAGGTGTCATTAACAGGACAATCCCCCTTCCGTACCGCCTACGTACCACGTACCATCTGCTCTCACGTACCTATAGTCTCCCTCTCGTAAGGGCGGGTATATAGAGAGGTTGGTATATCGGCCTGGTTGGTATATTGAAGGGGCGACCATTTATGGGAGTTATATGAGCCTTCATTACGCATTTAAACGTTCTTCAAAACTTTCAAAAAACAAAACAAAATCATCAAAATGCACTAAAACCAGTTTAGGACACACCATTAATCTTTAAAAGAGATAATCACCGTTTGTGTATGTGTGTGTTCATTTATGCTTAGTGTAACAAAAAAAAAATCAAAAATCATAAACGAAAAGATAAAAATCTGCTTAGCTAGTAGAAAGGTACCACAATGGTGTACACCCGTAGCCAAGCCCAATCAAGGGCAGAAGCTCCGGAAGGTGCACAAGAAGCGGGCACAAGTCGCCTTCGCTTTAGCCCTAAAGACTTGGTCATACCGCCTTGGCGGTCTGGGCCACAAGAGAATCCACATCATTCCATGTCTAGGTGGAATTACAGGGACACCCCTCTGGGGGATACGCCCATTCAGAACAGCCCCTTTCGGGAAGAAGCTTTACATGTAGCACTCAACGCAAATAGAAAACCGCCTTTTGAGGCTAGATATGAGTGGCCACAGCGCGATGAAGCGCTAGAGAGGCACAGTGTCCATGAGGAGAGACAACGTGAATATGGCATCTCTCCTTTGCCTCCCATTAGAATTGAAAGACAAAACCCAGAGCGTAGGGCTCTCCACACAGGGCGAGCTAACTCCGCCCGCCCCTTTCACACCCATGAAAGGGAGTACGAGGAAGATCATCGCATTCCTCGAGAGCAACATACAGCGTGGGAGCCTTGCGCTTCCGCACCTGCTAGATATCATGATCACCCATTAAGGCCAGAGCCTCAAGTAAATGCCGCCAATCTCGATAGAGGGAAGCGCCACATAGAAGTCTCGGATCCTCAAAACCAAGATAGATACATCGGAGAGGTGACTAGGCCTCCTAGAATCAAAATGACAGAGCAAATTGACTTATCATTTGCTAGACATGCCACCCGCCAAGCGCAGATCAAGCAGCTTGAGTAGGATCAACAACAGCTAGAACAATTATATCACCTTAATAAAGAGCGCATTCGATGCCAAACAAATGAGCTGCTCCGCACCACTATGCCTGAAAAGGTTCAGACCCCCCAAACGCAGAGGGCAGAAAGGTACGAGAGGCACAACCTCATAGTGCATGATAGGTCTCCAAGACCTCGCCAAGAGGTGCCTTTAAGACACCCGAGACATGAGCGGGAGGCCACTCCCAGGAATGACGATGGGCACCCTCCGCGGGCGCCCACCCCTGTTCATCGAGCTCGCCCAATAACTCCTCGAGAAGCTTATGAGGAGTATGAACAAGAAGAACGGGCCGAAATGCCCTATCAAGGCAGAGGAGGTGCTATCCAGCCACCCCTCCATAGGCCCCCAGTTGCCCGTAACACACAACGGGAACGAGTTACGGAGGAAGAGATTAAATCTTTCGATGCATACAAAGTGCTATTAGAGCATTTGGAGTCTGTGGAGACTAAAGCTTCTGGGCACCAAAAGCCCATGTTACGACAACTCCGCAGTCATCCGGTGCATCCGTCAGTGCCCACACCTCTTTATCCCGAACATTTCAAGTTGCCTCAGTTGGCAGTCTTTAAGGGTGAAGAAGATGCTCAAGAGCACGTGACAAGATTCCTGAGCCAATGCTTTGGCATTCAGGATAATGATGCGCTGTTGCTAAGGACTTTCATAACCACATTCGTAGGTCCTGCCTCGGATTGGTTCACACAGTTGTCGAAGCACAGCATAAATAACTTAGATCAATTAGTAGATGCGTTCCTGGAATGCTTTGCCTTCAACACCAAGAAGAAGGCATCACTGAGTGATCTGGCCAGCCTCAGGCAATATGAGGAAGAGACAATGGCGGCTTACGGGAATCGATGGAGGGCTCTACTTTCTAAGCTACCTTACCTTCCCCCTATGTCCGACCTCACACAAATGTTTTCACGGAGTTGTCTGAGATCGATCTCTGGGCTATTGCAGCTATAGCAATACGCCAGCCTAGAAGAAGCTTTGGCGCAAGCCAGAGTTATAGAAGAGATCAAAATACAGGAAGGCGCAATCGCCAAGCCTAAAAGAAAGAGTGGAACAAAAACACTAAGACAGGGACTACGCAACCAAAACCTGCTACGGTTAATCAAGTTGCGATAAATGTTCCCAAGCCTATGCAAGAAATACAGCCTCAAAAGGCTAATTATCAGGCAGTGCCTCCTAATTATGAAAGAGAAAATAAAAAATAGGAGCAAAATCAGCAGCGTCGCCCTAGGCGACAATTCACTCCTTATACGGAGTCCAGGGACTCCCTATTTGACCGCTTGTCAGTGGCAAATCTAATCACCCTTCCAGAAATCCAAACCATAGATCCTAACGCTCCCAAGCCTAAGGGATACAGAGAGGATTTATATTGTAGGTTCCATAGGCGAAGGGGACATGACCTGAATGGATGTTGGAAATTCAAGGGCTTGATACAAGATTTGATTGATAATCAAACATTGGCAGTGGACAACCCCATAGCGCCAAATAATCAGTAGATGGGGGTATTCAAGGACCCTTTGCCTGCCCACGAGGCACAGGCAAAACCTCTTCAGGTTAATGAGGTGCGACAGAATCTTCCCATGCAAGGGTATGTGGGAATGATCAGCATAGTAACAAGGAACAAGAAATACCCAGGAGTTGCCACTGAGGCAGCTACAAGAGAAGTTCCTTCAACGTCGCACCCTCAACAACACCCTATGCAGTTGCCTTCGCCTAGACCCGAGGTCACGATACGGACCAAACTCACGCAGAGTTTGTGGACCACATCGGCTAGGCTTTCCATTTATGAGCTTATACAGCGATCAGCGCCCCATCGAGAAGCTCTCATGGAAATTTTGAAAGCCATCGAGTTACAGACCCACGAAGCGAATTCCTTCAATAACTTCGTGGGACATGTAAAATGATGTACGGAGCCAGTCATTACCTTTAGAGAGGATGAAGTTAAAATAGTATCGAATGACATGGCAGATCCACCCCTGCACGTTATCGCGTGGGTCAATGGGATCCCGTACAAGAGAGTGTTGGTAGATACTGGCTCGTCCAGTAACATCATTACCACTACAGCATTAAAACATCTGAAGCTGCCAACCTCTCATATCACGGCTTCCACATACACACTGTGAGCATTCAACGATGCGATATGCTCGACAGATCGGCATAATTGTTCTACCCGTCCAGGTAGGACAAAAGATGATACCCACATTGTGCCATATTTTGGAAGGCGAGATGGCATACAACATATTGCTAGGGCGACCATGGATCGGGGGACATGAAGTGTGTCCCTTCGATAGCTCACCGATGTCTGAAGTATGCATTTGAAGGAGAAATACATGTAGTCTCGATGGACTTAGAACCCTTCAAATATTGCAATGCAGTGCAATTGATGCCGCAATCGACCCTCCCATCGATGCACTTGGATTTCTAGTTAAATCCATCTAGACAGGGTCCGATGCCGTGGGCACCACTGGTGACTAATCCATCAAAACCCCAGCCAGGTGCATCTTCATCATCTGCTCCTTCATTACCAATGCCACCTGTCATGGCTAAACAGAAGGACAAAGGAAAACAGATCCTGGAAGAGGCTCAACCCCTAGAAGAGGTGTTGCCAACGATATCAACTGTCTCAACAGAAGAAATACCTAGCACAATGGAAGCTGAAGCTCCTAATCCACCCAACATGGAATGGACTCAGGAAGGCCTTCCATTTCCTCCCTCTCAATCATCAACAATTACCGTTGAAATAGCCAGTACGGGCCTGGGGGAATATCTAGTGCAGAATGTTGTAGCAACGCCCATGCTAGAATCAGTGCAGGACATGGGGAGACCTCGCCTTCCCATAGGGACAGTTGTTCCTTTAGGTTACCCACCAAACCAGGAAAATTTTGTGTATGGGGGCCTTGATCATGGTATCGAACCATGCAAGCAAAAGGACGAGGACGAAGAGCCTTTTGTCAAAAATATCAATTATCTGTCGAACCCGGACTTCGCTCTGAGATATCTCGGCCAATGCAATTGGCATGGATACGGGTTAGGCAGGTATGAGCAAGGGGTGCGTGTCCTTTGCCAGCCAAGATATCAAATGCCTTATGATAAGTCGGGAGTAGGGTTCAACCACCCCCTGCCCTTAGACATCTTGGTGGAAAACATGCAAGGCCTAGGAATAGGCAACAAGGGTGGATTGGCATCGGATCCTTATGCCAACCCAAACACAACGTACACATTGGGAGATTATCTCCCATGGTCAACAACCACCCTTGGTAACATCAATAACCCTTCTCCGTTGATAGAGAGAGGTGAAAGTTCGGACACTAACTTCCAAGGAGAGCATAAACGGTGTCCTAGATATCTTTTTGAAATTGTTCCCTTTAGAGGTTCCAATTGAACCGGTGCAATGTCAAGAGAATCAGGTCCCCCCATCGAGTGTGGAACAACCGCAATGGGATCAGATTAATTTGCTCGAACAAGATGAGCATAATATGTCACAGACAGCTGTCGGGGCCAACGAGGGCCTTTGGATCACCGACAATGATTACGTAGATGAAACTGAGATGGACTATCTTAATCATGCGCGATGGCACAATCACCCTGTAACCCATGAACAACTGATGGCACAACTAGGCATAAGATTAGGGCATGAATGGCACGTAGACCCAGCAGGGTGGGACCAAGTGTTGGATCAGTGGCTCCAAGTTTACGATGAGCACCGTCCACCCCGAGACCCTATAATGACATCAGTGCCGAGGGAAGACCCTGTCTTCCTATCAACACATAGGGCCGATCCGTTCATGCCCGTCCCTACAGAGCCAGATCCAGAGCATAGGGAGCATCCAGAATGTTCGAGTTATCACACCCATGGTAATGGAGACCAAATTCATTTCATCCACATGATCTCCATTGATTTGACCGCACCCATCCGCAATCCGGCCGATCCAGCATGGTCATTGCATCTAGACATAGATGCCATCGACTGGGATCACGTCAATTCACCGCTCTCCCCATCAGAGTATTGGCCTTTCGGTAAAATGCCTCATTTTACCCTAGGGACAACTCAAGATATTTTTCAAGTTGAAGAGGGACCCGAGGTTCCAAACGTAGATTTAAACTCAGCTAATGATATCCATTTGATCCCGACTCCACATCAGTTGGAGGACGGATCCCACATGTCAGTCGAGGAGACGACTGACGTAGACATCGGCTTAGACCCAATGAATCCATAGATTATCAAGTTGGGGGTAAGCTTATCCCCTGAAGAGCAAGCCGACTACATTGCCCTTCTCAAAGAGAAGAAGGAGGTTTTTGCATGGTCATACAGAGACATGTCGGGACTAGATCCATAGCTAGTCACGCATAATCTAACGCTTGACCCGACAATCAAGCCAGTTAAGCAAAAACTACGTAAGATGCACCCAACAGTGGCCTTGATGGTCAAAGATGAATTGCAAAAGTTGTTGGATGCACAGTTTGTCATCTGCATGGATTATCCGCCATGGCTGTCCAACATGGTGCCCGTCAAAAAGCCCGACGGGAGGATTCGCATATGCACCGATTTTTGAGATCTAAACAAAGCGAGTCCTAAGGATGATTTCCCCTTGCCAAGCATCGACGCGTTGGTAGACGCTACAGCAGGTCACGAAATGTTATCCCTCATGGATGGTTTCTCAGGATACAATCAGATTCGTATCAATCCTGAGGATCAACTCAAAATGGCATTCACAATGCCTTGGGGGACATTTTGTTATAAGGTCATGCCTTTTGGCCTTAAAAATGCTGGCGCCACCTACCAACGTGCCATGACATACATCTTCCATGATTACATGCATAAAACTTTGGAAGATTACATGGATGATTTGTTAGCCAAGTCTCTTTTGTGCTCAGATCATCTCGATGACTTAAGCAAGATTCTCGATCGCCTCATAGAGCATAAGGTCAGACTGAATCCCAAGAAGTGCGTATTCGGTGTCACATCTGGAAAACTCTTGGGTTTTATAGTCTCAAAGCGAGGCATCGAGGTGGACCCAAAGAAAGTCAAGGCAATCCTTGAAATGCCTCCCCCAACTACTATTAAGCAGCTCAGAAGTTTGCAAGGAAAGGTCGCGTCGATTAAGCGCTTCATAGCGCAGCTATCTGACAAATGTCGACCAATGAACAAATTATTGCACAAGGGGGTTACATTTCACTGGGATGACGAGTGCCAGTCAGCCTTTGATGAAATCAAACAATACTTGGCTTCGCCACCAGTATTGGCACCACCTAGACCAGGAGTGTCGTTCTACTTATACATCTCGGCTATCGAGGTGGCACTGGGCGCCATGCTGGCCCGGAAGAATGAACTTCACAAAGAACAGGCTACTTACTATCTTAGCCGCACCTTGGTCAGTTATGAACTTAACTATGCATACGTCGAGAAACTCTGCTTGGTAGTGGTGTTTGCTACCAAGAAGCTACGCCACTACATGCTGAGCAACACTACGTATGTTGTGTCTAAGGAGAATCCATTGTGATACATGATGAGTCGTACTTATCATAGTAGTCGCATGATGAAATGGATCATGTTGTTGATGAAATTTGACATAGAGTTTATTGGATAGAAATCTATCAAAGGACAAGTCATAGCCGATCAACTAGCAGAGGCTCCTCTTGAAGACGATCAGCCTCTAGTCATAGAACTACCCGATGATGGGGTCTTCCATGTCTCAGAATCGCCAGATTCTGATGAGCCTGAGTCACAGGCTGACATAACCTTATTTTTTGATGGTTCTAAGTGTGAGCAAGGTGGTGGCATGGGAATAGTATTCTTCACACCGCAGGGCGCTCCAATGCCCTTGTCATTTAAATTAAACTTCCCATGCACCAACAATAATGCAGAGTATGAAGCCTTGCTCATAGGTCTTCAGACAACAATCGCCATGAACATCAAATGACTGAACATCTTTGGTGATTCGTTGTTAATTGTCAATCAAGTCAAAGGGGTATACCAATGCAAATGCCCAGTTCTACAGGCTTATAAAGCCCTTGTGGACAAATTCCTGGCAAAACTTGAATGGTACGACATCGAGGCACTCCCTCGGTCATCGAATCATTTTGCGGACACAATGGCCTCCTTGGGGTCACTAATCCCGCAAGACCTTTTCGGTGATATGACAACCATTCAAGTCAAAACCCTATCGCAATCCATGATGGAGCGTGCAAGCTCGACTTGACGTCGGGAATCCACATGATCCAGATTGAACCATCCTCGGATAAGTTCTCTCGAATCCACGATCATCTGAAACATGCCAACTGGGGGTCCTTGTTCTCCCCTACTCCCATTAATAGCAACACAACGCTGTTCTTACAAGTTCTATCCCGCTCAGCATTTGTTAGGGATGAACTTCAAGAGGGATTGGTTATTCATACTATCGAGGTTTTCGATCAACGAGATTGGTATTTACCCATTAGAGACTACCTCAAGTTAGGTAATCTCCCGCTTGGATTGACGCATGCCGCAAAATGAACATTCAAGCAGAAAGCGGCTAAGTATGTCTTGATAGGAGACATTTTGTATCATCGTAGCTATGAAGGGATCCTCCTTCGTTGCTTGGACCAACAAGAGTCCACTTGGGCAGTCGCCCAAGCGCACGATGGTACATGTGGTGGCCACTTCGGTGGTATGGCCATCGCAAAGCGCATTCTTCGCATGGGCTATTATTGGCCATCTTTAGAGCGAGATTGTTGCGCATATGTCAAGAAGTGCGTGAAGTGTCAACATCATGCCAATTTGATGCACGTACCTTCCCAGGCCTTGCAGACAGTCCAATCTGCTTGGCCATTTTCGTAGTGGGGCTTCGATCTAATTGGAAAGATCTCCCCTGCATCGTCAGGCCATCACACGTTTATCATAACGGCCACAGAGTATTTTACCAAGTGGGTGGAAGCAATTTCGCTGACCTCTACGACAGGACCCCGCATTGTGGAGTTCATTTTGCATAACATCATATGTCATTTTGGTATTCCATCCAAAATAATCTCGGATAATGGGCCATCATTCAAGAACAAAGATGTGCGTGCTTTGACCACAAAGTACAAAATTTAGCACAATTTTTTGACACCCTATTATCCGCAGGCAAATGGGCAAGCAGAGGCGTCAAACAAAATGCTAGTTGCCATCCTTAAAAAGACGGTCGTAGACAGTCATAAGGATTGGCACATCCAAATTCCACTTGCCCTTTGGGCTTATCGCACTAGCATTCGGACGCCCACTGGGGCTACTCCATTTTCGCTCGTGTATGGCTCCGAGGCAGTCATGCCTCTAGAGTTGGAAATTCCTTCCCTGCGCATATCAATGCAAGAGTTCATCAATGATGACGCTACGTGGTAGGCCCGGTTAGACCAACTTACGTTGCTTGACGAACGACGCGTTAATGCTCTCGAGCACTTACGTATCTATCAAGAGCGACTTAAGAAAGCTTACAACATGAAAGTTCACCTAAGGGACTTTCGGGTTGGTGATTTGGTTTTGAAGGAAAACCAACAGAACTCTAATTTGCCATCCCACCTAAGGGACAAGTTCACGGCAAATTGGTTAGGTCCATATGTCATTGATAGCAAAATAGGACCCAGGACATACCGGCTAGCCTCTCTTGATGGAATCAAGGAAACAGAACCCTTGAATATCAGTCATTTGTGACCATTCTATATCTAAGAGAGCCATATCCCAAAAAGGCTCCAAGGATTCCTAAAATCGCTTGGTCAATCCCAAAAAGGCTCCAAGGATTCCTGAAATCGCTTGGTCAATCCCAAAAAGGCTCCAAGGATTCCTGAAATCGCTTGGTCAATCCCAAAAAGGCTCCAAGGATTCCTAAAATCGCTTGGTCAATCCCAAAAAGGCTCCAAGGATTCCTGAAATCGCTTGGTCAATCCCAAAAAGCTCCAAGGATTCCTAAAATCGCTTGGTCAATCCCAAAAAGCTCCAAGGATTCCCGCAATCACTTGGTCAAACCAAAAAGCTCCAAGGATTCCCACAATCGCTTGGTCAACCCAAAAAGCTCCAAGGATTCCCGCAATCGCTTGGTCAAAAGAAAAATCAAATCATCAAAAATAACAAAAATTTGCATCTCATTTCTAGGCATGCTCAAATTCATCAATAAAGAGCTCTTCTCACATCTCATCTTCATATTCACAAAAAAAATCAATCCATCAAAAATACAAAAATATGTAGCTGCATTAAGCATCACACCCATACATTGCATATTTGTGGTCGTACAGGTCAAAGGCACCATAGACTGTAATTATTCTGCTAGTCCATCTTGTTCCATAATTTTCCATCTTACATAAACAAACAAACAAACGCCATTTACTGTTGTTTACCACAATAGAGTCAGTGGTCTTATAATGTATCAAGAGTTTTCGTCTTTCAGTCGTCATTTTACTTTCTAGCCATGTACTGTACCAAGTCAGAGAGATTTTACGAAGGTAGAGTTCTACTTGAAATACGCCTTGTTACGTAACATCCTATCACAAGCTAAAACACATAAAACAATTCCTAAGTTGTACGAACGAAAGATGAAACCTGCACGAGTAATCTAGGTCACCATAAGCGAAACGGTTATCTTGCTTATCCCCCGTGTAAATGACCCAAGGAACGCTGAGAGTTGGCAAAAGGACAAGCATCCTCCCTACCCAATTCCCCAAGAATCCCAAATTTCTCTATAGTTGCAAAACATCAAAAAATTTGCAAACGTCAAAAACTCCAAAATTTGACATCCAACAGTGCACACATCAAAAGCACTTACAATAGTGACTCTTATCACTAAAATCCAAATCCCTTGCTCAAAAGAAAAATATATAAAAATAAACAGTGATTTTTATCACTACAATTGAGCAAGTATCCCAATACAATTGAAGAAAAAAAGGGAGTCGAACTTGAATCCTTGGAACTCTCAGCATTTCGAAAGGTCATGAGGTAAGCCTCAGTACCCGTTTGGTTGATAGCCTATTGGTCACTGGCGGTAAACCTCCCGCATGACGATATATCTGTCACATTAACTTGTGTACAGATCAATGTTTGCATGTGGATGAGCTAGCTTATGGTATCCTAGAAAACATCGCAGATTAATCTAAGTACAATAAAGGAGTTAGTGGAGCTAATTAGGTGATCCTCAGTACAGGTTCGGTTGAAAGCCCATCCGGCACTGGCGGTATCCTGATAAATACCACATAAATGAACTCAATTGCACACACAGGGATGTGAAATAACTTGGTCAAAAACAAGTTCGATTCATACCTTGTTCAAAAGTCTTGTAAGACAAAGTACAATCATGGCTAGTGAGTTAAAACCGTCTAAGTCTCAGAAAACCTTAGCTACATTTCTAAACCAAACTGCGCTACTTTTCATCTTTGCAATACCATCAAAAAATACAAAAAAAGAAAAACCACATGTATACATACAAAGTCATGCATCACAGCAATCGCTTAAAAACAAAATAAACAAAGTCCTAAACAGTCTATGGTGCCCTAACCAAACATCACAAATTCCATTCATCCACTTCATTCTTGCATATCACATATAAATCAAAAACACTTGCATTCAACATAACATATGCATCCATCAAAATAAATTAACATGCATACATCCATATTCATCAACCATCATACATAAGATCAAATCATCACATATGCATAAACAAAATAAAGTCGGTATATATATATATATCATCAAAAAAATGCCCGTAGGCTACAAAACTGGTCCTCTGACCCCGCAATCATATAACAAAACCACCCAGCCTAAGGCGTCGGCCACCATGATCACGCAGGATCGGTGCGACGGGAACTACCCCCCGTGGTGTGGGTCCTATGGGACCCGTAGGGCGGCTACTGCTAGCCCCAACATCACGCCTACTGCCGCCTCCCTCATCCAATCGCCTGCGACGAGATGATGTTGACTGCTCAGTAACACTGTCCCTCGTTCGACGTGAAGATCCACCTCCCGAAGGCTCAGGTAGCCGCCCACCGAGGTGGATGACCTCCCTCTCCAAATCTATCCGATGTCGACACCACTCTGCCTCCCACCTATGGTAATCTACCATCATCGTTGCCCTATCGCTCTACCCGAGGGATCCCTCTCTCAGCATCCCCTAGCTCCTGATCTCGCATCCTAGTAGCTCTGTCAATCATGCATTCTCAACACATACCCTGACTCCATCTCCTCTACATACGTCGGAGGCGTGGGACTCTCTAGAATAGCAGCCTGCTCTAGCTCCCACTGCTCCGCCATGTCCTGCATCTCCGACTGCTCCAGAGCCCCCAAATCTGCATCAACACCCTCCACCTCCACCATATCCTCCAAAGGAGCTCCCCAATCATCCCCTGGTGCCTCAACACCCTCCCCCCACCGTTGCCGCCTCCGCCTCCCAGTGGCCCCTCTCCCCGCCATCGTCGTAGTACCCACCACTGGTCGTACTTTGTAGTAGTCCCGACGTCATCCACGTCTGGGACGTCGATCATCGCATCCGAATCCTCGCCCAATGGCGTGATGACCGGTCGATCTAGAGTCCTCTCATCCCCCCAACGTCGATAGACCACGGGCTCACCAGGCAACCCCTGGCGCACCCCAAACTATCATGTAACCCGATTATACGAGAAGAACTCATGCTCGGTCCCATGTCGCCCAATCAACCACCGCTCTCTACGTACCCGTCGGAGCCACTCTCCAGCCTTCGGCCAGGCTGGACAGTCCCGATAAGGATGCCAAACCACCTCCCCAGGAGTGAGCCGAGAGAAGGTATCGGCATAGTGCCCTACGACACCTGCCCAACGTCGACTCTGTCCCTGCTCTTCGGACCGCCGCCACAAAACTGCATACCCTATCTCCTTATCCTCCATCATCGCCCGAGTCATCCATGGTAACCCGGTTGGCCTCTCAACTGCTATGTGCTGCCAACCCCAACACTGCAATAGATAACTGCAACTGATCCCCTTCCACCGTCGATAGCGGACCTCATACAGCTCCCCATAGAGCTGTGCCAATAATGTCTGTCCCCATCTCAAGATAAGTGGTGCCTCTATCGGGCACTCTACCAACTGCCAAACCAAATCCAGCAAGTTCCATGGGAACCTCGCACCTGACGAGTCAGGTAATAGCATGTTGGAAATGAGGCCCATAAGGAATGCGTGCCTCACTCCCAACACCCCCCTCTCCTGCCACCATCGAACAAAAATCCCACCAACCTGACAGTCAATCTCGGTCGTCTCCACTGGGCTCTCTACGCCCAAACGCTCCCCATGGCCGAAGCATCTCATCTACAGTCATCCGCTGATCACGCGGTGATGTCCTGATGGGCAGTCCATCTATCAAAATGCAAAAGCCGATAGATATCCTCCAAGGTAACAATCATCTCCCTATCGGGAGATGGAAGGTGTTGGTCCGTGGATCCCAAAGATTGATCAGGGCCATCAAATAGGCCTGATCCGCGACCACTGGCTCTAGACGAGCCACCTGCTTGAGCCCAAGGGCATCAAGCCACTCCCAGTCAGCCTCAGTCAGCGCCCCACGCGCTTCAGCAAAAGCAATGGATACACGGTACCGGCTCCTAACAACCTGCAAAAAAAAAAAAAAGAAAATTAAAATCACGGAAAAGAACTGTACAACAAAAACATGCATATAAAACATTGCCTATCAATGTACAGCCAAAACAAAAATAAACAAAAATAACAAAAATTAAATTTTCAGTTCTAGGGTTTCTAATCCTAACTGATTAATTTAAAACAAAAACAAACAAAAATTCAAACAAAAATTAAATATTCAGTTCTAGGGTTTCTAATCCTAACTGATTAATTTAAAACAAAAACAAACAAAAATTAAGACAAAAATAAATTTTCAGTTCTAGGGTTTCTAATTCTAACTGATTAATTTAAAAACAAAAATTCAAAAAATTCAATTAATTTTTCAGTCTAGGGTTTCTAATCCTAACTGATTAATTCAAAACAAAACAAAAAAATTCAACAAAAATTAAATTTTCAGTCTAGGGTTTCTAATCCTAACTGGTTAATTTAAAAACAAAACAAAAAAATTCAAAAATACAAACATTACGTCTTAGGGTTTTACGTTCCGTTATCCTAGGGTTTAGTTGTAAGCAAAATTCTTTACCTAGGTTTTACGCTACGTTTAGTTGTACACTAAGTCTTAGTTGTCTTCAATTCAATTTCAGGGTTTAAGTTTTAAAATTTTTGAAAAACATCATCACAAAAATAATCAAATAAAACAATTGCAATTTTAAACAAAAATAAACTCTAGGGAGCACTTACTGGTCTCGCTTCGGCTCCGCCGCTCGATCCGGTTTGTGCACTCATGATGGCAGGGAAAATCCGGCAGCGCTTCGCTTCGCAGAATTAACCTCCTCCTCCCCAGAGCTCCAAATCGCAAGAAAAATTAAATGCAAATGAGCCCAAACTCAAGTTTTGGCCCTTAAATAGGCCTTTTGAGCTTCAATTCGTCCTTCCCTGGGACGAGCGCTCTGGTTAGCGCTCGTCCCACCCAGGGACGAATTCTAAAGCTGGAATTCGTCCCACCCCGGGACGAATTCAGGCCAAAAACTTCAAAAACATCAAAAATTGGACAAAAATGCACTAAAACAGATAATAAATTTGCCCGATGAGAGTGTTGTTGCACTTGACATCCCGGGCATACAAAATAGACGTTGGGGTCACAAATTGTCATTATCCTACTCCCTAAGAAGGCTATCTTAGCCGGACCGCTCCATGGGAAGACGGATTTTTGCCAATTTCAGCTCCAAACAGCGTCGCAAAAAGGGTTAACACCCACCAAAAATAGGTCTAAATGTTGGAAAAATTGCACATGCTTAACGATAAACCATCTAAAGGCACCCTTGCACAAGTCATCTTGGGTCAAGCGACTCGTCGCTTTTCTCACGAAGGTCATTCCCTCATCGATTCGTCGCTTGAGGGGGTAGTCACACTTAGTCACCAATCAACAAACACACACCCAATCAAGGCAATGACATGCATTCAAAGAATCATTGACAAAGACAATTACGCTCCTGCTTGGGGCAGTAAACAAGCAACAATCACAAATTGATCAAACACTTGGCATTTTGTGAATCATGAACACAAGGTTCCCCCGTGGACAAAAGGTTGCGCCCTTTGCCTATTCATGACTGATCAATGTCCAAGCTCAAGTCACACCTCACCAAAATAGGTTAATACTTGAAATTGAGTGCCTTCGCTCGTCAGAAGCAAGGATTCAAGAATGCATGCCCTTTCCATACTTGGGGCATCAAAAGTTGGTTAGGTTACCGAGAAACCCTAATCATTAGTGCTTTGGTTATCTATTTTTGCTTCGCGCTGCGCCATGCACAGCGCATCCCAAAAAGGGGCATCTGTAGACACCAAAACAGCACCAATCCGATTATGTGACTGCAAACACTGATCGCTTTGACACACACACAACCCCAGGGCAGCCCTCGGAGGTTAAACAGTGGTCCTAACCACTTTTATAGCAATTTTGTAAGGTCAAAAGGCAATTTGGCACATTCAGGCACTTTGCTCAGTATTCATCTCACCCAGGGACGAATTCAAACTTGGATTCGTCTTTGGTCAAGACGAATTCCAGGTTTAACGGGGAAAAAGAAGAATGGCGCCAAGTGGCAGCCAAAGACAGTCAATTGATGACTCTTGCTTCGCACGCGCGTGTAGGTGGGCAGATGGGCCGTTAGAGGACTGTCACAAGGGCATTCATGAAAGCCCAAGTCATGGAGGACCTTCCTCTCTCATGAGAAGACATGACCGCCACATGGCACCTATGACCACCACATGGCGCTTATGCATGTCTCTCCAAAGAGACCCCCTGGGTCTATAAAATGGTGGACTTTTCCCACCCAAGACAAGAAGGAGGCATTTTCAAGCAACGAAGTGCTGCCGATTTGATACCACGCCTTTACCCTTTTGATTTGCATTTTCCACATCCTTAATCTCTTTCGCAAGAGAGGTTATTGGGTGGCTATTGGAAGTGTGAATTCGGACCCAAAAACCCGACATTTGGCCACTTTAATCCACCAATTTGCTCGACAACCCTATCCTAAGAGATTTTGGGCCCATCCCAAGTGGATTGGTGCCAAAATCAAGTTCCAACGGTGGGCGGCCCACTTGGGCGCCCCGCACCTTTTGAGTTTCATTCTAATTCGTTTTTTGTCATTTGTTCATCTTTCATTTTATTCTTTGCTGATTAAATAGTTTATGTATTCAATCTCATAATGTTTTGATCAGATTTCATCATGTTCTCGTCGCTTTTGTTGTCCCACTAACTTGCAGGTAGCGACGCCAAATTCTCGTTGATGGAGGTCAAATTGGGAGAATCCGACCATCTGGGTCGTCCCAAAATGCCCCCAATTAGCTAACCCCTCTGTTTCGTAGGTCATTTGGAGATCCCGAGGTGTGACATTTGAGCGGCATCAACTCGGCATTTTAACACAGTCGAATTCGTCCTACCCGAGGACGAATTACAGTCGGATTCGTCCTACCCGAGGACGAATTACAGTAGAATTCGTCCTGACCAGGGACGAATTGCAGTTGAGTGCGAATTGGCCGACTGTTTCGATGGCAGTGGCCTTCTGGTAATGTTTCCTGGTCTCTGTCGAGTTTGCAGGTCATTTAGAGTCATTTTGTCTATCGATTTGGCTAATATTTTACATGCATCTTTCATTAATTTTAGAGAACAAACGTTTCTTATTTGCAGCAGGTGCTACTAACATCTTTGTTGTTTCTTTGATCGCAGGAGGAGCAGCAAAGGTTAAGGACTCATCAACACCAGCGGCGGCAACGTCTTGGCCCGCCCATTTCAAATGTGGGCACGCGGAAGGAGGAACATTAAGTCTTGATTGTAACCAAATTCATTTAACGCTCCTAGCCCCTGAAAAGGGAGGAGGCATCTTTGTAACCGAGATCAAGAGAGTTAAATAAAAGGGCTGTGATTTCTCCATTTTCTTGTATCTCATTTCAATGCGTCTCTTTCATTTCATGCATTCTACATTTCTAGGACTTAAGCGTGTTTGATTTTGAATACATCGCAATTAGTGTTTCCTTCGCTCGAAATCTCGTGCTTTCATATATATATATCTTAAGCAAAATCTCTCCTCTAATCTTTTTCTCCTTCAAGCTTCTTCTTCTTTCTCCAATCATCTTTATTCTCCTTACTCCTTTAATCATCTTCTCTCTTAAAATTTCTTTCTTCCTCATTCAATCTTCTTCCTTATTCTTTCAAATATCTTATGCTTCCTCTAATATTCTTCCTTCAACTTATTTCTTCCTCTAATATTCTTCTTTCTTCAATTTCTCTTGTCTTTAATCTTCTTCTTTTGATTCTAATATTCCTTCTTCCTTCTTCAAACTCTTCTCTTCTCTCTCTCTCTCAAATATTTTCACTCTTCCTTTCTCTCTTCTCTCGAATTGGGTTAGATAGAGTGGCTCTGATACCATCGATAGAAAATGGG
This sequence comes from Wollemia nobilis, assembly GCA_028583015.1. NCBI lineage: Eukaryota > Viridiplantae > Streptophyta > Pinopsida > Araucariales > Araucariaceae > Wollemia > Wollemia nobilis. The sequence goes on from JAQPPZ010017128.1 coordinate 5,279,307, forward strand.
CCCAAAGATGTCATAGGCCCACTTCCCATAATATTAAAATCATTCACAAAGAATCTCTCACAATCACAATATCAATATTGTACAAACTAACACTTTATTCAATTATATTCAAAATATCTCTAAAATACATAGCATGGAGCTTTGTCTCCAATATACAACTATACATAAATATCTTCAATTCTCCTAATTATTGCTCTCCTCAAACTCCCAAGATATGCAACATTTCACATACCTTGCATTAAAACAAAACTCTCATGATTACATGAAATTTCACTTCACATCTTGACACATATCATATGACTCATGACTTCCACACTTGACACCTAACACTTATGACTCTTCACTTGCACACTTGACACTCTTCCTTTCTTTCTTCTCTTGAATTAGGCTAGCTATAGTGGATCTGATACCACTGATAGAAAATGGGCCCAAATATATCATAGGCCCTAAAGAAACACACACTTATACTAAGAGGGGTGGTGAACAGTTTAAGATAAAAAATTTCCTTCCAAAAAATAATTGCAATAATATGAATGTGATAATAAATCAATGCACAAAATCAATACACATAAGAGACAGGATTTTTATGTGGAAACACCCTTTCAAGAGAAAACCACGGTAAAATATTGCTTATATTTTCTTCAATAAAATTCATGGACACCAACCCATAGGAGACACCAATCCCCTTGTAATAGTTCGTGGGCACCAACCTACATGAGGCACAAATCTCCTTGTTACAATTTTGTGGGCACCAACCCACAAGAGACACCAATCTCCTTGTTACAAGTTTGTGGGCACCAACCCATAGGAGACACCAATCTCCTTGTTACAATTTCATGGGCACCAACCCACAGGAGACACCAATCTCCTTGTTACAATTTCATGGGCACCAATCCACAGGAGACACCAATATCCTTATTACAAGTTCGTGGGTACCAACTCACAGGAGACAACAATCTCCTTATTACAAGTTCGTGGGCACCAACCCATGGATACACCAATATCCTTGTTACAAATTCATGGTCACCAACCCACAAGAGACACCAATATCCTTGTTATAATTTCATGGGCACCAAACTACAGATCTGAAGGTACCAACCTTGATCAACAAATAGAGAATGATATACTAGTGTTGGAAGCTTCAAATGGCCAATATGTCCTTCACATTCATTAAGTCTATCACTTCCACATGTCTCACATTTATTACATTTTAAAGGTAGCCCAATTCTAGCACTATATAACTTACTTGCATGTTGAATTGGAGATGCTAATACCTTGCTTTCACTCTTTTATACTTCCACATTATGAAGCACTTCTCAAGCTCTTCAAATTATGAATTTCAACCTTCTATGCTTACTACTTTGTTCTAGGCGCTCAACTTTGTTAACTGGTGCACAATATGTTTCAGCTAGGTGTTGTTATCAGGCCCTTAAGGCTTTGTCCTTTGTTCTTTGGATTTTGAAATCAAGAGCTCACAATTTTTCTTAATAACTCATCTTATGTTTTATCCATTCATCTATCATTATATGAGCTTGTCAAGCCGTTTTCCAAATGATACATGAATAATATCCAAACTTTGTTGCTATTAATTAATCTATAATGCTTTAGATTAATTAAATCAAACCCTATAAAATAAATATCAATGCTCTTTATTCATCCTAATGAATTAAACTTTATGAATTCTCCTTGTAACTCCTACCGTAGAAAAATAAATAAATATTTTCTTAACTTTATTTCCAAACTCCTCCAAAGTGTACGATGCTCTTCTCCCCAATGGCTAGTTTCAATGGTGCCTTCTATTCTCTAGTCGTCTCTTTCCATATGATCATGTGATAACGTAAACTTCTTACCATTCGTTCCTCAAATCCTCTTTGTGCAGACACTTTCTATTCCTCTCTTTGCAAATCCAAGAGTTCTACACTTTAGAAAACACGTACAATTTCACCAGTCCCATGCCATGCACTAGATCTTGCACGAACGACTTAAAGCTATTTCTCGCACATGGTTTCCACTGTTATGAATGCTCTAGCAAGACATATTTGAATGAGCAGGAAAAAAGTACTCTTTGTTGTCTTTAAATAGAAATACTTTGAAGTCATTTTAGTAGTTTATATTGGCTTCCCATTGTACTCAAATTGCTTTTTATTTTGGAAATTCATCACTCTTTCCAATGATCGAATGACCGCGATCCAACCCTCATTAAGTGGTTATGTCTCTTACAGACTAAAATAGATCACTTCACCACTGTGACTACTTCAACTCATATTATTCTTCATCTGATTATGTGCACTCCATTCTTATGATGCCAGTGTTAATGTCTTGTAATGTATGTGCTTGTTTATGGCTAGCTTCATGCTATATGTAACGATTCGACTGCACTCCTTTCGAATGCCAGCTATGTCAAAAAACTTATCTTCCAAGTGATGCATGCTATTGTATCTCAGAGACCTTTGATCTCAATGCTAACATTGTTCAATCTATGCTGCACAAAGTCCAACACAACCATCACTCCCTCACAATAATATGGAGGTCTGCCTCGACTTGTCTTACGCCTTTTGAGAATAAAAAATTAAGAAGACAGTCCTCCTTGTTCAACTTGAATGATTCAACCTTGCTGCTCCAATGCGCACCTCACATATGTTGAAATTTTTTTGCTTCACACTAGTGATCCCATTGTGTCTCTGCGAACTCTGGTCCAAAAATTCTCTTACTCCTCAACGATCTCCTATGCAGGCAGCGATCAGATGACACTCCTCATATCCAAGATATTCGATGAAAACATATTTCAAAATGAACTTTTGGAATTGTATTTATATCAAATATTTCAAGTAATTTATGCCCAAGAATTCGGCCCAAATATTCATATATGCAAACTTTAGCTTTTGGTGCCCAAGAGGTTGGTCCAAATATTCAAACTTTCACTCCATATAATATTTAAATCTTTGATTTAAATATATCAAACTTTTGTATTATATTTGAAACATCACCTTAATATTTAAATATTTAATTTAAATATTAAAGCATACATCTATAATTAAATCACCCCACTAATTTCTATCAACCAAGTCGGCCTTTGACATCAATGACAACTCAATAATTCTAACAATCTCCCCCTTTGTCATTGATGGCAACCCTACAAAGAAAACTGTCCTTTACTGCAATAGGATCACAAGTTGCTCCCCTTGACAAGCTGCTCCCTCTTACTAAAATTACAAGCTGCTCCCCTTACTAAAATTCTCCCCCTTTGACATCAATGGCAAAGGCTTCTCGGGGCTAAAGGATAAGACACTTGACAACACCCCTTACTACTGCTCTTACTGAGACATTCAATGATGAGATGGGAGTGAAACTACTCCCAACTTACTATGCTCCTTTTCTTGTTCCATTTTCTTTTTCCAAACTTTGGAGGGCATATCCTTTTGAACAGTTTGACCATCCTCCTTCTTACTTGATTTTGGAAGTTCAGGGAACACCGTTCTACACCATTTAGCTGTATGCCCAAAATTATTACATTTGTAACAAATGATGTTGTAGTCCATGAGAGGTGCAAATGAATTGAAATTCCTCTTGGTGAAGCCAAAATCATTTTTAGCATGGACCCTACAATGTACAACTTTATGACCAAATTGGTGACATGAAAAGCAATAACCTCGGAAGAAATATTGAAACCTGTCTGATTGCCTTGGAGGATATGGCCGCATGGTTCTCTCATTGTTGTTTCTATGATGGACCTTGTTCCTTGATGATGCTTTGTTTTCTTCCTTCTTGATGCTTCCACTTCTCAACACATCAACATAGGTCTTAGGCTCTTCTTTAATTATTTTCTTTGATGCCTCTGTTCCTTTTGAGCTTGACTCCTCCTTTTGTTTCTTTTGACCTTCTTCAAAACCAAGTCCAATATTTATAATCGAAGATCTTTGTGCTTTGATAATATCATCCAAGATTTATGTGCTTTTCTCAAACCTAATATTTTGATGTAGCTTATCATTAGATTCTTCCACTTCCTTCCTTAGAGAGACAACCTCATGTTCCAGTTTTTCACATTCCAACTCTTTTGCCTTTAACTGCTCAGCCATACCTTCTTCAATTCGCTTTGCCTCTTCAATTTTCACTTTTAAGTCGGTGAGATCTTGTGAAAGCTTTGCCTTTGTCTTCTCATCCTCTTGTACTTGAGTCTTCAATCTTGAGTTCTTCTTTCTAAGCCTTTTCAACTCTTCAAGAGCAAAAACAAGTTCCTCTTCTATGTCAACTATGGCTTCCTCTTCATTTTCTGGATCTTTCTCCTCTTCTTGTTTTTCAACAACAGGAGCATCTTCTTTCACCTCCATGGCCAAAAATAGGATTTCTTCTCTTTCACTATCGGAGAGACTTTCATCACTACTGTTGGAAGAACTGCTTGCTTCCTCAACATAAAGACTCTTCTTGTGCCTTTGAAAGATCTTCTTCTCATGCTTGCTTTGACCATGCCTCTTTTTCTTTTCATGATAAAATTTTCTTTCCTTATTTTTCTTGTATTCCTCTTCTTCTTCACTGCTACTACTTCCAGCTTGTGGGCACTGAGTTGCATAGTGACCAATGTTACCACAATTAAAATATTTCACAGTATGCTTACCTTTGTGTTTTCTTGATCCCTTCTTATTTCTTCGCACAAAGTTAGCTTCTTCTTCGCTGCTCGATTCTTCACTTGAATTTGGTTCCTTATTCTTTGTCTTCTTTGAAGCTTTAAATGTGGCCTCCCATTTGGATGTTTGATATTTTTTAGTCCTCATCTCATAGGCTATAAGAATTTCATGTAGCTCATCCATGCTTAAGGTTTTAAGATCCTTCATTTCTTCAATCATCGAGACCTTTGCATCAAACCTCATGGGAAGTGACCTTAATATTTTTTGAACAATCTTAGAGTCATCAATACTTTCTCCAAGTCCATGAATGGTGTTGACAATTTCATCAACGTGGAGTAGATATTTGGCAATATCTTCCTCATATTTCATCTTTAAGTCTTCAAACTTCCTCCTGTGGGTTTGAAGTTTTGCCATTTTAACCTTGTCATCTCCTTCATATGTTCTTTGTAACTTGTCCCATAATTCTTTTGTTGTGGTGCATTGCATGACTTTCACAAACTCTGATTCACATAACCCACTTAATATTGCATTCATTGCCTTGGCATTATTTTCAAATGGTTTCTTGCCATATTTATCCATGGGAGGGGTTGTAGGTGGTGTGAACCCATCCACGATGGATTGCCATATATCATAGCCATGTGCCATCAAATAGGTTTGCATCCTCACACTCCAGAAAGCATAGTTAGTCCCATCGAACAATGGAGCCCTACTTGATGAAAAACCTTCTTGGTAAGCCATGTGTGTTCTTGTAAGATCTTCCTTCAAGCGGTTAGGCTTTCATGAAGGAACCTGCTCTGATACCAATTGAAGAAACACACGCTTATACTGAGAGGGGGTGAACAGTATAAGATAAAAATTTTCTTTCCAAACAATAACTGCAATAATATGAATGCAATAATAAATCAATGCACAAAATCCATACACATAAGAGATAAGAGTTTTACGTGGAAACACCCTTTCGAGAGAAAACCATGGAAAAATATTGCTTATATTTTCTTCAATAAAATTTATGGGCACCAACCCACAGGAGACACCAATCCCCTTATACAAGTTCGTGGGCACCAACCCACAAGAGACACCAATCTCCTTATTACAAGTTTGTGGGCACCAACCCACAAGAGACACCAATCTCCTTGTTACAAGTTCATGGGCACCAACCCATAGGAGACACCAATATCCTTGTTACAAGTTCATGGGCACCAACCCATAGGAGACACCAATCTCCTTGTTACAAGTTCATGGGCACCAACCCACAGGAGACACCAATCTCCTTGTTACAATTTCATGGGCACCAACCCATAGGAGACACCAATCTCCTTGTTACAAGTTCATGGGCACCAACCCACAGGAGACACCAATCTCCTTGTTACAAGTTCATGGGCACCAACCCATAAATCTAAAGGCACCAACCTTGATCAACAAATAGAGAATGATATACTGGTGTTGGAAGCTTCAAATGGCCAAAATGTCCTTCACATTCATTAAGTCTATCACTTCCACATGTCTCACATTTATTACATTTTAAAGGTATCCCAAGTCTAGCACTAGATAACTTACTTGCGTGTTGAATTGGAGATGCTAATACCTTGCTTTCACTCTTTTATACTTCCACGTTATGAAGCACTTCTCAAGCTCTTCAAATTCTGAATTTCAACCTTCTATGCTTGCTGCTTTGTTCTAGGTGCTCAACTTTGTTAACTGGTGCACAATATGCTTCAGCTAAGTGTTGTTATCAGGCCCTTAAGGCTTTGTCCTTTGTTCTTTGGATTTCAAATTCAAGAGCTCATAATTCTACTTAATAACTCCTCTCAGGTCTACTCCATTCATCTATCCTTATATGAGCTTGTCAGGCCCTTTGCCAAATGATACATGAATAATATCCAAGCTTTGTTGCTATTAATTAATCTATAATGCTTTAGATTAATTAAATCAAACCTTATAAAATAAATATCAATGCTCCTTATTCCTCCTAATGAATTAAAATTTATGACTTCTCCTTATAACTCCTACCATAGAAAAACAAATAAATATTATCTTAAATTTACCTCCAAACTCCTCCAAAGTGTACGATGCTCTTCTCCCAAATGGCTAGTTTTGATGGTTCCTTCTAATCTTTGGTTGTCTCTTTTTTGTATGATCATGCGATAACATAAACTCCTTAACATTTTTTACTCAAATCCTCTATGCAGGCACTTTATGTTCCTCTCTTTGTGAACCTAAGAGTTATGCACTTTAGAACATGCGTACACTTTCACCGGTCCCACGCCATGCATTGGATCTCACAAGCATTACTTAAATCTCTTTCTCACGCATGGTTTCCACTACTATGAATGCTCCAGCAAGACATCTTCGAATGAGCAAGAAACGAGTGCTCTTTATCGCCTTCAAACGGAAATACTTCGAAGTCATCTCAGTAGTCTAGATTGGCTTCCCATTGTACTCGATTTACTTTCTATTTTGGAAAGTAGTCACCCTTTCCAATGATCGAATGACCCACGATCCAATCCTCATCAAGTGGATATGTCTCTTACAGATTGAAATAGATCACTTCGCCACTATGACTACTTCAGCTCATGTTTTCTTTGTCTGATTATGCGCACTCCATTCTTATGATGTCAGTGTCAATGTCTTGTAACATATGAGATTATTTATGGCTAGCTTCGTGCTATATGTAACAATTCATCTGCACTCCTTACGAATGCTAGCTATGCCAGAAAACTTATCTTCCAAGCAGTGTGTGCTCTCATATCTCAAATACCTTCAATATCAATGCTAACCTTGTTCAATTTGTGCTGCACGAAGTCCAACACAACCACCACTCCTCACAAAAATACGAAGGTCTGCCTCGACTTGTCTTGCGTCTTCCGAGAACAAAAGATGAAGAAGATGACCCTCCTTGTTCAACTCGAGTAAGTCAACCCTATTGCTCCAATGCGCACCTCACATATGTTGAAAATGTTTTCTCCACACTAGTGATCTCGTTGTGTCTTTGCAAACTATGGTTCAGAAATTTTCTTACTCCTCAACGATCTCCTATGCGGCCAACTATCATATGATGCTCCTCATCTCCAAGATATTCTATGAAAACATAATTCAAAAAGAAATTTTGGAAGTGTATTTATATCAAATATTTCAAGATACTTTATGCCCAAGAGGTCGGCCCAAATATTCATATATGTAAACTTTAGATTTTGGCACCCAGGAGGTTGGTCCAAATATTCAAACATTCACTCCATATAATATTTAAATATTTTGTCCCTTTCCTGGTGCTTTCAGTGGCGTAAAAGGTTTAAAATGATTGTGGCATGGTGGTTATAGGGGCGGACTGCACGAAGATCTGTGTGGCGGCTTCGGCGGACAATGCAGAATACTATGGCGGCCATAAAAAGCTAGATAGCCTGCCCGGATTCGTGGCGGCTACCGATTCCACCATGTAAATTCAAAATATATATATATATATATATATATATATATTTAAATATTTGATTTAAATATATTAAACTTTTGTATTATATTTGAAACATCACCTTAATATTTAAATATTTAATTTAAATATTAAAGCACACATCTATAATTAAATCACCCCACTGATTTCTATCAACCAAGTCGACCTTTGACATCATGACAACTCAATAATTCTAACAGGTCCAATTCCCATAATAATAAAATCATTCACAAAGAATATCTCACAATCACAATATCAATATTGTACAAATTAACACTTTGTTCAAATATATTCAAAATATTTCTAAAATACATAGCATGGAGCTTTATCTCCAATATACAACTATACATAAAACTCTTCAATTCTCCTAATTATTGCTCCCCTCAAACTCCCAAGAGATGCAACCTTTCACATACCTCACATTAGAACAAAACTCTTATGATTACATAACATCCCACTTCACATCTTGACACATATCATATGACTCTTCACTTCCACACTTGACACCTAACACTTATGACTCTTCACTTGCACACTTGACACATTTCACACTTAATTATAAGACACTTAAATACTCTTCACACTTTGACACATATTTTAAACAAATATTTAACACACTCCCTAAACTAAATATTTACAATAGTACCCTATGGTACTTCATGATACTCAATGGTACCAAATAATGTAATATTTGCTAACATTTATAGACAAAATAAGGGAACTTTTTCTTCTTCAAATTTTAAAAAATTTGCTTCAAAATTATTGCTTAGGGTCCTTCTGCATTGATAGTGCATCCTCTTGAGGTCTCTAGCTCTAGTACCAATTGAGGTGAAATATTTTTTCCCATTCTAGAAATATGTAGTGATTGGACATAGAGATATCTTGTCATTAATGCTTGGTCATGTTCTTGGCAACTCTTCGACAAGTTTCATGATGATGTCTTTAATGTTGTGCTTTCTTGTAGAGAGATGATTGTACATCATGGGAGATTGAACACTTGGGCATAATGCTCGGGGTCCTAGGTTGTGACCCTAGCTTGGGGGGGCAGTTTCCCTCCATGCGAGGTTTAGGGTAGGAGATCTCGAAGCAAAATTGGAATCCTAAAATATTAGGTTTTGGATGGTATCGATTCGCTTAGGTTTCAGTGGTTGTCCCCTTTGTGCTCTTCCTCTGTCTGGTTGGCATTCCTTGTAGCCAATTTTTCCTTCATTCTCATCCAATGTTTTAGTTGTCATCGCTAGCCCATGGCTACTAGAATTTTGGATGCACCTAGGTCCTTCCTTCTCCTGGTTCTATCTACTCTATACACCATTACCTTGGGCTATCAAAACTTTGGTTTAGTTATTTTGTTGTCAACTTTTGAACCCAAGGGGTTCAATAATCAGGACTTTTGTATCTACCTTTTCCTGCACTCTTCTTCGGAATCTAGTTCTCTTTTCCTACACTCTTCTTCAAAATCTAGTTTCATTGGTTTTTCCTTGGCTCTCTTTCAGACTTCAAGTATCCAGCCTTCCACTATTCCTCCTTTCTTGAAAATTTACGAAGGCTATACTCCTGCCAAGTGTAGTGAGAATTCACTACATTAACACATATTAGATAAAATCATTGTTCCATATAACTTATAATAACATTAACAATTATCTTATTTTTTATACATTAAACCTTGGTACAGAAGGACCGAGACCCCTCATAAAATCTCAAGCTTTACCCTAATATTTGTGGGACCCCTTTCAAAACCCATATTTTACCCTAAAATTTTAGTCCAAAAAGATCAATTGATAATAACCAAGTGTTTGTTGATAGATTACCTCAATTCCCTAAGAGATTACAAATTTTATTAACTTCATCTTTTAATTTATATTATTTAAAATTAAAATATATAAAACTTAATTCTAATTTTAAAATTTATATAATTATTAAATGAAACCACTTTATAATTTATTACATTTAATATTTATAATTTTATCATAAAAATATTTTTTCCTTTTTAGTTATTTAAAATTAATTCAAACGTATAAATCCCTTCAAACATATAAATCCCTATTCAATTAAAACATTAATAAAAAATACTTAATAGTTTATACGAATGCACTAAGCACTTATGACTTTATATCAACATGTAAATATGAAACCTTAGAGACTTATATGTAAGCCAAATACCTTCACCTTGAATCATTTTAATAATAATGGTGTCGAAACTTAACTTTTCTTTTAACCAAATATATATATATATATATATATATATATATATATATATATATATATAATAGTTTTAGTGGATTGGTAAGTGCTTGTTTGACCAAACACTTATCAAGAAAAGATTTGGGTTTGAACTTTAGGATGCTAATTTGGAGTAGTAGTTTCCTTTGAGTTCACATCAAATCAATAACAATGATACGAACCCTAAGCAACCGATGATCTTCCTCTAACATCATCTCAACAACAACGAGACAAATAAACTTATTGAGTGCAACCCATGTAGTTTGAACCTACGCTTGCCAGTTACTAAAAATAGTGTGACTGTAACCAACACCCCTATGTATCATATATATATATATATATATATATATATATATATATATATATATATATATATATATATATATATATATATATATAAACCATAGATATATTTTTTATATACTTAAAGGAATTGATAACATCCACACTCCAAAACAAATCCAAAACAAATAGGGAGTATGACCCACCCGGGAACATCTTACAATGGTAAGTTGGAACTGTAGAGGTTTCCCTTGGAGAAGAGGACCCAGGTTAGGGCCCATTGCTAGAGACAAAGATATAATCATATTGACAGAAACACATGAACACGATGGATGTAGGACTCCAGAATTTGTGGGATACAAAAAAATAGCAATATGGAATAAAGTAGTAGAAAATGGCAAAGGGCATGGGGGTATTATGGTTTTAATAAAAGAGGAATGGGATAGGGTCATTAAAATTGAAAAACAAGATGAAAACAAATAGTACATCTAGATAAAGATCCTAGAAAATAATTCAGTTATTAGCATAGCATAATGTTATTTTGCTCCCAAGAATTCTAAATTCTATAAGAAACATGACCTTAACAGAGAAGACCCATACTCCTCCCTAAAAAGAGATATTTCAATATACAGTAAGTTGGGGGAGATTATATTAATTGGATATTTCAATGCAAGGACAACAAATAAACAAGCTAAAATTCTAGAAGGTAACAAAGATATTGAGATTAGTCCTCTTTGGATGCTAGAAGAGGAAAATCAACAATGGACCAGGACTTCAGAAGATGAGCATGGGGCTATCACGCAATATAGAGAAGAGTTGTTAGGTCTTTGTAGCATATACAATTTGATTATTTGCAATGGGATGAACAAATGGAAAAATTCAGAAAAGTATACATGCAAAACATATAAGGGACAAAGTGTAATAGACAATGTAATATGCTCACAGAATTACATACCAAAAATAGAGGAGCTAGAAGTGGAAGATTCTCCAGTGGAACTTAAGTCAGATCATAACCCAATTGTTATGAAACTTCGAATGCATGGAGACAAACCAAGGGAAAAACACTTGCAAGGCAATCAAAATAAATATCCTCACAAGGGAAACATTCTCTTAACAGATGAAAATCGACAAAATTTTAGAGCAACATTAAATAACAAGTTACAAGAAATGGAAGAACTACATCGTAGTAGTAGAGATTGCAATAAGAGTGAATGGTTAATGCATGTTATTCAAAAAGCTCTAAACAAATGCAAGAGAGCTAAACCTAAAAAGAAAGAAAGGAATAGCTTCCCAACCAACCCATGGTTTGATGAAGATTGTAAAAAAATGTGAATATTACTAAAGGAACCAATGGGTAAAACAAGAGCAAACAAAAAAGCATATGAGAAACTGGTAAGGGCAAAAAAAGAAGAATACATTAGAACAAGGAGGAAAAAATTGATTTACTTAGGGAAGCATGAACCAAAGAAATTTTGGAAGGAACTAAGCGTGAAAAGGATGCAAACTGAAAATAAAATAACAGTTAATCAGTGGTTGGAGTATTCAAAACAACTGTATCAGCATAGTAACCAACAAGAGACACCCCCTACTATCATTGTCAAGAAAGAACTTTTCACAATTGAAGACATTATTCAAGGGATAAAAAAGTTAGCAACTGGTAAAGCCCGTGAAATAGACAATATTCAAGTAGAGCATATAAAATGGGGGGTAGATATCTTGGCACCACAAATCAAAGAAATTTTCAATGAGGTCATACAAAATGGCTTCCCTACCGAGTGGACAACTAGCTTGACCATTCCTTTGTTTAAAAGTGGAGATGTAAATAATCTCTCAAACTATCATGATCAACCCTCTCTTTGCAAAGTTGTTTGGGAGTATGATAGAGCGTAGGATCAACATATGAGCAGAAGAAAAGGGAAAGAGAGCAAAGGGGCAAGCAGGTTTTAGGCCCAAACACTCAACTATTAATCACTGTATCACGCTCAGACACATAGTGGAAAAAATATGGGACAAAAAGAGGAGGCTTTTTGTTGTTTTGTAGACTTCAAAAAGGCATTTGACACAGTACCAAGGAAAAAATTATGGAGCAGAATGGAAGAGCTAGAGGTTCCAATTCACTACAGGGCAGCAGTTCACAGACTATATGAGCATGTAAAGGCTAGAATCAGAACACAAGAAGGGTTATCTAAATGTTTTGGTAGTGACATAGGTGTCAAACAAGGTTGCCCTCTATCTCCGACCTTATTTGGGTTGTACATTGACAAGTTAGAAGAATGGATAAACAAATTTGGGGGAGAGGGTGTGCATTTAACCAAATATGTGGTAAAACTCCTCATGTATGCAGATGATGTAATTCTTGTGGCCAAAACAACCAAAGATCTAGAAGATCACCTTCAAGCTCTAGAACTCTTTTGTAAAGAAGTTGGGATGCAGGTGAACACGAGCAAAACAAAAATTATGATTTTTTCAAGCAAAAAGAAGAAGCAACAACTCAAATTTCAGTTTGCAAGAGAACCGCTTGATGTAGTAGTAGAATACAAATACTCGGGCATAGACTTTCATGACAAACTTAATTGGAATACATGTAGGATGAAAAGAACTCAAAGTGGTCGGAGAGCACTATATGCACTTCAAAACATGTGTAGGAATGCCGAGTTATGGGACTGGAAGACGACCAAGGTCTTATTTGGCCTACTTGTTACACCGGTTCTGTTGTATGGTTGCGAGGTGTGGGCTAGTGGCACAAAAAATGCAAAATGGAGGCAAATAGAAAGTATTCAAAAATATCTAATCACAAACTTTCTCAAAATTAAGGCCACAACCCCTTATGAAATTATTCTAGCTAAAACTGGAATGTTCCCTTTAGAAGCAATTGCTATGACCAAGTCGTTATGTTACTTGAAAAAAACAGAAAACATGACAAATGATAGATGGCCTAGGGCAGCTAGGGACGAAGAGTTGCATAGGCAAAAGAATACATGGATGAAAAAAATCAGAAATGGATGAAACGTTGGGAAATCAACATAAATGAATGCCCAAATGTCAACAAAGACATAAAAAATTATGTGAATGAAAAGTTCAGAAGTGGAATGTGGAAAAATGCAAGCAAGAAAAGACAATATTATATTGCAAATTTTAACCCAACGTATGACCACAAGGAAAAATCGTATATAGGTGCTGAAATCAAGTGGAAGGAAAAAATACTCATTGCTCAGATAAGGACTAGCTCTCATAGGCTTAGATGTGAAACAGGGATATGGACAACACCCAAAGAACAATGGGAAGAAAGGATATGTACTCTATGTAGCACAGGAGCAGTAGAGACAGAGGAACACTTCATCTATAAATGCCCGAGTTTTTCAGATATCCATGACAAATACAAAGAAACACTTGGAAACGAGTTTATGGCATATTTATTTGAAGACAATAAAATAAAAAAAGTTGGGGAATTGCTAACACAAATCAGTAGGAGAAGGAACAACCTTCTCAAAGATATTAAAGATCATATGATATGATTTGAGTAATTGTACTTCCATATTTGAGGTCCCATAGACCATATTTGGGTCTCACTGGACGTAATTAAAATCTTTCATTTCATTTCACTCCTTTTTTACTATCAAACTTTTATTATTTATACACAAGGGAATTGGTAACATCCAGTCCTATTTTACAACCAAGTTTTTATTATTTATACATAAGGGAATTGGTAACATCCACAGTCCTTTTTACGACCAAGCTTTTATTATTTATACATAAGAGATTGGTAATATCCACGGTTCTTTTGTACTACTAAGCTTTTATTATTTATATATAAGAGAATTGGTAACATCAACAGTCCTTTTGTACTACCAAGCTTTTATTATTTATACATAGGAGAATTGGTAACATCCACATTCCTTTTGTACTACAAAACTTATAATGTTGGGGATGCCCCCTATAACCCCTATTCCACGTCGTTGTTGTTAACCCAGCATGAAGTGGACCACAAATAGCTTGAGATTGGTACGGGGCTGAGGCGTACTCCACTGATTCAGGTCAGGTCAGACCACTACCTTTACAAACAAACATACCCCAAGATTTGAACCTAAATCTCTTCTTAACATACACCAAAACTTATCAATCCAACTAACCTCTAAAAACAAGAAGATAGATATTAAATAGGGATGAAGATGAAGAATTCTGGCATCTAATGCCATAAACTCCTATCTTCTTTTTACCATTTCATCTGAAGAATTCGCAGTGTACTGGAATATTTGGGATGGCGAATCTGGTTGACAATGACGCGGCTGAGGTACGCTGATCGGTTTGAACTTGTCTACATAGTACGTATCCCTATCCTTAAAGGAACCCCCCTCATTTCATTTAAAGCATACCACACCTACACACGGCTCTCACGGATACAACAAAAGAAGGCTCTATCATGCTGGTAATGCTTTGGCAGTGATAGGACGTGGACGTCTAGTAACAGCCACGTTCGTACGTGGGCCCTTGGCCAGTCTCGTGCTGGCGTGTCATCGGGAGCAGACCGGAAATTCTCACGTTCGTACGCAGGCCCTTGGCCAGTCTCGTGCCGGCGTGTCATCGGGAGCAGACCGGAAATTCTGCACGAAATCACATGCAAATGCCAGCTGGAAAAGTGGACCCACCAGGTAAGGAGGAGCATTCAAAATTCTGCCCCAAATCTGGCGGACCATGACTATATAATATATTTTCTTGGTGGCATTCCGCGTGGCGCAACGCACGCGTGTTCAAAGATTTTAAATATGTTCAGAAAGGAATAAAGGATATAAACGAACCCGGCAAGGACGCCTCGGTGGCTTTCATAAAAATGGAAAACCCACCCACGCGAGGACGGCTCTTCGATGTTGATGTTCCAACCGTCACCCTATTGTAGACTTTCATATAAAAGAATCTTTCTTTAAACTCTCAACTAAAAAAATAGTAAGGTTTTGGAGAGTTCTAGTTACTAAATATTCGTCTCACAAATATTTTTGATTGTTTTCAATTTTCATTTCTCAAATTTATGGAGTATGGGTTATATTTAGATTGATTTTCTTTTTTTAAGGAAAGTAGGTAGCATTATTGGATGTTGCTTTTATAAATTTTAGTTTGATGGATAAAATGAAGTTAATGGGATCTTGACCCTCCAAGGCATTCGATGGATAAGATAAAGTTAATGGGATTTGGACCCTCCAAGACATCAAACTAGAGCAACAAACCAGAAAACACTTGGTCGCTACCATCCAACCTATATCCCCTTCTGAATATGCCATGATTTGAATCTTGGACCTCCCCAAAGAGAGGCCAAAGTTCTAATCATTACGTTGTCTTAGGTGGACATTTTTTGATAGATTTCAAAAGATTTCAAGATGTGTTGGTTTGAATTCTTTTGATATATTTTAAACCAACTCATCCTCTCGTGTAAAAATCGATAAATAAAACTTTTGAAGCATTTTTTTTAAGTTCATCTACAATTTGTTTGAGTTGCTCTCTTTTAAGTGTTGGAGTATACTACATTATTTGATACATGCTAATGTACCCCCATGGTACCTTCATGGTACACCTTGTAAATATTAGACTAGGGTTGAGTCTTAGATTAGAGTGTGAGTAATATTTTATGTAATGTAATAATGTGCAGGAAATGCACAAGTGTAATGTGAGTATATGTGCACAAGTGTCTTATGTGTAAGTGTGCACAAGTGTCTTTAGATTAGAGTGTGCTAAGTGAAGAGTCATGTCTAGGTGTGCATACAAGATAGAGTCATATGTATGCAAGTGTCAAGTAGAGAAGCCAAGAGTCATGAGACTTGGCATAAGGAAATGAATAGTCAAGTAACCAAAGAGTCACTCTACAATAGCTATATATTACTCCATGAAGGAACATAACGAATATAGCAAACATAGCAATTATAGCGAGCATAGTGAGCATAGAGAAGCAGTTATCAATATCATTGTAAAGAATCAAGTACTATATTATGTAAGAGGAAAAATGAGTAATAAAGTTTGTATACATTTGAGCAACTAATATTGTAAGTTGTGCTACATGCTTTGTACACATATGATATAGGCTATTTACATTCATAGTTTATGCACATTAATGAATGTTAGTTGATATATTATAAGCCTTGATTTACATATTAGTTTGCTCATATTTATTTTTCTTACATTATTATTTTGATCTTACTATATTGTGGCTATCATATATTTGATCCTGTGAAATTTATCCTATGAGTTTACATTAATATTAAGGCTTCAAAACCATCAGTGGTTGCACAACTTTAGCAAGAAGTTTCTTGCATAGGTCAAATTTGTTTAGTTGCATATAAAATTGATTTTGTTTAGTTTGATAAAATTAATTGAGTCTGTCTATTTTAAAGGGAGATAGACTTGGACTCTATTGTAAGATCAAAGTAAGCAAGGACTCATCTACATGATCTTTCCACAGTTATAACCAATGAAGACAAGGACTCAACTATTGGGGCAAATCAACTTGAAGACAATTGATCATTATAGGGAAATAGCCAACCATTGATATCAGAATAGTTTTCAGGGACATATAGTCATTGACAACATATTTCTTTCAACTTAGGAGGAAGTTGAAGGATTCGGTACAATTGTCATTCTGATTTTGATTGAGGCATCAGGGAAATATGAGTCACCTTGACACTATTTGGAGTTCTTAGGTGCGACCTAAGAAAGAGTTGTAGCAGAGATTGATCATTAGAAAAGTGAGAAGCTTTCTAAAATAGATAGAGAAGAATTTCATCTTCTAAATGCAAGAAGGAAAAAACCTTTCATCAAGTAGATATTGATTTAAGTTGTAGAATAAAGTAGATTCAGGTCTTGAAGATAAATCTTGACATTGATATAGAGGATACAAGTCTTAAAGAGGGACCTTGATAGAGATAGATAGATTGAGGTTACCTATTCTGAAACTCTATTCAAAATAGAGGCAGTCTATGAAAAGAATCAGGTCTAGAAGATATACCTTGACACACGATTCAGGTTATAAACCTTGACACTATGGTTTGATAAAGAAGTCATTATATAGAAGAAAAATAAAACTAGAGAGATGAAGAAGATCATCATGAAGAAGCTTTAGATTGTAGAAGTAAATTATAGCAAGTTAGCAAGCGATCATTTGAAGACAAATACACCCAAGGATCAAGGTTAAACTATCAAAGTGCAATTAGAAGGTTAAAGTCTCAGGGTACAACTAAAAACATCCAAAAGAGTGCAGTCAAAGGAGAGTTTCAGGGCAACATCATTATGCCTATGTCAAAGTGTAAGAATAAAGTGCAACATCCATTGCCAATGTATCCATGACCACCATCTGAAATGAAAGAAGAAAAAAATAGCATAAGCATAGTTGTCAAGCAACAATACATAGTATGTCAACCAACAATAAGAAAATAAAGTGCAGTAAAAATGTAGCTTTGCCAAGCCATTGCTAGGAGTCGTTATTGTAGGAGAGAACACCAAGAGTTGATCCAATGTTGTAGGAGAGAACACCAAGAGCCAAGTTGTTGTTACAAGATAGAACACCAAGAGCCAAGTCACTATTGCAGGAGAGAACACCAAGAGCCAAGTTGTTGTCAGAAGAGAGAACACCAAGAGTCAAGCCATTATTTCAAGAGAGAACACCTGAGCATTGTTGGAAGGAGAAGACTCATTGTTGTAGAAGGTGAACTCCAAGAGTCATTGTTGAAAGGATGTGAGTTGTAGCCAATCCTATGTAGGAAGAAGGAAACGTCTAAAGCCAACGTCAAAAGTTATTTTAAAGTTTTTCAAACGTGATGCCAAATGGAGGATGAATGATTGGTAGAATGCATCATTGATAGAAGGCAGTAAAATGTTCATTAAGGGAGATAGAAACTCAATGCATAACCACATGGTATCATCATCTGAAGGAACGTTGATTTAACATTTTGCCTACCCAAAAAATGAAACACCAATCTAAAGGAGCATTGCATTCAAAAGAACGTTGAGACAATCAAACGTTTTGCCTGCCCTCTGAAGGAGCGTTACAAAGAACTAATTAAAATTTTGCTCGCACACGTGAAAAAATATAACAAAAGGTATTCGAAGCATTCGTAGCATTCAAGGGAGTCAAGGCCGGCATTCTATGTTTATGAAGGTAATTTCATTTTTTAGGGTTTCCAGGATAAATTCAAGGAGTTGTAAGGTTTGAACAAATAGATTAATGCTTTATTAGGTTTTGATAAATTTAAGGAGTGATAAGGTTTGAATAATATATTGCTTTATTAGGTTTTTTGATATAGTAAAGTAAATTTAAGGAGTAATAAGGTTTAATCTAATATATGGAGTGATAAGTAGGAATTATCAAGTTTTATTTAATAGGAATTTTTTAGATTTGTTTTATTAATTTTTGAATTAATAGATTATTTGTAAAATTTATCAAGTTGGGAGTCAAAAGGTATTCAACCTCAAACTTAGAAAAATTAATTTTGCAAAATTCTTATTTTCTTAGTTTCTAATATTTGGGAGACAAGGATTTCTACTTCATAGGATTTAATTTAGAAACTTTAAGGAAACATTAGGGGTACAAAAATGGATAACAATATGGATTTCATGATACAAAAAGAAAAAGTAAATGTCATAAAATTTGGGATAAAAAATTTGCTTGCAAAATCTAAAGGAAAAATAGATTTGGTCTCAAAATTAATCTATAGTGAAGCCATAGATAAAATTTTTGAAATATTTGAGTACTATTTACATGCAATAATTGTTGAAGCAATTGATGATGGAAAAGAAAGTATTATGATACCTTTAGATATTGGTAGCATAATGTATATGGCATTGCTTACACTCAAGTTTCATAAATAAGAGAATATGAAACAAAAGGAGTTGATTGAATCTCTTAAGAAGAAATAAAAAATAGATGAATCATTTTTGGAAAATATATTTCATTCTTCTTGTAATATTGATATTCCAAGTTCATCTAACTCAGGATTCTATTATGATGCTTTAAGTGAGTGCTTAGAAGTCTCTATATAGGAAAATAAAGAGTCATATGATTCTAAGGACAAAGGCAAAGGAAATATTCTTATGCAAGAATCTGAAGACAATGAGAAAGTACAAGAAACTTGTAATCTTGAAGCTACAAAGACTGAAGAATATAAAGTTGAATCCAAGGACAAGGAACCTGATCAAGATAAAGTCCACATGCATTGTAAAGTCACTTGAATAATGAATACTGTGATTGAAGACTAAAGTCTTCAATAACCACATAATGTAATATAGAGGGGTGTTTGAGTATATTACATTATTTGGTACATACAAATGTACCCCCATGGTACCTTCATGGTATACCTTATAAATATCAGACTAGGGTTGAGTGTTAGATTAGAGTGTAAGAAATATTTCAGGTAATGTAATAATGTGCAGGAAATGTACAAGTGTAATTTGAGTATAAGTGCACAAGTGTCTTATGTGTAAGTGTACACAAGTATCTTTATATTAGAGTTTGTTAAGTGAAGAGTCATGTCTAGGTGTGCATACAAGATAGAGTCATGTGTATGCAAAAGTCAAGTAGAGAAGCCAAGAATCATGAGATTTGGTATAAGGAAATGAATAATCAAGTAACCAAAGAGTCACTCTACAATGACTATATATTACTCCATGAAGGAACATAACAAATATAGCGAACATATCATAGTCAGCATAGAGAAGCGATTATCAATATCAATGTAAAGAGTCAAGTACTATATTCTGCAAGAGGAAAAATGAGTAATAAATTTTGTATACATTTGAGCAACTAATATTGTAAGTTGTGTTACATGCTTTGTACATGTATGATATAGGATATTTACATTCATAGTTTCTCCACATTAATGAATGTTAGTTGATATATTATAAGCCTTGATTTACATATTAGTTTGCTCATATTTATTTTGCTTACATCATTAATTTTATCTTACTATATTGTGGTTATCATATATTTGATCTTGTGAAATTTATCCTGTGAGTTTACATTAATATTAAGGCTTCAAAATCCATCAGTGGTATCAAAGATATAACTAGAAGTTTCTTGTATAGGTCAAATTTATTTAGATACATATAAAATTGATTTTATCTAGTTTGATAAAATTGATTGAGTCTATCTACTTTAAAGGGAGATAGACCTAGAATCTATTGTAATATCAAAGTAAGAAAAAAGGCTAGTATTTCCATAGTTGTAGGAACAACTAGTGAAGACTAGGACTTAGCTATAGAGTCTTTCCATGGTTGTAGAATAACTAGTGAAGACTAGGACTTATTTATAGGGTCTTTCCATGGTTATAACCAATGAAGACAATAAATCAACTATGAGTCGCATAACAACTTGAAGATAGTTGATCATTTTAGGAAAATATCCAACCATTGAAATTAGAAGAGTTTTTAGGGACATAGATAATCTTGACAAATGATTTATTTCAACTCAGGAGAAAGTTGAAGGATTTAGTATAATGAAGTCATTCTGATTTTGATTGAGAAATCAGGGAAATCTGAGTCACCTTGATACTATTTGGAGTTCTTAGGTGTGACCTAAGACAAAGCTGGAGCAGATATTTGTTGTTAAAAAAGTGAGAAGCTTCATACAATAGATAAAGAAGAATTTCATATTCTAAATGCAAGAAGGCATAAAGATTTTATCAAGTAGATATTTATTTAAGTTGTAGAATAAAATAGATTCAGGTCTTGAAGATAGACCTTGACATTGATATAGAGGATACAAGTCTTAAAGAGAGACCTTGATAGAAATATATAAATCGAGTTTACCTATTTTGGAACTATATTCAAAATAGATGCGATCTATGAAAAGACTCAGGTCTAGAAGATAAACCTTGACATAAGATTCATGTTATAAACCTTGACATTATGGTTTGATAAGATCAATCATTATATAGAAGAAAAAGATAGCTAGAGAGATGGATAAGAGCATCATGAAGAAGCCCTAGATTGTATAAGGAAATTACAATAAGTCAACAAGTGATAATTTGAAGTCAAATACACCCAAGGATCGAAGTTAAAGTCTCAAAGTGCAATTAGAAGGTTGAAGTACAAGGGTGCAACTAAAAGCATCCAAAAGAGTATGACCAAAGGAGAGTTTTAGGGTAGCATCATTCTGTCCACTTCAAAGTGCAAGAAGAAATCACAACATCCATTGCCAATGTATTCATGACTGCCATCTGATCTAAAATAAGAAAATATAGCATAAGCATAATTATCAAGCAATGATACATAGTACATAAACCAACAATAAGAAAAAAAGTGCAGTAAAATATAGCTTTGATAATCCATTGCTAGGAGTCGTTGTTGCAGGAGAGAACACCAAGAGTCGAGTTGCTATTGTAGGAGAGAACACCAAGAGCCGAGTCACTATTGCAAGAGAGAAAACCAAGAGCCAAGCCACTATTATAGGATAGAACACCAAAAGCCAAGTTGTTATTGCAAGAGAGAACACCAAGAGTCGAGTCGTTGTTGTAAGAGAGAACACTCAAGCATTATTAGAAGGATAAGAGTCACTATTGTAGAAGGTGAACTCTAAGAGTCATTGTTGGAAGGAGAATAGTTGCAACCAAGCCTACATGGGAAGAAGGAAACGTCTAAAGCCAACGCAAAAAGCCATTTCAAAGTTTTTCAAATGTGATGCCAAATGGAGGATGAATGATTGGTAGAATACATCGTTGATAGAAGGTAGTGAAACATTCATTAAGGGATATGGAAACTCAATGCATAACCACATGACATCGTCATTCAAAGGAACGTTGATTCAAACGCTCTACTTGCCCAAAAATGAAATGCCCATCTAAAGGAGAATTGCATTCGAAAGAACATTGAGACAATCAAATGTTATGCATTTCCTATAAAGGAGAATTACAAAGAATTAATTAAAATTCTACCCGCACATGTGAAGAAACATAACAAAAGGTATTTGAAGCATTCACAACGTTCAAGGGAGTCAAGGCACACATTCTATGTTTATGATGGTAATTTCAATTTTTAGGGTTTCCAAGATAAATTCAAGGAGTTATAAGGTTTGAACAAATAAATTAATGCTTTATTAGGTTTTGATAAATTTAAAGAGTGATAAGGTTTAAATAATTTGTTGCTTTATTAGGTTCTTTGATAAAGTAAAGTAAAGTTAAGGAGTAATAAGGTTTAATATAATATATGGAGTGATAAGTAGGAATAATCAAGGTTTCTTTAATAGTAAGTTTTTAGATTTGTTTTATTAATTTTGAATAAATATATTATATGCAAAATTTAAAAAGTTGGGAGTCAAAAGGTATTCAACCTCAAACTTAGGAAATTTTTTTTTGCAAAATTTTTATTTTCTTAGTTTCTAATATTTGGGAGACAAGGATTTCTACTTCATAGGATGTAATTTAGAAACTTTAAGGAAACATTAGGGGTACAAAAATGGATAACAATATGGAGTTCATGATACGAAAAGAAAAATTAGATGTCATAAAATTTGGGATAAAAAATTTTCTTGCAAAATCTGAAGGAAAATTAGATTTGGTCTCAAAATTAATCTATAGTGAAGCCATAGATGAAAATTTTGAAACATTTGAGTACTATTTACATGCAAGAATTGTTGAAGCAATTGATGATGGAAAATATAGTATTATGTTACCTTTAGATATTGGTAGCATAATGTATATGGTATTGCTTACACTTAAGTTTCATAAAGAAGAGAATATGAAACAAAAGGAGCTCATTGGATATATTAAGAAGAAATATAAATTAGATGAATCATCTTTTGAAAATATATTTCATTCTTCTTGTAATATTTATATTCCAAGTCCATCTAACTCTGGATTATATTAGGATGCTTTAAGTGAGTGCTTAGAAGTCTCTATACAGGAAAAAAAAGAGTCGTATGATAAGGATTGAAGAACATGAAACTGAATCCAAAGACAAGGAACCTGATCAAGATGAAGTTCACATGCATTGTAAAGTCATTTGAAGAATGAAGACTAAAGTCTTCAATAACCAAATAATGTAATACAAGGGGTGTTGGAGTATATTACATTATTTGGTACATGCTAATGTACCCCCATGGTACCTTCATGGTACATATTATAAATATTAGACTAGGGTTGAGTCTTAGATTAGAGTGTGAGTAATATTTTATGTAATGTAATAATGTGCAGGAAATGCACAAGTGTAATGTGAGTATATGTGCACAAGTATATTATGTGTGAGTGTACACAAGTATTTTTATATTAGAGTGTGCTAAGTGAAGAGTCATTTCTAGGTGTGCATACAAGATAGAGTCATGTGTATGCAAGTGTTAAGTAGAAAAGCCAAGATTCATAAGACTTGGCATAAGGAAAGGAATAGTAAAGTAACCAAAGAGTCACTCTATAATGGATATATATATTACTCCTTGAAGGAATATAACAAATATAGCTAACATAGCGAGTATAGAGATCATAGAGAAGCAATTATAAATACATTGTAAAGAGTCAAGTACTATATTTTGTAAGATGAAAAAGGGTTAATAAAGTTTGCATACATTTGAGAAACTAATATTGTAAGTTGTGCTACATGCTTTGTACATGTACAATACAAAATATTTACATTCATAGTTTTTGCACATTAATAATTGTTAGTTGATTTATTATAAGCATTGATTTACATATTAGTTTGCTCATATTTTTTTTTCTTACATCAATATTTTGATCTTCCTATATTGTGGCTATCATATATTTGATCCTATAAAATTCATTCTGTGAGTTTACATTAACACTAAGGCTTCAAAAGCCATTATTAACTAGGTTATTAATATAAATCCATGATCTAAGAGTTGTTTCTCATATAGTCTTTAACCTTTGTACCTTTAAAAGCTAAGCATGCTCGAGCCAATGGTTGCTATTTTAGTCATAAATAAGAGGATAAACCTTCAACCAAGCATCAAACAAAAAATTTAAATAACTCCTCTTATTAACCATATAATATGTTTCTTTATCAATTGTAAACTAATTTATATGAAGTTTCATGTTCAAAATCCTTTGGATAGGGTTTATTTCCTAAATGATTTCATTGCATCAAGAGAACCAACATATTTTTGATATTATATTTTTACCTGATTCTTTCCTTTATTTCTACATAATCTCCACCTAAGCTTTGCCCCTAAGGACAAACTCATAAGTCTAAAATTTTGTAAGCCTGCTCATCCAGTATTTTTTCCTTTGCAAAACCTATCCCACTTACAACGAGAAAACCTAAATTTTTTCTTTCATCCTTTCCAAAGAAAGTCACTTTGAATTTTATCAATTTTTGCTACTATACCTATTGGCAATCCTGAAAGTGATATCATATAAATAGGGATGGATTGTAATGTAGTATTTATGAGTTGTAGCCTTCACACCATGGTTAAATACTTACTTTTCAACATACTAAATAACCCTTCACTCTATCCAAACAAGAGACCCAAAGGTCATTTTTATTTCCTTTATGAGAAAAAGGTATGCCTAAGAAGGTTGATGGAAAATATTCAATTTTAAACCCTAAATTATCTATAATAATTTGTTGTAAATCTAGGGTAGTGTTAATGAAAAAAATCATATTAACCAACTATCCAATAGCCTTATCATATCATGATAATATTGATTTAAAATCCATGGCATAACTGACTAAGGGGTGGCCCAAAGGAAAAGTATCATTAATAAATTGAAGATGAAATTCAATAGGACCATTTTTTGCAACTTGAATACCTTTGATTTTTACTTCTATTTTTGCCTTTGAGAAAGCTCTTCCTAATTCCTCCACAAGAATAATGAATAGATAAGGAGATAGTGGATCATCTTGGTGGAGTCCACAAGATGACTTGAAGTAACCAACAAGAGAACCATTTATCAACATAGAATACTTTGTAGTACTATAACAACATTTAATCCATTTACATCAACTGTAATAAAAAATAAACGTTTGGAGAACATCATGTAGAAAAATCCAAGAAACCCTATTTTTTTGAGTGAAAAGTTAAAAATTTGTATTAAAAAAACACTTATTACATTATTTTCTTGGTAACTTGCCTCTCTTGGCCAGTGCCAGGATACAAATCAGCTTCTGCTTTCTGTCTCTGCAAATCCTCCTGATCATGGTGATCATAAGGGGTTTTCCCCAATTCCTGCTCTACCTCTCCTTTATCTCCCTTAGGCTTCTCTGTTGCTTCAAATTTGTCTTTCTCTGCACTATGTAACCCATAAATAGATACATGTAATAGCTCACAATTATTCTTCTCATCCACCTCTGGTACAATTTGTTTTTCTTCATCTTCCTGTACTTCTTGTGTTGTCCCTATCCTGAGTTGTCCCCATCCTCAGTTTTTCCCAAATTTCTTCCTCCTCTGTGTGTATTTGAGAGGCCTCCATATTTCTTGCATCAATAGTTTCAAGCACCTTTCTTGCTATAGTGCTCCATATGCTCTCTATCGGTTTGAATTCCTCCTTAAAAGTTCTTCCATTTCGTTCTAGCCAGATTTACCAACAAATAAATCCTAAACCCAAATCCCATGCAGTTTTTATCCTCTTTGTTCTAAATTTGTTGGCTTTCCAATAATCCCATAAAGTATCCATGGTTGGAATTTGGACCTCCACTTGGTTAAAAGTAATATACCATTCCTTCCACACTGTTTGGGCAAAAGTGCATTAAAAAAGGAGATGAGAAATTGTTTCCTCATATTGGTTGCACATTATACACCTATTAGGCCCAATAAATCCTCTTCTGCGCAAATTGTCTTGGGTCAAGATACTATTGTGGGCCATCTTCCAAGAGAAATAATTTATCTTTATCCATCCCTTAGGTTGCCACAACTTTGACCAAGGGGGTTGTTGTATTGGGTGGTTGGGAGAAGTTATAAATTTATAGCCCTCCTTCACTGAATAATTTCCCATAGTTCCATGACCCCATGCTATCTTATCTGGTTCATTCATTTTTAAACACTGTCTGTTTTCCAAAATATTTTGTAGCTCGCTTTTCTCTGCTTCCCACTCTTCACTCGACCATTCCTCCATAGGTTTCCACTACTTGGCTCTAGGTCCTTCTGGATGTGGAGGTTTGATATAGTGGAATACCTGATACCATCCATGGCTGTGCAAATCCAATTTGAGGCCTACTAGATGAGGGTGAGTATTATCTATTGGTGGGTGCTTCTCCCATGAGTCCTCCCATAATCTTGCATTTTTCCCATCCCCAATTTTCTAGAATAGACCCTGCTTAATGATTGGGGCTCCTTTTTTAGTGCTTTCCAGATCTCTGAACCTTCCCCCATGACTGGAAGATGGGGAATTTCTTCTGTTGGGTGGGTTGGGTAGTATTTTGAAGATAATACTTGGCACCACATTTGGTCCTGATTGGATATCCATCTCCAGTATAATTTGGTAGTGAGAGCCTGATTATTTGTTTTTGCTGCTCTAATTCCTAGGCCTCCTTGGTTCTTTGGTTTGCATACTTTGTCCCAGCTGACTAGGGCCATTTTTTGATCTCCCTTTGCCCCTGACCATAAGAATTTTTGCATGATTTTATCAAGATCCTTCAACACACTCTTTGGGGTAGCCAAGATAGAGAACTGATACACATGCATTGCTTGAAGGACAGATTTAAGGAGAGTTACCCTACCTCCAAAACTCAACCATCTGTTTGTCCAATGAGCTAGTTTTGAATGGATTTTATCCTTAATAGTTTTCCAATATTTGCTTTTTAACCTCTTTGCTGAAAGGGGGATCCCTAAGTATTCTAGGGGCATATGGGCTTCCTGGAATCTGAGAATATGGGATATCCTTTCTCTTACTCTTTTAGCTACATTGAAGAAGACCACTTTGGATTTTTTTCATTTACCAATTGGCCTATCACTGCTATATAGCAATCCAAGAGATCATGGATGTTGATTGCTTCTTGTAGTGATGCTTCACCCCACATTCCTGTGTCATCCATAAATTGAATATGGGTAAGGTCCACCTCATTGCAGATATTGATTCTTGTAATGCTTCGTTCCATTTTCCTTTTTATTATTAGTCTTCCCAATCCTTCTGCATAGAGAATGAATAGATATGGTGAAAGAGGATCACCTTGTATGATACCTCTGGATGCCTGGAAAGGTTGGGAGGGGATTCCATTTATGAGCACTGAGAAGGAAGCCGAGGATATACATTCCATCACCCAAGATATCCATTCCTCTTTGAAGCCAAATTTTCTTAGAATTTGTGCCAAGAACTTCCAGCTGACCCTATCATAGGCTTTGGATAAATCCAGCTTGAGAAACATCCCCTTCTTCCCTTTTTGGTTAAGAGTATGGAAGGATTCTTGGGCCACCACTATTCCATCTAGAATCTACTGACCCTACACAAAACCTCCCTGTTCTGGTGATATTATATCTGGTAAGATATTTTTTAACCTTTCTGCCATCAGCTTGGTCATGAGCTTGTAGGCCACATTACAGAGTGCTATTGGTCTGTAGTTGGCAATGTCCTCCACCTCTCCTCCTTTTGGGATAAGGGCTAAATGGGTGTGGTTGGTGGCTTTGAGGATTCTTCTATTGATTCTGACTTCCTCCACTGCTTTAGTTAGATCCTTCGCTATTATGTCCCAAAAAGCTCTATAAAATTCTACTAGGAGCCCATCCGGTCCTGGGGACTTTCCTGTCTGCAAAGCAAGGATAGTACTTTTGACTTCTTCCTCTGTTATTTCTTTTAGGAGTTCCTCATTCTGATTTTGAGATATCATCTCAGGAATACTAGCTAGAATTTCCTGCTGATGATGGACAAAAATATTTGGATCTATAAAAAATAAGGAGCTAAAATAAGAATTTGCTACATCTTGCATACCTGGGATGGTTGTTTACCTATTCTCTGGGCCATTTGATAAGGCATCCATCCTGTTATGAAGGCTTCGAGTAGTAGTTGTATGGTGAAATAATTTAGTGTTTCTATCTCCTTCCTTTAGCCATGTCACCCTTGCCCATTATTTCCAGTATGCCTCCTCTTTCTTATCTATCTCCTCCTCTTGTTTCATCAATGTTTCTTCCTTCTGTAGAAGTTCTTCTGAGATAATTCCAAGTCGAATCTGAGCTGCCACTTGTTCCATACTTGTTGAGATCACTGCTCTCTATTTTTGGAAGTCAGTTCTCTGTAGTTTGCTCCATTTTTTCAAGCTTTGTCTAACAAATTTTAATTGCCAGAAGAGTTGGTACTGAGTTGTTCCATATGCGGGTTTACCTTGCTGCCACCATTGTTGTACCAAACCATAGAGATCCTCATTTTGCAGCCAAAAGTTCTCAAATCTAAAGGGTTTTCTTGTAGTCGGACTTCTTTTTGCTATGGAAAGGCTTACTGGAAAATGGTTTGAAGCCAACCGATTTAGGGTCTCAGATTGACATTGCCATAGAGTGAAAGCTTTTTCCCCTACTAAAAACCTATCTAATCTGGATTTTATTGTTTGCCTCTCTTTCCTTTTATTTGTCCATGTGTTGCTGCAACCTGGTGGGGGTATATCAATCAACTCTAAATAGTCAGATTGGGCTATGAGGAGCCTATCCTTTTCGTTGAGTTGTGCTATACCTCCTTCTTGGTCATTTACTGACATCTTGGCATTCAGGTCCCCTCCCACCATCCAGAGGTCTTCGGGGTAGGCTTCCCTGATTGCTTGGACTACTTTCCATTGGATTTTTTGTTCTCGTACTCCTTGCATTCCATACATATTAATGATCATCCATACATTCCCTGAGTTTCTATCTCTTAATCTAGTCATCAACACTCCTCGAGTAGCTGTTGAACTCAGTAACTGAAAGGTGTCCCTATTCCACATTATTGTCATCCCTCCTGAGTAGCCCTGAGAGGCTTGGGCCACATAATCACTTTACCTCCAACATATTTTTGAAATAGTTTGCATTATTTCAAGAGATGTTCTAGTTTCCTATAATAGCACCACATCTGGGTTTGTTTTTGAGATCATTCTCTTAACAACCAATTGTCTAGGGTGGCCATTTAATCCCCTTACATTCCAGGTATTTATAATCATTGGGGTTCTATGTTGTAGAAGTTGGCTATGGATTTAACCATACCTGACTCTCTCAACTGTTCCCCTTGTTGTTGCACTCTTTCTCTATTTGATCTTCTTCCTGCTCCATGAGAACTAGCATTTTTATGTCGTTTCTCCATTTGACTAATTCCTAGAATTGGTTTTTCTCTATTTTTCTCTGCTAATCCCATGATGACATCCTTAGTTGGTTCTTGTTCCTGATTAAAAACTATCATTGCACCTCCTATCTCCAGTTGTTGATGCCCCTGTAGCTCCCCTTGTTTTTCTTGATCTGGATGAGATTGTTTTGGAGAGTTTTGGCTTCCCTGTTGGTCCTCCAATCCTTTTAAGGGATTATGGTCTCCCTTGTCTGTAGATTGATGGATTTGATTTTCCTCTTCTGTAGACATATCTTGATTCTTGGCCTATTCTTCAAACGGGGTTTCTTCTCCTTCCATTGGGTCATCTAGCCTGAGAAGCTCATATTTGTTAGATGTTGCCCTCCATTCCTGGTGGTGGTTCATGTTTCCTCCTCTGAATTGACTCCTACCCCTTGTCTGGATATTATTTCTCGCTCTTCTTCTTGTTACTATTTGAAAACCCATTGTAGTCTCTTTAAGTGAAGATTGATCCTTTGGATTTTGAACTGTTTGCGGTATCTCCTCTTGAGTGATCTTGGGGTAGTTTCAAAACAAATGTCCATACTCATGGTATGCTCTACAGTGGAACGAGACTGATTCATAATCCAACTATTGTTTCCATATGTTGCCTCCCAATCTAAGCTCCATTTCTGCTGGTAGTGGCTTGCTCAGGTCCATCTCCACACAAATTCGAACCACAGAACCTGATCCCCCTCCCACTGATTCTCGTGATCTGCCTAGGTATATGCCCAAAAAATTTCCAATCAATTCCAGAACTTCATCTTTCCAGAATTCCAAAGGAAGGGCATATAATTTCAGCCAAATCGGTGTTGTTGATGGTTCAACATGGGGATCAAAATTCGGTCGCCATGGCTGCATGAATAGCCCTATTGCCTCGATGTTATAGGGTCCTCCCTCAAAAGCCTTATCCTTATCAAAAATTAGAGTAAATTATGCTACAAAGTATCCATTTGGAAGTGTTATGATGTCCACTTCCCCTTGAGGGTTCCAATGGTTTCTTGCCCATGAGTATAGGAAGCGAGGAGAAGGTCTAAGACCTACAAACCTACAAATCAGGGCATGCATGGATCTATAAACAATGTCATCTGCTACCAATTCCTCTACTATTTCCAAGACTGGGATTGAATCCATCTTAGGTAGGCAACCATTTCTTCTTGCTTGATCTGCCTCTTTCTCTTTTCTCTTTTCTAAATTTTGCAAAAAATTTTGGGCTTGACCTTCTATATTTTCTTTGTTGGGTTTATTGCCTTTCACTGCATCCACAAAAGGTTGCATGTGAGGATTTTTAGGATCATGTTTGGTCCCCGAGGGCATCCCTTTGGTTAAACCCCCTCTAGATGATCCCTCCATTATTGCCCTCTCTTTGACTCTCAATTTGTTTCCCACAACTCCACCTCCAAGAAACCCTATTATATGCTTTGTTCATATCTAATTTTATAAAAATACCTATTTTTCATAGAATGAAAAGAATGCATGACCTCTTGTGCAATGATTATACCATCAAGAATTTGATTACCACAAATAAAAACCCCTTGTTCCTCTAAGATAACACAATTTAGAATACCTTTCAACCTATTTTCCATAATTTTAGAAATGATCCTAGAAAGCATATTACAAAGGTTTATTGGATGAAAATGATCAAAGTATTGTCTCATATTTCTTGGGAACCAACGTAATAAAAGTGACATTCATCTCACTTATTATAGCCTTACTTTTTGGGGCCTCTTCAACCACAACTAACATATCACTCTTGAATAAATCCCAATTTTTTTAAAATATATTATAGGAAATCCATGGGGCCAGGTGCCTTTTAAATATGGAAAGAGAAAATTGCTTCATGTAGCTCCTCCATAAATATCTTCTTCATCAAGCTTTCATTTTGTCCCTGTGTGATAATTGATGGAATATTTTTTAAAATATTATCTTGTGCCTCCTTGTCTTGCCTAGTATTTGACAAAATATTTTGGAAATAATTAATTGCTTCCTTCCTTAAATCTTCTTCCATATACAGTTACAATATTTTTGATATGAAAAAAAAAATGTTTTTGTTATAGCATGATTTTTTTTTGTATTTCTATCTCATTCCTTGAGCCATTTTTCTCTAGATTTTTTAAACTAGTATGACACATTTTCAATCCATTATGATAATTATAAAGTGATTTTATTTTCTCACATAAGAATTATGATCCATTCCATTAATCTGCTATCTCTTGTAAAATTTTGAGCTTGAATTCAATTTCTTTCTTTTATTTAAAAATATTTCTAAAATAGTTAGCATTCCAAATTTTCATTTGCTCCTTTAAATATTTCATCTTTTGAATAAACCTATATATATGTATGTGTGTGTGTGATCCTCCAAAATTTGCTTCATCCCATCATAAAATAATTATTTGGAAGAAATAGAGGTCTTGGAGCCACATAGACTAGAAGTGAAATGACTTTGGATGACCATTATTGGGTAAATCACAAGTAAAAAAATGGGTTTGTGATATGATCCTACTCTCAATAAAATATCGAAAGAGATTATATACCTTGTTTGCATCCATTGTTGGATAACAAGAATCTATCCAATATTTCTGCTATATGAGTTTTTCCAATGCATCTATTACCCCATGTATATTGAAAACTTGAAGGACTAACATCCCAAAGGCCATTTGAATTGACAAATGTGATCATCCCAGAGCACCATCCTGTTGGTCACAAATCTGCCACAGGAAAGGATTTTATATGTATATGCGCCCTAGACTTGGCCAACATTGAAAGGCCGAGAGAAAGAGATGTCTCCCGGGCCAATATCCAGAGAGGGCTGGTTCCCACACTAATCTAAACTGGTTTCAAGACTAGAGATGCAGGAAAGAAATGGGAAAATGCGGAAAGAAACAGGAAATAATGCGGAAAGAAATGGGAAATAACTGAAAGGGATGTAAATATGGCCGAAGTCGATCGTTAATGGGGAGAACAACCTCGAACAATAATAACTTCAACTAGATCCTAAAGCTCAGCAGCAACTGACTCTTAGAATACGTATACAGAAATTAGATCACGCATTAGCCATGAGTTCGCTTCCAAATAAACTTCAAACATTCAAATGCCAATACAACCAAATTCAACACAACAGAATTTAACTTATGCTAACACTGGACTAACAGAAGTAACTCAGACAGAAAGCTAAACATGCACAACAATTTAGATCACCAACTCCAGAAGACACTAAGAATGGAAGCAAATGCATCTAGGATTTCTATTTCAATTTCTGCAACAAGATCCTCCTCCTTTTGCTTGAGTTTTACATTGGTATTTATAGAGGTCCGTCCTCTTCCTTTCATATTACAACATTTAATACATGAAGCAGATCTCGAAGAAACAATCCCCTTAATCTGCTTCGGAGAAATGACAGTTATCAAGGGAAGCTGAAAGTTGTTAAGAGATCACGAACAGGAGCTTTGAATATTGGAGGCATCTTTAATTCTGGTGGCATCAAAAACTGCCTCAGGTTCTTCCATCTTGCACACCTCGGTAATCAGCAACATTTAATCTTGGAACCGCTTCTTTGACCACGATCTCAAAAATAGTTGGAGAGCTTTTACTTGATCCTTATCTCTCTCGCACGTTCTCCTATGCAATCTTGAAGAAAAATGCAACAGAATTGTATCGGGCCTTTGTTGTTGCTTCGGTCGCGAAAATGAGACAGGTCACGAAAATGCGACATGTCGCGATATCGCGACACTTTTACCTTGCTGCTTTCTCTCTCCACCACCAGTCGCGAAAACATGACATGTCACGAAATCGTGACATCTTCTCTTCTTTTGGCTCTTCTCTATGATATGTCATGAAATCGTGACATTCGCCTCTGCTTTGGCTTCTTCGCTGCTCCTTATCACGAAAATGAAACATGTCACGAAATCGTGACATCTTTCTCTTGCGTTGTCTTTGCCTCCTTCTTACCCGTGAAAATGTGACAGGTCACAAAAATGAGACATGTCGCGATATCGCGACGTTTTCATTTGCCTTGTACGGTTCAGCTCTCAACCCAAAAATGTGACAGGTCACGAAAATGCGACATGTCGCGATATCACGACGTTTTTTCCATTTGGTTCTTTCATCTTCAACACGTCGTGAAATCACGACAGGTTTCTATGTTCTCCTTATTTTTGCCTTTCGCCTCGCGAAAATGGAACATGTCACGAAATCATGACAATTCTCCGCACTTTGCCCTTCCTACCCAATATGTCATGAAATCATGACATTTTCTTGCTTTCTCTATTGTTGCCGCTTCCTGTCGCGATATCGCGACAAGTTTCTCTTGCTGGACTTCATCTCCAAAAATGTCATGAAATCGTGACGTCTTTCATGCCTTATGTTTTTCTTTCAACCTTGCCGCGATAACGTGACATGTCGTGATATCATGACATTCTGTACCATTTTCTCCTTGCTTGCTTTTCTGTCGTGATATCATGACATTTTTCATTCACATTGCTCCATGGCCACCACAAGTCGTGATTTTGCGACATGTCACGATATCGTGACAACTTCATTTTAGTGCTTCCATTGACCACGTTGACCGTGAAACTCCAACACGTCGTGATATCACGATAGTTTTACTACTTTGCTTTCGTTGACCACTTTGACCGTGATAACGTGACATGTCGCGATATCGTGACACTTTCTTGACTTAGCCCTTTTCTGCATTTGGCACCGTAAAACTATGACAGGTCATGATATCGTGACAAATTCCCATGCTTGCACATTTTGGATTTGGACCCCAAAACGTGACAGGTCGCGAAAATGCGACATGTCGCGATATCGTGACATCTTTTGGGCTTAGCTTTTTTATGGTACGGACGTCGCGAAAACGTGACAGGTCACGATTTTGTGACATGTCGCGAAATCGTGACACCTTTGCTTTTTCATTTACAAACAGAGGAGTGAGTATCTTTACACTTTGAGCATTCTTTTGCTTGAACAACAACAACAAAAACAATGTGGCAAAAATGCCAACATTCTTGGTGGCTCGTGGGGTATACAGTTCTGTTGTATGCACGAATCTCAGGCCTTTATCCATTGGGCAACAGAGTCAAGAAATAGGAGAAACAGGAGAAGTGAATGTTGAGTGATGCTGGACATCTCTGTAGGCTACTGCAACATGCTCTTGCGGGTACTCGACATTGAAAAATAGGACCTGCAACAAAAATTATGGAAGAGCAGAACTCCTTTATTTCTTTAGAACTACTGCACTTTGCCTAGCTCGGATGAGCTGGGGAAGGACCAGGTGCTGTGCAAAGATCTCCAGGGCAGTAGTGAAAAGCACCTTAACTACAAAAATGGAAATGAATGGAGGGATGACCCGCGGATGCGCAGGCCATGGAATGGGGATGGGGAATGATGGAATGGTGGAAGATGGAGGAATGGAAATGGTAGATACAACAACAGGGTGCTACTGTGCTACCAGCTGCTATGAAACAGATAATGAAATGGAAGTGGATGGAATGGAGATGGTAGTAGGAACTGGCTGTGACGAAGTACTCACAAGACAAAGGACTAGAAGAAAGGGAAAGAAGAAATGGGAACATCAGAGGGGGGAGTAGAAACAACAGTAGTGGCTTGATTATTTGCAGAAGAAGGAGAGAGAGAGTAAGGGAATGAAGTAGAGGGGAAGGAAGAAGTAGAAGAAAGCCACTATCTATTGGGAAGGAAGGAAAAGAAAAAGAAAAGAAATGAACGTACCTACGGGCTCGCATGCAAAAAGAGCCGAAGTAAAAACAAAATTTTTTCTTTCCTATTTTTTTTTTCTTTTCTATGTACAAGGTAACTCCCGAATTAGCTATGAACTCTCGGGAGAGACACGAACCCAAACATGGCTCTATGATCTCCTGGATCCCAGACCTTGGACAGACACTCATTAGTCTCCTGATTGATAATCAGCTCGGAGTCATCAAAGATTTGAAACTATTGCGCTCCAAGTGTCCCAGCCGTCTTGAAACCTAAGCATAAAGCCTCATCCTCTATAGTATTATCTGTGTAGCTCCAGGTTAACTAGTCTGAAGAAGAACGTTGAATTCTAGAAGGTGACATTAGAACAGTCCTAATGCCAGTGCCATTTTTGCATTGTGCCCCATCGAAATAGAGCTGATCTTGACTTCCATCATTCTATTCTTGAGCCTTTTCAGTCTTGAGAATAGAATAACACCCCAACTCGGTTTCCACCATGGCATTAAAATCAAGCATTGAAAACTCATCCTCCAAGCAAAGCTCATCCAGGACTTCACCCATCAAATCAGGATCTTCCAATTCCTCAGTTATCATATTGACAGAATGTTTGGATCTTTCTTCATCTTCCATCTTCTCTATATGAAAAGTAGAAGGCTTCTGATTGTAGATCCGGATTCTTCTTCCTTTGAAAGGAATCTCCAAGTGAGAATAATCCAGAGAAAGGTAGCCCCCTAACTTGGCAGTAAATTCCCTTGACAAACACATGCTGAAAAATGGTTCCAAATCGACCACAACTATCTCCTGAATTACTGTAATCTGAGGCATATTATGCAGAGCAATAGGAACATCCTTGATTACACCCACTATTTTCATGGGAGTCCCATCCAACTGCAAGACACCAGGGCTACTTCTTGTATACTCCATACCCATGACTTCACAAACTGCCTTTGGCATGACAGTTGTCGCAGCACCAGAATCAACCAGGCAGTTATGTACTATCCAACCCTCCATCCTGAGTGACAGATAAAATGGGGGTGGTCTGTTCTTTCCAGTGGTTGAAGTAGTCAGAGTTTGAGACATAACTACCTGGGCTAGAGCTTTCCCCTTACTTTGTATGGTCTTCAGGGATTCCTGTAAGAGATTTACCTGTCCAAGCAACTGCAAGGTGTCATACAGACTTACCTTAGCTGGTATCCATTTGAGTTCTTCAACAATGTTGTACTCCATGGAGATCTGTTCTTTTCCTCCACTAGCAGATTCAAATTTGCTTTTATATTGTTGGGTGGCCTCCACTCGTTGCCGTTTAGTCAATGATGGATACCGCAACGTCTCTCTAGCTTGTTCCTTTGTTTTCGCTTGTGGCTGAGAGAGTAGAAGCTTTTTCCTTCTCTTTTGCTTGGTGGTGGAAGTGGATCCTTCGACAAAACAGGTGATTGTCGTTGCGCTGGAGGATCATGAGCCTTTGTTGGCATTTTCTGCTTTGTTGCTTGTACAAGAGGCACTTTCAATGGCTCCATCTTAGCCGGATCTACCAACATTGGTTTCTTGCCGCTGCGTGTCAATATTGCTATGTGTTCCTCAAGAGACTTCACGAAATTAAGATCCACCTCTCGAATCATGTTTACACGGCTCCCTGCAAGAACTTGCAAATAATTTTGGTGGACCATGCAAGTGGACTCATCATGTGGGTCATTGCAAGAAGAACACCAGTAAGATGGCTCATGTGAAACTTCAGAAGGGCCAGCCTCTTCACTTACCAGGATTGCTGAGTTCCTTTCAGGTACTTTCTCCATAGCCTTGCTAGGAGCAAGTTGTTCTCTAGTTACTGTCGGCATAAATCTTCATGGCTGATAGTTCCTTTCCACCTCTCTCCGTTCCATAGATGTCACCTTGTTAGTGAGAGATCTCATAGCCGACTGAATTTCTTGTAAAATAGCCAATTGAGGATCTGGGCTTGAGGACACAGGCGGTGCCGGTAAAGGTAATGGAACCTGTGGGGAAGGTAATGCAGGAGTTGGAAGTGGAGAGGCTAACCGTGGAATGGGAACCATAGGTACTGTAGTTGTGGGAGGATTCCATGAAGATGAAGGGTACATGGATGGAGCAGTGTAAGATGTGGGGGCTATACCTGTATGCTGGTATTGCGGAATGATTGGTGCAGACAACTATGGAATAGTTGGAGCAGGGAGCTGGGGAACTGGAATGGGTGCGATCTAAGGCGCACTTGAGCTCCATGAGGGAATAGGATACATGGAAGGCATAGGCTATGAAAATGAACCAGAATACAAATGCTTAGGAAGATCAGGTAAGATGGGCATTGTTACCTTTGGTGGAAGCCTACCTATGGCAATCAAGTCAGCTTCCGCCTTTTGTGCTTGTTCGAACAGTTCTGGAAATGTAGTCACGTTGGACTATCGGATAGCCCAACCGATGTCTGTGTTAAACGCTCTGAGGTAATAAAATGCAGCTAGCTCATCAACAGGCCGAAGACCATCAAGAATTCTCTGCCAGCTTCTGGTAAATCTGACATTGAAGTCAGCTATCTCTTCCTGCGGGTGCCTTTGAATTACATTAAATTGATGCAATAAGGAGTATGGATCAGCTTGTTCATGAAAATTTTTGACTAACAATTCTCCTAATTGATCCCATGATGTAATGGTGCCTGGTTGCAACGATCGGTACCAATACAACAATTTACCTCTCAGTGATAACACCAACAATTTAATCATTACATCTTCATCGGTTATGTCATGGATGGCCGCCAAAGAGGCTACATCATTAATATGCTCATAAGCAGTCTTACCAGTACCATCATAGGTCGGAAAAGCTTTCAAAGCAGCTTGAGGAACTGGATTTTGTGCCAGTAAGTTCAAAGCTCCCGAACCATTCCATGCCGAGAACTTCCTTGGTGGAGGATGCTGGGCCATTTGGACTGTTGGATCTGGATATAAGAAGCTTGTAGCAGTACTGGGAGGAGTCGGGGATGGCACAAACTGACCTGTAGCCTACGATGAGATAGCAAATGATGGGTTCATAGGACTTACCAATCTTGAGCGCTCCCTCCAGTTCTGAACATCAATCTCGAAGAATTCGACTGGATCTTCCGATTCTTTGGCACTTGATCTCGTGATCATGAAGCAAATATTTTCACCAGCTTCACAATTAGAAATTTCTAGGTACAATCACCTTCAACAGAGTCACCAGATGAACTTACAATCTCCGCTTTGAGGTCAAGACAGTTCATCAAAATCTTGATTCCTCCGGGTGTCAACAAATGAAACTTGTGAGTCCCACCGATTATGGATCTTTCTGAGACAAAAACAGTCTGTCCCACCGGGCGTGCCAAAAATTGTTGGTCACAAATCTGCCATAGGAAAGGATTTTATATGTATATGCGCCCTAGACTTGGCCAACATTGAAAGGCCGAGAGAAAGAGATGTCTCCCGGGCCAATCTCCAGAGAGGGCTGGTTCCCACACTAATCTAAACTGGTTTCAAGACTAGAGATGCAGGAAAGAAATGGGAAAATGCGAAAAGAAATGGGAAATAATGCGGAAAGAAATGGGAAATAACTGAAAGGGATGTAAATATGGCCGAAGCCGATCGTTAATGGGGAGAACAACCTCGAACAACAATAACTTCAACTAGATCCTAAAGCTAAGCAACAACTGACTCTTAGAATACGTATACAAAAATTGGATCACGCATTAGCCATGAGTTCGCTTCCAAATAAACTTCAAACATTCAAATGCCAATACAACCAAATTCAACACAACAAAATTCAACTTATGCTAACACTGGACTACACAGAAGTAAATCACATAGAAAGCCAAACATACACAACAAATTAGATCACCAACTCCAGAAGACACTAAGAATGGAAGCAATTGCATCTAGGATTTCTATTTCAATTTCTGCAACAAGATCCTCCTCCTTTTGCTTGAGTTTTACATTGGTATTTATAGAGGTCCGTCCTCTTCCTTTCATATTACAACATTTAATACATGAAGCAGATCTCGAAGAAACAATCCCCTTAATCTGCCTCGGAGAAATGACAGTTATCGGGGTGAGCCGAAAGTTGTTAAGAGATCACGAACAGGAGCTTTGAATATTGGAGGCGTCTTTAATTCTGGCGGCATCGAAAACTGCCTCAGGTTCTTCCATCTTGCACACATCGGTAATCAGCAACATTTAATCTTGGAACCGCTTCTTTGACCACGATCTCAAAAACAGTTGGAGAGCTTTTACTTGATCCTTATCTCCTCTGCATGTTCTCCTATGCAATCCTGAAGAAAAATGCAAACTAAACTGTATCGGGCCTTTGTTGTTGCTTCGGTCGCGAAAATGAGACAGGTCACGAAAATGCGACATGTCGCGATATCGTGACACTTTTACCTTGTTGCTTTCTCTCTCCGCCACCAGTCGTGAAAACATGACATGTCACGAAATCGTGACATCTTCTCTTCTTTTGGCTCTTCTCTATGATATGTCATGAAATCGTGACATTCGCCTCTGCTTTGGCTTCTTCGCTGCTCCTTATCGCGAAAATGAAACATGTCATGAAATCGTGACATCTTTCTCTTGCGTTGTCTTTGCCTCCTTCTTACCCGCGAAAACGCGACAGGTCACGAAAATGCGACATGTCGCGATATCGCGACGTTTTTCATTTGCCTTGTACGGTTCAGCTCTCAACCCACGAAAACGCGACAGGTCACGAAAATGCGACATGTCGCGATATCGCGACATTTTTTCCATTTGGTTCTTTCATCTTCAACACGTCGCGAAATCGTGACAGGTTTCTATGTTCTCCTTATTTTCGCCTTTCGCCTCGCGAAAACGCGACATGTCACGAAATCGCGATAATTCTCCGCACTTTGCCCTTCCTGCCCAATATGTCACGAAATCGTGACATTTTCTTGCTTTCTCTATTGTTGTCGCTTCCTGTCGCGATATCGCGACAAGTTTCTCTTGCTGGACTTCATCTCCAAAAATGTCGCGAAATCGCGACGTCTTTCATGCCTTATGTTTTTCTTTCAACCTTGCCGTGATAACGCGACATGTCGCGATATCGCGACATTCCGTACCATTTTCTCCTTGCTTGCTTTTTTGTCGTGATATCGTGACATTTTTCATTCACATTGCTCCATGGCCACCACAAGTCACGATTTTGCGACATGTCGCGATATCGCGACAACTTCATTTTAGTGCTTCCGTTGACCACGTTGACCGTGAAACTCCAACACGTCGCGATATCGCGACAGTTTTACTGCTTTGCTTCCGTTGACCGCTTTGACCGCGATAACGCGACATGTCGCGATATCGCGACACTTTCTTGACTTAGCCCTTTTCTGCATTTGGCGCCGTGAAACTATGACAGGTCGCGATATCGCGACAAATTCCCATGCTTGCACATTTTGGATTTGGACCCCACGAAAACGTGACAGGTCACGAAAATGCGACATGTCGCGATATCGCGACATCTTTTGGGCTTAGCTTTTTTATGGTACGGACGTCGCAAAAACGCGACAGGTCACGATTTCGCGACATGTCGCGAAATCGTGACACCTTTGCTTTTTCATTTACAAACAGAGGAGTGAGTATCTTTACACTTTGAGCATTCTTTTGCTTGAACAACAACAACAAAAACAATGTGGCAAAAATGCCAACACATCCTTATTTATTAAAGGAGATAGCATAGTGTTGAAATCACCCTAAAGAATCCATAGATCACAATAAATCATCATTTTTTTTGACAAATATATGCTTAGGTCCCTCCAACATCTTCCACGAGAAGTAACTAGAATTAGAGCATATACATTTATAACCCTAAATTTAATGTTTTTCTCTTTTCTATAAAATAATCCAACAACTCAATTTATGTTTACTTCTAATAATTGCCCATCCCATTTATGTTTATCCCATATTGTTTCCACATTGCCTAAATCTCATGTAAAAGAAACTGCAAAATAATCATCCCTCTTTCAAATATTTTTAAAAGCATCCTTACATTCCTCCCTCGTTAATTTTGTTTCTTGTATTAAAATAAACTCAAGACTATAACAATTTATTAATTCCTTAATAACACTTTTTTATGGATATTATTCATATCCCTAATATTTCATGATATCATTTGCTTTATCATCACTTTTTATTTTTATTGGTAGGCATAACCTCACTTCTTGTTAACACTTGTGATATTTTTATTTGGCTTCCCAAATCAATATTTATTTGAGTTTATTTTTCTCTTTGTTTATGCTTTTATGGTCTTCCTATCCTTTTTCCATTCCCATAAACACTCTCATATTCATCAATATCTTCTATTTTTCGATATTGTTCATAATGAGACTTATCTTTTAAAAATTTATGTTGCCCTGAAAAACCCTATAATGCATGAATGATCCTCCATAGCCATTACTTATTCTACCCTAGAAACCCTAAATTTCATTGGATATATAGTTACCTTATTATATATATATACATATGTCAAATAAATAATTCATTTAATGGTACTTATAACTATAAATAATTAATAATATGTTCACTAAAATGATAGTCTGTAAAGCTAATTTTGAATGGCTGAAATATGTCATATTGTATAAAAAAATATGGCATAAAGTTCTATTGTGTGTGAATAGTGGGTGATTTGACCTTAAGTGAGTTTTTTTATTCACCATAAACTAAAATCCATGGTATATATTTTTTTTTGAATAGGTTATATGTGGCTTCTATTGGGGGCCACTCCCATCAAAATACCAAAATATTACATTTGTTGTAGCATACATTTTTATCACAGTTTTTTCATTTCTTTTTTCTCTTAAATATATTCTTCAACTTCCTCAAAGTGCTATGTTTCCACAATCAACTCCTTGACATCATTTTGATTAAGACATAAAATCTCACTTGGCCAGTTGCCTTCTAAAATTTGAATTTCACTAGGATGAAGATCAACACCATAATTC
The DNA here is from genome assembly GCA_028583015.1 of Wollemia nobilis. Taxonomy (NCBI): domain Eukaryota; kingdom Viridiplantae; phylum Streptophyta; class Pinopsida; order Araucariales; family Araucariaceae; genus Wollemia; species Wollemia nobilis. The sequence goes on from JAQPPZ010017128.1 coordinate 5,321,736, forward strand.
GCTAATTTATCTGCTACTCGATTTCCTTCTCTATAAATATGCTCACACTGCCAGGAGATTACCTCTAGTAATAGATGATGAACATCAACAATAATATTATTTTTTATCCAGTCTCCACATCCATTTTTGTTAATAGCATTGATGATAATTTGTGAGTCCCCCTCAATTGAAATATATTTCCATCCTTTTTCTACTACAATTTTAATCCCAGTAAGAAGTGCCCTAGCCTCTGCATAGTTGTTAGTTGAAGTTCCATATGATTCTGAATAAGTGAGGAGAATTTTGCCTTCACTATTTCTAAAAACACCACCTCCACCAACTTTTCCTGGATTTCCTTTAGAAGCACCATCAAAATTAATTTTGATAAACCCAATTTTTGGACATTTCCATTTTACCATAGATCGAAGTAGATCCTTTGTTTTAATTCCATTGTCGTAGATGACTCTTCCATGTATGTTCAAATCCTGTAGCCAAGTTATTAGCACTTCTTTTTCTGCAATTGAGACTTCCCATGATGAGCACCATATTTGTAGACATTCTGCAAGAGAGGCACTAATACGGTTCCAAACTTGGGCATGATTTTGATATTTATTTTTAAAAATTCTATTATTCCTTTCAAGCCATAAATTCCAACAAATAATGGCAGGGCCAATCCTCCAAAGAATACATAATGCTTTAGCTTTGAAATAATTTATCCAACATTTTATCAACTCTTTCAATGTTGATGGAGCTACCCAATATAATTTCATATTTTTAAAAATAACCCCAAATGGTGTGAGCAAATGGACAATGAAGAAGTAAATGGTCTGATGTTTCTAAATCCTTCTCACACAAGGCACATCTGAAGGGTCCATAATATCCTCTTCTTTGTAGACTCTCTCCTGTAAGAATCTTACTTTGAACTGCTAACCAAAGAAATGTTGAGGCCTTAGGGAGAGCCTCTAATGACCAAACATTCTTCCAAGGAAAATCTTTGGGAGAAGGAAATTTTGATTGTTCTAAATCCTCATATCCCAACTTGACCAAGTATCCACCATCCTTTGATAAATTCCAAACCAACTCATCCTTTCATGTAAAAATTGGCAAATAAAACTCTAGAAGCATATTTTGAAGTTCATCTGCAATTTGTTTGAGTTCCTCTCCTTCAACCAGGTTACTAAAAGAAATCCATGATCTGGAGTTTTTGCTCATAATAATATAATCTTTGACCTTTGGACCTTTACATGCTAGGCACGCTTGAGCCAATGGTTTCCATTTTGAGTCAGAGATAAGAGGATAAGGCTTCAACCAAGCATCAGACCAAAAATTTGCATAACTCCCCTCATTGATTGACCATCTAATATGTTTCTTTATCAATTGCAAACTCTCTGATATGAAGTTCCATGTTGATGATCCTTTGGGTAGAGTTATTTTCCTAAATAATTTCATTGCATCAAGAGAACCTATATATTTTTGAAGTAATATTTTTACCCAATTCTTTCCTTGATCTCTGAATAATCTCCACCCAAGCTTTGCTCCTAATGCCAAATTCATAAGTCTGCAATTCCGCAAGCCTGCTCCTCCAATATTCTTTCCTTTGCAAACCCTATCCCACTTACAAAGAGGAAACCTAAATTTTTCCTCACAACCTTTCCATAGAAAGTCTCTTTGAATTTTATCAATTTCTGATGCAATACCTGTTGGCAGTCTTGAAAGTGACATCATATAAATAGGAATGGATTGCAAAGTAGTCTTTATGAGTTGTAGCCTTCCTGCCATGGTTAAGAACTTACCTTTCCAACCTGCCAAGCAAGCTTTCATTCTATCCAAAAAAGAGATCCAAAGCTCCTTTTTATTTCCTTTATCAGACAAAGGAATACCCAAGTAGGTTGATGGAAATTTTTCAATTTTAAACCCTAAAATATTCACAATAATTTGTTGTAAATCTAGGGCAGTATTAATGAAAAAATCCTGGATTTTGAAGTATTTACCAACTGTCCAGTAGCCTTCTCATAACATGATAATATTGATTTAAACTCCATGGCCTCACTGATTGAGGGATGACCCAAAAGAAAAGTATCATCAACAAATTGGAGATGAGATTCAAAGGGACCATTTTTTGCAACTTGAATACCCTTGATTTTTCCTTCCATTTTTGCCTTTGAAAAGGCTCTCCCTAATGCTTCCACAAGAATAATGAATAGATAAGGAGAAAGAGGATCACCTTGACGAAGTCCACAAGATGACTTGAAGTACCCAGCAGGAGAACCATTGATCAAAATAGAAAATTTTGCAGTGCTATAACAATATTTAATCCACTCACACCAACTATAATCAAAGCCAAACTTTCTGAGAATAACATGTAGAAAATTCTAGGAAACCCTATCATATGCTTTGTTCATATCTAATTTCAAAAGCATACCTAGTTTTTTCATGGAATGAAGAGAATGTATGGCCTCTTGTGCAATAATTATACCATCAAGAATTTGTTTACCATGAACAAAGCCACCTTGTTCCTCTGAGATAAGACACCCTAGAATGCCCTTCAACCTGTTTGCCATAATTTTTGAAATGATCTTATAAATCATATTACAAAGGCTTATTGGACGAAAATTATCAAAATATTTTGTGTCACCTTTCTTGGGAACCAAGGTAATAAAAGTAGCATTGATCTCACTTATTATAGCCTTCCTTTTTGGGCCTCTTCAACCGCATCTAACATATCACTCTTCAATAAATCCCAAAATTTTGAAAGAAAATTGTAGGAAATCCATCGAGGCCAGGTGCCTTGTTAGGATGGAAAGAGAAAACTGCTTCATGGAGCTCCTCCATAGATATCTTCTTCATCAAGCTTTCATTTTGTCTCTGAGTGATAATTGATGGAATATTTTGCAGAAGTTTTTCTTGTGCCTCCTTATCTTGCCTAGAATCTGACAAAATATTTTTGAAATAATTAATTGCTTCCTTCCTTATATCTTCTTCATCCTCAATATTTCTTCCATCTAGAGTTATAATATTTTTGATATGACGAACAAAAAAATTGTTTTTGTTGTAGCATGAAAAAATTTTGTATTTCTATCTCCTTCCTTGAGCCATTTCTCTCTAGATTTTTGGAACCAATATGACTCCTCCTTTTTCAATGCATTATGATAATCAGAAAGTAATTGTTTTTCTTTCACATAAGAATCCTAATCCATTCCATTAATTTCTACTATCTCTTGTAAATTTTTGAGCTTGGATTCAATTTCTTTTTTCTTTAAAAATGTTACCAAAATATTTGACATTCCATATCTTCATTTGCTCCTTTAAATATTTCAACTTTTGAACAAACCTATACATACATGATCCTTCAAATTTTGATTCATCCCACCATAACATAACCATCTGGAAAAAATCAGGGTCTTGGAGCCACATAGACTGGAAGCGAAATGGCTTTGGATGACCATTATTAGGTGACTCACAAGTCAAAAGAATGGGTTTGTGATCTGATCCTGCTCGCAATAAAATATCTGAAGAGATTGTATACTTTGTTTGCAACCAATTATTGGATAACAAGAATCTATCCAATCTTTTTGCTATATGATTTTTCCCAATGCGTCTATTATCCCATGTGTATTGAAAGCTTGAGGGACTAACATCCCAAAGGTCATTTGAATTGACAAATGAAGAAAAATCTTGCATTGATTTAGACCATCCTAGAATGCCACCCTTATTTTCCAAAGGAGATATAACAATATTAAAATCACCCCCAAGAATCCATAGATCACAATGAATCATCATTGTATTTGACAAAAATATACTAAGGTCCTTCCAACATCTTTCACGTGGAGTAACTATAGTTGGAGCATATACATTTATAACCCCAACTTTGATGTTTTTCTCTTTCCTGTAAAATAATCCAACAACCCAATTACTTTTTGCTTCTAATAGTTCTCCATCCCATTTGCATTTATCCCATATTATTGCAATCCCACTTGAAGCTCACCCCCAAGAATCCATAGATCACAATGAATCATCATTGTATTTGAAAAAAATATGCTAAGGTCCTTCCAACATCTTTCACGTGAAGTAACTATAGTTGGAGCATATACATTTATAACCCCAACTTTGATGTTTTCCTCTTTCCTGCAAAATAATCCAGCAACCCAATTACTTTTTGCTTCTAATAGTTCTCCATCCCATTTGTATTTGTCCCATATTATTGCAATACCTCCTGAAGCTCCTGTAGAAGAAACTGCTAAACAATCACCTGTCTTCCAAATCTTCTTTAAAGCATCCTTACATTCCTCACTGCTTAATTTTGTTTCTTGTATTAAAATAAACTCAGGGCTATAACAACCTATTAATTCCTTAATAACTCTTTTTTAAGGGGTTTTATTCATACCCCTAATATTCCATGATATCATTTTCATCATCAATACTTTTTATTTTTATTAGTGGGCTTAGCCCCACTTCTTGTTAACACCTGTGATATTTTTATTTGGCTTCCTAGATCAATATCCTTTTGAGTTTCTTTTTCTCTTAGTTCCTGGTTTGATGGCCTTCCTCTCCTTCTTCCATTCTTTCCAACACTCTCATCTTCATCAATCTCTTCCATTTTTTCATATTGTTCAAAATGAGACTTATCTTCTAAAGATTTATGTTGCCTTAAAGAGCTAGAAGTGCAAGGAATAGCCTCATTAGCATTTTCTTCTTTATGTTTCCCTAAAAACTCTAAACTGCAAAGATGATCCTCCATAGTCATCACTTTCTTATGTTGGCCTGAAAACCCTAAATTTCCTTGGATATCCTCCATAAGATTTTCTTTACTATACTGCTCTTGAAAACCCTAAAGTGCAAGGAATACACTCCGTACTACTTTCATTTTTATTGTAAGGAGAAGATTTTAAGCTACTTGAGGATAGTAAAGGTGATTTACCCGGATGAAGCTTGACCTCCTTCTCTCACCTCATTTGATTTAAGATTCATCTCCCCATTTTCCTTTGTATTAAAATTTGCCTTCCCCTCTTCCTTCGCACCTTGAGCTCCTTCTATATTTGAACTTGCGCAATGTACTTCCTCATCTTCCATACCATTTTTTTTTCTTCTAATGGCTGATTCGAGTGAACTGTAATTGCCTTTGCCATTTGATGATGTAGAGGGATTTTTCTTGCCACTTTCTTAGGAGTGGAAAATCCTTGATTTGACCTAGCTTCTCCTATGATATGGTCTACTTGTTTCAAATTGAAATTACCCTCATGTCCCAAAAATTCCATCTCTTCCTCCATTTTTACTTTGCAGTCTTTTGCCATGTGCCCAGTTTCATGACATTTGTGACATCAGAATGCAATGTTTTCATAATCCACCTGTTGATCCCATTCTCTTGATTCAGATTTAATCCTAATCGATTATGGTAAAGGTTTAGAAATATCCATGGAAACACATATTCGAGTGTATACAACATGCCTTCTCTCCTTAGTAGTTGGTCCCTCTTGGATGAATTTTCGCCTAGAGTATTACCAATACTCTTAAAAACCTCCTTATTGATGAGTTGATAAGGAAGTCCAAAAAGCCTAATCCATACTGGAAGCCTTTTAATAGTTTTTGTGTCCACAAAAAAATTCTCACTCCAAGGTCTTAAGTATAATGCATCTTTACCCCTAAACCATGGGCCTCCATCCATTATTTTATCCCTTATTTCTGAACTGGAGAAAATAATGAGGAAAAATCCTTTTGGAAGAAAAGTCATGGAGTAATTTGAATTCAATCCCCACTTCCACTTAATCCAATTTTGAATCTCAGAAAAACCTGGCCAATATCCATGAAACTTACAAATTAACCCTCTGGTTTTAAGAATCATTATATCATGCTCAATCATCTCATCTTTGATAATCACTTTTGGTGTAGAATCCTCTACCTGGAATGGGTTTGCCATAGATTCTCTCTTACCCTTATTGCTAGCTAGGGCATCCAAACTTCCAACTTGCCCATTCATACTTTCAGTAAGGACTTTCACAAATGACTTTCTTTCCATGTTACCTAGGTTTTTTTCAAATGAATCCTCTAAATTTTCCTGAGATCTGGAACAAGAAGTGACTTGTTACTTGGTCACACTTTACTTTTTTCTTTCCTGCTCACACTTCCTCCTCACTCCCAGATTGTGCTCACACTTGCTTTTGGATGCACTCACTCCGGATCATGCTCCCACTCACTTTTGACTACACACTCAATACCGACTACACTCACACTCAATTTTGACTGCACACTCGATACCAATTGCACTCACCCAACTTGCACTTGCACTCTTGTTTCTAGATTTATTCACTCTTGGCTTATACTTGCACTTTCTTTTGGCTACATTCACTCTTGAATTGTGCTTGCACTTTCTTTTGATTACACTTACTCCTAGATTGTGCTCGTACTTACTTTTAGTTGTGCTTGCACCTGGTTGCGTTCACTCCTGGCTGTGCTCACTCCTAGCTACCCTCACTCCTAGCTACACTCACTCTTGGCTAAAATCCATGGTATCTTATTAAGCATATATATTTTAATTAAATGGTTTAAATAAAAATATTATAAGAAGTGTTAGGTTGACATATGTTTATTGAAAAAATAAAATAATATATAAATAAGGATGCCCAATGGAATTTGTTGCAAGTGGTGGGGAGCAAGGAGTTTCATATTGTAAGTCAAAGTTCCAATCCCATGGGAAATACCTCATATATCCATAAGGATACATAAAGGTATTGATGGTAATGCATGGGTCCAAGGTCGAGTGGCCATGGACCTAGGGTTTAATGTAACTTTATTATATATTCAAAACTTACTTCATGTTCTCTATTATCTCTATCTGAATGCTAATATTAATATTCCAACTACTACAAGGTCCAAGGTTTGAGTCATATCTAATCCATGATTTTCAATACATCTAACCATTTTAAACAATACAAGACAAAATGTGGGAAGTAAGGAGAAGATTAACATTGTAATCTAATATTACCATCTAATGGGTGTGGCACCTTGTAGAGCCATTATGAAAATTGTATGTGACAAGCTAACTTATGTCAATGCATGGACCAAGGGACAAGTGTAACAATATTATAGATATAATATCATCCTCATGTTCTCTTAGATTTGCTCCAATGTTAAATTTAAGACAAGAAATTCTATCAAGTTGAGCTCGAGAGGGTGAGACATATTTTTTATAGAAAAGGATTAGATTCAATTCTAATCCTTAAGTAATTTTTCCATATCTATCCCCCAAGGGATATGTGGATTGGTAATTATCTATCTGGCCAGTCACTTACCCAAAAGATACCCTAGGTTCAAACCTTGGGGATATACCCATTTGCAAAGGTTGTAGTCTACTCTGAATCATCTAAGTGCACATCAGATCAATAATGATGGTATGAATTTGGAGCGATTGATGGTACCCTTCATGCCAGGTTATAAAATAACAAGGTGGTATAGGATTGTTAGGGGTATCCCCTATGGTTTGAACACTACATTTGGAAATTACTAAAAATAGTGTGGATGTAACCAACTTCCCTATGTATCATTTTTTCCATCCCTATCAATGTAGCGTGCAAGAAGTGCATTACATAGGCCCTTGATATTTTGTATAGCCAAGGTGGCATTTATTATTTCAATAAATATATTTTTTCAATAGGCCATCATGGAATTTGTTTATAATAAGATCAAAATAACTCACTTGATGTTCAATCACCCACCGCTCACATGCACAAGGTCTCTATATTCATTGAGACTTGAACTTGAGACTTTATTTTGGAAAATAATTTATCTCCACCACTCAATCTAAAATTTATGAAAATTTCAATAGACACTAAATTAGGATATTCAACTACTAACCTCCTCTAATTTCAAGGACAAGGGAGCAAAATAATAAATACTTCTTATAATTCAAAGTTTTATTCTAACTAAAATAAAAAATGTAAAATGATAATATACCTAATAGAAGTTATACCTCAAGTTGGGTTGATTTTATTTTTTTAATATATATTTTTAATTGCTTGTATGGGATTGAAATACATACCACACATATTACATCATCATCACATAGTGGTATTACAACAACTTGACTATTATACATGTATCACTTGGTAATATTTAAACTTGGGTCTCCTCCTTAAGAGTCAAGGAATTTAATCGAATGAGCTAATACCATTTGATAAGGTTGGTTGTTTTTTTTTAAGCGAAAAATCCCTTGCACAGTCGCCTTGGTATGAGAGACCATGAACATGGGGTTCTACACCATCAAAGTCACCCGGGAGTCGCACCCGACCCTGCCCGCACCAACATTATCAATTGGATTTTGGATACCCAATTCAGCTTTTTGGTAGGGTGGAGATTTGAACCTGGGACCTCCCTTGGAGGATTGCCCTCTCCTCTCCAACTCACCTACAACACCTGGGTAAAAACTAATTTATAGTGGAAAACACCCCTTTTGAGGTGCCACTTTCAACAGGTTGGGCATAGGAGGAATGGAGCCTTGTCGGCCTCTACCAGCACATAGGACATTCCTAACTATACCATATATCTATAGGATGGAGACAAGGGGAATGGAACCTGGGTCGGCCTCTACCAGCACCTAGGGCATTTACCACTGCACCACACCAAGCGGATAGGTTGGTTGTTTTTTTGGTAGGTAAAGTATTTTATTTAATTTTTGGATTGAAGGGACCCAATCCCTATTACATAGGGCATTCAGAGTGCTGATAGTACAAAATTTGAAGCATCCCACCATCAAAAGGATGGACATGAGGATGACCAATAGTCTGGAGAAACCTAATACAAACTAGCTCTAAAATATGAACACCCTTGGTGTTGATAAAAACACCTTTGAAACAACGCTTGCTTTTAATTGGAATTGTGCTCAACATCATTTTTAGTAGTGTCAATGATGTCTTGAGGGAAAGAGTCTTCCCATATAGTGAGATCATTCTGATTGGCTGCTCTGTTAGCTAGTAAGTCTGCCACCACATTGGCCTCTCTAAAAACATGTTGGATTGTGTTGAGCGGGTGCTCTGAGGATGGATTGACTCTCTTGGATGATACTTTGAATATTCCATCCAGCCTTGGAATTATTCTTAATGTGGTTGACCACATTTAGGGAATCCCCTTCAAAGATCATAGGGTTAGTTAGACCTTTGCTGAGTTCAAGGCTCCTCCAGAGGGCACGAGCTTCGGCATAGTTGTTGGATTGGACTCCCAAATTTTTGATGAAGGCTTTGATGATTTTGCCTTCATGGTCCCAAATGACACCTCCAGCCCTAGCATATCTGGGGTTGCCTTTAGATGATCCATCAAAATTCACCTTGAGCCACCCTAGAGGGGGAGGGGTCCACTTGACAATGGACCTGCAGCTGGTATGGGCATGGGATCTAGTGCACTCGAAAGAGATGCCGAGGGATTTGAACAGGGAGGCTTCCAACCCAGACACTGGGGTATTTGGACAAGGGACCAAATTTACATTTTCAATGGCAAAGCATAGAGCTTTGTTAGCCACTACTTTTGGGTCCCTGGAATGATCGTTGAAGATTATGCTATTGCGCTCAAGCCAGATTTACCACAAGGTGTGATGCAACAATGCTTCCCATAGAAACTTGAGTCTGGGGTTATGAAACACTTGGGACCACTAGGTAAAAAGGTCAACGATTGACTGGGACCATACCCACTTGACCTAAAACATATTAACCAGCATTGAGAAAGCATTGTAGGAAAAGGGGCACTCGATCAAAAGATGTTGAGTGGATTCCCACGCCTGTAAGCACAAGTAACATCTGTTGGGGACTATGACACCCCTCTTGATCAAATTTTTTATAGTGAGAATTTTGTTTTGGAAAGCTAACCAAGAGAAGTGAGCAAATTTTGGGATGAGATGTTTGAGCCAAATTCTCTTAACGACAACTGGGGCAATCTGGTTTTTGTGCAGGTTCTGAGGGGGATCCAGTAGGAAGAATGCAAACTTGAACAAAAAGGAGCCATCGTTAGTACCTTTCCATAAGGGTTTGTCTTTCTTTTGGGCCCTAGGTATGAAGTTTGCTCTAAAAATTACCTACAAAGAGGTGATAGCTCTGTCAATTATTGTGTTGCTTATTCTAAAATGAAGTTGCTTCCACTTATGGTAGTCCTGATTTTGCACAATGAAATCTGCAACTTTCGACCCAAACCTATGATCTATTAGATGTTTGATAGTAGTGATATCTGGGTCATTGATAAGGGGCTCATCCCTTGCCCATGGATCATGCCAAAAATCGATGGATTTTCCATCTTTGAGCTGCCACCTGGTTCCTCTTTGGAGTAGGGGTCTGGTTTGGATGATAGACCACCAAAAATGAGACCCTATTTGGGGGATCTCTTCATATCTGAAGGAGTGATGTTGTAGGTATTTTCTTTTAATGATTGAAACCCATTCCAAATTTTCATTAGTGAAAACCTTCCAAGCCTGCTTAGCTAAGAGGGCCTGATTCATTTTGTTGATTCTACGAAATCCAAGCCCACCCTTATCTTTTGGAGAGCATACTTTGTCCCAGGCCACTAGGTGGAACTTTTTCTGGTTGTCAGCTCCAACCCATAAGAAGTGTTTTTGGATTTGTTCAATCGTGGTCCCAACTACTACAGGAATTTTGAAGACTGATAAAAAATACATAGGAATACTTTGAAGAACAGACATGACCAGGGTAGCCTTACCCGCCTGAGAGAGAAGGGCACCTTTCCACCCTACAAGTTTCTTATGAAATATCTCAATAACATTATTCCACACCGTCTTGGCAGGATTCCCCTAAAACATTAGGGGGCCAAGATAAGAAGCTGGAAATGCTGCAGTAGAACATCCTAGAATATTTGCAATTTTGACTTGGTGGGGTATTGGGGTATTGATGAAATAAATATTACTCTTGGTGAAGTTGATTTTTTTCCCTATGACTTCCTCATAGAGGTTGAGGATAGTTTTGATGACTCTTGCCTCAGAAATAGATGCAGTAGTTGCCAATAGAGTGTCATCCACGAACTGTTGGTGAGTTGAGGGTTGGAGATTGGATGCAACTTTGATGCCAAAAATCAAACCCATGGAGCAGGCAACTTTTATGGCTCTTCCAAGGCTCTCAGCAAGAATAATGAAGAGGATGGGGGATAAAGGATCCCCTTGTCTCAGTCCTTTGGTACTAGGGAAGTACCCTACAATAGAGCCATTCACAAGCATAGAAATCCAAGAAGTTGAGATGCATTGCATAATCAGATGAACCCAGTTATCATGGAACCCAAACTTTTGGAGAACCTTGGACAGAAACTCCCTGTCCACTCTATCAAAGGCCTTGTTCATGTCAAGCTTTAGGAAGAAAGCTGATTTTTTGGACTTGTGGGCTGAGTGAATAAGCTCATGAATGGTTATGACCCCATCCACAATATTTTGACCTTTAACCGAGCTTCCTTGGTAGGGGTCAATCAAGGATGGGAGGATGCCTTTTAATCTATTGGCCATAGCCTTTGAAAATATTTTGTAGATAACATTACAAAGGCTTATGGGATGATAATCAGACAGGGATTTGGAATTGGGGCCTTTAGGGATGAGGGCAAGAAAGGTAGAATTCACATCTCTGGGAATGACTCTAGATCTCTGCATTTCTTTGATGGCTTGACAAAGGTCAGGGCCAATGATGTCCCAAAAGGCTTGGAAGAACCTTGGGGAGAAACCATCGAGGCCTAGGGCTTTATCTGGCTGCATGGAGAAGAGGGCCTAGTGGATCTCCTCAGAACTTAAAGGGTTAAGCAGATAGGCATTCATGCTGTCAGTGATGATTCTGGGAATGTGCATGAGAAGGGAATCCATGGCTTGGGTAGAATGGGGAGGGCAAGAACCTAGGAGGGACTCAAAGTGAAGGACAACTTCATCATGAATTTTATGAATATTGGAAGTGAAGGTGCCATCATTTCTGATTAGACCCTTGATCCTGTTTTCCCCCTGTGTTTGAGCATTGAGATGTGGAAAAACTTCAAGTTGGAATCTCCTTCTTTTAACCATAAATGTCTCGATTTTTGATGCCAAAACATCTCTTCCTTCTTCAATATGTTATGGAAATCCGAAAGCAGAATTTTTTCTTCAGCTCTCAAACTGGCATCCCCTTGACCCTGCTGAAACTGGTTTTCAATTCTTTGGAGCCTATCCTTGATGTTCTGCTTGTTTTCAAAGATATTTCCAAAAGTTTATTTATTCCAAACCTTCAATTTGGCTTTTATAGACCACAACTTCTGAGTAACTTGGTTGGTGATAGATCCTGGGAAACTCTCTCCCCACCACTCAACAATGCGTGCTTTAAGGTCAGGGTGTTGGGTCCACATTGCCTCAAAATGAAAGGGAGTTTTGAAAGGAGGTCTGTTGGTAGTTTCAAAAATTAGGGGGTTGTGATCAGACCCAATCTTTGGCATGGCCTGTAAACTGGCATCTCCAAACAGAGGAAGTGCATCCTGAGAAAGAAGAAAATGGTCAAGCCTTTCCTGAATGAGGTCACCCCCTACCCTTCTATTACTCTAGGTAAACTGAGATCCCCTTAGTTGAACATCCATTAACTCATTTGCATCCACAAAATTGCTGAAGTCCCCCGTGATCCTAGGAGTGATCTCTTTCCCTCATCTTTTCTCAGAGGGATATAGCGGGGCATTGAAATCCTCGATAAGGATCTAGGGGATATTATTGAATACCTCATGCATCTGAGTGAGAGTGTTCCACAGGTTCAACCTATCCTGAGGAATATTTGGGGCATAGACATTCGTCAATACCCAAGAGTGCTTAGTAACAAAATCATGGAAAAAATGTTGGAGATTCATCCTTCACCTGAAATCACTCTTCCTTCCACCTTGGTTGGATCCCAAAGGCAGAGGAGACCACCAGAGGTTCCAAAGGTAGGACTAAAGGAAAATTCACACTTTCTCCATATAATTTTGGCAACTTTAGGTGAGTATTGCATGCCTAATTTGGTTTCTTGAATTAGAAAAATTGTAGGATTTGAATCCTTTTGCATCGAAGTAGCAAGTCTTTGTTTCGTTGCTCCATTTAACCCTCTCGCATTCTAGGAGAGGATTCTCATTTGGAACTCTTGGAGGGTTTTCTGCCTCCTTTGCCTTGTTGCGCAGGAGGTTTGGATCTCTTTGATTCTTCTCTATTAGAAATTCCTAGTTCCTGAAAGAGAGTTCATTGGGTGCCATTGGCAATGTCTTCCGCTATATCTCTGTTTCTTTGCTCCATAACAAAGGGTCTACCCTTATTTTTATCACATCCAACATCAATTAGGGATTTTTTAAAACTTTTGGTCTGTTTAGGGCTCCAAGATTTGGGAGAGTCATGAGATGACTCAAGGCTATCAACCTCATCGCCATGGGGATTAGGTGGGGGAAGAGACGGGCCAGACCTGTAGGATGGGGGGAGCTGGGTGGGGGGTTAGATGGCAGTGGGAGATTGGATGTTGGGGGCTGGGGATCAAGTGCCATGGCCAACGAGGAATTAGGGCACAGGTCTAGGGATGAAAGAGGGGGTTGCAGGGGAGGGTTTGCCTTCACGATTGATTGATCGGGGTGATTTGATCCAAGGAATTCCTCTCCGGGAATCTCCTCATTATCATCATTTGCATTGAGATTTACATTGTTGAATAAACTGAACCTATTGGAAAAAGCAAATAGGGAACTTGCCTTATTCTTGTCATCGTTTGGAGATGGGGGAGCATGTTGCTTGCCTTTGGGCTCATAGCGTGGACCCACTTTAGCTCTTGTTCTCTAAACCTCTCCTTTAGGTGGGCATTGCATCTCCTGGTGATCACTCTGTGCAAGCCTCAATTTTAGACACTGGCTTTGAAGGTGCCCCTAGGTGTGGCACTCGGTGCAGAAGGAGGGTTTGTTCTCATACTCCACCACTTGGCATTGGTGGTATGACCCATAGATCAAATTCACATGGATCGGGAGTTGGGTCTCCAAATTCGCATTGACATAGATACGAGCATGTGTCATTCTCGATCGAGCATGCGTAGTAGGGTCAATAGTGACAAGCTCCCCAATCGCACGGGCGATCCCTTGTAGAACATCCTCATGCCAAAAATGAGAGGGTAAATTTGGGAGATGGACCCATATGGGAGCAGAGTTGATGTTTTGGGTTTTTGGATCAAAGTCCACCCCCCACTTGCGGAGGAAAAGGCTCCTTCTCCCAAAGAACCATGGGCCCCTAGATAGAATGTGATCCACGTCCTCTTGAGTATTGAGTCGAATCATGAAGAAGCCTCTAGACATGGCAACCAATTCTAGACAACCCCTGGTTTTCCATTTCATCACTGCCCATCGCTAGATAGCCTCCATATCGGGTCTCCCACCCACAAACTTCCTGACTAGGGAGAAGGAATCTAGGGAAATGTACCCGACCATGACTTCTTTCGGTAGGATTACATCACATCCTTCAGGAATAAAAGTGTGTGATATGGTTGAGGGGGGTTTGGGCCTTCCCTTGAGTGTTTCTGCAAATGATGTTGCTTGGGATTTCCTGCTTCCCATTGCTATTTTTTCCAGGGGTTCTTTCCCCCCAAAGACATCGTTCCCATCATCCGAAGCCACAGAGTCGGACTTAGTTGTGGCCCCACTCCCATTTTCCTGGTCGCCCATTCCATCCTTGGTCCCACTTCCATGCATGCCCGTTTTACTTCCTGCTCTCGTATTGTAGCTTCTCTATTTATCGCTCGACGAAGATTCAAAAATCGAAGTTTCGCTTGCCATCGCTCCACTTTGGCGAACAACCCCAAAATTTTCCAGAAAAGCTTTTAGAGAAGCTATAAACTTTAATAATCGATAAGGTTTGTTGTTTTCATGCTTTAGTGCTTGTATTTTTTTTAAGAATCTTTGTGTGGAATCTATTGGATTCCACTTCTATCAAAAGAACAAAATATTACATTTGTTGTAAGTTAATTAAAACATATCCAACTTGCCTTTCTTTTAAATCAAAGATATTCTTCATTTTTCTTTCTATCAATTATAATATTCATCTTCCTCAAATTGCTATATTTTCACAATAAACTCTTTGAAATCATTTTCATTAAGAGATAAAATCTCACTAGAGCAATTGTCTTCTTAAATTTAAATACCAAGACATAAATCAATATTATAATTGGTAGGTTGTTTCTTCCAGTTCAGGATTGGGTACCCATTAACGAATATGGTGAAAGAGAAATAGGTTTGTTTGGAGTGTATCAATGCTTAAAATCCTATCATGAATGTGATGAATATTATTTCTAAAAAATTACCAAAGCAAAGGAATGTTGGGAGAAAGAAGAGACATGAGTGAGTGTGAGCCAGAAGAGAGTGCAAGCTAGGAGGGAGTGCGAGCTAGGAGGAAGTGCAAGCCAGGGAGTATAAGCTAGAAGAAAGTGCAAGCCAAGAGCAAGCCCTAACCACACTAGCTAGTATGGAAGGAAAGTCATATTTGAAAGCTCTAATGGGAAGTGAGGATGCCCTAGCTAGAAGTATGGATGCCCAAGTTGAAGATAAGTGGAAGAGCAAATATATGGAAAGTTCGATCCAAGTAGTAGATGTTGCACCAGAAGTGACCATCAAGGATGAGATGATTGAGCATGATATAATGGTTTTGAAAAGTAAGGGGTTAATATGTAAGTTCCATAGATCCTAGCCAGGGTTTTTGGAGATTCAAGATTGGATCAAGTGGAAGTGGGGATTGAATTCAAATTACTCTATGACTTTTCTTCCTAAAGGTTTTTCCTTGTCATCTTTTCTAATTCAAAAATTAGGGATAAAATATTGAGTGGTGGCCCATGGTTTAGAGGGAGAGATGCCCTTTATTTAAGACCATGGAATGAAATTTTTTCTATTGAGACAAAAACTATTAAGAAGCTTTCGGTTTGGGTTAGGCTTTTTGGACTTCCATATCAACTTATCAATAAGGATGTTTTGAAGAATATTGGAAATACCCTAGGAGAATTCATCAAGGAAGGACTAACTATTAAGGAGCGGAAGCATGCTATATATACCAGAATATGTGTTGCTATGGATATTTCAAAACCTTTGCCACAATCCATTAAGATTAAATCTAAATCAAGAGAATGGGATCAACAAGTGGATTATGAAAACATCACATTTCATTGCTACAATTGTTATGAGACTGGCCACTTGGCAAGAGTTTGCAAAGTGAAAACTATGAAGAAAGAGATAATAAAATTTTGGTCATAAGATAAACTTCAAGGAAAAGCAAGGAAATCATACATTAATAGAAGGTAGATCAGATCAAGGATATTCCACTCCTAAAGAAGGGGCAAATAAATCCTATCTACAACATCTTATGGAAAAGACCACCATAACTCACTTGGATCAACAATTAGAAGAAACAAAGAAGGATATAAGGGATGAGAAAGTACAATATGTAAGTTCAAGTTCAAAAGGAATTAAAGGTGCAAAGGTAAATGTGGAGGAAAATCCTAACACAAAGACGATAGAAGAGGTCAAGATCTTTCTAGGTAAATCATCTTCATTTTCCTCAAGTAGTATAGAATCCTCTCTTAGTAATAAAAGTGAAAGTGGTATAGAGGTTATCCCTTGCACTTTAGGGTTTCAAGAGCAACATAATAAAGAAATGAGGATGGAGGAAGTCTATAACAATTTAGGGTTTTTAGGGTAGAATAAGAAGGTAATTGCTTTGGAAGAGCGTCCTTGCACTTTAGGGTTTCTAGGGAAATATAAAGAAGAATGTGCTTTTGAGGTTATTCCTTGCTCTACAAATCTTGCACAACAAGACAAACCTATAGATGATAAGTCTTACTTTGAGCAATGTGAGAAGATTGAAGAGATGGATGAAGATGAAAGTATTGGTGGAAATGAAAAAAAGAGAGGAAGACCCAAGAAGCAAAAACAAAGAGAAAAAGAAACCCAGAGGGATATTGATATGGGAAAACAAAAGCAAATATCACAAGTGTTAACAAGAAGTGGGGCTAAACCCACAAATAAAAACAAAAAATAACAATGAAAATAATATCTTGGAATATTAGGGGCATGAATAAGAACCCTAAAAAAGGTATTAAGAAACTCTCAGATTGTTATAGACAATATATTTATATTTATAGATATGAAAAATGGGTAGCAAATATTTTAGCCATTCATGGTGTTGAATTTTATCTTGACAAAATTTCAATTTTGGAAGGCATCTGTATGAAATGATAAAAAGGAGTTGATTGCGGAAACTTAGCAGTGAGGAAGATGGCAAATCTCTTTGATAAGAAAGGTAGATGAAGAATATTTTTGATAGAAAGGTAGGTTGGATATGATTTAATTAATTTGATAGAAATGTAATGAGAGCAATGTAATATTTTGTTTTTGTAATGGGAGTGGCCCCTAATAGAAGCCACACATAGCTTATTAAAATAAATCAATATTATAATTGGTTAAATTATTTGCTACCAATATTCCATCTCTATTTCTATATATATATATTTCCAAGAGACTACCTTTGATATTAGTTGACGAACATCAACAATAATGTTATTTTTATGCAATCCCCATGTCCATTTTTGTTGATAGGATTAATGAATTTATGAGTCCCTCTCACTTGAAATATATTTCCATCATTTTTCAATTGTAATTTTAATCCCTACAAGTACCCTAGACTATGCATAGTTTTTAGTTGAAATTCCATATGATTCTAAGGATAATTTTCCCTTCATATATAATAAAATACCACCTCCAATAGCTTTTCCTATATTTCCTTTGGAATCACCATTAGAATTAATTTTGATAAACCCAAATTCTAGAACTTTTTACTTTACCATAGATCAAATTAAATCCTTCGTGTTAACTCCATTATCATAGATGACATTTTTATGCATATTCAAACCCCATAACCAAGAGGACACAACCTCTTTTTTCATACTTGAGACTTTCCATGATGATCACAATGTCTATAAATATTATGCAAGAAACAATAATACGATTCCAAACTTGGGCATGATTTAAGATTTATTTTTAAAAATTCTATTATTCCTTTCAAGCCATTAATTCCAATAAATAATGGAAATACCAATCCTTCATAGGATACACAATGTTTCAACTTTAAAATAATGGATCCAATAATGCATAAAATCTTTCAATGTTGATGAAGCTACCCAATATATATTTATATTTTTGAAAAGTCCACCCTAAGTGGTGGATGAAAAGGGATAATGAAGGAGTAAATATTTTGATGTTTCTAGATGCCTCTCATATAATGTATGCTTGAAAGGTCCATGCTATCATCTTCCTTGTATAATATCTCCTATAAGAATATTGCTTTTGACTACTAACCAAAGGAATGATGAGGCCTTATGAAGGTCCTCCATTGACTAAATATTATTCCTAGGGAAATAATTAGGAGTAGGAAATGTGATTGCTCTAAATACTCATATCCCAACTTGATCAAGAATATACCATATTTTGGTATATTCCAAACCAAATCATCTTTCCATGTAAAACTAGGCAAATATTTGTTTGAGTTCATCTCCTTCAACCAAGTTATTAATAAAAATTCAAGATCTAGAGTTGATCACATTAATATGATCTTTGAATTTTAGACCTTTATAATCTATACATGCCTGAGTTAATGGTTTCTATTTTAGATAAAAAATAAGAGGATAAATATTCAACCAAGCATAAGACTAAAAATTTGTAAAATTCTCTTCATTAATTAACCATATAATATATATTTTTTATTGATAAAAAGGGTTTTGAAAGGGTCCCATAACCTTTTACAGTGCTAGAGCAAACCCAAAAGATCCATAGAGGCATCCAGACACTAGGATAGACATCCTGCTAAACAATAGGAGAACCTACAACTATACTCTAGAAACAAAACAAGGGCCCACACAGGGGCAACAACACCTAACTATCGAACATAGGCCCATGCAGGGGAACCACTAGCTATCTACGAAAGCCCATGTAGAGGCAAAAAATAGATCAAAAAACCACTACCAAATAGGATAAGACCACCAGGGGGAGGCCCCCACCACTCATAATCCTTCTACGCCCCAAGTCACACATTGGATCCAAAGCCATTGTCAGTAGGGTTCTCCCCCACCAAAATATTGAACTCCTTGATGATTTCAAACTAGCCCTTATACTCCTTGAGGAGGGAATCTACCTACATCAAGAGGGAGGAGATGGTCCTGGCCACCCATCCTAGCACTTTGAGCAGGTCCTAAATCTCTTGGATGTATCCTTGGTTAGTGAGGCTTGAGAAGTACATCACACACGAAGCCTAGAGGGGAGCTTGCATCGAGGTCCCTTCGCTTTGAGCCAAAACCTTGGCTGGTTTCTCTTTTTTAGTCTAGAAAGAGAGGGAGTCATCTAAGGTATCATCGATAATGAGTGGAGCCTTCCTCTTGTTGCTTTATATCTTGGCACGAATGGGGTATCAATAGGATTTCATCTTCTGAGAAATCGGGGAGTCGTCCATACTGGCTACTACTCTCGGGGTGCCTATGAGTAGGGGGTTGGGGTGTTTGCTTTGGCTTATTATCTAGCATTGGCCTACCATCAAGTGAGGAGGGAAGGCCCGACTAGCCCTCCAACGAGGGGGCCCAACCTATCCTTCGACGAGGGGAGTCCTAATTGGTATCGTCGCTCCGTGATTCTGCTCCACCACCATGAACTTGAACAACACATAATGAAGGCCTTGATGGAGGGGGGAGGAGGAGACCCCTATATTAACACTCAGCACCGACCTCTCCACCAACATGAACATGTACTCAAGGATATTAATGGTTTTATTTCCTCTGAGGTGGTTGAAAAAAGTAAGGTGGAAACTCTGCAACACAACAAATGGATTATCGAGAGTGAAGTATTGTAGTACAGTTATTATTATTGTATCCCAAGGCTTTGGGAGTAACTCTATAACAATTCCATATTTCTCTTTACCTAGGGATTATCCTTTATCTTTGAACAAAGCCAATTTACCTTGGAGGGAATGCTTCTCTCGGTTGATGATCTCACCATCGTTAGGAAGGCCAATTACCTCTAGCAGGAGGTCCACCGTAATAGTGAACCCCATACCTCGAATGACCACATGCCCATCATTCCATGAATGGATAAAGTCCATGGAAATATTTGGCTCGGTCTCATGAAACTATTGCAAAAAATTTAGGAGGACGTGGTACCTAAAGATATCCTCAACTAGGGGGGTTAACTGGAGGGACGTAGGCTCAAATTCGACCATGGTGACGACACTCGAAAGAAGCAAAGAATGAAATAATAGGAAGAAGGTGAGAGGGTGGTGAACATGATGGGAATGAAGGGTGGTGGAAATAAATAAATGCCAAACCACTACCATAGTCCCATGTCCAATGCATATCATGCTCAAAATCACCTGAATCGAGTGAGAATATGGTGGCACGGGTGGAAGGGCACACCAACCGTAGCACCCTAAAATTGGCGCAGTTAAACCCTTAGTAAAAGATAAAAGATAAAAATTTAAATTTTAACCCCAAAACCACCCCAAAACCGCTTGTTACCCGCTTCCCTTCTTTTTCGTGCCATTTTTAGGATTTGTTTTGACCGTTGGACGATATCGTCGCATATCAGACGAAATCATCCCCGATTTGACGAATTCGTCTGGAACAGAGCGTCCAGACGATTTCGTCCTAAAACTAAATTTTCATAATTAGCTTCTATTTCAATAGCCTCTCCAACTTGGGCAGAAGCGCGTCTACGTAGTTGGAGATTCCCCCATTGGAGATCTCCCAGATTGGGATGATCTCCAACCTCCTAACCTCCCCCTAATCCTATATAAACTAGGATTTTTCTAGTTTATCCCCCTGAACCCCCTAGCTGATGGATTTCCCTGTAGATTTAGTCCCTTATACACTAGAGCATCCTCGCACTACTATCTGCATTCTGTATTTCGCATTTTCTTGCAGGAACTTTATTGTTTTTCAGTCGGATCAAGATCGGATCGTCGCAAGCGATTTCAGATTATTTCGGATGATCCTGTCGAGGAGCGCAGATGATCTTGTACGATTGGAGGTGATCCTGACTGTAGTCCAGATTGGGGGCAATCAGAGTCTAGAGTTTGCATCTCTTTATCATTTTTTTGCATTTCTTTATACATTATCTTAGTTATTATGTTTATGCATCTTGGAGTTCACCTCATTTAGCATA
Source organism: Wollemia nobilis (assembly GCA_028583015.1). NCBI lineage: Eukaryota > Viridiplantae > Streptophyta > Pinopsida > Araucariales > Araucariaceae > Wollemia > Wollemia nobilis. Next base: position 5,342,874 of record JAQPPZ010017128.1, read on the forward strand.
ACCGCATGATAAAGTTAAAATCAAACATTAAATCTACTGCATTTCTCTTGTTTGTTATTTGAATCCATCATTTAGGCATGTTTACTATTATTGCTATCATTCTCCGTTGCTTTTGCAGTTGCATATTTGGTATTTTGTATCTGTTTTTGTGATTGCAGGTTTCTGACGAATTCGTCTGACGAATTCGTCAGATTTCAGATGATTTCGTCTGATCTCAGATGACCGACTATGATTTGTGATGATTATGTGAAATATCAGATGATTACGTATGAGTTGAGACGATCTGGACTGCTACAAAACTTAGAATCTTCATCAGACATCCGAAATCAGGTATGTATTGTCCTAGTTAGCATATTCTCTGTGTTTAACATGCATTTCTATTTTTTGTATTCATCTAAATCTGTATTGGCATATAGAATAGCTTAGATTCATCTTGGCCAAACCTAGGAGTTGAATGATTAAAGTACAAAATAAACACATTAAACCCATTCCCAACCTAGGCGTGGAAACTGCCACTCAAAAGTTTCCTGGTGAACCCACCATCCGTCAAAAATTCACCTTTATACTCCTCCCCCGAGAGGCGGGACCTTCAAAGGGCCTCTCAGTCCGAGGTATTGTCCCATCCTTCTCGCATCCCCCTTTCGGGCGCGGATCCTATAGCTGGAGGGTAAGGATGCAAAAAATTTGGAGCGATACATTTTGGTGAACCCGACGTGAAAACTAAAAACCTTTTGAAAACAATCCAAAAAAAAAACAAAACATAAATGCATTTAGAATCAAAGATTGCATATCATATTTAGATGGTAGATTATAATAAAAGATGAGCTATCACCATTAATGTTGAGAATCAATTAGCAGCTATAGAGGTTACTTCTGTGCTTAGAGTACCTCAAACAAATAGGGTTCAACCTTTGTGGGATGAACTTGATAGGAGATTGGGTATCATTGGATCTAGGGCAACAGAACTTAGGCAAATTAAGAGGTTTGTCCTAGATAGAATCCTGGATCCTGATCAAGTGACCTTATATCATGAACTTTAGAGAGCTTGCCATAGGTGGTTAGCAGATAAAAGAGCCCATGTGTCTTTAGAGTTGTACACCTTTGAGGAATATCTTGAGAATGCAGTTGTAGTACATAAATTTCTATCTCATATAGAGGATCAAGAGGTTGTTTTTACGGATAGAAAAATATGGTATAGAGTTCCTAGAGCTGTGTTATATCGAGAGTATTGCCATGAACTTTATTTCTACCAGTCAGGGTATGAAACAGATAATATCACTATAGCACATTTTATCAAGTTCTTGAAAAATCATTTTCAATTTGAAGAGGAGCATTTCATGACTCCTGATGAACTTGATCCTATCAATGACATCTATAAACTATTTATAGAAAACTAAGCCATTCATTTATTATTGTTATTTCTTGCATTCAGTGTGTTGTTTGTTGTCTTTGTAAACATAAAAACAAAATATATATATATATATAAATAAATAAAAAATAAAAACAAAACAAAATCATAACAAAAATCAAAACATTTTCTTTTGAGTATTATAGTAGGTATATAATTAAAATATATACCTCCCAAATTTGTTGCAAATATATTAATATATATTTGCTAAAATCTAAATTTAGACATAATGACTAGACTCAGGAATGGAAAACAGACTGAAGTAGAAGAAGATTGGTTAAGAAAACCAGAAAATAACCCAGATGTCCTTCCTGAAGACCCAATTCAGGAAGAAGGAACCTTCGACCAACAAGAAGAAGAATTTGTTGTAGGAAATGAACAAAAAGAAAATGATAGAGAGGAAGGATCCTCATCCCCTAAAATATCTCCGGAAGGAGCTGTTACTTTTGAGAACATGGAACATTTTTGGAAGTTCCTCAATACTAATATTGGCACTCTTAATAGAGCAGTCCATATGGACAAAGATCAAATTAGTGACACTCAAGCAACCCTAGAAGACATATATCACACACGCACTAATCCTTTATCCTTTGTTGATCAAGAAAGTGATCAAGCTGGACCATCCAATTTGGATATGGCCGCTATGATCCAGAACATGCAACAACAACAGGTTACCCAACCACCTAGAGTGCCTGTTATCAAGCCTAGGATTATTCCCACACAAAAGAAACCTTCATTCATGGCTCTATTTCGCCAAGCTATTGATCAATATACCTCAAATCAACAAAAGCCTAAAACAAAACCAAATACCAATTTCCAACAATCCGGGATACAACATAATGCTACAACAAATCTTCTTCATAATACTCTTCCTACCAACCATTTACATAACAACAATATAGCATCTAATCCTTATGTCCCGCCTTCCTACGCTCACAAATCCCATACTCATGTACCACCGAACCAATATGGTGGACAAAATGGTAATCTGGAAGCCATGGTGAAACAGTTAGTCTCTCGCATGGACCAAATAGATCCCTACCGTCCCTCGTACAATTATCGAGAGATGTGTAGTCAACCTCTAGATCCTATAGTTGTAGCACAACCATATCCTAAACACTTTCCCATGCCTGTCCTACCTATATATAAAGGAACTGAAGATCCCATAGAGCATCTTCGTATGTTTAGGATAGCATGTCATGATATATCACATGATGACTTGTTATTACTAAAGATGTTCCCAAAAAGTTTAGGAGGGATGGCATTGGAGTGGTATTATCAATTGCCCACTCATTCTTTGAGAAATTTCGAAGAGACCGCTGAGTCTTTTGTGCATCAATTTAGTGCCTATATTGAAAGGCATGTAACCATTAAAGATTTGTACAACCTAAAACAAGACAAAGATGAGTGTTTTGCTGACTTCTTAGCTCGATGGAGGCAGTTGATAGGAAAATTACACTTTGTGTTACCTTATCGAGAAATGTTGGATATTTTTATCAATAATTTACAAGAACAACTATCCTATGAATTATCAATTGCTACCTTGACCACCTTCGATCAAGCTATAGACTTAGCCCGAAGAGTGGAAGACGCTCTCATTAGAAGAGGTCACCTCAAAAGGAAAGATGATGAGAAAACATCCAGAAATCAATATAAAAATAAACAAGTTGTGGGTGATGGAGTCATTGATAGCAGAAACATTGCCAATGTTAATACTGCGAAAACAACAGAGAAGTTCATATTGAAACCTCTTGATAAACCACCCCGAGAATTTACTAGGTTAAATCAACCTTTATCAACCATTCTCCCGCAATTACTAGCACGAGGATTGATCCAATTACCAACTATCCAGGAACCTGATCCAACTATACCCGGATATAGAGCTGATTTACATTGTGATTTCCATAGAGGACCTGGACATGCTACCAACTCTTGTAAAAGGTTAAAACATAAAATACAAGATTTAATTGATAACAATGAGATGGAGGTGCAAGCCTTTCAACCTAAACAAAATCCTCCTAATAATGCTCAAAAGAACATCCCTCAAAGTCAGAATCAGAATGCCAATCAATCATTGGACATATTTCAACATCCTTTACCAAAGCATGGTAAAGAGGTGGCTAATCAAATTGAACATCATAATGTTCCCCCTCCTACCCGATATGTAGGAGCCATTAGTGGGCATTTACCTATTCATGATTTAGAAATATTTGACACAACTTTATCCATGGTTACGACCAGACCTCTATATAATATTCGAACACCTGATCTTAGTGATGTAGAATATGATATTGAAAGTGACATGGAAATCACCTCAAATCAATCGAATAGTTCTGAAGATGAATCAGATCCTATTCAACCCATCACAAATTCTATGGTTCCGGAAGAACCATTTCCTAGAAGAGTTACTACTCGACCATCTTCTCATCAGTTCCTTTCTAATGAACAAGCCATAAACGCTAGACCGAGACCAATTCATCATCCTCAAAATAATATTGTAGGTACCATCGGAGTCGTTACTCGACAACAGGCTCAAAACTCTCAACAGGATCAAACTCAGAACGATGGATCAGCTCCATTTGTTTTGAAAAATCCCAATAAAGGGAATCATGCGCCTAATGTTCAACCTAAGCCTCCTTATAATATTAATGAACAATTATCCAATACTACAACTAGGATTTCCCTTTTGGACCTTTTAAGATCTTCTCCTACCCATAGGGATGAATTAATGCTCACATTAAGCCAAATGATGGTACCACAAAATATTCAACTCTGAAGCCATGTCCAATACTATCATAACTCGAGAAGTCGATTGTATTGACTTTCGAGATAGAGATATACCACAACATAGTTTACATAAGGATAACCCCTTATATATTACTGCCCTAATTGGGGATGTAGCCATTAAACGAGTCTTGATTGATAATGGTTCATCTTTAAACATATGCACTTTTGACTTCTACCAAATATTTGGCTTTAGAAGTGATGAAATGAAAAGAACTGATATGATCATAAAAGCCTTTAATGACGAAACACAAGAAACGTGTGGAGTTATTACTATTCCATTGCAAGTTGGTCCTAGAACCTTAGACACGACCGTGTTTATTGTACATTGCCCTGCATCATACAATATACTTTTGGGTCACCCTTGGATCAACGCAATGCGAGCTGTTCCCTCAACTTTACATCAGTGTGTTAAATTCGAATTTAAAAATCAGTTGGTTACCATTCATGGTGACCCTAGACCCTTTGATATGTGTGCGATGGCAGAACCTATTGGAGTTCAATTTTGCCCAGCTCTGTCATCCACCCGTCCTGATTCTAATCATCCATCTAAACGTATGAAACACACATCTATAACATCATCTACTTTTCCCCCATCAACCTCACCTTTACATATAGTTCAACCATCTTCCGAACAAACCACATTAGGACCTCAAAAGGATCCTAAACCCACAACCAATGCTTCTTGTTTTACTCCTATAACTTCCATACCTTTAGATTCACCCATCGATATCTCTATAACATCTACATCCACTACAAGCATCCTTTCCACATCCGACGATGTAGGAAATGTTCCTTCTACCTCTTATGCTCTTACTGATGAGCTCTTACCCGATTTATCTAAAATTCTTATATCAGAAGAAACCAACACTGCTATGCAAGATGCCCTTATTTTAAATAAACTCCCACCCTCTCCTCGTACCTTGGGCCTCCCACAGCCTATGGGAAGTATTTACCAAGTCGGGAGTTGTGCTTTTATTTATAAGGGATATGACTAGGGAAGAATACCTAGAAACATCAAGACACATTGTGATGGATATGCTAGATGCTATTTTGCTAATGAGTATATTAAAGCTAAACCCATAATGCTTAAATTGGGATATAAAGGGAAAGGTTTGGGACCTTCCCAAAATGGTATGAAAGAACCTTTTGAGGTTGAACCATGGCCTGCCCGATGTGGTGTGGGCCTATTTCCTAGTAAAGGTCAACCCTTCCCATTTGAGGAGGATGACCATCTTACATGTTACCAAGATTATCTGGATAAACAAGATTCTTTGCATTCAAAGAATAATCCCTTTACATGTAATATGCTATCCATCGCCTACCCTGAGATGATTGCCGAATCCGACGATGAGTTGGAAGGGGATATCTTCCATGATGTCTCCGTTGATGAATTGTTACATAACGGATTTTATTTTGATGGCTCTATACCTAGTATAGCCCAGCTTGAGGCCTCGACTCCTCAAGATGAATTATCCAAGCTAACCTTGGAAGAATTACAAGAATTGGGTGTTTCACCCGCCCCACCTAATTTTGAGAGAGATTTACATATGGAAGTTGAAAACGTTATAAAAATTAACATTGGAACCGAAGATAACCCTCACATAATCAATATTGGATCAGAATTAAGTCAAGAAAAACAAGATAAATACATTTCATTTCTTAAAGACTATGAAGATGTCTTTGCTTGGACATATGAAGACATGCCAGGTTTGGACCCTTCTGTAGTTATGCATCATCTAGTAGTCCATCCGGATGCTAAACCTGTTAAACAGAAACTTAGAAAAATGCATCCTAAAGTGGCCTTACTAGTCAAAGGAGAACTAGAAAAACTGTTGAAGGTTATTTTTATACAAGCCATTGATTATGCTGAATGGATCTCAAATGTAGTTCCAGTAACTAAGAAAGAAGCTACCAAAGTTAGGGTTTGTACTGACTTTAGAGATATTAATGTTGCATGCCCTAAAGATGATTTTCCTCTTCCCAACATGGATCAAATCATTGATTTTACTGCTGGGAGCGGAATGATATCCTTAATGGATGGATTCTCTGGTTATAATCAGATCAGGATAGCTCCTGAAGATCAGGCTAAGACAACCTTTATTACCCCTTGGGGAACCTTTTGTTGGAAAGTGATGCCATTCGGTTTAAAGAATGCGGGTGCAACATATCAACGAGCCATGACTTATATCTTTCATGATATGATGCATGATATTCTACATGATTATGTAGATGATATTATAGCTCGTTCCATCAAAGAAGATGATCATTTAAATGACTTGAGAAAAGTATTTGATCGGTTAAGGGAGTATCTTATCCGATTGAATCCAGCCAAATGTATATTCGGAGTTAAGTCCGATAAATTATTGGGGGTTATCATTTCTTTACGTGGCATTGAAATTGACCCTCTCAAGATCATGACTATCACTGATATGCCCGCACCCACAAATATATCTGAACTACGAAGTTTACAAGGTAAGCTTCAAGCTATTCACCACTTTATTGATAAGTTGGCAGACAAAACCGGACCCTTTCTTAAGCTTCTTAAGAAAGATGTCTCTTTTCATTGGGATGATGAATGCCAGGAAGCATTTGACCTCCTTAAACAATATCTCCTTAAACCACCAGTACTTTCACCACCTAGATCTGATCATCCATTTATTTTGTACATTTTTGCTTCCGATTTTGCCTTAGGAGCTATGTTAGCTCAACTTGACGATGAGAAGAAAGAACGTGCTAATTATTACATCAGCAGAACCTTAATCAGTTATGAAACTCGCTATACCATATTAGAGAAGTTATGTCTAGCAGTCATATTTTCTACACAGAAACTATGACATTATATGCTCAATCAGAAAACGTATGTTATTGCCAAATTTGACCCTTTGCGATATCTCATGAGTCGACCGTACTTATCTAGTCGCACAGCCAAGTGGGTTCTTGCGCTAAGCGAGTTTGAACTCATGTTTATAGGACAGAAGTCTGTTAAGGGTCAAATCATAGCAGATCAATTAGCTGTTGCACCCTTAGAGTCTACCCATCCCCTCATCATTGAGTTTCTCGATGAATGCCTTAAATTAGAGGCAGACCATCCTAAACAATGGTCCCTATACTTTGATGGAGCCCGATGCATGAGTGGGGCTGGTGCGGGTATTATTTTAATATCTCCGCAAAAACATCTTATACCTCTGTCCTTTAAATTAACGTTTGCTTGCACCAATAATATTGTTGAATATGAGGCTCTAATCCTTGGATTACGAGCTGCTTTGGCCCTAAAAATTAAAAATTTATTAGTTTTCGGTGATTCTCAACTTGTCATAAATCAAATCAATGATGTTTATCAGACCAGAGATGATAAATTACGCCCATATAAAACATATGTTTTGCAATTATTATCTTTATTTGATCAAGTTACTTTGGAAGCTATTCCTCGAACTAGCAATCGTGCGGTTGATGCTATGGCTGCAGCTGCATCTCTTTTACCCTTGGAGTTAGATGATGAATATGCTACCATCATTATTCATCGACTCCAGGAACCCGCTTCAAGAAAATCATGCTTAGAACCTTTGGATGTGTTTCTAATCAACGAAACTACTCCTGAACCATGGTACACTGATATATTTAATTTTTTGCAAAAAGGAACCTTCCCTGAAGGTTGTCATAGTAACCAGCATAGGTTATTACGTAGACGAGCAAGTCGCTTCATGATTATTGGTAATACCTTGTATAGGAGATCTTTTGAAGGCATATTATTGAGATGTTTGAATCTAGACGAATCTAGATCAGCTTTGAGTGAAGCCCACGATGGATCTTGTGGAGGACACTTTAGTGGTAACGCCATTGCTAAGAAGCTCCTTCGGATAGGATATTTTTGGCCTACCATGGAGAATGATGCACATGCTTATGTGCGTCATTGCGACAAGTGCCAGAAACATGCTGACCTTGTCCATGCGCCTGCACAAGAGCTGCAGGCTATTTCATCTCCTTGGCCCTTTTCAAAATGGGGCTTAGATATCATTGGAAAAATCAACCCTGTGTCATCTGATGGACACAAATTCATCATAACCGCTACCGAGTATTTTACAAAATGGGTTGAAGCTATGCCTTTAGCTTCTTGTACTGGAACCCAAGTTTCCAAGTTTATCTTTAATCAAATTATTTGTAGGTTCGGAATTCCTGCAAATCTCATCTCAGATAATGGAACTTGTTTCAAAAATAAAGATGTCAAAAAATTATGTCAAAAATATAAAATTCAACATCGTTGGTCCACTCCCTATTATCCTCAGGGTAATGGCCAAGCAGAAGCATCTAATAAAACATTAATCAAAATTCTCAAAAGACTGGTCAATCAATCTGGTCGAGATTGGCACATCCAATTATATCCTGCTTTGTGGGCCTATCGAACTAGTGTTCGCACCCCCACTGGAACTTCACCTTTCATTTTGGTTTATGGCGCTGAAGCTATTTTTCCCTTTGAATTAGAAGTTCCTTCTTTGGCTCTACTACTTCAAGATACTGAAGTAGGGGATGAATATCGTGCTGGCAGATTTAGTCAGCTGGAACTCTTAGATGAAAAGTGCATCAATGCTTTGGAGCATCTTCGTGCCTACCAAAACAAGCTTAAGAGAGCATATCTCAAGAAAGTTCATCATCGATCCTTTGAGACCGATGACCTTGTTTTAAAAGAAAATCAAAAAAATACTAATGCAACTAAAGACCTTAAAGGTAAATTCGAGCCCAACTGGCTTGGACCGTATATTATTACTGCTAAATTTGGATCGGGAGCATACAAATTATCTACCTTAGATGGTAAAGAACTTAAAGAACCTATGAACATTATGCATCTCAAACGCTACTATGCATAAAATTTGGTCATTTCATCATTGTATATATTTGTTTTGCATATTATTTCCTTTTAGTCACTTATATAAAAAGTTTCAAAAACAATCACATTGTATTTCTTTCAATTCATAACTTAAAATCAAAATACAAAAACATCAAAATCTTCAAAAACATATTTTATTTTCATACCTGTCAATTCTTGAAGTGTTGCAGTTATATTTTCAATTATTGTGGATAAATTAGCATTTATTTGGAATCCCGCACTTTCACACTCACATGAATAAATATCTTGATTTTATTTGGTATGATTATTAATCTCTCTTATATCAAAGTCCACATTGGCATTAAATAAAGTTTTGAGCATAGAGAACTGATCTTGTTATTTACTTGAACCAAGTATATCTTTTCACATTAAAATGATTTCATTGCGAATTCGATATGATGCTACATAGTAGAAGTGGTTTCCTGAGCGAAAAGTTTCCCCTGCTATCCTATCATGCACATGGTCTAGAATCTTTGAGAATTGACAAAAGGACAAGCTCACCCCTACCCAGAATAAAAATCCCTTGCTCTACAGCCAATCCGAGCAAGTATCCCTAGCATAGGAAGAAAAAGAAAAGTCAAAGAAAATGAGAAAAAGAAAAATATTATTTTGTACCATCGCAGCAATATTTCAGCATTATCTCAATTCCAAGCAAAAATACAAAAAAAAAAAAAGAGAAAGAAAAGCAAAAGTGAAAAGAAAAAGCAAAAAGCAATAAAATCCCTTTCCCTACCCCTTGAAAAGAAAAGAAGGGTGAATGAGCTTGAATCCTTGGAATTCTCAATTATTCGAAAACTGTGAGGTAAGCCCCATAACAGGTGGTTTGTGCCCAACCCGCTTGGCCTTGGGTAATTCCTAGCATGGTGATATGTCTGTCACATTAGCGACCTTCTTTTGTACAGACCTATGTCAGCTTATGGATTAGCTAGCTCTGGATAACCCGACTTACATAGTAGTCTGGTACGGTTACATGCATATAAATCATGGTTAAGGAACACTCATTTGGTTAAGGCAAATTACTTGTATCAAATTATCTTGCTCAAAATTGGTGAATGAACAATACAATCGCACACACATTTGTATTTGAGAGATTTTGTATCATTATGATAAATCAAGATCGGTAATGAACTCACATTTGCACATGAGGATCCCTTATAAACCTACATTTGTCTTTGAGATAATTTAAAATATTTCTGTAATTCTTTTCGGAATAGTTTTATCCTCTTATTTCAGAATTTTTGTTTTGTATAAAAACAATTATATACATTGTTTCACAAAATCACAAAATGATTTCAAACAACATGTTCATATTATTATTTTTCTGTTTATCAAAAGTCAAAAATTAATCTTGCAATAAAACTAAAATATCCATTTCTTCTTTGGATTTCGCGATGATGGTATAAGTCTATACCTATAAGTCTATGCCTAGCGCAAACCATTGTTCTAATTTTATTTTCCCATTCATTTTAATAAAAACACATATGGCTTACATCATTATGTTACATAACTAAGCTTTAAAATGAACGCACACTTATTCTATTTCAGGTCATTATGTCAACATTCAATTTTGCAATGATGGTATAGTTCCTAGGAACTTATGCAAAAAATTTTATCACACTTAGGAATTTATGCCTAGCAAAAATCATATTTCTTTTATATGTCATGCATAATATTTTTATGAAAATCTGAAAACAAATCATCACCATCATCATTTTCCTCATCACAACACAAAGTCTTAAGACAGTCTCTTAAGCACTCTTTTACTTTTAACAATATTTCTATCCTGGGATTAGCTTGATGACCTAGTGAGCGGCGACTCCATGAAATGGTCTATACCAGCGACAATGTCCTTTGAAATTATTGTTAGAAGTCCTTTTTTTTCAAATTACACCAAAACAACCAATTTATTTACATCAGATTATTTCATTTACAATTTTATGCCATGATATCAAAATATAATATTTCAAAATGACATAATTACATGAATATTCAATCACAAATTAAAGCATCATACAACATATACACAAGTCATATCATCAAAAACAAGACCATATATATATATATATATATCAAATTATGTACATCATATCAAAACTGGATTGGTATGCCACAATCTATACCCTGGCATACTCAATCCTCTCAAAAATCTATACAATCTCTATGCAGTCTATAGCCAACTAGTCTCGAGAAGCCCTCGAGCTCTCAGCCTCATCTCCTCCCCCACCCTGACATGGAGGAGGTGGTCCCATAGCAGTTCATGCTGTGTCTCGGGTCCTCACTGTCGATCGTGAGGATGTCCTCGTCGATCCCATCCGGATTGGTTCCGCAATGTTGGCTGGCAGCGGTACCCTTTGACCCTCTAGAGCCAGCTGAAAGTATACCCCTTGGTAGAATGTGGTCTGCATCATAGACCGCACTAGCTCATCCCTGCTCGCCCCTCCGCTCCGTGCCCTGAGCCGTGTAGTCTCATCCTGTAGTGTCCGTACCTGAGCCCTGAGCTGAGTAGCCTCATCCTGCAGTGACTGCACCTGAGCTCGAAGGTGGGCAACCTCAGCCCAGAGAGCCACCGTCTCGCTGCTCTCCCCTACATCGACACCCTTGCCCTTATCAGGCGATGGTGGTCTCTCCCCCTGCTATGAAGGGAGTCTCTCCTCCCTCTGCCCTGTCTCCCATGGCCTCTATGGAGCCTGACCCATCCGTTGGCATCTCTCCTATGGGGACCGTCGCTGCTCTCTCCCACCATGACCCCATGCTGCCTCAATGGCAGCCTGGCGCCGCCTCCCCATCCATCGCACAACCACGTGCATCGGACCCTATGCCCTCGTCATCCGAGGAGGGTGGATGCCTGCATACCAGGCATCGTAGCCATCTACAACCCCCGTGTCGTCACCATCCACTGGCTGGATGGGGGCATCGTCCACGTCCTGACTCTAGAACCGCTGCATGTCTGGAGCCCCGCTCAGCGTAGTACTATCCCGAATAGTCTAGGAGTACTCGTAGTCCCTGAGAGAAGGGATCCCCTATTGTAGACCAAACTATCATAGAATCCGATCGTAGCGGTGGAGCTCTACCTCTCCCCGCTCCATCCTCAGCCAGCAGACTCGCCTGATGCGAGCCAGCTCTAGCCCATCCTCTGCCCACCCGGGGTGCTCTCGCCATGGCCTCCAGGTGATCTGGTCTGGGATGAGGTCATCTAGCAACCTCCGTGACATCGACAGATCTATCCACCATTGTGACCCTCTCTGTAGCCACCAATAGTAAACCCGGGGTCTCTCCCGGTCAACCCCTATCAGTGGGAGCCCTACCGGCCTCCGCACCGTGATGTGCTCCCAGCACCAAACCTGTAGCAGCGATGTCAAGACCAGACATCGACCTCCCTTGTATACGACCCCATGTAGGATCCTATACAAGCGACATAGTACAAAGCTACCCCATGCAAATCTATAGTCGTGGTCTCTCATGTCGTAGACCACATCTGACAGGAGCCAGGGTAATCTGCACCCGCTCTAGTGGCACAACAGTAAGCCACCTACTACTCCTGCCAAAACCCGAGTCAACCTAGATGCCCCAGGCATCTGCCTCAGAGACTCGATGTTCACTCCGCCCTTCTCCAGGGTGAAGCTCGGGTCTCCGGTCAGTCTCATCATCGCTTGGCCCTGATTGGCCATAGGCATCATGAGCCATCCCTGTATGGGGATCCTCATGATCCTCCATACGTCCTCTAGTGTGGGAGCCATCTCCCCTATCGATAACCAGAAATAGGATGACCCTAGATACCATCTCTCTGCTAGGGCTATCAGAAGCCCTATGTCCATCGGTACTTGTGGCATCTCTGCCACATGTCGTAGCCCGACCTGTGCTAGTCGGTCGCGCTCTGCCTGGTCGAGAGCGGCCAAGTCATCTCTCAGCCCACCGTATTTCCATTCTCGGCTCTTTAGTAATCCCCTCTGCAAAACAAACAATAAAACACCAAAAATTCATTAATCAACCAATCATTAAAATAAAATTAAAAACATTTTAATCAAGCTTAATTTCTTAAAAGCGATGATATCATCCACCATTGGATGATATCGTCCCAAATTGGGCAAAATCATCCTTTGTAGGATGAATTCGTCTTCGATTTCGCAACTTGGGGATCGCCCCTTGTTGAACGGGATCGCCCCTAGTTCGTCGATTTCGCCCTCCAACGAAATCGATGATATAGGGATGATTTCGATGAAATCGGGACGATTTCATCCCGACGTCGTCGATGGCCTAAAAACGGCCGCGATGCCCCAAACAGTCAAAATTTAAAACAAAAAATTGCACAAAGTACAATCAAACCTAATCTACTAGGATTAGATCCTTACCCGTAGCCCGCGTCGGACCTCTGTTGCTCTGTGCGCTGTCTCTACCATTGTTTCTCTCTGTAGAGCTCTGGAACAGTAAAAATGAATAATAAAAACAAAAAATGAATTAGGGTTTTCCCTATTTTTCTTAATTTTATTCAAAACCAACAACATTTTAATTTTTGCTTTTCCGCGTTTTTACCTCAAACGTTCGATTTGGGTAAAAACACGGAGGGGGCACCATAGTAAGCAGTCGTACGATTCGACCAAGAATCGTCGTCTAAAAAATTGAGTACATTTTTGCTTTCTCGTAAAACGGGAAAAACTCGTCTTTAACGCATTTTCTTCGAAAAATTTGCTAAAGAGGGGGCAAAATGTAGCACCCTAAAATTGGCGCAGTTAAACCCTTAGTAAAAGATAAAAGATAAAAATTTAAATTTTAACCCCAAAACCGCCCCAAAACCGCTTGTTACCCGCTTCCCTTCTTTTTCGCGCCATTTTTAGGATTTGTTTTGACCGTTGGACGATATCGTCGCATATCAGACGAAATCGTCCCCGATCTGACGAATTCGTCCGGAACAGAGCGTCCAGACGATTTCGTCCTAAAACTAAATTTTCATAATTAGCTTCTGTTTCAACGACCTCTCCAACTTGGGCGGAAGCGCGTCTCGCGCAGCTTGGAGATTCCCCCCGTTGGAGATATCCTAGATTGGGATGATCTCCAACCTCCTAGCCTCCCCCTAATCCTATATAAACTAGGATTTTTCTAGTTTATCCCCCTGAACCCCCTAGCTGATGGATTTCCCTACAGATTTAGTCCCTTATACACTAGAGCATCCTCGCACTACTGTCTGCATTCTGTATTTCGCATTTTCTTGCAGGAACTTTATTGTTTTTCAGTCGGATCAAGATTGGATCGTCGCAAGCGATTTCAGATTATTTTGGACGATCCTGTCGAGGAGCGCAGATGATCTTGTACGATTGGAGGTGATCCCGACTGTAGTCCAGATTGGGGGCAATCAGAGTCTAGAGTTTGCATCTCTTTATCATTTTTTTGCATTTCTTTATACATTATCTTAGTTATTATGTTTATGCATCTTGGAGTTCACCTCATTTAGCATAACCGCATGATAAAGTTAAAATCAAACATTAAATCTACTGCATTTCTCTTGTTTGTTATTTGAATCCATCATTTAGGCACGTTTACTATTATTGCTATCATTCTCCGTTGCTTTTGCAGTTGCATATTTGGTATTTTGTATCTATTTTTGTGATTGCAGGTTTCTGACGAATTCGTCTGACGAATTCATCAGATTTTAGATGATTTCATCTGATCTCAGATGACCGACTGTGATTTGCGATGATTATGTGAAATATCAGATGATTACGTATGAGTTGAGATGATCTGGACTGCTACAAAACTCAGAATCTTCATCAGACATCCAGAATCAGGTATGTACTGTCCTAGTTAGCATATTCTCTGTGTTTAACATGCATTTCTATTTTTTGTATTCATCTAAATCTGTATTGGCATATAGAATAGCTTAGATTCATCTTGGCCAAACCTAGGAGTTGAATGATTAAAGTACAAAATAAACACATTAAACCCATTCCCAACCTAGGCGTGGAAACTGCCACTCAAAAGTTTCCTGGTGAACCCACCATCCATCAAAAATTCACCTTTATACTCCTCCCCCGAGAGGCGGGACCTTCAAAGGGCCTCTCAGTCCGAGGTATTGTCCCATCCTTCTCGCATCCCCCTTTCGGGCGCGGATCCTATAGCCTGAGGGTAAGGATGCAAAAAATTTGGAGCGATACACCAACCAATGGGGATAGCCAGGTGGAGGCACTTGGAAATGACACCACAACCGACTATAAGGGCAGATAAGGATAGGTCATGATGATTGGGATGAAAATACTTGGTGTAATGGTGAACATGGTGGATAAGAGCAAAGGGGGTGACATGGGCAATCACCATGAGGTAGAAAATTTGAAGATCCATACCCACACTTGTGCTGATAGTGCATCTAGCTGAAACAATACTAGAAATGATGCAGATAGGAAGTAGAGGTTGGATAAAATTGAGGGAACACACTGAGCATATAAGGGGCTTGGGGACCGCAACGGTGACCTGATCGAGGTCACAGGAACTAAGGGCTAATATTCTCAATGGTCAGGTACACATGTTACCACCAAAAATGGGGGTGAAGCTAGTTCCAAGGTGATACTTTTTAG
This sequence comes from Wollemia nobilis, assembly GCA_028583015.1. Lineage (NCBI taxonomy): Eukaryota > Viridiplantae > Streptophyta > Pinopsida > Araucariales > Araucariaceae > Wollemia > Wollemia nobilis. The sequence continues at coordinate 5,358,514 of JAQPPZ010017128.1, forward strand.
CGTAGTGACTCTCTCGGTTACATGTGATCTTGATCTCATGAATAGACCTCCAATTTTGGGATGAAAACTGGATACGACTGTAAAAACACTTTCTCATGCAAATAATGAGAAGAACCACATGGAGAAGCTTCAATATAAAGAAACCCACACATGAGGAATGAACTAAGGCCATCCTCAAGGTGTCATTGAGGGAACGTGCCACGTTGGTGCTATTTTGACAAATCAATCTACGTAGGCGAGTTCGGGTGTGAAACCTATGGTGAATATTTTCCATGTTGGACTACCTCGACTCACTGATTGGTGAGGTTAGCAACATTGGCATCGATGATTACTTGGGGGAAGTCAGTCCACACCCGAAGGCTAGACTTTGAGATGCTAATGTTGGCTAGTTGATCAGCCACACGGTTACCCTCCCTGTAGGTGTGGGTCACCTTCGAATTTGAGAAAGAGCGTAACAACTGCTTGACTTCAATAATCATATTGGAAATGTTCCACGATGAAGTGGAGGACCCAAGGGATAAGATGGCTATGATGTTTTTGGAATCACCTTCTACTACGATGTTGGGGACTTGGATATTATGAATCAAGATGGTGCCTTGGTAGAGAGCTCAGGCCTCAACAAAGTGGTTGGAATTGATTTCCAAGTTCTTTGCATAGTCTAGGATGATGTTGCCCTTGTGGTCTTGGACAATGTCCCCTACACCTTTAGATTCTAGATTTCCTTTCACTGCACCATCAAAAATGAGCTTGAGGAAGCCTGGAGGTAGAGGAGTCCATTTAACAAGGGAGTGATCAACCTTGGGGGGTCTAGCTATGGATGCCTTCTAAGTTATGGGATGCCAAGAGTGGATGCTATGATTCCTTCAAGATGGGGGTCCAAGTCATATTTGCAATCAGTGATCGACACATTCTCAACTGTAGTAGCAATGATCCTGGTAAGGATGTGGCTCACCTTGTGAGATGAATTTTTGAAGGTCCAAGAGTTACGCTCTCTCCAGATCTCCCACAAGAAGTGCATGAGGTAGAAGGACTAGAAGGTCTTTAAGCAGTATCCTATGAAGGAGTTCAACCACTGAATATGAAGATTATTGATCCAAATGGGCGGGTCCCAGGAGATGCCAAACAAGGAGAACAGGGAGGAGAGGATGGAATGGGAGAAAGGGTAGGAAGTGAAAATATGTTGGGTGGACTCACAATTCGAGAGGCACAGGTAGCAATGGTTGGGGAGGGATAGGCCTCGATGATGAAGGTTGGGGATGGTGAGGATCTTATCCTGGATGGATAGCCACAGGAAAAAATTGACCTTGGGAGTGAGGTGAGGCTTCCATATGAGCTTGGATGGGAACCAAGGGAGGTCGGGGTTCTCATATAGGGCCTAGGCTGACTTGATAGAAAAGATGCTAGAAGGGGAGGGAGCCTAGAGGATGGAGTCCTCTACATGAAAAGAGGGGATGGCATAGAGGCGAAGAAGATCAGATAGGACAATAGAGGTAAGATTATGATCAGTCGAGAGGCCATCGATCAGGAGGACCTTTTAGGAAGAAAATTTTGGGATGAGAAAATTACTTACGTTTGGCCTAAAGAAGGTATCTATCACTGGTCAGAGGCACACCAAGTCCTCTATCTCATAGAGTGGGCAACTTCCCAATCATTGGTCACTCCAAAAGTTGATTCTGGTTCCATTATCGAGTTTCCATATGATACCCTTTCAAATAATTTGCTTTGTTTTGGTGATGGAGTTCCACACCACAGATCCTTTGATTGGGTGAGGATCATCTAAAAATTTTGGGTTGTACCAAAGGTACTTAGATTTGATGATGGATACCCAAAAAGAGTCTTCATTGGTGAGAACCCACCAACCTTGCTTGGTGATGAGTGCTAGGTTCATGTTGTGGACTTTACAAAGCTCAATGCCACCATACTCCTTCCTAGAGCATACATGGTTCCAGGCCATCATGTGAATCCTCCATTTTTCCTTTGAAATAGACCAAAATAAATTTCTTTGGAGTTGTTCAATGCGGTTGCAAACTTTAGCAGGAATATGGAAGACGAACATGAAGAAGACGAGAATGCTCTACAGATTAGCTTTGACAAGGTTGGCCTTACTAGCTTGATTGAGGAGGTTGCCTTTCTAGCTCATCAAATTTCTCTGAATACGCTCAATGATGGGATTCCAAAGGGATTTTCTGGATTGACCTCCAAAGAGAGGGAATCTGAGGTAAGTTGTTGGGAGGGTGCCAATGGAGCATCCAAGGGTGGCAACAATGTAGGCTTGATGTCTTACCGGAGTGTTAAAGAAATAAAGCTTACTTTTGTCAAATTTCACCTTTTGTCCTAACACATCCTCAAGGGAGAAGAGGATGGACTTGATGCGCTAGGCTTGGGGAACTAAGGTAGATAGAATAGTGTTTTCAACAAACTATTGGTGGGACATAGTCTGGAGAGAGAAAGCAGGTTTGATGCTAGAGATCCTTCACGACAAGCCTAAGTGAGATACCTACCAAGCGCCTCTATGATGATTATGAAAAGGAATGTGGAGATGGGGTCTCCTTGCTTGAGGCCTTTGAAATTATTGAAGTAGCCTGTAGGGGATCCATTGACCAGGAAATAATTTTGCCAAGGTAATACACCCTTATATCAACTCGATCCAATGTGGGTGGAAGCTGAACTTGTAGAGGATGACCAACAGGAAGTCCTAGGAGATTCTATTGAAGTCTTTATTCATATTGAGCTTGAGGAGGAAGCCTCCTTAGCTGCTCAAGGAGATGGAGAGGATAAGCTCATGGACGATGATAATACTATTAGTGATTTGCCTCCTGTGGATGAAGCTACCTTGATTAGGGGAAATTATGGAGGGGAGGATGAAATTAATTCTGGTGGCTAGGGATTTGGTGAGGATTTTGTACAAAAATTTGCACAGGATGATGGGGCAGAAGTTAGAGAGGGTGCAAGCCTAGTTGAATTTAGGGATGAGGGTTAGGAAGGTGAAGTTGATGTCTTCAGGGACCACTTTATCTGCCTGCATCTATTGGATCATCAAAACCACATACAAACCTATGATGTCCCAAAAGTGCTAAAAGAATATGGGGGGAACCCATTCGGACCTGGAGATTTCTCCTCTTGCATGGAAAAAATAGCAGTCCTAATTTCTTCATTAGAAAGAATAGTAAGAAGCATATGGTTTTGGTACTTAGTGACTAACCTTGGGATATGCTGTAGTAGGCTCTTGGAAGTACGGTAGTCGCATCTAGGAGAGGGCCCAAGAATCTCCTCAAAGAAGAGGACAACCATTGCTCTAATTCCCTAGATGTTGGAAACCACCTGGCCATCCTGCTAGACTAGTTCCCTAATCCTATTTTTGCCCTTGTGTCTCGATTCTATGGCATGAAAAATATTGGTATTCAGGTTGCCTTCTTTGAGCCAAGTTGCTCTGGATTTTTTCTTCCAAAAAACTTCCTCACTTCTCAGGATGTTGTGATAATCCGACAGGAGGACTCTCTCAGCATCTTGGAGGGTGGGTTCAGGGTCACTATCTTGTACAGTGATCTCAATGTTCTGGAGTTGGGATTGGATCTTCTACTTCTTCTGGAAGATGTTATCAAACACATCTTTATTCCATATTTTGAGATTATATTTTACATGCCAAAGTTTTTTTCTTATATGGGAAATTTTGGACCCATGGAAAGGCCTAGCCCACCATTGAGCAACAAGAGATTTAATGTTTGGGTCATGGAGCCACATTGCTTCAAATCTGAATGGGGATTTGAAGGATGAGGTATGTGGATGACTCTCTAGGAGGAGGGGATTATGGTCGGATCCAATCCTTGAGAGAGAGCTCATGATTGCATCACCAAATAGAGGGATGGCATTGGCAAAAATGAGGATGTGGTCCAGTCTCATCTGGATCAGTTGGTCACCTTTCTTGCGGTTGGTCCAGGTGAATCTTGGTCCTCTAAGATTAATATCCATCAATTCATTGTTGTCTACAAATCTTGTAAATTTCTCATAGAATCTCTCAGTTATTGGAGTCCCTCCTTTCTTGTCGAAGGGAAAGAGAGGGGAGTTGAAGTCCCCAACTAGCATCTAGGCCTCTACAGAGAAAACATATTACAATTGGTTGAGGGAGAGTTTGAGGTATACACATTTGATAGGACCCAATGAACCTCATCATCCTTGTTGAAGAAAAAAATGTTGATATAGCTTTCGATAATTGAAAACACTATTCCCTAGATCTTAGCTAGGTCCCATAGGCACAAGAAGCCCCCAGAGGCTCCATTGGCTGAACTGAAGCAGGAGGTAGAGTCCCTCCAGATGTAGTTTGAAATAGAAGAAACATTTTGAGAATCTAGTTTTGTTTCTTGAAGGAGAAGGATTGTAGGTCTGTGTTCCTTCCTCATGGACTTGACCAAGCACTGCTTGTTTCACCCATTGAGGCCTCTCACGTTCCATGAGAGGATCTTCATTTGGTGATTTTGGTCGATGTGTGCTTCCCTCTCCATTATGGGGGGGGATATTGGTTTTTATTTAATCCTGGTTCTCAAAATTCTGAGAGGACTCCTTGAGAGTGAGTTGGGTGCCATTTGTGACATCATCAAGGGCTTCCCTATTTCTAATTTCTTAAATCGAGGGGTGACCCCTTTTCTTAATTGATCCCACATCCACCATAGGTTTCTTGAGGGGGCAGGAAGGGGGAGGACTAGGGGGTATGGGTGCTCAGGGAGGGGGGGAGAAGTCAAGGAAGTTGAGGCTCAAGTGGGGGAGGGAAGAGGGAGGTGGGTATAGTAGATAGTTGAAGACCGGTTTAGGGGAGTCAGCGGGAGGGTCATCGAAGGACAGGGAGATAAATGGTTTGAGATAGGGATAATCAAGTTGTAATGGGGGAGGGGTCTAATTAGGGGGGATCAGTAGGGCCTTATCCATACTAGAGGTATTTAGTGGGGGGCCAGGAGGGTTCAAGGCAGGGTCGGAGCCCTAGGGATAAAATGTTTTGAAAGCTTGGTGATTCCTTCAAGAGGAGGTAGTAGGGGGTTGAGATGGGCACTAGGAGGGAAGGTGACCCTGATTGGAACAATGACTACAAAATACGGGTTTATTCTCATATTCAATAGTTTGGGTAAAGGTACAGACCTTGGAGATGAGGTTGATTGATGATGGTAGATCGACATTTAGGTTGGAATTAATGCACATGTGATCCTAAGTCATTCGAGTTCTAGTACGTGTTGGGGGGTTAAAGGATATGAGCTCTCCAATGCTTCTCACTATGTTGTGAAGGATGTCCTCATGCCAAAATTGAACAAGAAGTCTAGGGAGGTAGATCTAGATTGGAGCAAAGTTAATGCTCTAGGTTGTTGGGTTGAAGTCAACTCCCCATTTATGAAGGAAAAGGCCCCTCCGATCGTAGAACCAAGGCCCTCTAGTGAGAATTCATTGAGAGTCTATAGGGTCACTTAGCCAGATTAGAAAAAAATCTCTGGTAAGGGCAATCAACTCCAAAGATCCCATTGGGTGCCAAGAGGTGTTGGCCCACTTGCAAATGGATTCCATGTTGGGGTATGACCCAAGGAACTTGCCAACCAACGAGTTTGAGTTTTAGTTGAGCACATTGGACATGAATTTGAATGGGATATCGAGGTTGCCATTGGAAGGGAGTAACTTTGCTCTAGGCCTAGTTGATGGACTAGGTTTAGGGTTTACTATATCTGCATAAATTTGGGAGGATTTTAACAGGCCATCCTCTACTTCTGAAACTTTCTCTTCTCGACTAGGAGGATTTGCCTGGGGTTCGAGATTTGATTCTATATCTTGGTTTTGGATCCTGTAGCTGACCCGATTGGTGGACCTAGGTCTTTCGATTGTTTTGCAAAGATGCTGTCCCATATGATCTGAGAGGCCTGGGTGGGAGGAAATTCATTCTATGAATTACGAGATGATATTTCTCTATTATTGTTTATTTACAACCTCCTACTTTTTCTTTGGATGTTGCATTTATCACTAGTTCATTATGGGGAAGCCTTGATCTCTTTGCCAAATTCCCCTCTATTGGGGTCCCGATTCTCATCCATCGAAGTTGCCTTCTCTCCATGCATTTTTGCTTCCGTTGTCTTCTCACCTGCTTCTGCTGCTATTCTCCTACATGTTCGCTCCTCCATCGTATCCCATTAACCATATAATATGTTTCCTGATTGATTGCACTATATTTTATTTGAAGTTCCATATTGACAATCCTTTTGGTTATGATTAGTTCCTTGAACAATTCCATTGCATGAAGAGAACTTAAATATTTTTGGAGTAACATGTTTTTTCGTATCTTCACTTGATATTTTAATAATCTCTATGCAATTTGCACCACTAATGCTAAACTCATAAGACTGAAATTATCCAATCCTATCCCTCCCTTATTCTTTCCTTGGAAACCCAATCCCACTTATAAATAGAAAACTATAAAATTTCCTTGCATTCTTTCTAAATAAAATATCTTTGAATTTTATCAAATTCATATGTTATACCTACTAATAATATTGAAAGTGACATCATATATATAAGGATGGATTGCAATGTAGTATTTGTAAGTTGTATATTTTTGGTAATTTTCAAGAACTTATGTTTCCAACTTACCAAACATGATTTTGTTCTATCAAAAATTGATTCCAAAGATCCTTCTTCTTTCCTTTATCAAACAAAATAATACCCATATATGTTGATGAGAATTTTCTAAATATAAATCCTAAAATTTTAGTAATAATCTATTGTAAATCTAGGTAAGTTTTAACGAAAAAGATCCTAGATTTTGCAATGTTAACAAATTGTCTAACAACTTCTCATAGCATGATAATATTATTTTATATTACATGACCTCATTTATTGAGGGATAAACAAAAATACAAGTATCACCAAAAAACTGGATGTGAGATTCAAAGAGACCATATGTTTCAACTTAAATACCTATAATTTTTCTTTTAATTTTACCTTTGATGCCTTTACAAGAATAAAAAAATATAAGGAGATAGTAGGTCATATTGGTGGAGTCCACAAAATGATTTAAAGTATCAAACATGGGATGCATTGATAAAAATAGAATATTTTGGAGTCCTATAACAACATCTATCCATTCACATCAACCCCGACCAAAATCAATTATTTTGATAATATCATATAGAAAATCCAATGGCTTTGTTCATGTCTAATTTCATAAGCATGTCTCACTTTTTCAAAATAATGTCTTGCCTCTTGTGCAATTATTACACTATCAAGAATTTGTTTAACATAAACAAACCACCTTGCTCCTCTAAGATAATGCAATCTAAAATGCCTTTTAATATATTTTCCATAAAATTTTAAATGATTTTAAAAATCACATTAGAAAGTATTGTTAGATGAAAATTATCAAAATATTTTGTTCCATATTTCTAGAGAACCAATAGGATAAAGATGTAATTGATATAATTTATTATAGCCTTTCTTTTCTTGACCTATTCAATTTTAACCAACATATTACTCTTTTAAAAATTTCAAAAGTTTTGAAATAAAGTTATAAGAAATCGAATAAGGTCAAGTGCCTTGTTGTAGACACCTAAAATACTTCATGTTTAGGATACTACTCATATGGACACACCCAAAGACCATATGAATGATCTTGGACCTCTCCAAGAGCTAGTAGTGGTCCTAACCACTAAAAAAGGGTAGTTCTAACCCATCCAAGCTTAGCCACTATCAAGCACAGTGGCCACCACATCTGGTCACTGAATCTAAGAGCGGCCACACCTAGCCATTGATCTGAACAATGGCTAGCACCATGCACAATTTGGCTGTGAATATAGGTCCAGGTCACCAGTCTGACTGCACCTTGCATTGCTTGTAGGTAGATTTTGATGAGGAACTCCCAAAGTTCCTCTTAACTACCCCTTCAATGCCAATTTGTGACTGATGCTTCCCCTCAAGATGATCAGTTTCATGTAAATTTGGATTTTTGCTTCTCCAAGAAGCCAATATCTAGAATCAGATCTAAAACAAGGATGGTCTACATATGGACTCTCCCAAGCAAAGCAAAAGATCGATGAATATCAAAATTTTATGCAACAAAGCCTTGGTAGTTCAGATAGTGGATCCACGCCCCCTTTGAGGAGTAGTGAAGTGCTATCCAGCTGAGCTACATCTACACACCTACTTTTAGATTCGTTTATTCTTCACCACCCATCAGTGTACCAGACACAATAGGTAACTCTTGAACATCAATTGGAGCAAATAATCTAGTGCTACAGCCCCTGGTTCGCGAGGAGAAGAGCTTCATTTCGTGGCCAATGTCATTGACAGTGGCCCGTAGGCATAGCCTAGGGTTTTCAAAAATTAGTTTCCTAGTTCTAATTTAGATCTTATTATTGCTTTGATTTATTAATTAGTTCTAGCTTAGATCTGATTTCATTAACGCATTTACATCATATTTCTGAGTTTTCTATACATTTATCTCTTAGTTTATGCTTGCATTTTAATATTATCATGCTCATATTTAATGTTTATCAGATCTACTAATAAGATCCTCTTTTAGAGAGGCTACCCGTGCTACTGATAATGTTCTGCTATTTCTATGCATGCAGGTTACAAGTTTATAGGACCGATTTCAAGCATTTAGTGCATAAGATCCCTCCAAGGTGAGATAAGGTGAAGGAGGTGTCTATAATCCCTCATACAAGTTCGTTTGTGATATCGGGAGGCCTACAGAAGCGCACCACCCCCTTTGCGAGGGGAAATCATTCTTCTGCATCATTATTTTTCTTGTATTACATTGTATCAAAACTTGGTATCCCTTAGAGGGACCAATATGTAATTGGGATTGTGCAAAGAAATTAATAATAAGAGATCTTTCTTTATTTTGTCATTTTTGTGTTATGTGTATTACTTTATGGTCTTTCCTTTGATACAATACCATAAGTAGCGTAAGTGTTGTGTTCTTCCTAGGGTCGCACAAATGGTGATCATGGTGGAACCCCACTAGGTTTTTGTTTTTTTTCAATTTATTGATATTTTTGTGCATTTTTTTTGTGCAGGTTTAGCCAATCTGGTCGGTAGTGGCAAGCAAAGCCTGACCACTTTTGTAGTTAGTGGCTAGCAATAGCCACTCTGGTCTACAATGGCTAGCAAAAAAAGTGTAGTAGAGGGCAGCCATTTCATCATTAGACAAGGATTTTAGGTTGGTGCTATTCCCTGATTTTATGTCTTTCTCTGTCTGCAATCTATTTTCAAAAAATAGCAACTTGAATCGTATTTTTATTAAGGAAAAATAAGAAAATATAGAATAAAAATGCATTTGAAGCTTCTTAGATTTTTTTATCTTTCCTCTAGTCGCTGCTAGGAACATCAAATCTCTATTTTCAAGGTTTGCCCTAGTCTCCAGTAGTCTAGGTTCTTGCATGTTTAAGCTTACTTGCATGTGGCCCAGCTAGAGGCCGTTACATCACAAAGTAGAAATTGCATTGTATGAAAGTCATTTAGATCAATTAGAGATGCATTTTATGAAATCAAACGTTATTTTTAGGCATATAGAGAAATATCATGAATTCTCATTGATGCATAATTATCTTTTATTCTAAAAATAATCTCACACATCATGTATCACTTTAACATAAGTGGTGTTGGACTCTCACATCCAACCCATTGATTGAGACCAATAGTGGATGTCATTACCGATTGGTTGGCTAGCTTGAAAGAGTATCATCGGGACCCATCTATGGCCACGGTCAGCCCAAGAACAATCCTAACCATACAAAATAATATGCACTCCTCCTTGAGGGTGTATCGCTATGCATGGGGTGTTGGTTGAGGGTTGGTAGTACTTATGCTACCTCATTGAGTATGGAATTCACTAGCATATTCATCTTGTGTGAGTATATAGGTGAAATCCCTTTAACAACCTGAGTATACCATCCAACAAAATTCAAAACATGTGACACAAGGTCTTCTTTATATCCAACATATCAAAACACACAAAACATCTTAGGGAACACACACTAATCCTAAAATGAGATAAAAATTTGCTTTCTTTTCTTGTGTGGTTTGAAATTGACATAAGAAGATAATTTACAATCATTATGGTATACATGTAGAGCAACCACCCTCGGTATAACACCAAGGTAGAAATTGGCGCTCCCCACATTCACAATCACAATGGCATTGAGTCACCCACCCACAGTCTCACTGGATGAAGTTCAACAAGTCTTAGGGGTGACAACTCAATCCTTGGAAGGAATCCTCAAGAAACCCCAGTGAGAGAGCCATATCCTGGTTCCTCTTGTGGTAGACATGAGGAGGCATCAAGGCCCTAATAATCACATAGACATGCAGAGGCCTCAAGACCTCCATCATCACATAGACATGCGAAGGCATAAAGACCTCTATCATCACATAAACATGAGGAGGCTGCAAGATCTCCCTCATCACATAGATATGCGGAGGCATAAAGGCCTTCCTCATTGCATATATATACAAAGGCATCAAGAGCTACATCATTACATAGACATGTGAAGGCATCAAGACCTCCATCATCATATAGGCATGTAGGGTCTGCAAGGCCCCCAAAATCACTTGACACACTTAGGATAGATCAACCCACTAAGGGGCAAGACATTAGGGCTACACCTAATCGTAGACTGAGATCATATTATAGCCTCCTTGAATATGGAAGGATGCCCCTAGATTATGATCTCATTGGTGCTAAGGGGACTCCATGGGATCAGCCTTGGAGGACCAGACAACTTAATTAGTTGGATCGAGTTACTTCAATACTAGATCAAAGAAGCATGGCTACCACACATTCTATTTTAGGAAGTTCATGTAGCATAGCCACAAGGCACACCAATGAACTAGAGGAAGTTTCAAAGTGACCCCATAGCACATACATTGCCTTCTATCATGGGGGTACACAACATAGGTCATAGTGCATAGAGCAAGTCACTGTGATAGACAAGGGCAAGAACATAGCAAGAGCCTCTCTGAGAGACCTACCCATTATAACTCCTCGTACAAAGTTAGATAGGCATGAAACTTTAGTGGTAGGTCAGTCCGATCACATACATAGGTTAGAAGAAATGTTGCGTACTAAGAAAGAGTGTTTGGAAACTCTTGAACAAGAAGAATGAAGGAAAAGGTACCTATGCCTACATGAGAAAAATTTGAGAGAAGAAAGGATTGAGTGCGAAGAGCAAGCCAATAGGCTGGCTCAGGCCAAACTAAACATAGGTGGTGAGGAATACCAACATGATAGATGTCCCGATTCTTAGCATGAGAGATACACTAGAAAAAGAGACGAGAACACTCACCATGCATCACAACATCAATAACACTTGGATCTTAAACATACACAACTTAATGAGGAACAAGTAGGGATGGAATATCAGGAGCAAACATATCCTAAACCTCCATTCATGGTCATGGGGGATGAATACAGATGCCCAAATCGAGAAAATATATAATTACCTCCCTTACGATCGTGAGTAAACCTTCAAGAATGGGAGATTATTTCCTTGAAGGTATATCAAATACTCACTGAGAGAGTCAAATATCTCAAGAAACAGGACATGGTTAGTCAAAAGCTAACTTTTATCAAGATACACAACCAACCTCTGTGCTCCTCAGTACTGAGTCTTGCATACCATAGGCAGTTTGAGATGCATAGGTTAGATAATATTAAAGGAGAGGAAGACATGCAAGAACACATTATAAGTTTCATAAATGCGTACTTCCAGCTTGAGCAGAACAACACCCTAATGCTAAGGATATTCATCATAATGGTATCAGATATAACAACTCAATGGTTCAATCAACTGCTCAAGCACAACATCATCAACTTTGAGCAATTGGTGAATGCATTTCTTGAATGCTTCTCCTTCGACATCAAGAAAAAGGTGAACTTGTTCGATCTAGCGAAATTAAAGCAATATGATGATGATCCAATTATAGATTATGGGAATAGGTGGAGGAAAATAATGGCAAAGCTACCATTCTTCATTCCCACTAAATAGCTCACCCGAATGTTCAAAAAGAGCTACGCTAAACACATCTCATTGCTATTACAACTATAATAATATGAATTATTAAAATAATCCTTGGCTCAAGCCAAGCTTATAGAGGACATAAAGGTTGATGAAGGAGACCTCAAGCTCCAAAATAAGGAGTGGAATAATGCCAACTGTAACAAGAATTAATAGAAGTAGGCCAAGCTTGCTCAAGTCAACCAAGTTATTTTAAGCATTCCAAAGGGAGACAATGGTCAAAAGCCATAGAAATATCAGGCTCACTCCCCATCGGCTAATCATGACCCAAAGAACAACCAAGGTCAAAAAAAGGAGCATCGACCACCTCACTATTTCATATCTCTATCTGAATTGATGTAATCGATATTTAATCAGTTAAGTGAGGCAAAGAAAATTAGATTCCTTGATGCACAACTTCTTGACCCCAATCATCCCAAGCCAAAGGGATATAGGGAAGATCAATACTGCCCATATCATAGAATACAGGGGCATGACATCGAAACATGTATCAGATTCAAGAATTTTGTCCAAAACATGATTGAGAAGGGTGAGCTAAAAGTCGACAACCCATTAGCACCTGATAATAGATACATGGGTATATTTAGTAACCCATTACCAAATCATGAGGTCCCTAGAGATAAAGGCACCCAAGTCAACCAGGTCTGAGTTGAACCATCCACTCAGGGATACATCAAAATGGTTTAGATAATCAACATGGAAAGTAGGAGTCGACGATATGGTCAACCAGAGCCTCCAGCGACTCCTATTCATATCCTGATTGTACCTCGATAGAGACAGGTGCAAAAAAATCCTCTAGGTCCACCAATGCGACCTATGATAACTGTTCGAAGTAGGCTAGAACAAAATCTACAAACAAATCCAACCAAGTTATCAATTTATGAGTTCATACAACAATCTCCTAGGCACAAGGAGACTTTAATGGAGATCTTGAGATCAATCGAGCTCCAACCCCAAAACCCAGATGTGTTCACACATTTTATGGGGCAAGTGCAGTAGTGCCAAGAGCCTATGATCTATTTCTATGATCACAAAATCAAGGTAGTGCCTACTACCATAGTAGACCCACCTTTGTATATCATCACATCAATAAATGACATACCATTCAAGTGGGTTCTAATAAACATGGGCTCATCGATCAATATTATCACAACAAAGGCTATAGTGCACTTGAATATCATTAGGTCCAACATTGTCCCAACCTCATATACATTGAGAGCTTTCAATGATGCGTTGTGCTCCATAGTGGGTATAGTTATTTTACCTATTTAGGTAGGGTAAAAGACCATCCCTATGATGTGCCATGTATTGGAGGGGGTAATGGAATATAAAATCCTCCTAGGGCATCCCTGGATAAGGGACATGCAGTGCATTCTCTCAATCTTGCACCAGTGCATCAAGTATGTGCATGAAGGATAATTTCATGTGGTCCTATCCGATAAAGATCTATTTAAATATATGCATCAGGTTGAATTTTTAGGGGACTTTGTCCTTCCATCAACACACATGTACATAAGGCCTTCATCCCCGACCATGTAGCAAAGAAATAAAAGCAAATAAGTGCGAGGTGACCCATCCACATCGACACCTCCTCCTGCATCTAAAAGTATTGTGCTTCTAAGAAGCCTTCAATATCTAAAGAAAAATATACTCAAAAGCTAAAAGAAACCCTAGTGGAGGAAGAACCTAAGGAACTTCCAACTATAGCAGTTGCAAAAATTCTAAATATCATGGAGGAGGAAGGTTCCAAGGACAAAGTCGAGGAGGTACCTCAACCTACCTCGCCTACTTCATCAACAATGTCATCTGCACTGTAGGTGATAGTTAACTTAGCCAACATAGGGTTAGGTGAATATCTCATGTAGAATGTGACTTTCATGCATATTATTGAGTCTACACAAGATATGGGATGGCCAAGAGTCCTAAATTTTCCAGTAGGGAAAATAGTTATGTTAGGGGTTCCCCCTAACCAAACCAAATTTATCTATGCTAGTTTATACTATGCCCATACTGCTTCTAATATTGAAGAGGATGAGGATGAACCATTCACCATGGATGTTCATTACTTATCCAATCCTAAGTTTGCTCTAAGGTACTTTGAGCAATGTCATTGGCATGGCTATGGCTTAGGTTTATATGAGCAAGGGCACCAACTTCCATTCCAATCGTAGTACCAACTACCCATTGATAGGTGAGGTCAAGGGTATCAAACACAGAGCCACGATGATTCTTTGGCAACAACCCTAGATAGGCTAAGCTTGGGGTTTGGGGAAGATATTGACTGGAATCCTTATCAACCCCCTAGTAGAAACTACTTGGGTGACAGATGGGTGTCTATGGTCAATATCAAACCATCCGATGAGTATCACCCTAATTCCTCTATTTAAGCGCACCCATCAGGAATCATCCTATGGAAGGATGAGCCAATCCATGGATATGAGTGAGGAAAATGAGTATATCTCGAGTGAGGACGAATATGAAAACAACTTGGCTCATCATGGGCCTCAATATGTTCACAATCTCCCTTGGTATGGCCATGCAGAGAGTGGATACATTTTGGAGAATAGTGACTTTGAGTCAGAGGACTCAACATAGATGGCCTTCCTAAAGCATGCACACCAAATCATAGGGTCAAAAGTAAATGTCAATGGATTATGTAGACACCAAAACAACACCAATCCAATTAGGTGACTACAAGCACTGACTGAATTGGCATACATACCCCGTAGGGCAACCTCCAAAGGTTAAACAGTGGTCCTAACCACTCCCAAAGAATTTTGGAAGGTCAGAGGTCAATTTTGCACCTTTTAAAGCACTTTGCTCCCTATTCGTCCCACCCTGGGACGATTATAATCCTATTCGTCCCACCCCAAGATGATTAGTAGCAATCGCTTTAGGGTGGGATGATTAGCAGGTTTGACTGGAAAAAAGTCAAACCTTGACAAATGGCAGCCCAAATCTACCACCTAACTCTGCCTTCAAGGCATGGGAGTGCGAGGGAACGTTTCAAATCAAAGAGGCCTCAATCAAGGAGCCCCTAATCAGGGAGGAATATTATCTCCCCCTAAAAGGCATAATGAGCCAAGTGGCGCCCTCGCATGTGCATGCAAAGGAGACCCTTAGGTCTATAAAAATGTGAGCCTCCTCACCCCAAAGAAAGAATAGAGCTGGAGCATTTGGAGCAACGACGTGCTAAAAAATTATACCCCTATTCCTCTTTGTGCTTCCTACATCCCTAATATCTCTCTTATGGAAGAGAGGTTGTCGGGTGAACACTAGGAATGCAATCTAGATCCAAAAACCAATCAATAGGCCACAATCCCACCCCAAACTCATTGACACAACCCCCTAGGAAGTTTTGGACCCATCCCACTTGGATTGGTGTCAAAACTAGGCCCTAAATGGTGGGCGTCCCACCCCCGGTGCCCCCCAAAACTGATGCAATCCTAATCGCCCCACCTCAAAGTGATTATAAATTTGTGCATGATTTCCTTACTGTTCTTTTTGCATTATCTTATATCTGATGTACTTATGTTGATGTCCAAATTTCATTGCTTTCTGACATGATTTGACCTGGTTTCTGTCATTTTATGCGTCTACTAACCTACAATGAATGCCTTCATATATAGGATGACCTGGGCAGAATTTTCCAAATCTGACCTTCTAGGTCATCTCAAAATTCTGTTTTTAGTCTAACCACAAGTTTGCAGGAGTTTTGGAGGCCTCTAGATGGGACATTTGCAAGGTCACTTTTGCAAGTTTTGCTATAGTCCCCAACGTCCCACCCTAGAGCGATTAGAAATCTGTGCATGATTTCCTTACTGTTCTTTTTGCAATATGTCCCTGATGATATCCTAATACCTCTGTTAAAGTTTGAACCCATTTTGACATTATTTGACTATTTTTTTATTATTTTATGTATTAACTAGCTCGCAGGGCGGCCCTTTCACATACAAGAGAATTTGGGTAGGATATCCAAATTTCGAGCATCTAGGTAGTCTTAGAATAACATATAATGCATAACTCATGAGTGTCAAGTGATTTGGATAAGCATAGGTGGGACATTGGAGCGCTCGCTTTGGAGAGGCCCCCGACGGGCAAACGAGCATAACGGGGCCATTCAATGCCGCTTCGATGCAAAATCAGGTGATACAAAGTCTAGAAGTTGTCCTTTCCATCTATATATCATTTTATAATCAATTTATCAAACTTATCACCGATATCCCACAAGCACCCGCTGGAGGTCTTGGGGATTGCATGTTTTTCTAGACACGCATATGCTATTAATGATTTGTTTTCTTTCTGTGCATAGGATCTCACCACCAGGAGTACTAGAGGGGTAGCAAGGAATGGTGAACACATGGACACAAGCAAAGACAACCTTTAGCCGCCCACTTTGAATGTGGGCACACGAAAGACGTTGGAAGTGTACCGCCCGATATTGGAAGTGTGGATTCCTCCATGCATCCATTGATATAACAAATTGTATCACATGATATGAGCCCTATATGGGGGATGTATTGTAATTGGATTAAAAGCAATATCAATAAAACAAGCCCCGCTTTGTTTGCTCACATCTCATTTCTGCGTCATTTCCTTCATGCATAGCTCATCGCATTTGTAGGACTTAGCATATATATCTATTTTTTATTTGCATTATATCGGTACACTATATTACTATTCTGATTTTAGTTGCGATCATGATGGGACCCTGTCCCCTGCTGTTAGGATCAAGTTTTTGATCTAAATTTTATGGTTTTTCTTTGTAGGTGTTACTCATTCGGGCACTGGACTACTACTCGTGCCACCCCAAGATGAATGCATATTCATCCCACCTATGACGAATGCAGACCTGCTATTCATCCCATCCCAGGATGATTAGAGCTTTGTGCATTTTCTAAGCAGAAACTTAGAGGCATCTGGTTTAGACAGAGAAGAGGTAGGCCTTCTGAACATCCTCTGTGTTTTTCTACTTTCTGTTTCTACAAATTTTTGTTTTCTTTGCTTTATTTTTAGACACTTGAATAGAAAGGTTAAGTAGTTTGTTTTCCTTTATTGCAATAAGAAAAATAAAAACATAGAGTAAATTAAATGGAAGGAACTTGATTAGGAATGCATTTTTTTTCTTTGGTTTGCTTGCATGATGCTTGCACAAATGGCAAGTCCTCATTATAGGTTTCAGTTCTAGTTAGGTTTTGTGATTTCATTTTTGCTACTAATGGTCTCTGAAAGATAAAAATTACTTTAAAGCATTGCATTAGTGAAAATCATCTTTTGCTGTATGTTTTATTTCTTTACACAATTAAAAGGAACCACACACACCACCTAATAAAATTAACATCAAGGAGTTGGTCTTAATACCCCAACACTTGATCAAGACCAACAATGGGTTTCATCACCACCTTGGCTTGGATTTTTGCATACATATACCCTGATCACGACTGTTTCTATATGTAAATCCTGATGAAAGCTAACCAAGTGTATCAGGGGTGATTCCCCATGCATGAGGATAAGTCTTATAAGGTAGGTGTAAAAAATAGAGCGATCCCCCTTCCGTACCGCCTATGTTCCACTTACTATTCTGCTCTCGCGTACCAATATTTTTCCTCACGTAAGGGTGGGTATATTGATAGGTTCGGTATAATGTCCTGGCAATGGTATATTGAAGGGGCGACCATTTTGGAGATACAAGAGCCCTCATTATGCATGTATAACAAAGTTTTCTTTACAAGATTTACATAAAAAAAATCAAACACATTGAAACAGATCTAGGACACACATTTAATCTATAAACAAGATAATCATATCTTTGTTTGTGTGGTCCCCTTTTGTTTGGTATAGCATAAAAATTGTAAAGGAGATAAAAATATACATATCTTTTAGAAAAACCACCCCCATGGTGTATACTCGGAGCCAAGCCCAATTATGGGCAGAAGCCACAGAAAGTATGCAAGGAGGCACAAGTCACCTCTGTTATAGCCCCAAGGACTTGGTTATACCACCTTGGTAGCTTGACCCACAACATAGTCCACACTATACCCCTACAGAACAGGACTATAGAGGCACCCCTTTGAGGGGCACTCTTGTTCAACACATACCCTCTCAAAAGGAGTACACACATGGGAAGGCCCCCTTAGACACTCATTATGAGTGGCCACAGTGCGATGAAGTGCTAGAGCAGCATAGGGTTCATAAGGAGGGCTCGCATGATTATATCATTCCCCCTCCACCCCTTATTATTTTTAGAACTAATAGGCAAAATCTAGAGCACAAGGCTCTTCAGACAGGGCGAGCCAACTCTGCTCGTCCCTTTCATATGTACAAAAGGGATCATGAGGAAAACTAGTATATTCCTCAAGAGAAATACACTACATGGGAGCAATGCGCCTCTGCACCTGCTAATTATCAATATCACCTATTGAGGCCAGAGCCTCGGGTGAATGCTGCTAACCTCGACAGAGGAAAGCAACCCATAGAGATCTCGGATCACCATGACCAAGATAGATATGTAGGGGAGGCATCTAGGCCTCCTAGACCTAGGATGACGAAACAAATCGACTTGGCATTTGCCAAACATGTCGCTCGCCAAGTGCAAATCACGCAGCTTAGGCAAGATCAGTAGCAGTTAGAACAACTATATCATCTTAATAAAGAGTGCATTCAGTTCCAGACAGACGAGTTGCTCCAGAACACTATGCATGAGAGGATTCCAACCCCTCACACGCATAAGACAAAAATTTATGAGAGGCACAACCCCTTGGTATGAGACAGGTCTCCATGAACTTATCAAGCGTTTCCTCCAAGACCTCCTAGACCTAAGCAGGAGGCCACTCCTAGAACCAATGATGGGCACCTTCTTCAGGAACCCGTCCATGTTTATAGATCATGACCAAAAACTCCTCAAGATGCCTATGAGGAATTTGAGCGAGAAGAAGAGCGGGCTGAAACGCCCTACCAAGGTAGGGGGGACGCTATACGACTACCCCTCCATAGGCCTCAAGTTCCTCGCAATTCATAATGGGAACAAACCAAAGAAGAGGAAATCAAATCCTCTGATGCATACAAAGTATTGCTAGAGTGCTTAGAGTCTGTGGAGACTAAGACTTCAGGGCCCCAAAATCCCACCTTATGCCAACTCCGTAGTCACCCTGTGCATCCTTCAGTTTCGGCACCCCCATACCCCGACCACTTCAAAATGCCTCAATTGGCAATTTTTAGAGGGGATGAAGATGCCCAAGATCACGTAACAAGGTTCCTGAGTCAATGCTTTGGCATTCAGGACAATGATGCATTGCTTTTGAGAACGTTTATAACCATGTTCGCAGGCCCTACCTCAGATTGGTTCACCCAGTTGCCGAAGCATAGCATCAATAATCTAGACTAGCTAGTGGACGCGTTCCTTGAATGTTTTACCTTCAACACCAAGAAGAAGGCATCCTTAAGTGACCTAGCTAGCCTTAAGCAGTATGATGATGAGACCATAGCCGCTTATGGGAATCGATGGAGGACATTGCTTTCAAAGCTGCCTTACCTCCTTCCCATGGTCGACATGACTCAAATGTTTTCAAAGAGCTGCTTAAGGTTGATCTCCATGCTATTGCAGCTGTAGCAATATGCCACCCTCGAAGAAGCCTTGGTGCAAGCCAGGATAATTGAGGAGATCAAAATACAAGATGACGAGATTGCCAAGCCGTGCAAGAAAGAGTGGCCCAAAAATGCTAAAACTGGGCCCACGCAACCGAAACCCGTCGTGGTCAATCAGGTTGCCATAACTATACCAAAGCCTCGCACATATGACACAGCCCCTAAAGGCTAATTATCAGGCAGTTCCTCTTGATAACTATGAAAAGGAAAATCATAAACAATAGCAAAATCAGCAGCATCACCCTAGGCGACAATTCACACAATTCACGAAGTCTAGAGACTACTTGTTTGACCACTTGTTTGCCGCAAACCTAATAACCTTGATAGAAAGTCGACCTATAGACCCCAACATGCCAAAACCCAAGGGCTATGGGGAAGAATTATATTGTAGATTTCATCTACAGAAAGGAAACGAAATCTCCACTTGTTGGAAATTCAAAAACTTAGTGCAAGACCTGATAGAAAACAAAATGCTCGCGATAGATAATCCCATAGCGCTGAGCAACCAACAGATGGAGGTCTTCAAAGACCCCCTGCCTGTCCATGATGTGCAGGCAAAGACTTTACAAGTGAACGAGGTAACACAAAACTACCCCATGCAAGGATACATAGGGATGATAAGCATCGTGACACGGAACAAAAGATACCCAAACACGGTTGCACCCACTATAGCTACAGGAGATGTTTCGTCAACGTCACAACCTCCACAATGCCCTACGCAACCTCCCCCGCCTAGACCAGTGGCCATGATTTGGATTAAACTTACTCAAAGTTTAAGGACCATGTCGGCTAGGCTCTCCATTTATGAGCTCATCCAAAAATCACCCCCCCATCGGCAGGCTCTAATGGAGATGCTCAAAGCCATTGAGCTATGTTGGTCCGGCTTTCATGCACACCCCGGGAAAAAGGATGAAGGCAAGGAAAGCTCCGGAGACACCCACGGGACTGATCCCACTCATCTTTAGGATCTAGCTGGTTATCCAAGGTGCGAGTTACGGAGTTGGGTCGAATGGCAATTCACTCTTTTCCACTTCGGAATAGATTTCAATATGGACTCGCTTCGTTACCTTACAGGGGGTTCCCGAACTTGTTCAGTAGTTGCAAAAGTTGTTGACAATCGGATTTGACTTGAATTCTTTGATCTAGCTCTCATGGGTCAAGCAGATTTAAATAAAAGGCAAATAAAGAAAATAAAAATGGATCATTCACGGTAAAGCAAAGAGAGGGTAGGGTAAGGCGGAAAAGAGAAGTTTATCAAACATTAAACTCGTAAAACCCCAAACTATCAATCTTATCTATGCTATCGCCTTCACAACGTAACAAATCCCGGAAGAAAGTGTCCACTCACCTAAGATCACTTTCAACTAAGAGCACAAGGCAGAGTGAAACGGATCTAGCAGTAAATTATAAATCCAAGGGGCAACTGGTTAAAATCGGTATCTTTCACCGGCAGCTCTAGCTCGCACAAAGGAAGACAGAGCAATTAGAACAAACTTACACCCGAAATCAGTAATTTCCCTAGCAGTACAATAGAACAACCGAAGCCTAACAAAGATATTTAATCTTGACAATGGCAGATTTACAAAGATATATCTAACAAACTTTAAATGGAACGGATAACAAAAGAAAATACACTTATCACACTCGCAAAAGATTAGGCTCCCCGGCCATGCTATCACGTAAAAGCTAAAGCACATCAACTCCAAGTCCGAAAACAAAGGATTTCACAAAATTTGCAAGAAATTGCTTATAAGCCTTTATTTCTAAGTCTCCGCCTCCCCGCGATTACATTTAGAATTTGTATTTATAGACTCGTGACAGCACCCCGATCTTTTCCAAAATATCTTGCTCAAACCCTAAATCTTATCGCACTTAAACCCTAGGACCCGGGTTTTACAATAAAAATCCATTTAAAAATCAAAGTCCGGATAGAACTTAACCCTTCGGCAAATCGTGGCAACCACCGCCATAAATGGAGAAGATAAAATAAAATGCAACTTGCATTCATTCGCATCCGCAAATAAATGCTTTCATTAATTCTCGCTCGGTGAGCCGGATGAGTCACCACTTCTCCATCAATTCGATCTCCGCAAATCCATCCCGAAGTTGAAATGGTCTTCATGCTATCAAGTCTCGCAATAAATTTGTCGTTGAATGCTCTCACCGGCAGCCTTCTCTCCTAGCATGGCGGTCCTTGACTAAATCCGCACTTTATCTTCGCCTTTATGGTCTTTCCCGTTGTCCCGTAAGTGCCTGTGGAATCCCGCATGAAAGACAAAAAGATGCATTAGATTAGCATTTTAATTAAATCGAAGCTTAAAACATTAAAAACAGATTAAATCCGCAAAATAAGCTTGCATGTCGGCTTCGGTTTGTCCCATTCACGCTTTGACACGTGTCGCTACCCCATGAAGCCTTCTCGTTTCCCGCCGGAATGCACTTTCGTGTCAACTATGACTTTCTCTCTCCTTCCGCGATTCTCGCGACATGTCGCGATTTCGCGACATGTCGCGAAATCGCGCCCCGCCAGCGCATCGGCAACTTCCTCCCTCGTCGGCCGCGAAAACACGACATGTCGCGATTTCGCGACATGTCGCGAAATCGCGACCCTTCCTGGCCTCCGTACGCTTCTTGATTTTCAGCCGCGATTCTAGAACACGTCGCGATATCGCGACAGTTCCTCTACCTGCATGCGTTGACCGCGTTGACCGCGATTTTGGAACATGTTTGCGACTTAGCCGATTTTTCATTCTGCAGCCCATTTTCTCTCTCCTTCCGCGAAAATGCGACATGTCGCGATTTCGCGACATGTCGCAAAATCGCGCCCTCCGTACGCCTTGCTTCTCTCTCCCAAAATCGTCGCGATTTCGCGACATGTCGCGAAATCGCGACCTTCTCGGCACTTAGCCGCATTTTGACTTACCCGTCGCGATATCGCGACATTTCCGAAATGGAAGTGTCGCGATATCGCGACACTACCAAAAATGGAAAGTTTGATTTTTCAGTGAATTTATGCAACTCGTTTTCCGGATTTTCTCGGTACCGGTGCAAGATTTTGCTTGTGCATGAATGATTCTAGCATGTAAAAAGTGAATTCTTGGATAACACAACTAGAATGCAAGAAAAAGCACAACTTTAAAAAGGAGGCAAGCAAATTTGGATTTAAAACCCGAAAAGATCAAGAGGGTCCCTGCTGCAAAAAATGAAAGTTCAGAATTTTCTAAGGATGGAATCTCATTTTTCAATGGGGGTGTGTTGCTTATCAACAAATGGCGATATCTCACGGGTAAAATAGTAGCACTATTTTAGAACCCAAGACTCGGGTTTCAAAACAAAAAGACCATGCATCATGCCTTGCCACATGCATTCTTCACAATAAATTGACTCGCCAACCGCCAACCGTTAAAATTTCCCAAGGACATACCGGGTCGGATTACTTCAAGGAAGATTTCGGATGTGCAATTACAAAGGTATAGAACTTTCTTCAAGGATGACTCGAATTGAATGATAAACTTGGATTAATCAACTTTTCTAGATTGTAAAAGGGGAAACCGAGTAGAGCTCTGTTTACTAGTTTAGCTTTTTACAAACTCTAGACAGAGTTACCCTTTAGATTTACACGACCCAATTTACAACCGTAGGGGCGTAATCTAATATTGGCTGCCTCTTTTGATCATATAACTCTTTTTTTTTTTTTTTTCTTTTTTTTCTTATCTCTCTTTTTTTATCTCTCTTCTTTTTGAAATATATCACTATCTGGAAGACCTTAGAGAAATTACAATTTTCTTTTAATATTTGATCAATCTGGAACTGTTTCAGTCTAGGCATTGATAGCCTCTCGTGACACCCAAATAATTGCATGAACCATAGTCCCCTCTTATAACCAAACTTTTCTTGGATTCCCCTGGAGTTCCTCCAACAAAACAAAGATAGCAAGCTTTTTCTATCATTAAAACAATCGTGGCAAGTAAGACACAAGATCCAATCATCTCTCTACCTTCATCCCGGATAACAAAATAGTTCCACGGCTTTAGTGCAAGCAGCGACTATCTCAATTAGAATAATGAGCGGAATGGGGAGGCACTCGGATTGAGGATTTATCGACTAGGAATAAAACAATTTTCAGCAGTCGACTTTTCATTGATTGCTCGAGCAGAGGTTAAAAAATAGAATTTTAGAAGCCAAAGGACTTTGTACAAAGCTTCCAAGGACAGCACAGCTTCTAAAGCAAGACAGAATAAAACCGCATGCATCGCAAATAAAACTGCACAAGCAACTAAGACTAAAACTAAAATTGAAGACTGTACAGACAGCAAAGAAAAAGAAATGCAGGGAAGAAAATAAAACTTGTACATGTAATAAAAGAAACAAACTAAAAGAAAGCAAAGTAACTAAAATCGCAACCGAGAAAGCTAAACCGCAACAAAGACCAAATAAACTTAAAGCAACCGAAATAAATTAAAATGCAATCGTACGTACATATTAAAAAAATAAAAAAATAAAAATAAAAAATAAAAAATAAAACTGCACTGAGAACAAGGATTAATCTAACAAACAAACCTGTACAGACAGCACCCAATTAAAACTAAAAAGAAGCAACTAAAGCAACTGTACAGAGCTATTAAAAGAACTAAACTAGAACAAAACAAAACTTACGGAGCTATTTACAATATGTACACATGTTACAACCTTTTTTATAGCTTACTCAAATGATACATTGGATGGAACAGCAGAGAAATAATGCTTCAAGTATTGGCCATTAACAGGAGGTCCAGAAAATTACCATCCAGGTCTTGCAAGCGGAAAGCATTGTTACCCAATATTTCAGCAATTTGGTAGGGGCCTATCCACAATGGTCGCAACTTTGTGTGCTTACCCTTCTTCTCATGGGCCTTGTCCCACGTAAGCACTAAGTCTCGCCACTCGAAAGCCTTCACCTTGGCTCTCTTGTCAAACCACCGCTTGACAGCTTTCTTGGTGTCTCGTCGAAGTGCTCCAGGGCTTGGAGTCTTTCATCCCGCAAGTTAGTGAGGTCTAAAACACGGGCTTCATCATCATCATCATGATCTTCAAAATAATCTAAGGCAAACCGATAGGTAGGCAATTTCAAGGAGATGGGGACAATTGGCCGAGTACCATACAAAAAAACAAAGGGAGAGGTCTTAAGAGCCACTTTGTGTGTTATCCGGTCAGCCCACAAGGCATATTTCAACAATGTATGCCATCGCTCGGGTTTGTCTCGTCGCAGACTTTTTGATGGCATTCATTAAGTTCTTGTTTGTTGACTCACCTACCCATTGCCTTGGGGATAATAGTTGGATGAGAATCCGATAACTATCCCCATCCGGTATGCCCAATCCGCAAACTCCAATGATTGGAAGGCGGGCCCATTATCACGTACTCAAATTCGGGGGAACCCCAAATCTAGTTATGACATTTGATTCAAGAAAATCAATAACTTCCCGGGTCGTACTTCTTGTAGTGGCCGCCGCTTCAACCCACCTTGTGCAATAGTCAGTAGCTGTCAACGCATATTTATGCCCTGCCGAGGAATTCGGGTTAATGACTCCCACAAAATCAAGTCCCCACTGCATGAAAGGTTTGTTTATCACAACTGGTTGCAATGGCAGAGCTCGATTTGCCTCTTTGGCCGCAAATGTCCGGCACCGATGGCAGTGTTCCGACATGTTGATGTGCATCCTTAAAAAGTGTAGGCCAAGAATAGCCTCGCTCTTAATATTTTATGTGCCGTAGCAGCATCCCGATGAATGCCCCCGCCCCTAGTTTTTCATGAAAACTAGCCATGACTTCACCGACTTCACCGGGAGAAATGCACCTTAGGAAGATGCCAAGATAATTCTCCCCGTACGTAGTACCCGCCTTGAGGAGATAGTGAGAAGCTTTTAACTTTAATGCTCTCCTTTGAGTTCTCGTTCAAATGGGATGGGCAAACCCCAAACCGTAGCGTATGAATGATATCCCCATACCAATCATCGGATTCGTAGTTTAATTGATTAACTTCCCGCCGTGGAGGCACTTCAAGAATGTGTCTAGACAAGCCAAGTCCTCTCGATCGCTTTAGCGTGCCTAATCTCCAAGTCATATTCTTGCGTACTCGGTGACCCAATTGCCCCTCGCTCACCCAACTCATTCTCGACTTAGAAGGTACTTCACAACTGGTCCGGCACTATGGCATGAGTTTTGCTTCCGAGTATATAATGTCCGAACCGCTTCACCGCCCTTACCAAAGCATAAGCCCGTTTGTCTAATCTGGAATATTTCAGCTCAGCTCCCTTCAAATTAGTGCTCTTAAAAGCAATTGGATGTTCTCCCGTATCTCTCCGTTGAGTCAAGACTCGCAGCAAGTGTATGTTCGTAAGAGAAAGTGTACGGATAGAAATCTGCACCGAAATCTGGGCTTACTAAGACCGGTGCTTGTTTAATGGCCGTCTTGATTTCTTGAAAAGCAGCCTTAGCTTCAAGTGGTCCAGCAATCTGGGCAGCTTTGCTTTAACATATCATTCATTGGTTTAACTATCTCTCGCAAAGCCCGAGATAAACTTTCCGACAAAGTTAATCTTTCCAAAGAATGATCTCAACTCTTTCTTGGAGTTGGGAAATGGTATGCCGGATATGGCCTCAACTCTGCCTGGATCCATGGAAATGCCATCCTTTGTGACCAAATGCCCAAGCAATTTGCCTTCGTTACACCAAATATGCATTTCTTTGGATTCAAAGAGATGCCAAACTCTCTCGCACTTGTTAAATACAGACTCTAAATGCTTGACATGGTCAAATCTGGATTTGGAAAAGACTCGTTAGATCATCCATGTAAACTACAATACATTTGCCCATAAGCCCCTTGAAGGCATGGTCCATTGCTCTCTCGAAATGTTGCTCCCGCATTTATTAAACCAAATGGCATCCTCTTGTAAGCAAAAGTACCCCACTTAGTTGTAAAAGCAGCCTTCATTCTATCCTCCTTCTCAACTAGAATCCGATTATAGCCTCGAGAAACCATCCGTAAAAGACATCATCTCTCGAGCCATTAACAATCTGTAGTACTTCATCCATAGAAGGCAGGGGATAGTTGTCCTTTTCGGATGCTTTGTTCGGATTCCTAAAATCCACACAAAGGCGGATCTCCCCATTTTTCTTCCTCACCGGCACCAGCATTTGCCACCCAAGTAGAATGCCCGATAGGAAAAATAATTGCCGCACTCAAGAGCTTCTCCACTTCTTTCTTAATAAGGGGTTCTAACAGAGCATTAACATGCCTCTCGTTTTTGTCTCGAAAGGCTTGCAAGATTCTTTCAAAGGTATGATGTGGGTGTAAACTTTTGGATCAAATACCTTTAAATCCTTGTATGACCAGGCCATTACATCCTTAGACCTCGTGCAGGAAATCAATCATATTTCTCTTTATCTCTCGGATCACAATCCTTTGCCAACTTGATGTTCCTTGGATCCTCTTCAGCTCCTACATTCAAATTTTCAAGTATCATTGTCTCGTGGTGCCCACATAATCCTCGGAATTCACCCTTTGCCCGATCTTGTCAACATCGAATAGCCTCTCCAACTCTACCATTCCCTTTGGGATTCTCTTGTCCTTCAATCTCATGATTCCCCCGTCATCATCTAGTCGTTCCATCAGTGGTGTCCCTTTGGCCCTCATCAATTATAGCATTCTCAAAGGTATTGGTACTCGCAGAAAGTTCACAATCTGCTGATCATCCGAGAAAACTTGAAAGCCGTCAATATTGTTTGGAACTCGAAGGACAGGGACTAGCTCAATTGAAAACTTATCCCACTTAAAATCTTCCAATGGCCTTAAACTTGCAACCGAAGATGCCAAGACATCTCGCATGTGAATTTTGTTCCCCGGGTATATGTGTTAAGTTAAATGCATCAAAGCCTTCCACAAGATCCCAAGCTCGTGCTTGTATCCCTTCGTATAAGAGGCTTTACACCGAAACTTACCCCCGACCCGGCTTGCCACTAATTCTGAATCGATGAAAACTTGAATGTTCTTCACATTTTTATCCAATGCAAATTTTAAACCTAAAATCGTAGCTTCATACTCGCTAAATTATTAGTACATGGGAACCGCAGCGGTAAGACATAAAAAATGTCCGACTTTGAGGCCCTTTGAGGACCGCCCCTGCTCCTAACCCCGCTTACATCCGGCTCCATCCACATGAAGTGTCCAAACTTCATTAGTATGTACAGGATGAGCTTTGTTAAATTTATCATTGTGCCCAGTTGTTAAATTGTAGACACCAATGTCTACCTCTCGCAATATTGACAGCCTCATTTGCAAGATTGTACTCGTAATGGTGTGTTTGTACCGGGTTCTCTCGTCAACCCGCAATTGATTAGCCACACCCTTCCATGGCAACCACATGTGTGAAAAGTCTCGCTGCCGTATATCCATTCGTAGACTTAGACCAATCCCTACTCAACAAGATTCCATACCCCACTCGGGATATCCACAACTTGGATTTCGATCTTATGTTGAGCCCTTGGCTCGGATGCCAATTGAATGTGAATGTTTTGCAGCTTCTCCCACAACCTTAACTTCTGACTTGTCCAATTGGACAACTCTCCTCTCAGACTTCATTGGGGTCAGCCCCAACTGCTGACAAATTGCCAATGGCATGACATTAGCAGATGCACCTGAATCCACCAAACAATTATGTAAGTTCTTCCCAAAAATTCTGACAACCAAGAAAATGGGGGAACTTCAGCTTTTTCCTTGTACATGGCCGATTGGCATTGGCTATTTTCTTCCCTTTATCCACAGTTTAGCAAGCAGGCCGTAGTATGTCTTTATCGATTGTCTCTCTCGCTCCGAAATCGTGCCACTCATGCAGAGTAATGTTAGCCTTAATCTTTTTCATATCCTCCACTATGTTATATCCTTTGTTAAGTGGAGGAATAGCAACATCTGGTACTCTTTGAGCTCCTCCCTTTGGTGGGGGTGGATTATTGCTTGGAGAGGGGTCAGGAGGAATATTGTGAGAATTATCAGGAGGAGTTGATGTGGTATTTGGCTCAGATTCCCTGCTCCTCAGTGTTGTAGCTATCTCTTCCGTACCGCCGGAAAGCCCGTACTTCATCCATGGGCATTTCAACTACATTCTCGTATTCATCCGGAAAGAAAAAGAATCCAAGACCATAGCCGCACCGTGTCCGGATGAACTTGGGCCCTCGCAGCTTCTTTGATTTTCATGGGAGATCAAATCTCCTGACAAAGCTTCAAATGCATTGCAAAATTCCACACAATCTAATTCCCCATGTTGAGAAGTGGCATGAATTCTGCACCAGTTGGGCAGAGCCAAATCACGTATGTTCACATCATGAGCTTTACCCTTGTAATCTTTATTAGGCTCATATGGGGGCCTATTAAATCTGCTTGGTTGGTATGAATATCTCGTTGGGATTGTCTCCAGGAGAAGTTTGCCTTTTAAAACTCAAAAATCATTGGCCACCTTCCGAACAATCTTTGAAACTTCTTCAATCCTAGCATTGTCACCTCTTTTACTGGGTTCGTACATTCTCAACAAAGTGCCGCAGCCTAATGGTGCCGCCGATGGTAAAGTCTGACAAACTGGCAGCATCATCTGATGTGGGATAGGATTGAGTATAGGAGCAGGCTGAGTGATCAGAGGAGTTTGTTGAATATTTAAAGGCTGGGGTCCCAACTGTCTTTCCAGGATTAAAGCTTCTTTATAAGCTTCTGTCAAGTTGGTAACAGTGGCATCCCTCTTCAAGAAGACAGAGGTCATTGGGTCCAGAGAGTTCCTAAAAATCTCTAATGCCAGGTCAGCATTCGGTACATAATAGCCAGTGAGTCTACCATAAGCTTTCTCGGAATCGACATTATAGGATCTAATAGACTCATTCAGCTTCTCTTTGATGCTAGAAAACCGCCGATATAAAATACTCGGGGTCTATCACTTCCCCGAACCGTGACACAAAGACTTTTTCTAAGTCACTCCAACTGGTGATGGAATCATTGGTAAGATTTAGAAACCAATCATAGGCTCCCTCCCGGAGAGTGAACGGGAAGAGTCTCGCAGCAACATCCTCATGTCGTACATTTAATAACTTCAGTGCATTCTTGAATGCAATTAAGTGTTCCTCTCAGCTTCTTGTCCCATCATGTTTATACCTAGGGAGGTATCTTTCTCGGATTTCTCGGGCAAGTCATGGGCTATACCCGAATGTTCAAAGTCGTGGAGCCCAACCAATTTGCCATAGCTAATGGATTAACAGGGATATTCTCGAGCTCGGTTGGAGTGACTATCAATGGTGATAAAACCGTCTCGTGATAGAGATGTGGCTCTTCCGTGGCTACTTCTTCTCGGAGTTTCTAATTCAGTGGACAAGGAGCTCTCCACTGGGGTGGGACCTTGTTACCCCGTATGTAGAATCCACATGTACCGACAAACTCCAGCTCCGAACTGTTCCGTATTTTAGCAAGTTGAAAATCAGACTGACAACTGCACTGACAACACTGCACTGACAATTTAAAACCTGCACTGACAATTTAAAAACTGTCCGGAGTTCACTGTGGGTCCTTCAAATGTTGTTGTTATGCCCTTACAACACTTGAACTGAGTTCGGCCCTCCTTCTAGCGCCAATTAGGTGTTGGTCCGGCTTTCATGCACACCCCGGGAAAAAGGATGAAGGCAAGGAAAGCTCCGGAGACACCCACGGGACTGATCCCACTCATCTTTAGGATCTAGCTGGTTATCCAAGGTGCGAGTTACAGAGTTGGGTCGAATGGCAATTCACTCTTTTCCACTTCGGAATAGATTTCAATATGGATCGCTCTGTTACCTTACAGGGGGTTCCCGAACTTGTTCAGTAGTTGCAAAAGTTGTTGACAATCAGATTTGACTTGAATTCTTTGATCTAGCTCTCATGGGTCAGCAGATTTAAATAAAAGGCAAATAAAGAAAATAAAAATGGATCATTCACGGTAAGCAAAGAGAGGGTAGGGTAAGGCGGAAAAGAGAAGTTTATCAAACATTAAATCGTAAAACTCCAAACTACCAATCTTATCTATGCTATCACCTTCACAACGTAACAAATCCAGTAAGAAAGTGTCCACTACCTAAGATCACTTTCAACTAAGAGCACAAGGCAGAGTGAAACGGATCTAGCAGTAAATTATAAATCCAAGGGGCAACTGGTTAAAATCGGTATCTTTCACCTGCAGCCTAGCTCGCACAAAGGAAGACAGAGCAATTAGAACAAACTTACACCCGAAATCAGTAATTTCCCTAGCGCACAATAGAACAACCGAAGCCTAACAAAGATATTTAATCTTGACAATGGCAGTATTTACAAAGATATATCTAACAAACTTTAAATGGAACGGATAACAAAAGAAAATACACTTATCACACTCGCAAAAGATTAGGCTCCCCGGCCATGCTATCACGTAAAAGCTAAAGCACATCAACTCCAAGTCCGAAAACAAAGGATTTCACAAAATTTGCAAGAAATTGCTTATAAGCCTTTATTTCTAAGTCTCCGCCTCCCGCGATTACATTTAGAATTTGTATTTATAGACTCAGTGACATGCCCTCGATCTTTTCCAAAATATCTTGCTCAAACCCTAAATCTTATCGCACTTAAACCCTAGGACCCGGGTTTTACAATAAAAATCCATTTAAAAATCAAAGTCCGGATAGAACTTAACCCTTCGGCAAATCAGTGCAACCACCGCCATAAATGGAGAAGATAAAATAAAATGCAACTTGCATTCATTCGCATCCGCAAATAAATGCTTCCATTAATTCCGCCGGTGAGCCGGATGAGTCACCACTTCTCCATCAATTCGATCTCCGCAAATCCATCCCGAAGTTGAAATGGTCTTCATGCTATCAAGTCTCGCAATAAATTTGTCGTTGAATGCTCTCACCGGCAGCCTTCTCTCCTAGCATGGCGGTCCTTGACTAAATCCGCACTTTATCTTCGCCTTTATGGTCTTTCCCGGTTGTCCCGTAAGTGCTGGTGGAATCCCGCATGAAAGACAAAAAGATGCATTAGATTAGCATTTTAATTAAATCGAAGCTTAAAACATTAAAAACAGATTAAATCCGCAAAATAAGCTTGCATGTCGGCTTCTGTTTGTCCCATTCACGCTTTGACACGTGTCGCTACCCCAGAAGCCTTCTCGTTTCCCGCCGGAATGCACTTTCGGGTCAACTATGACTTTCTCTCTCCTTCCGCGATTCTCGCGACATGTCGCGATTTCGCGACATGTCGCGAAATCGCGGCCCCGCCAGCCAGCATCGGCAACTTCCTCCCTCGTCGGCCGCGAAACACGACATGTCGCGATTTCGCGACATGTCGCGAAATCGCGACCCTTCCCGGCCTCCGTACGCTTCTTGATTTTCAGCCGCGATTCTAGAACACGTCGCGATATCGCGACGCTCCCTTACCCGCATGCGTTGACCGCGCTGGACCGCGATTTTGGAACATGTTTGCGACTTAGCCGATTTTTCATCCTCGCAGCCCATTTTCTCTCTCCTCTCGCGAAAATGCGACATGTCGCGATTTCGCGACATGTCGCAAAATCGCGCCTCCGTACGCCTTGCTTCTCTCTCCCAAAATCGTCGCGATTTCGCGACATGTCGCGAAATCGCGACCTTCTCGGCACTTAGCCGCATTTTGACTTACCCGTCGCGATATCGCGACATTTCGAAATGGAAGTGTCGCGATATCGCGACACTACCAAAAATGGAAAGTTTGATTTTTCAGTGAATTTATGCAACTATTTTTCGGATTTTCTCGGTATCGGTGCAAGATTTTGCTTGTGCATGAATGATTCTAGCATGTAAAAAGTGAATTCTTGGATAACACAACTAGAATGCAAGAAAAAGTACAACTTTAAAAAGGAGGCAAGCAAATTTGGATTTAAAACCTGAAAAGATCAAGAGGGTCCCTGCTGCAAAAAATGAAAGTTCAGAATTTTCTAAGGATGGAATCTCATTTTTCAGTGGGGGTGTGTTGCTTATCAACAAGCTACAACCCCACGAAGCCAATTATTTCAACAATTTCGTGGGACATGTGAGATGATGCATAGAACTAGTCATAACCTTCAGGAAAGATGAAATGAAACTGGTGACTGGTGATATGGTGGATCCACCCCTACACCTCATTGCGTGGGTCAATGAGATTCCATTCAAGAGGGTATTGTTGGACACCGGCTCATCCAAAACATAATAATGACAAGTTAAAACACCTCAAGCCGCCATCATCCCACATTGTGGCATCCAGTTACACTCTTCGAGCATTTGCTCGATGGTTGGCACAATTGTCCTACCCATCCAAGTAGGACAAAAGACCATTCCTACATTGTGTCACATCCTTGAGGGTGATATGGCCTACAATATCTTGCTAGGCTGGCCTTGGATCAGGGACATGAAGTGTATCCCTTCGATAGCCCATCAATGCCTCAAATACACATACGAAGGGCAAGTACATGTAGTCCCAGTGGACTTAGAGCCCTTTAAGTTTTGCAATGCGATGCAGTTGATGCCATAATCGACCCTCCCATCGACACATTTGGAATTTCAATTGAATCCGTCCACACAAGGTCTAATTCCACCTACATCCCCACTATTGAGTCCCTCAACTCACCAACCTGGCCCATATTTGTCATATGTTCCTTCACCAATGATGCCACCTATGGTTGCCACATCGAAGGACAACGGGAAGAAGCCCCTAGAGGAGGTACCACCATTATTCTCAACCATCTGTATCAAGAGGTGCCCAATAGAATGGAAGTCGAGACACCTGGTTCACGTAACATGGAGTGGAATCAGGGATAACTCCCATTCCTGCCCCCTCAACCGTCGACGATTACCATTGAGATGGCCAATATGCGCATAGGGGAGTACCTAGTGTAGAACATTGTGGCAACATCCATGCTTGAATCCATGCAAGACATGGGGAGACCTCGCCTCCCCATCGACACTATCGTCCCTTTAGGCTACCCACAAAATCAAACCAATTTTGTATATGGGGGCCTCGAGAATGACATTGAACCCTACCTACAAGAGGAAGAGGACTTCACCCTAAAATACCTAGACCAATGTAATTGACATGGATATGGATTGGGCAGATACGAATAAGGAACACGCATTCTTTGTCAATCGAGATATCAGATGCCATATGATAAATTAGGAGTAGGGTTCAACCACCCTTTTCCCCTTGACATCTTGGTAGAAACCATGCAAGGCCTAGGTATAGGAAATAGGGATGGGTTGGCACAATATCCATATGCCAATCCCAACACAACACACACATTGGGGGATTATCTCCCATTGTTAACAAAAAACCTTGTTGACCTTAACAACCCCTCCCCTTTGATCGAGGAAGGGGAAAGTTCAAGAAGTAACCTCCAAGAGGGATATGAACAATATCAAGGGGGGTCTTTTGAAGATGAGTCATATTATGAGGTAGCACCTTGGGACCCTTTTGAGTTTGATAGTAATCACTCGCAGGTGACACCCATTGACGACTATCAGGAGAAATTCATGGGAATGTTCCCCTTTAATGTTTCGATTGAGAAATTGCTACCCCCAGAGAATCCAGCCCTCCCGTAGAGAGCAAAATAATCTAGAGGGAACTAAATCAACTTGCTCAAACAAAACAAGCCTCCCATGCTGGCCATAAGGCCAAGTGATCAAGAAACACCTAGTGGGAGGCTATACCAACCAGAGGGGCACATAGTTGTCGGAGACAATGAAGGCCTATGGATATCCAATAACGACTATGAGGATGATATTGAGATGACATATCTCAACCATATGAGGCAACAAGAATACCCCATAGACATCGATGATATGTTTGAACATCTAAATATGGGACCAAGGCATAGGTGGCATTTAAACCAAGTATAGTTAAACCAAGTGTTTCATCCACCACTTCGGGCATATAGAGAGAACCTCCCACCTAGAGACCCTATAGGGCCATCAGTGCCTAGGGTAGACCCTATCCTTCTATCTGCACATAGGGCTGATCCTTTTGTGCCAATACCCACAGAGCCAGATCTGGGATACAAGGATCACCAAGGATGTCTAAATCAACACCCACGTGGCAATGGAGACCAAATTCATTCCACCAACATGATCTCCATTGATTTAACTGCCCCCATCCACAATCTAGATGATCTAACATGACCATTGTATCTAGACCTAGATGCCATAGACTGGGATCGTGCTGACTCACCACCATCCCCATAAGAGTATTGGCCTTGCGGTGAGATGTTCCATTTCACCCCAGGACAGACTCAAGATATCTTCCATGTTGAAGAGGAACCCAACGTTTCCAACATAGATCTAAATTTAGCAAATGATATCCACCTGATCCCAACTCCACACCAGTTGGAGGATGGATCCCACATGTCAGTCGAAGAGACGATTGATGTAGACATCAGTTCTGATCCAATGAATCCATAAATCATCAAGCTAGGGGTAAGTCTATCCCCCGAAGAGCAAGCCGATTACATTGTCCTTATGAAAGAGAAGAAGGAGGTTTTTGCATGGTCCTACAAAGACATGCCGAGGCTAGACCTACAGCTAGTCATGCATAATCTAACACTTGATCCAACAGTCAAGCCAATCAAGAAAAAGCTACGTAAGATGCACCCAACAATGGCCTTAATGGTCAAATACAAGCTAAAAAAGTTGTTGGATGCACAGTTTATCATCTGTGTAGATTACCCACCATGGCTATCCAACATGGTACCCATCAAAAATCCTGATGGGAGGATTCGCATATGCACCGATTTTCAATATTTAAACAAAGCGAGTCCCAAGGACGATTTCCCCTTGCCTAGCATCGACGCATTGGTAGACGCTAAAGCAGGCCATGAAATGCTTTCCATTATGGATGGTTTCTTGGGATACAACCAGATTCGTATCAATCTTGATGATCAACTAAAAATGACATTCACGATGCCTTGGGGGACATTTTGTTATAAGGTCATGCCCTTTGGCCTTAAAAATGCTGGCACCACCTACCAACGTGCTATGACATACATCTTCCATGATCACATGCATAAAAATTTGGAAGATTATATGGATGATTTGTTGGCCAAATATCTTTTGTGCCAAAATCATCTCGATGACTTACACAAGATCCTTGATCATGTCATCAAACACAAGGTTAGGCTAAACCCCAAGAAGTGCGTATTTGGCATCACATCTGGAAAACTCTTGGGTTTCATAGTCTCAAAACGAGGCATCGAGGTAGATCCAAATAAAGTCAAGGCAATCCTTGAAATGCTTCCCCCAACCACCATCAGGTAGCTCAGAAGCTTGCAGGGTAAGGTCACGTCGATCAAACGCTTCATAGTGCAGTTATCTAACAAGTGTCAACCCATGAATAAATTATTACACAAGGGGGTAGCATTTCATTGGGATGACGAGTGCCAGTCAGCCTTTGACGACATCAAACAATACTTGGTTTCACCGCCAGTATTGGCACCACCTAGACCAGGAGTGTCATTCTATTTATACATCTTAGTGGCACTGGATGCCATGCTAGCCTAGAAAAATGAATTACACAAAGAACAGGCTAATTATTATCTTAGCTACACCTTGGTCAGTTATGAACTTAACTATGCATACGTTGAGAAGCTATGCTTGGCAGTGGTATTTGCCACCAAAAAGCTATGCCATTACATGCTGAGCAATACGACATATGTTGTGTCTAAGGAGAATCTATTACGGTACATGATGAGTCATACTTATCATAGTAGTCGCACGACGAAATGGATCAAGTTGTTGATGGAGTTTGACATCGAATTCTTTGGACAAAATTCCATCAAAGGTCAAGTCATCACCGATCAACTAGCAGAGGCTCCTCTCGAAGATGATCAACCTCTAACCGTAGAACTACTAGATGATGGGGTCTTCTATGTCTCAGAATTGCCAGACTCTAATGAGCCTGAGTCACAGGTCGACATAACCTTATTTTTTGATGGTTCTAAATGTGAGCAAGGGGGTGGCACGGGAATCATGTTTTTCACACCACAAGGGGCTCCAATGCCTTTATCATTTAAACTTGATTTCCCGTGCACCAATAACAATAATAAATATGAAGCCTTGCTCATAGGTCTTTAGACAACCATCACCATGAACATCAAATGCTTGAATATCTTTGGTGATTCACTATTAATTGTCAACCAAGTGAAAGGGGTATTCCAATGCAAATGCCTAGTTCTGCAAGCCTACAAAGCCCTTGTGGATAAATTCCTAGAAAATCTTGAATGGTATGACATCGAGGCACTCCATAGATCATCGAATCATTTTGTGGACACTATGGCCTCATTGGGGTCACTAATCCCGCAAGACATTTCTGGTGAGATGACAACCATTCAAGTCAAAAAATTATCATATTTCGTGATGGAGCGTGCAAGCTCTGAAATAACACCAGGAATCCACCTGATACAGATTGAACCATATCAAGATAGGTTCTCTTGAATCTATGATAGTCTGAATCATGCCAACTAGGGGTCTTTGTTCTCTCCAACCCCTCTTAATAGCAACACAATGCTATTTTTACAAGTTCTTTCCCGCTCAACTTTTGCTAGGGACAAACTTCAAGAGGGATCGGCTATTCATACCATCGAGGTTTCTGATTAGCAGGATTGGTACACTCCCCTAAGAGACTATCTCAAGTTAGGTAGCCTCCCACTTGGATTGTTGCATGCCACAAAAATATCATTCAAAAAAAAAGCAGCAAAACATGTCTTGCTAGGAGAAATTTTATACCGTCGAAGCTACGAAGGAATCCTCCTTCGTTGCTTGGACCAGTAGGAGTCCACTTGGGCGATCACCCAAGCGCACGATGGTACATGTGGTGGCCACTTTAGCAGTATGGCCATCACAAAGCACATTCTTTGCATGGGCTATTATTGACCATCTTTAGAGTGAGATTGTTGCGCATATGTGTGGAAGTGCATGAATTGTCAACACCATGCTAACTTGACACATGTACCTTCTCAGGCCTTGCAGCCAATCCAATAAACTTGGCAATTTTTGTAGTGGGGATTAGATCTCATTTGAAAGATCTCCCCTACATCGTTAGGTCATCACATGTTTATCATAACGGCCACAAAGTACTTCACTAAGTGGGTGGAAGAAATTCCGCTTACCTCTACGACTGGGCCCCGCATTACGGAGTTCATTTTGCATAACATCATATGTTATTTTGGTATTCCATCCAATATCATCTCGGATAATGGGATGTAATTTAAGAACAAATATGTGCGTGCTTTGACAACAAAGTACAAAATTTAGGGCAGTTTTTTGACACCTTATTATCCGTAAGCAAATGGGCAAGAAGAGGCGTCAAGTAAAACGCTAGTTTCCATCCTTAAAAATATGATCGTAGATAGTCATAAGGATTGGTAAATCCAAATATCACTTGCACTATGGGATTATCGCACTAGCATTCAGACGCCCACTGGGCAACTCCATTTTTGCTAGTGTATGACTCTGAGGTAGTCATGCCTCTCGAGTTGGAAATACCCTCCCTGCGAATATCAATGCAAGAGTTCATCGATGATGACACTGTATGGCAGGCACGGTTAGACCAGATTACGTTACTCAATGAACGACGCATCAATGCTCTTGAGCATTTACGTATCTATCAAGAGCAACTTAAGAAAGCATACAACATGAAAGTTCACTTGAGGGACTTTCAGGTCGATGACCTAGTCTTAAAAGAGAACCAACAAAATTCTAACTTACCATCCCATTTAAGGGACAAGTTCATGGCAAATTGGTTAGGTCCCTATGCAATCAACAGTAAAATAGGACCTGGAACATACCAGTTCGTCTCTCTTGAAGGAATCAAGAAACTAGAATCCTTGAACATCAGTCATTGGAGGCCATTCAACATTTAGAGAGCCATGGTCCACTCCAAAAAACCCAAGGGTTCTC
Organism: Wollemia nobilis; assembly: GCA_028583015.1. Lineage (NCBI taxonomy): Eukaryota > Viridiplantae > Streptophyta > Pinopsida > Araucariales > Araucariaceae > Wollemia > Wollemia nobilis. The sequence goes on from JAQPPZ010017128.1 coordinate 5,397,174, forward strand.
ACCACCGCTTGGTCACCCAAAATGCCCCCAAGGTATCTATAATCCCTTTGGTCAAACCAAAAGCTCCAAGGGTTCCCACAATTGCTTTGTCAACCCTAAAATGCCCCAAAGGTATCCATAATTCCTTTGGTCAAACCAAAAGCTCCAAGGGTTCCCACAATCTCTTGGTCAACCCCAAAACGCCCCAAAGGTATCCATAATTCCTTTGGTCAAACCAAAAGCTCCAAGGGTTCCCACAATCACTTGGTCAACCCCAAAATGCCCCAAAGGTATCCATAATCCCTTTGGTCAAACCAAAAGCCCCAAGGGTTCTCGCCACCGCTTGGTCACCCAAAATGCCCCAAAGGTATCCATAATTCCTTTGGTCAAACCAAAAGCTCCAAGGGTTCTCACCACCGCTTGGTCACCCAAAATGCCCCAAAGGTATCTATAATCCCTTTGGTAAAATCAAAAGCTCCAAGGGTTCCCACAATCACTTGGTCAACCTAAAATGCCCCAAAGGTATCCATAACCCCTTTGGTCAAACCAAAAGCTCCAAGGATTCTCGCAATCACTTGGTCAACCAAACGCCCCAAAGGTATCTATAATCCCTTTGGTCAAACCAAAAGCTCCAAGGGTTCCCACAATCGCTTGGTCAACCTAAAACGCCCCAAAGGTATCTATAACCCCTTTGGTCAAACCAAAAGCTCCAAGGATTCCTGCAATCGCTTGGTCAACCAAATGCCCAAAGGCATCTATAATCCCTTTGGTCAAACCAAAAGCCCCAAGGGTTCTCGCCACCGCTTGGTCACCCAAAATGCCCCAAAAGTATCTATAATCCCTTTGGTTAAACCAAAAGCTCCAAGGTTCTCACCATCACTTGGTCAAACAAAAATTCCCCAAAGGTATCTATAATCCCTTTGGTCAAACCAAAAGCCCCAAGGGTTCTCACCACCGCTTGGTCACCCAAAATTCCCCAAAGGTATCTATAATACCTTTGGTCAAAGCCTCCAAGGATCCGTAAGAATCACTTTTTCTGCACCCATTCAGGTTAAATCGTCCATAACAAATATTCAAAAACAACAGATAATCAAAAATAACAAAAACATTGCACCTCACTATCATGCATAATATTAAAAAAAAAAAAAAAAAAAAAAAGAGGAGCTGCATTAGGCATCGCATACATACATTGCATATTTGCTGGTCATACATGTCAAACACACCATAGGCTATAATTACTCGGAAATTCCATCATTTTCCATATTCAGTCCATTTTGTAAATGATCCATCAAGAATAATGCCATTCACATTTTTGCCATATCATAGTCAGTGGTCTTCTAATGTCTTTAGGGTTTTTGTCATTCAACTGTATTTAGATTTCTAGTCAAATGTGGTACAAAGTTAGACCAATTTTTATAAGGTAGAGTTTTACTTGGATCACACCTTGTTTCAAAGCATCCCAACACAAGCTTAAAACACAAAAATTCCCAAGTTGTGTGAAAGAAAGATGAAACCTGCAAAGTGGTCCAGGATACCATACAGTGAAAATGTTATCTCACTCATCCCCCTGTGCGAATGACCTCAAGAATGCTGAGAGTTGACAAAAGGACAAGCTCTTCCCCATCCAATTCCCCAAAATAAATAGTGGTTTTCACCACTATCAAAAATCCCAAACACCCTTGACCCCCAAAGTCATAAGGATTCATACTACACATCCTTGAGAAGGATGGGTAGTCATCCCTAAGGCCTAAAGGATAAATACCATTCCAAAGAAAAATCCCAAAAGTTCACCATCAAAAATCCCAAACACCCTTGACCCCCAAAGTCATAAGGATTCGTACTACACATCCCTGAGAAGGACGAGTAGTCATCCTCAAGGCATAAAGGATCAATACCATTCCAAAGAAAAATCCCAAAAGTTCACCATCAAAATTTCCAAACACCTTTGATCCCGAAAGTCGTAAGGATTCGTACTACACACCCCTGAGAAGGATGGGTAGTCATCCCCAAGGCCTAAAGGATCAATGCCATTCACAAGCAAAAAATCCCACAAGCTCAACTTTGAAATCAAAATTCAAAAAAATAAGAGTGGTTATCACCACTACTCAAACCCCTTGCTCAAAAAAGAAAAAAAAATAAACAGTGATTTTCATCACTATATGTGAGAGCAAGTATACCAACAAATTGAACAACCAAAAGATGCCTGAGATTGAATCCTTGAAATTATCCGCATTCAAAAGGTCATAAGGTGATCCTCAGTCCTGGTTTGGTTGATAGCCTATTGGTCATTGGTGGCAAACCTCTCGCATGACGATATGTCTATCACATTAGCTTTGCGTATGTGTAGACCAATGTTTGCATGTGGATGAGCTAGATTATGGTATCCTAGATTGCACCATAGATTAATCCTACTAAATGCAACAAAAGGAGTTAGTGGAGCTAATTAGGTGATCCTCAGTATAATTTTGGTGGACAACCTACCTGGCACTGGCGGTATCTTTACGAATACCACATAAACGAACTCAATCGCACACACAGGGATGTGAAATAACTAGGTCAAACTCAAGTCTGATTCGTACCTTATTCGAAAGTCTTGTAAGATAATGTACAGTCTTGAATAGTTAGTTAAAGCATCCGAGTCTCAAAAAAACCTTAACTACATTCTAAAACAATTGTTGTATATTTCATTACTTACATCACCATCAAAAAATACAAAACAAAAATTACAAATGCAAAGTTATTTCATAAAGCAATCACATAGTATAGAAATCCAATAAATCCTGTACAATATATGGTGCCACCATATATATACCGACAAATCATTCCATCCATTCCATATGCATACATCTATATCATATAGTTAAAATCATCCACAGTCATAATAGCATATGCATACATCAACATAAATAAATGCGCATAAAAGAACAATAAACCATGGCAAATATATAATCAAACCAAAAAGAGTCATGTATATATATCAAGTCAAAATGCCCTCAAGCTACAATAAGAAGGTCCTCTAACCTCACAAAAACCAAAAAATCAAAACCCCCAAAGCCTAGGGAGTCTACCACCATGATCACGTAGGATCGACGTGACTAGAACTACCCCCAGTAGTATGGGTCCTATGGGACCTCTCAGGGCGACTGCTGCCAGCCCTCGCACCCTACCCACCAACACTACCCTCACCTAGCCGCCTATGATGAGATGATGTAGACTGCTCAGTCTCACTGCCCCTCTTACGATGCAATGAACCACATTCATCAAACACATGCAACTATCCATCGAGGTGGACAACCTCTATCTATAGCTCTATCCGATACTGGCCCCACTCCATATCTCATTGGTGATACACAGCCAATGCACTATCTCGCTGTGCCAACTGAGTCCATAGGAGATCCCTCTCTTGCGTTACCTCCACCAAAGCATCTCTATGCTCCTCCTCCCGTCTCCGTAGGAGACCCTCCAATCGTGCTATCTTAGCATGAAGCCCAGCCTCCACATCCCCTAAGACAGCCTGAGGCATGGGCACCTCCGGGATGGCCTACTGCTATGGCACCCACTGCTCAGGGACATTGTGTACATCCGGCTGCTCCGAAACCCCCAAATCATCTCCATCATCGGTGAAGTCATCGACCTCCACCATGTCAACATCATCAAGCGAAGCCCCCCAACCCTCCATCGGTGCCTCTGCACCCCCACCTCCTTCTGCTGTAGTATCCATGCTTCCTATAGGCCCCTCACCCTACCATCATCGCATAATCCACCACTAGTCATACTCTGTAGTCACCTCGACATCGTCCATGTTAGGTACATCAATAACTACATTAGACCCCTCGCACAGTAGATCAATGGTAGGCCAGAATACAGTATTTTCATTGTCATGACGTCAATAGATCAAAGGATCACTAGGAAATCCTTGGCGTACCCCAAACTGCCATGTCACCCAAACATATGGGAAGTACTCCTACTCTGTCCCATGCCACCCAATAACCCATCTACCCCTACGCACATGTTAGAGCCACTCTCCAGACTCACGCCAGGATGTACAGTCTTGATACAGCCACCAAAAGACCTGCCCTGGCACTAGAAAAGAGAAGGCATTAGTATAGTGACCTACGTCACCTGCCCATCGTCGACTCTATCCATGCTCCTCTGACCTCTACCATAAATTGGCATATCTAATTTCATGATCCACCATCTCACCTCGAGTGGTTCAAGGTAAACCCTGTGGTCGCTACACAGCTATGTGCTACCATCCCCAACACTGTAAGAGATAGTTGCACCTGATCCCATTTCGCTTTTGATAGTGGACCTCGTATAAATCATCATACAACTGTGCCAATAACGTATGACCCCATCTCATAATAAGTGGAGCTGATGTAGGATACTCCACCAATGAGAAAACCAACTCAAGAAGGTTCCAAGGGAACCTCGCACTTGAGGAGTCAGGAAGTAGCATATTGGAAATGAGGGCCATGAGTAAAGCATGCCTCACCCCTAATACGCCCTTCTCCAACCACCATCGCACCAGAATACCGCCTATCTGGTAGTTATCCTTTGCCCGCTCCACAACCCTCTCCACCCCCCTCTCCATCGCCGAACCAAAACACTGTGTCAATATCGATGTTCGCTGGTCATGGTGGGTCATCCGGATAGGCAGTCCATCTATCAGAATCTACAGAATTTGATACACATCCTCTAGATTCACAGTCATCTCCCTTGTTGGAAGATGAAAAGTGTTCGTGTGGGGATCCCATAGATTGATCAGGGCAATCAAATATACCCGATCCCCCACCACAGGCTCCAAATGCGTCATGTGCTTGAGCCCAAGGGCATCAAGCCATTCCCAATCCAAAAATGTTAGGGCATCTCAGGCATCAGAGAAAATAGTCGGCTAGCGGTACTGACTCTTCACAACCTAAAACAACAAAAAAAAACAAAAAAATTAAAATAAAACTGTACAGAAGAACAAGCTACAATTTACAATTGTACAGCAAAAGTACAACATAAATAGTACAACAAAAAAACAAAGTACAACGAAAGTACAAAATCATTAAAATAAAACTGTACAAAAATGACAACATACTTGAAAATAACTGTACATTCAACATAAAACAACAAAAATCATAGTAGGGTTTCAACCTTAATATGAACCAAACAAAACAAAATAAAAAAATATTAGGGTTTCAACCTTAATATGGCAAAAACAAAATAAAACGAAAACGTTTGGGTTTTAAACCTAAATACAAACACAAACAAAGTACAGATAACAGTTGTGTACTAGGGTTTTGACCTTAATATACAAAAATTAACAAAGCAAATAAAGTTCCTATATTAGGTTTTCAACTTGATATACAAATGAAATCAAACCAACACACACAAAAAAAATAGGTTTTTAAAACCTTAAAAACAAAATAAATTAAACAAACATTTTATATGTGAGTTTTAAATAAAACACACACGAATAACAGGAAGAGAGAAGGAACATCATACCGGTATGACCTTGGCTCATCCACTTGAAGATCCGATTCTCGAACTCATGATGTCCATGAAATTTTAGCAGCACTCCGCTACGCACACTCACACTCCTCCTCACTGCTCCAAATCGCCAAGAAAAAAATATTGCAAATGAGCCCAAAACCTAGTTTTGGTCCTTATATAGGTTGTTAGGCCTGTAATCATTCCACCCTGGGATGAGCACTCTAGTTAGCACTCGTCCCACCCTGGGATGATTACAAAATTGGCATTCGTCCCACCCTGGGATGATTACAGAGCAAAAAAATAAAGTAACAAAAATTGCATCCAAACAATGCACCAAAAACAACAATAAATATGTTGAACAAAGGTGCCTTTGCACCTAACATTCATGGCATGAAAAACCACCGTCGGGGTCACAAATACTCACTATCATACTCCCTAATAAGGCTAGCATAGTCGGACCGCTCCACGGGAAGGAGGATTTTTGATAATTTCTACCCCAATAGGCGTCAAAAAAAGGGTCAAAACCCACCAAAAATAGGTTCGATGGTTGGAAAACTGCAATAAGCGTTCAATGAAAACAACTGAAGGCACCCTTACAAACATCATCTTGGGTCAAGCAACTCGTCGCTTTTCTCATTTTTGGTCATTCCCTCATCAATTCGTCGCTTGAGGGGGTAGTCACACTTAGTCACCAATCAAAAAATACACACCCAATCAAGGAAATGACATGCATTCAAAGAATCATTGACAAAGACAATCACGCTCCTGCTTGGGGCAGAAAACAAGCAATAATCACAAGCTAAAAAACACTTGGTATTCTAGAATCATGAAGAAAAGGTTCCTCAGACAAAAGGTTGCACCCTTTGCCTATTCATGTCTGAACAATGTCCAAGATCAAGTACACCTCACTGAAAAAGGTTACACTTGAGTTAAGCTCCTTAGCTCGTTAGAAGAAAGGATTCAAGAATGTGTGCCCTTTCCATACTTGGGGCATCAAAATTTGGTTAGGTTACTGAGAAAATATAATCATTAAGTGCTTTGGTCATCTATTTTTGCTCAGCACTGCGCCACACACAACGCATCCCAAAAAGGGGCATATGTAGACACTAAAACATCACCAATCCGATTAGGTGACTACAAGCACTGATCGAATTGGTATACATACCCCCTAGGGCAGCCTACAGAGGTTAAAAAGTGGTCCTAACCACTCCCAAATCAGTTTTGGAAGGTCAGAGGTCAGTTTTGCACCTTTTAAAGCACTTTGCTCCCTATTCGTCCCACCCTGGGACGATTAGAATCCTATTCGTCCCTCCCCGGGAAAATTAATAGCAATCACTCCAGGGTGGGATGATTAGCAGGTTTGACTGGTAAAAAGTCAAACCTTGACAAATGGCAGCCCAAATCCACCACCTAACTCCGCCTTCAAGGCATGGGAGTGTGAGGGAATGTTTCAAATCAAAGAGGCCTCAATCAAGGAGCCCCTAATCAGGGAGGAATCTTCTCTCCCCCTAAAATGCATAATGAGCCAAGTGGCACCCTCACATGCACATGCAAAGGAGACCCTTAGGTCTATAAAAAGGTGAGCCTCCTCACCCCAAAAAAAGAACAGAGCTGGAGCATTTAGAGCAACGAAGTGCTGCCAAATTATACCCCTATTCCTCTTTGTGCTTCCTACATACCTAATCTCTCTCTTCTGGAAGAGAGGTTGTCGGGTGAACACTAGGAACAAAATCCAGATCCAAAACACAAGCAATCGGCCACAATCCCACCCCAAACTTATTGACACAACCCCCTAGGAAGTTTTGGACCCATCCCACTTGGATTTATTTCAAAACAAGGCCCTAAACGGTGGGCGTCCCACCCCCGGGTACCCCCCAAAATACTGCAACCCTAAGCGCCCCACCCTGGAGTGATTAGAAATTTGTGCATGATTTCCTTACTATTATTTTTGCATTATCTTATATTTGATGTACTTATGCTGCTGTCCAAATTTCATTGCTTTCTGACATGATTTGACCTGGTTTCTGTCATTTTATGCGTCTACTAACCTGTAGGGAATGCCTTCGGATACAAGATGACCTGGGAAGAATCTTCCAAATATGACCTTTTGGATCATCTCAAAATGCTATTTTTAGTCTAACCACAAGTTTGCAAGAGTTTTGGAGGCCTCTGGATGAGTCATTTGCAAGGTCACTTTTTGCAAGTTTTGCTGCAGTCCCCAGCGTCCCACCTTGGAACGATTAGAAATATGTGCATGATTTCCTTACTATTATTTTTGCAATATGTCCTTGATGATATCCTAATGCCTCTGTTAAATTTTGAACCCGTTCTAACATGATTTGACTATTGTTTTATTATTTTATGTATTAACTAGCTCGCAGTGCGCCCCTGTCACATACAAGAGAATATGGGTAGGATATCCAAATTCTGAGCATCTGGGTAGTATTATAATCACATATAATGCCTAACCCATGAGGTTCAGGTGATTTGGATAAGCATAGGTGGGACATTGGAGCGCTCACTTTGGAGAGGCCCCCGATGGGCAAACAAGCATAACGGGGCCGTCCGATGCCGCTTCGATGCAAAATAAGGTGATACCAAGTCTAGAAGTTGTCCTTTCCATCTATATATCATTCTGTAATCAATTTATCAGACTTATCACTGATATCCCACAAGCACCCACTAGAGGCCTTGGGGATTACATGTTTTTATAGACATGCATATGCTATTAACGATTTTTTGTCTTTCTATGTGCAGGATCTCACCATCAGGAGTACTATAGGGGTAGAAAGGAACAATGAACACATGGACACAAGGGGTGACAACCTTTAGCCCACCCACTTTGAATGTGGGCACGCAGAAGACGTTGGAAGCGTACTACCCGATCTTGGAAGCATGGCTTCCTCCATGCATCCATTTATGTTTGTATCACATGCTCTAATACCTAGAGGGATGATGTATTGTAATTGGATTAAAAGCAATATCAATAAAAGAGGCCCTGCTTTGTTTGCTCATATCTCGTTTTAGCATCATTTCCTTCATGCATTGCTCATCACATTCGTAGGACTTAGCATCTATATCTATTTTTTGTTTACATCATATCAATACGCTGTATTACTATTCTACTTTCAGATTCTTCATAAGTGATGATGATTATAAAGATGAAACTAAAATGGCCTATCTTAGGCATCAACAGGCAAGTCATCGCCCAATTTTAGTAGGCAAGAATGAGGGTTTCTTCATAAGCGATGATGACTTTGAGGACAATATTGAGATGGCTTATCTTGGGCCTCATAACTTATGTCAAGTCAATCATCTTGTTGAGAGAGAGGCGATACTTCACACTATAGATCCTAACCTTAGCTTCCTGGGAAGACCAATAAATCCAAACATCATCTATTGCATGGTTTTCCTAGATCCACCAACATTTAGAGAGCTATTGCAGCCTAACGATCCCATTGTCTCATCTATCCATAGAATAGATCCTAATATCCCCATACTCCCAAAGCCACATCTTGGGTATGTAATTTAAATCATTAATGAAGAGTTTCACCCTTGTGGTCATAGAGATTTCATCCCATCCATCAACATGATCTCCATTGATTTGATCACTCCACTTCACAACTTAGAAGATCCTTTGAAACCATTGTGTCTTAACTTAGATGCTATTTATTGGGATCATGTTGATTCACCCCTAGAGCATGAATATTTCTTCCCTAACGAAGAGATGCTACAACCATTCCATTTTGCACTAGGCTGCGCACATGATGTCTATCATGCTGGTTTTGACCATGATTCATTGGAACCTTTACACCCAATAGATGACATCCACTTAAACCCACTCCTCACCAGCTTGAGGAGGGGTCACATTTGGCAATAAATGAGAATTTTGAGGTGGATATCAATGATGATCCTTCTAATACAAATAAATTCAAGTTCGGAGAAAGCTTATCTCCAAAATAACAGACCATCATTATTCCTCTATTGAAAGAGAGACCAGGTCTCTTTGCTTGGACCTACAAAGATATGTCGAGACTAGATCTGAAATTGGTTGTCCATAATATTTCACTAGATCCTATAAAGAAACTAGTCCAACAAAAGATCAAAAAGATGCATCGAACCATCACTTTGATGGTAAAGAATGAGTTGCAGAAACTGTTGGATGTAGTCTTTATTATTTCCATAAACTATCCAAAATGGGTATCAAACATGGTGTTCGTAGGAAAATATGATGGAAGGATATGCATTTGCATGGATTTCAAGGATCTTAATAAAGCAAAACCCAAGGATTCATTTTTGTTGCCTAACATAGATTATCTTGTAGATGCAATTGTAGGTCATGAGATGCTCTCCCTAATGGATGGTTTTTCTGGTTACAATCAGATTTGTATTAAACCTAAAGACCAACATAAAACCTCATTCATCACTTCATGGGGAAAATTTTGCTACAAAGTAATGCCATTTGGTCTTAAAAAAGCTGGTGCCACATATAAGTGAGCTATGATATACATTTTTCATGACTACATGCACAATATCTTAGAAGACTACATCGATGGCTTACTGGCCAAGTCATTGTTGTGCGAAGAGCTTACAAGGAGCTTGTTGACACCTATCTAGCCCAATTGGAGTTGTATGACATTGAGGTAATCCCTCGCATGTCAAATAGATTTGTAGACACCATGGTATCATTGGGATTCTTGATTCCTCAGAATCCATCTGTTGATTTCGCTACCATTCATGTGAAAATGCTCTCGCACTTAGCAATGCAAAGTGAGGCTTTTGATAATAAAGAATCAGTCAACATGATTCATATAGAACCAAACCATGATTGGTTTTGTAAAGCCAAAGAATTTTAAAGAAGGCACCTTGGGGGTCCTTGATCTCGTAGGGTCCTACAGAGAATTGTACCATAATTCACCATAAGGTTATTTCTTAGTCTACATTTGTGCACATTGAGTTGTAGGAGGAACAAGTCATCTTATCTATTGAGGTTTTAGCTTTTCAGGATTGGTTATCCCAGTTACAAGATTTACTAAAGCTTGGACTATTACATGATGAAATACGAGCATTTAAATATAAAGTGATAAGATATGTCTTTCTAGGAGGTATATTGTATCATCGAAGCTACGATGAAGTCCTCCTTTATTGCTTAGATTTCCAAGAATAAGCTTGGGCGATTTCACAAGTTCATAATGGTACATACGATGACCACTTCAGTGGCATGGCCATTTTCAATCAAATCCTTTGAATGGGCTATTAATGGCCCACCATGGAGAAGGATTGCTACGGGTATGTCAAGAAATGCATTAAATATCAACATCATGTAAATTTTATGCACTTGTCATCACATGCATTACAGCCCATTCAAGCAGCTTGGCCATTTTCTCAGTGGGATTTTTATCTGATCAAAAATATTTCTCCCTCGTCTTTGAGCTGACACATATTTATCTTAACGACCACTGAGTACTTCACAAAATGGGTGGAAGTATTCCCCTTAATGTCAATAATTGGACCATGAATTACGGAGTTCATACTTCACAACATCATCTATCATTTTGGGGTCCCCTTCAAGATAAAATTGGATAATGGTCTGTCATTCAAAAATAAAAATATGTGGGATTTAACATCCAAATACAAAATTTAGCACAATTTTGTGACACCATACTATCCATAGGCAAATGGGAAAGCAGAGGCCTCGAACAAGATAATAGTAGCCATCTTAAAGAAGATGATGAAAGAAAATCATAAGGATTGGCATTTGCAATTACCCCTTGCATTATGGGCTTACAAGACTAGTGTACGGATGCCCACTAGGGCAACCCCGTTCTCGCTTGTATATGGCGTTAAGACCATTATGCCCTTAGAGTTGGAAATTCCAACATTACACATCACATTGAAAGAGTTCATCAATGACGACACTGCATTCCAAGCTCACTTAGTTCAGTTGACCCTCCTGGATGAACATCACATCAATGCTCTTGAGCATCTTCACATTTACCAGGATCATCTAACACGGGCTTATAACAATAAAGTCCACCTGAGAGACTTTAAGGTTGGGGATATTGTGCTTAAAGAAAACCAACAAAACTCAAATCTACCCCTGCACCTACGAGATAAATTTACGGCCAACTAGATAGGTCCTTATATCATCTCTAAGAAGATTAGACCTGGGGAATATTGCCTAACATCGCTAGAAGGTGTTGAGGAGCCAGAGCCTCTCAAAATTATTCATCTAAGGGCATTTCACATATAAGCAAAACAAAACAAAAAAACATTCAAATAAACCAACAAAATATCATAAACATTCAAAAATTTTAAAATCATAAAAAACATTAGGAAACTTCAAAACAAAAGGCTCCAAAGGCATCTTAAAGTCCTTTGGTCAAATCACAAAAATCTCCAAAGGCATAATAAGTCATTTTGTCAAATCACAAAAAGCTCCAAAGGCATCATAAGCCCTTTGGTCAAATCACAAAATGCTCCAAAGGCATCTTAAAGCCCTTTGGTCAAATCACAAAAAGCTCCAAAGGTATCTTAAAGCCCTTTGGTCAAATCACAAAATGCCCCAAAGGCAGCATATCACCTTTGGTCACATCATAAAAATCCCCAAAGGCATCTTAAAGTCCTTTGGTCACATCACAAAAGGCCCCAAAGGCATATTAAAGCCTTTTGGTCACACAAAAAAAGCCCCAAAGGCATCTTAAAGCCTTTGGTCACATCACAAAAAGCTCCAAAGGTATCTTAAATGCATTTGATCAAAATCAAAACATAAAAACTCTCAAAAATAATTAAAAGTATCAAAAATACAAAAACATTTGCATTTAGCATTTGCATCCATTAGTTGCATTGCATTAGGCACGTTGCATCCATTGCATTTGCATAAGGTAGGTTGTGTTCACAATCTGACAAATGACACCACGTTTGTACCTCAATCATGCATCATCATCCATAACCCATGTGTGTAACTATGTTTTTCAACACAACCCCTCCTGTTGCTATAAGGGATATACTAGGATTTTTTGGTCACTCAACCATACCTAGTGATTTTATCAGATTTTGTAGAAAGCTATCTTCACTAGTAGAAGGTGAGGTCTAGTTGTGTTAGTGCCTAGAATATTTCAGAATCCTATCACTAATCAAAACACTAAGATCCTAGTTGAAACAAGGGAAAGATGAATGCTACAAAGTGATACTAGGTATCCTAAGTGAAAGGTTTATACTTTCTCACCTTGTGATGCACACAGTCTAGGATTTTAATCATTGGAAAAAGGACAAGCTCTACCCTACCCGAAGAAATCCCTTGCTTTCATCAAAACAAGCAAAAATCCTGAAACAAAGCAAAATTCAAAAGAAAATAAGAATTCAAAATAAAAAGTGATTATCATCACTACAAAATCCCTTGCTCAAAAGAAAAACAAAAGTCAAAATAAATAGTGATTTTCATCACTAAAACATGAGCAAGTATCCCAAATAAATGTGAAGAAAAGAATGAGGTGAAGAGCTTGAATCCATGGAATGGTCAGTCTCCACAAACCAATTGAGTTATCCCTAATACAACAATGGGTTGCATGAATCCTACCTGGTATTAGGCTAAGCTCAAAGCAATTTGCAAAAAGAGCTAGCTTTAGGTGTTCTGTATCGCCTAGTGGTCTAATCCAACTAAGTCCAAACATTTGAGGATCCCCAATATAGTAATGGGCTAAATGAATCCCACCTGGCACTAAGGTATGCTTATATTTTATCTAATATATTCATTTGCACACATAGGGATATGAATATCTAGGTCATCATGACAAAAAATTTATCTTTTAGGAGTCTTGTATGGTCAGTATGCAAATTTTGATGGAGTAACTAGGATGTTTGAGTCTCATGGAAAACCTCAAAAATATCCTAATAGCAACAAATCACATCAACAATAAAATCATCAACTTTATTTAGGAGGTTTTGTTCATTAAACAACGTGCATGAATAGGACAAATATCAGATAAATATCAACGATGAATTTAGACAATCACTATATATTTTGTATATTTATTTTAATTTACAGAAGCTTATAAAGAAAGCACATACATATCACATCATATCATCTTACATTTGAAGGTGTAAATTATTAATTCTTATTATAAGAGTTATTATTTATTCATGATTTTTATACATTCTATGGTGTCATCCATTAGATTGTTGAACTCATATGACATACATTCCTCATATTCTAAGTGATTAAGACATACAGGTTCATTTACATTAAATCATCATGTAAATAGTGCATTACACATATTGCATTTACATATCATAACAATATAATTTAAATGCATACAATGGAATAAAATTAAATATGCATACATCACCATAATGCATCTATACATCTATATTATACCATCTAAGCATTCATTCACCACATAGCTAGAACATGTAAATCAATACATCACATCATATAGCATAAAATCATCATACTGCATCACATAAACATAAAAGCAAAAACATAAAATACACATAATGAGTCTCAAAACACAAATATCATATGTATATATGTGTCAAATAAGTACATAAAGGTACAAAAATACCATAAGGCTACAACAGTGTAGGTCATCCAACCTTACACTCCAAAATATACAATAGGCAAAAGGCATGCTCAGGAGTGGCCTACACCACTGGTGTCACCTCCACCCTCACCACCCTCTCTATGAGGTGGCCTAGAGTTGGTACTTGTTGTACTCTCAAACTAGGTAGCTATCCTATGGTTGGGCCACACTGAAGACTACCTTGAAGTACTCCATCCACTCCGGTGTGATCCCCAAACTGAATACCTCTCTAGAGGAGTACCACCTAGTCGCCTGATCATAAGCCTCAAAGTGGTAATATATCCATCGTATCTTGCTATCTGAGCCTCGTGCTCCTCTAATAATCCTTGAAGGTGCCAAATCTTAGCCTTTGGATCTAGATCTATCAGTACCTATACAACTGGAGGAGCTAGTACAACTTGTAGTGCAACATCTCTATATGTAGTGAGATACTCTATCCTGAGCAACGCTGAGTCAAGCTGTCCTTGGAGAGTGGTCCTCTCATCATTAAAGACCCTAACTCACATCTGAAGCATAGCAATAGTGGAGTACCACTATAGGATTTTAATATGAACTACCTGAAGCTCAACCTCTATGCTATGCAACTGGGCCTGAAGATAATTTTGCTCCCCTAAAGATAACTCTTCCTCCTCCTCTACTATCGGCTACTCTACTGCCTGCTTAGCCCTAACCTATCCACAGTCCTCTATCTGGGCCCACACTCGATGCCCATTAGGATCCTCCACATATACCTCATCCATAGTCTACCCGAAGTGACTGCCGCCCTACCATAGTCGAGTAACCCACCACTGGGTATAAGCCTCAGTAACCCTGGCATAAGCTACTCTCACATTGTAACATACAAAAAGGCTATCACCTAATATTAAAATTGCTAAAAATGATACAAATAGGCGTACACAAATTGACAAGAATGAAAAGAAACAAAATACAAAGATATTTTATTAATTTAGAATCAAATCAAGTTACAAATCCACCCCTCTTAGGGATACCCATTTGATACAACAATTATAATAGTTTGAAATCCCTCTCAAGGGTAGGTGCATTCCAAATGCCTTTAAAAATGATGTGAACTACTCCAAGGTGTTGATGACCTTCTTCTCCATGATTAGAGGCATTTGCTACCTTGCATGTCAAAACCCTGTTGATATTGTGTGCAATAAACAACAAGAAGCATCAGTATTAAAGGATGCCTCTCTTGATGAGGCTTTTTTAGAAAATTGCATGAAAAGATGATGTTACTAGCATATAATCAAGAAAATGCAAGAAAGCTAATAAACCTATGCAAAACATAAAAATATTCTATGAAACATGTAAAGGAAAAGCATATGCATCTATCTAATGGTCTAATTATGAATTTGAAAGCATGGAAGCATGAAAAAGATTCATTAGTATCCTAGTTACAATATTTAAAGCAAGACAACTAAACAAGCTAATTCTATGAGTCAAAAATCTCTAATAATGCAATTAAACCTAAATTATGCTTACTCTAATTCCATTAACAAATCCTACGGCTAGAAAGCAAGGAAATTAGCGATGATACCCTAACCACGAATCTATGGCTCAGTGAGCACTGTTAACCACGATGAAGCTTGAAGTGTGCTTGTCCTCCAATTTAAGGGCTAGATATCTGAATCCTCTTGCCAAATTGATGGTCAAGGGTTGCCTTTGTGTCCTCTGATAGATTTGGTGGTTGAATTTTTCTGATTGCACATGGAATAGGTGTAATTGTATTTCTTGGCTCTCCTATCCTACTAGGACCTCCATGGCTAGAATTTCCATTTCAATATCTCAATTAAGGGTAAGAAAGCAATGTCACAATGCAATTAGGTGAGTGTTGAATTCGATAGGGCTTCACTTCTCAAATTTGCCTATGCATCTCTTTCATTATTTCCCATTTTGGATGGGGTTCTTATAGCACCTTGGAGGGCTATGTCCTAGCTTCATGAGGAATCCAAGATCAAGAATGGGTAGTTAGAGTAGTTGGAAGGAAGCTTCTCGATCATTCCATCCCAAAACCACTTGGTTCTACAACCAATTGGCCGTTTGGAACCAACTTTGAATCGATCAAAGGCCAACTAATTTTGGAGGTGTGGTCAACACTGCTAACCATGGGTGTCAACCACGACTAACCCTGATTAGGCCAAACTGCCTAATTGAGTGGTTAAAACCACTGCTATACCTTGGTATTTTTCCAAGGTCTTCCATATGGTCTTATAGCATGTCCCATATGAGTAGTCACCTCGACATGACACATTTTAGGTGTCTACAATTGCCACTTTTGAGATATGTTGTGATATCGAATAAAGCTGAGCAAAAATAGACCTCCTAAAATGATGTCATAGGTTGGATTATGATCATTAGTCTGATCAATATTAGATGCTCAGGGTCCAGCAAAGGGACACACATCCTAGAATCATTGTTTCCAACTGGATGGAAGGATTAAATTTGCAAATCTTTGGCAAGCTCCAACGACGATCGGGTAGCTCAGGGCTACTATAGGATTTTGCACCATATAGATCCGAAAGGAGGAGAGCTACTAACTTAAATATCATATTTTATTTTTGCCCCAACAAAGGGTAAGCTTATGATAGTCGTTGGTAATGATTCGTAAGACGAACACAATTTTGACAAGATCAAGAGATCTACGATCAAGGGATATTCTATTGACTTTGATTATAATTATGATATTATGACTACCCCTCAAGCGATGAGTCGATGAGGGTAGGAAAATTTAATGAAGCAACGAGTTATTTGACCACTATGAATGACTTTGAATAAAATAAGATTTAGCATTTGACAATTGATTAGGCCTAATCAGCTATGATTACAACTGTTAAGAGTAATTATACATCTCTATCCCATGGAGCAGTCCAACCTTAATGGCCTTCTTAGGGAATCAAAATTATAGCAATTCCAATTAGGCATGTGTTGAATCATATTGTTCAATGATTTTCTAAAAGTGTCATAGAAGTGATATGATTGCTTCGTTCCCGTGGAGCAGTCTGGCCATATGGTCCTTCTTAGGGATTGAAATGAAGCATATCAATTCAACGATGACTAATTTGCCCCAAATGTCCTTATGGTAATATACTCATCCTTTCAGATTACATGGAGCATAAGTCGCTGCAACCACCAAGTGTATAGGGTAAATTACTAGATACGAGACACATTTGGCTTTGATTTTATCTTATTTTTTTGTTATTTTGTGATTTTTTTTACAATTCTAGTCAGGTGGGTATTTTTAATTCATCATTTTTTAGCTCCTCACGGTGGGATTTTTTAGCATTTATTGTAGGTTGCTAGCCACATATGGCAAAAATAGCTAGGTTTTCAAAATTTTCTAGCCGTGGTTAACAGCTGCGGTCAGCAAACCCTAGTTCTGCACTCGTGGGTGTCAACCACGGTCAAGAGCAAAATAGGAAATATTTAATTTTTTTTTTGTCATTTTCGATGTCATTTTCAACTTGATAGCTTGCAAATCCTAAGCGCTCTGAGAGGTGATTCAATAATTTTGACGTAAAGTGCTACTAAAAACTTGACCTCACTACCACTTGTACCGATGGCAGCCCAACTTGGAGGAGTCAGTGCGACTAAGGTAGAAGCACACAAAACCCTCGACCATTTTATTTACCAGTTTTAAATTTAACCTCAATAATTAATTGGTTAAATTAACCTCATTAAACCGACGATAATGAACCTCACCCTAGGTAGGTTTATCTTAGGTTAGCGTAAGGGGAGGGGTTTAATTGTTTTGCTTTTATTATTATTTTCTATTTTCTAGGGACTATCGAGATGGGAAATGAACTATAAAAGGTCTTCCTGCCTAGCCGCAACTAGCAGGCGCAGTCCCCAATTGGTAAATTAGGGGCCGCAACTATTAGCCATGGTATTTGACCACCTCCCTAACCGCGGGTCTGAGCTGTGGTTCACAACTTTAGAAATTTTTTTAATTTTTTTTCAATTTTTTTTGAAATTTTATAAGGATTTAATTGGTTTTTATTTTATTTTTTAAAGTGCATTTTTCCATTTTTTTTGGTGTTTTGAATTTTTTTTAATTTGTTTGACATTTTCAAGATTGTTTTTTGATGTTTATGGTTGATTTTTATTTATTTTTACCCTATTATTCTACTTTCTATCAGACCCTGACTGCTAGGGCGAGCGAATCATAGATCCTTCACAACCTACGCAGTGCCATTTATTAGGTGGATCAGGCATGGTTTGGGGTTGTAGTATTTGGTTGTCTTACGCCTCCCCTCCATCAGGGTTGATCAGGCCTATATGATTGCATTAGCTTGATGTTGGTATGTGTGGACCAACATATTTCACCTATCGACAGGTGAAATCACCATCACTTTGGAGGATGTTTACTACATATTTCGACTCCCACTAGATGGTGAGGTCATCACATCTTTACCGATAGATGCAAAGGATACAGTCTTTGATCATATTTTTGGTTACCATAGTGAGGCAGCATAGCAGCACTTAGACCACAGAGGGGTCCACATTGAGCACTGGTACAGACAATGGGTTTCACTAAGCGAGCAGTCATCTTCATACAACTGATTATGCAAATCATCCTGCTTGACACGTCTAGAGCGAGGTTCTCATGGAATATCCTAGCTAGGATGATGGAGGTCCTAGCGAGTCCTACTGATCATCCCTTGATCCTATCCTAGGGAAGTGCCTTACTAGTGCATCTCTATAATGAGCTATACTAGATTATATAGAGGAGCAGAGTGGGCATCGACTGCAACTTACTACTTCAGATATGGGGATGGCAGCACATTGTAGACACCTAAAACGCGTCATGTCGAGGGCGACTACTCATATGGACATGCTACAAGACCATATGGAGGATCTTGGATAGACTCCAAGATAGAGCAGTGGTTCTAACCACTCAATTTAGGCATTTTGGCCTAATCAGTCTGAACCGCAGCCCAGACCTGCGGTCTCTAGTCTAAACCATGGTTGACACCTGCGGTCTGTAGTCTGGACCACAACTGTGACCTGCGGTCTTAACTGAAGTTCAGTTAGGCCTTCCATCCGAGCCAAATTGGTTGGAATGGCCAAAATATCTAGAAGAAGGTAGTTGAAGGATGGAATATTCCAGAGGCTTCCATCCCAACTGTCCTAACCACCCTTCTTGGTCTTGGCTTCTCCATGAAGCCACCCCTAGCCCTAGGGGCATGCTATAAATACCCCCTCCAAATGGGGAGAATAAGAGAAGCAAGCATTGGAGATTTGAGCAGCGAAGCCCTGGCGAATTGTACACTCAAACTGAGTATACTAAGAGATAGAGCTATTGCACTTAATCCCTGACCCTTTTGCCAACATTCATGATGAATTGCATTATGGATGCCCTAGGTGCTTAGGAGAGTCAAGAAGCACAAATCTGGGCAAACGAAGGCCCTTCACATCGAATTGACCACCAAATCAGTCTGAGGACAATGAAGGTGACCCTTGAACATCAATTTGGACAAGGAGATCAAGCCCACTACCCCTAATTTTGAGGGTAAATCTATCAGAGGTCAAACCATGACTATCAACCATGGTTCATAGTGCAGACCGCTCACCAGAGCTATGGTTTGCAACAGGTGATAGATCACCTTACTATTTTCATTTTTATCTAGTTAAATAGGTTAGATTAATCATTTCTTAGGTTTAATTGTAGTTTAGAAGAATTATGACCGTAGGAATTAGCTTAGAATAGATAGTTTATGCTTTGCATTAATTAGGACATTTGTGGATCTTTTATGCACCTTTATGCTTCTATTTTGTTATCTGATCCATGCATTATTTGTCTAATGATCTCCTTTATGCTATATTACAAATCTTGATTCAATTAGCATAGTTTAAAGGTTTTCTTTATGTTTTCTTGATCATTAGTTTAATGGCATTATCATGTATGTTTCCTTAAAGGGCCTCATCATGAGAGGCTATCTATATTTTTGATCGTGTGTTATTGTTTCTTGATCATAGGAAGATAGGTACAAGAGGAGTCTATATCATAATCCTTCCACATCATGAAGAAGGGGGTCAACTCCACCCCAAGGCAGTTTGTGACTAGTCAAAGGGTAATATTAATGTGCCTACCCTATTGAGGGCATTGGCAATTGTATAGACTATATCATCATTCAAGTGACCCTAAGAGGGGCATATTTGTAATAGAGATTCATTCATAATCAATACAAGAAATATCATTTTGTTGAATTTATGCAATGTGTCAAGATTTTACGCTTTTATGATGACTATAGACTAATACAGTAGATAGGAGCATGCTTTTTGGTTATGTCAGAAGGTGATCACGATGGAACTCTGCATTTGTAGCCCTTGAGTGCTGACATTCTTGAATTTTCTTATCTCAAGTGCTAACCATAGCTAACAGCTATGGTTATTTGTTGGCCCGCAGCTTTCACCCATGGTTCACACTGCAGCCTACAGACCAGAGCTACGGTTTACAACAGAAGCAGTAGACAGTAGAGAAACCACTTGGCATCAGATCAGGAGCTGAGGTAGGCTCTATTTTTATTCTTTGTTCTATATTTTCTTCTCTATGTTTTTATAGTAAGCGTTAAATCGATTGCAAATTAGGTACACTAAAGAAAAAGGGTGAATGAATAGTCCTAGTTTGCTTTCGCATTCCTTCCATTAGAAAGGCGTTGCTAGGAACAACGGACCTCTGATTGTAGTTCGCCCTAGAATACAGTGACCTTGATAAAAATTGAGTGGTCATTTGCATGCTTGAGGCCCAATTAGAGGCCATGTCATCGTAATCG
Organism: Wollemia nobilis; assembly: GCA_028583015.1. NCBI lineage: Eukaryota > Viridiplantae > Streptophyta > Pinopsida > Araucariales > Araucariaceae > Wollemia > Wollemia nobilis. Next base: position 5,417,992 of record JAQPPZ010017128.1, read on the forward strand.
CATTGTCATAACATCATGTAGGACATAGCATGCATACCTTTCTAAATTTGAAATGTTCCTTTTCTTTTTATGCATATCATGTAGGAATGATCATATGAATGCTCTTTTATGCATTTGTCTTTATGCAAAGTAAAACGAACCACACACACCACGTTTCATTTAAACATCAGTGGCGTTGGGCTCTCACATCCAACCCATTTGATTGAGACCAACAGTGGATGTCATTACCACTTGGTTGGCTCATTTGAAATTGTATTATCGGGACCCGCTCATGGCCAAGGCCGACCCAAGAACTGTCCTATCCATGCAAAATAGCATGCACTCATCTTCGAAAGAGTGTATCGCTATGCACGGTGTGCTGGGTGAGGGTTGGTAGTACCTATGCTACCTCATTGAGTATGGACTTCATTCCCATATTCGACTTGTGCGAGTGTATAGGTGAAAGCCAATTAAACTGAGAATAAAATCCAACGATTTTGCAAAACACGTGAGAGTTTCTCATACTGATACAACACATTTTGAAACAACATCAAACAGTTTAAGGCTCATTTTAAAATTTAAAAATAAGATAAGCATCATTGTATACCTTGTTTGATAATAAAAGATACATCTAGACGTTAGGTACACTATGGTGGATACATGGGGTGGTCGGCAAAGGTGCAAGCCTGAAGCCAATGACCAAGCCCCAACCGATTCACAAATACACGTGTCTAGTCCTCAACCACATGAGCAAACCGAATGTCATTCGATGAGCATTAGAGGAGACAACTCGACATGAGGGGATCCCATTGAGCATACCCCTGATAGACTAGCATCAATGCATTATGCTAGACGTAGATTAGAGCATGGAGCTTCTCAGCTTGAGGGTGCTCCACTCGAAAGCCATTATCGAGACCGCAGTGCATGTGCATCCACGGGATCGGCCGAAGAGTATGTCATGCAGGGGACCAGATTGGTACCCATTCACACTAAGTCTACAAGGTGTACTATACCCCCACCTTCTGAGTATAGAAGGAATAGAGATCCACCCATTCAGGGGCAAGTAGATGGGCTCCCTACTGAGCGCAAGTCTACCCATACTCCCATGCGTACTATAGCATGCAAGATCACCATCGATATATCGAAGGTGGGAGCTAATGGAACACCACCCCATGAGAGGTGGAGGTCTAGACAGCTAGATGGTCTAGGTAGTGTGTTAGAGCAGCTAGGCTACAAGCCTTCAGCTTCGCCCACTCATGCTCCGAGTGAGCATAGCGGGAGCACCATTAGAACTACTAGAGAGCATGGAGAGGCTTCTAAGCACCCTCATGTCTCATGTCCACCATCCATGCATGGTGGCACATAGCACAGGACACAACATGATGTCGATGTCATCTTCATAGATAGAGGCAAAGGCACAACACATCAGTTCGATGGGTACAGAACCCACAAGGTCGCTCGTACAGAGCAAGCGTACCAAAGGCCTCCTACGGCTGACCAGGTCGAAAGATCATATCGACTGGCCTCTGAATAGAAATGCCAACTCCTCCAAGATCAATTGGAGGATGCTCGCCTAGAGAGGCAACGCATTGAAGATGAAGATCTTCAAGCGTAGAGGCTTACTAGATAGAGGTTGTATGAGCAGTGCTTGCATGAGGAGCGCATCCTCATCCAGAAGGAGCATGTAGAGTAGGAAGATAGGTTGGCTAGGGCTGGCCTATATTCTTAGGATGAGCATAGAGAGTAGGTGCATAGGAAGGCTCTTTTGCAAGCCGACATGCACCATGAGCATGTAAGCGTTCACACTCATATCACTACCCATCAGAGAGAGTGACCACCTTCGATCGACAATCAGAGGTAGCAACATTATGAGGAACAAGAGGGGAACAGATACAACCAAGAATATCCTAAGAGTTCCCGAGCTGAGGAGGAGGAAGAGCAATGCCCTCCACCTCGACAGAAGAAGATTGTACCTCCCAGACCACCTTCACATGCCGACTTAGGGAGGAGGACTTTCTATCTTTTGAGGCTTACAAAGCTTTGGTCGAGAAGGTCAAAGCAATTGAGAAACAAGGCGTGACTGTCCAAAAGTCGACACTGAGGAAAATTCATAATGAACCTTTAGATCCCTCGATGCCTATGCCCCCATACCCTGAGCATTTTGAGATGCCCAGGTTGGAAAAATTCAAGGGTGATGAAGAGGCGCAAGAACATGTCATGAGCTTTCTGGATGCTTGCTTCCAGATAGAGAACAATGATGCACTGTTATTGCGTACGTTTGTCATGACACTCTCTGGTCCAGCCTGAGAGTGGTTCAATCAGCTAAAGAAACATAGCATAACAAATTTTGAGCAATTAGCTGATGCCTTTCTTGAATGCTATTCCTTTGGCATCAAGAAATAGGCCAACCTTTCCGATTTGGCTATGCTAGCTCAATGCGACGATGAGCCAATAGAACAGTACGGGAAGAGGTGGAGGAGATTAATGGCAAAGTTGCCATTCTCGATTCCTACCATAGAATTAACCCGAATGTTTACAAAGAGTTGTGCCAAGCACATCTCACTACTATTGCAGCTACAACAGTATGCTACATTCGAAGAAGCTTTGGTGCAAGCCAAGGTAATTGAGGACATCAAGTTGCAGGAAGGCAACTTGAAGCTCAAAACCAGGAAAGAGGGATATAAGAAGAGTACCTCAAAGCAACAGGGCAAGCAGGCCCATGTGAATCAGGTGGTACTAAATCTCCAAAATGAGGATAAGGGGCAAAAGAAATAGAATTATCAAGCCCATCCTCCTCCTACGCAATACGACCAGTGCAAGAATAACTACAAGGGCAAGAACAAAGAGCAACGCCCACCTCACATATTCATGCCATTGACGGAATCATTGACATCAATTTTTTGTCAGCTCTATGAGGCCAAGGCAATAAGATTACCCGAAGTCAAGATGGTTGATCCTAATCAGCCCAAGCCCAAAGACTATCAGGAAGATCTATTTTGCATATTTCATAGAGTGAAAGGCCATGACATCGAGGTATGTTGGTCTTTCAAACATATTGTGCAAAATATGATAGAAAAGGGAGAGCTTGTGGTACCAGGAAATCCCTAGGCGCCGAACAACCAAAACATGGGGATTTTTAAAAATCTGTTACCAAACCATGAGGCGCCCCGTAACCACGCTGGCCACGTCAATCAAGTGCGAGTCGAACCACCTACCCAGGGGTTCATCGACATGGTCAATGTTGTTACCAGACATGGGAGGTACGAACAACCGAATCAACCTCATGCTCCCATTCAAATATAGGCCATGCCCCAGTAGTGATAGGCACAAAATATTCCAGGCCCACCAACGAGACCGGTGGTGACCATTAGGAGCAGGCTGGTTCAAAACCTGCAGATGACTCCTACGAAGTTGTCGATATATGAGCTTATACAGTAGTCCCCTAGGCACAGGGAGACTCTTATGGACATTCTGAGGTCCATTGAGGTACAATCCCAGGATGCACAAGCATTCACAAACTTCGTGGGGCACGTACAATAGTGCCAGGAACCAATGATCCAATTCTACGATCACGAAGTGAAAATGGTTTCTACAAGCGTGGCTGACCCGCCACTACATATCATTGCATGTGTTAACCATGTGCCGTTCAAAAGGGTCTTGATTGACACTGGTTCGTCGATCAATATAATCATGACTAAGGCACTGCACCATTTGAAATTGCCTAAATCACTCGTCGTACCAACCACCTTTACATTGAGAGCATTTAACGATGCACTATGCTCTATGGTTGGCATGATTGTCCTACCTATTCAGGTGGGACTAAAGACCATTCCCATAATGTGTCACATGATAGAGGGTGCTTTGTAGTATAACATCCTACTAGGGAGGCCTTGGATTCATGAAATGCATTGTGTTCCCTCGATATTGCATCAGTGTGTCAAGTATATACATGAGGGACAAGTTCACATGGTTTCATCAGATGAAGAACCATTCAAGTTCATGAACTTAGCAGATTTTCTAGGGGGCTTCGTACTCCCATCAATGCACTTGGACATACGACCCACATCATCGATAAGGGTTCCAAGAGGTAAACAGGTGGTGCATGTTCAACCATCGATATCTGTATCAAATAGATCTGAACATACCACTACAACTTCTCTGAGATCGAGTGCATCAACAATGCATCGGGACGATGAGAAATTAAAGGTGAAATTGGGCAAGAAAGAAGCAAAGAACGCGCCCAAACCAGTCATCATTGAGGCTGCCACTCCCATGGAGGTGGAGGAAGCCCAAGATCAAGTCGAGGAGGCACCTCAACCTACTTCTCCTACATCGTCAGTAGGGTCATCCGCACCGCAGGTGACTATTCACCTAGCCAGTACAAGTCTGGGTGAGTATCTTGTGCAAAATGTGACCTTTGGTCCTATTTTAGAGACTGCACGAGACATGGGCCGACCGATAGCCCATCGATATCTAGTTGGATCCATAGTACCATTGGGCGAGCCACCCAACCAAACAAACTTCATCTATGCCAGGTTGGATCAAGTTCCAACGCGAGCACCCATGGAGATGGATGATGAGGAACAGTTCATGATGAACGTTCGGTACTTGTCCAACCCAGAGTATGCCATGCACATTTTTGAGCTCTATCATTGGCATGGATACGGCCTTGGTATTTTTGAACAAGGATGAAGAACCCCTCTTGAACTACGTTATCAGTTGGCAACTGATAGGTTCGGATTGGGATTGCAGATTCAGGGACATGATGATTTACTCGCTGCATCATTGGATCATTTATACCTGAGTCTGGGGGACGACATGGATTTTAATCCATATCATCCTAACATGTCTAGTCTTTGGGGCAACAACCCAATGGTGTCAGTCATCACCATTGAGAGACCGAAGCTTGAACATGAAGAGTTCTCGGAGTAGAACCCCAGAGGCAACCTGGGTCATCAAAACCGTATCACAACCGATGATACTGGTATGCAGGGGCACAACCCCACCATTCTAGGTGATCTCGATTCAGGAGATCTTTGTAGTGAATATGGAGAGGAGTCCACCTCCAAAATAAGTGGACCGAGTTATGATGCAGATGGTGAGTCCTCAAATAATGATCAATCTGAGGAGGAAATTGAACGAGCCTTCGTGGTTTCGACATTTCTATGCCATTTACTACCTAGAGAGCAATTAGATGAGATACAAGAGCATTTCATAGTCGATAGTGATTATGAAGATGAGATAGAGTAGGCCTACTTAAGGCCTCATCCAGCTAATCTCCCAATATTTGTGGACACGATAGAGTGGTTCGTTCATAATAGCAATCATAGCGATGAGGTTGAGATGACCGATCCGAGGCTTGTATACCCGCTACATCTATTGCCTGTAGAGTCAGAGTATGTTATAGAAGAAGTGCCTCTTAACACTGATCACTCTAAAGAGGAAGCAGAGCCAATTTTTGCATCGATGTCATATATACGATCGTTCTATCCAATTTATCTAGATAGTGATGATAGTGACCGTAGAATCAGATACATGGGGCCACATCTGGCAGATCACCCCTTGCATATGGGGGGAAGTGAAGGATTATATCTATACAGTGATGATGAGGATTCATTGGAGATGGCCTATTTGGGGCCTCATCACCTACGTAATCGGAATCCACCTCGGGGTCCACCACCTATTACAACTACAGGTTTGCATCGAGAGATTAATCTCCAACATCGCCTCAGGGAAAGAATAAATCTGGAAGAGGAATATCAAAGACTCTTTCCCCATATGCCTACTTATGCTGAGCTACTTGAGTCGAGAGATCCCATTTTGTAGTTAGTGCATAGGGAGGATCCAGTTGTTTGAGCATCCCATAGGGAGGACCCGTTCATCCCCGTACCATCTGAGCTAGATCTTGGGTACGAAAGCTACATAGATGATGTAGAGTTCAGTCCATGTGGTCCTGGAGATCAATTCCATTCCATCAACATGGTCTCCATTGATTTGACCACTCCACTCTACAATCTAGTAGATCCATCCAAACCATTGCATCTAAACATGGATGCTATCGATTGGGATCGCACTGATTCGCCAGTAGAGCCTGAAGACTTCTTCCCGAATGAAGAGATGTTGCAACCATTTCATTTTGGACCAGGTTGTGCTTATGATGTCTATCATGCTGAACATGCTTCCAATGAAGAACATATAAATCTAGTTGATGACATCCATTTGATCCCTATGCCTCATCAGCTTGAGGAGGGATCCCATATGTCAATAGAGGAAACCTTCGAAGTGGATATCGGTAACGACCCCACCAATCCAATGAAGGTTAAATTTGGAATGAGTCTCACTCTAGATGAGTGTGCTAGCATCATCCCTCTACTGAAAGAGAGACCTAACATTTTTGCTTGGACATACAAAGATATGCCCGGTCTAGACCCAAAATTGGTTACTCATAACCTTTCGCTAGACCCATCCAAGAAGCCTGTCAAGCAGAAGCTCAGAAAGATGCATCCAACAGTAGCCTTAATGGTGAAAGATGAATTGCAAAAATTGTTGGATGTAGAATTTGTCATTTCCATCGACTATCCAGAATGGGTATCCAATATGGTGCCTGTAGGAAAACCAGATGGAAGGATCCATATTTGTATGGATTTTAGAGATCTCAACAAGGCAACACCCAAAGATTCATTTTTATTGCCCAATATCGATGCTCTAGTAGACTCTACTACAGGTCACGAAATGCTCTCCTTAATGGATGATTTTTTTGGTTACAATCAAATTCGGATTAAGCCCGAAGACCAACACAAAACCACGTTTATAACGCCATGGGGAACATTTTGCTACAAAGTTATGCCATTTGGTCTCAAAAATACTAGTGCCACATACCAACGGGCCATGACATACATTTTTCATGACTATATGCACAAAATTCTTGAAGATTATATCGATGATTTGCTAGCCAAGTCATTGCTACGAGAAGAGCATGCGGAGGTCTTAAGAAAAGTCTTCGATCGCCTGATAGAGCACAATGTCAGGTTGAATCCTAAGAAGTGCGTATTTGGCGTAACTTCTAGAAAATTACTAGGGTTCATCATCTCCAAGAGAGGCATCGAAGTAGACCCAACGAAGGTCAAGGCCATTTTGGAAATGCGTCCTCCCACAAATATTAAGGAATTAAGGAGCCTTCAAGGCAAGGTAGCCTCGATAAAGTGATTTATCGCTCAACTATCGGATAAATGTTGACCCATGAATCGACTGCTACATAAGGGTGTCCCATTCAACTGGGACGAGGACTGCAAGGCAACCTTCACTGAGATAAAGCAATACCTGGCGATGCCACCAGTGTTAGCTCCACCAAGGCCAGAAGAGCCTTTTCTGCTATATATATCAGCAACAGACTTTGCGTTAGGGACCATGTTGGCCCAAAAGAATGTACAAGGCAAAGAGCAAGCCATATATTACATTAGCCAAACCTTGGTGAGTTACGAGCTAGGATATGCATATGTGGAAAAACTATGTTTAGCAGTAGTGTTCGCTACCAAGAAATTATGGCACTACATGTTGAGTCATACGACATATGTGATATCAAAACAAAATCCTTTGTAGTATATGATGAGCAAGACATATCATAATACATGTACTGCAAAGTGGATCATGCTATTGATAGAATTCGATCTGGAATTCATAAGCCAGAAGTCCATTAAGGGATAGGTCATAGCAGATCAGTTAGCTGAGGTGCCACTGTCCAATAGTAGGCCTCTAACAATCGAGCTTCCGGATGATGTAGTGTTTGTAGTATCCGAAGCTCCCAAACCCGAAGAACCAGAGAACAATGCTGATATGACTCTGTTCTTTGATGGTTCGAAATGTGAGCAAGGAGTTGGCATAGGGATAGTGTTTTTCATGCCGCAAGGAGCTCCAATGCCCTTGTCATTCAAACTAGACTTCCCATGCACCAACAATAATGCTGAATATGAAGCCCTACTTTTGGGCCTCCATACAACCGTCGCCATGAATATCAAGAGACTAAACATCTTTGGTGATTCCCTGCTCATAATTAACCAAGTGAAGGGACTATTTTAGTGTCGATGTCTGGTACTGAAAGCCTACAAAGATCTTGTTGCCACATATCTAGCTAAACTGGAATGGTACGACATCGAGGCAATCCCTCATTCATCAAATAGGTTTGTAGACACCATGGCATCTTTGGGATCCTTAATCCCTCAGAATCCATCTGCCGACTTCACTACCATCCACGTCAAGACGCTCTCGCATCCTACAGTAGAGCATGCAGCCTTTGATAACAAAGAATCAGTCAACATGATTAGTGTGGAGCCAAAAGCTGATTGGTTCTGCAAAGCTGAAGACTTTCTCAAGAAGGCACCCTAGGGGTCTTTAACCTCCCAGAGTCCTACGGGGAGTGGCACCACCATTCACCACAAGGTTGTTTCCCAGTCTACATTTACAAAGATAAATACGTAGGGGGTGCAAGTCGTCTTAGCAGTCGAAGCTGAGGCTCATCAGAATTGGATGTCATAGATTCAAGACTTCCTAAGACTTGGTTTTGTCCTGGAGGGATTGTCATGTGCCGCAAGATGCACATTTAAATAGAAAGTGACTAAATATGTCTTGATAGGAGATATTTTGTACCACCAAAGTTACGATGGAGTTCTCCTTCATTGTCTTGAGCCCCAAGAGTCATCTTGGGCAATTTTAGAAGCTCATGATGGTACATGCGATGGCCATTTCAGTGGCATGGCCATCGTCAAGCACATCCTTCGAATGGGTTATTATTGGCCCACTATGGAGAAGGATTGCAATGTGTATGTCAAGAAATGTATCAAATGTCAGCATCATGCTAATCTTACGCACTTGCCATCATAGGCCCTACAGCCCATCCAAGCGGCTTGGCCATTTGCTCAGTGGGGGTTTGATCTAATTGGCAAGATCTCTCCTCCATCATCAGGCCGACATACATTCATTATTATGGCTACTGAGTATTTTACAAAGTGGGTGGAAGCCATTCCCTTAACAACGACCACTGGAGCTCGCATAGCAGAGTTCATAATGGAGCATATCATAAGTCATTTTGGGATACCATCCAAAATAGTTTTGGATAATGGAACTTCTTTTAAGAACAAAATTATGCGAGCTTTAACATCTAAGTACCGCATCAAACACAGTTTTGCAACTCCATATTATCCATAGGAAAATGGGCAAGCTGAGGCCTCAAACAAGACTATGGTAGCCATATTGAAAAATACAGTGCAAGAACACCACAAGGATTGGCATATATAGCTGCCCCTTGCATTATGGGCTTATAGGACTAGCATTCGGACTCCCACTAGGGCAACTCCATTTTCACTAGTATATGGCATTGAGGCCATTATGCCCTTAGAGTTGGAAATTCCAATGCTGCGCGTCGCATTGAAAGAGTTCATCGATGATGACACCGCGTGACAAGCTCGACTAGATCAATTGATGCTACTGGATGAACATCGCGTGAATGCCCTGGAGCATCTCCACATCTATCAGGAGTGATTAAAATGAGCTTACAATATCAAAGTCCACCAGAGAGACTTTGAAGTTGGGGATCTTGTGCTGAAAGAAAACCAACAGAACTCGAATTTATCGCTCGATATGCGAGACAAATTTACGGCTAATTGGCTAGGACCCTATATCATATCTAAAAATATTGGTCCAGGTACCTATCACCTGACGTCACTAGGGGGTGTTGAAGAGCCTGAACCTCTCAACATCATCCATATTAAGGCATTCTATGCTTAGAGAGTGTAGCAAAAAAGGCTCCAAAGGCATCTATAAGCCCTTTGGTCAATCAAAAAGGCACCAAGGATTTCTAAAAAATTGCTTGGTCAACCCAAAGGCTTCGAGAGTTTTTCCAAACTACTCGGTCATCCCAAAAGGCTCCAAGCTCTCATTCAAGTGATTTGGTCATGTCATAAAAAGCTCCAAAGGCATCTGTAAGCCCTTTGGTTAGTCAAAAAGGCACCAAGGATTTCTAAAAATTGCTTGGTCAACCCAAAGGCTCTAAGGGTTGCTTAAAGCCACTCGGTCATCCCAAAAAGGCACCAAGGATTTCTAAAAATTGCTTGGTCAACCCAAAGGCTCCGAGGGTTGCTTAAAGCCACTCGGTCCAAAAGGACCAAGTTTCTAAAATTGCTTGGTCAACCCAAAGCTCCGAGGGTCTAAAAAAGGATTTTAAAAATTCTTGTAACCACTCGGTCATCCTAAAAGGCTCCAAGCTCTCTTGCTGAGAGTTTGGTCAACTAAAAGGTTCCAAAGGCATCTGTAAGCCCTTTGGTCAATCCAAAAAGCTCCAAGGATTTCTAAAAATCGCTTGGTCAACCCCAAAAAGCTCCAAAGGCATATATACTCATCGTTTGGTCAAATATGAAAGCTCAAAAATTCATAAAAATTTGAAAATATATAAAATTCCAAAAAAATTGGTAAAGCATAAAATCCAAAAATATTTGCTTTTGCAGTTTGCATTTTCATACATGCATTCACCTCATCATATTGCATTTAGGCATTTGTCATCCGTTGCATTCCATAGTAGAGTGTAATGTGTCTATCAAAATCTTACAAACGGTCGCACGTTTGTGTTTCAATCATGCACCCTTGCATTTATCATAATTCATTGCATTCATACACGATACCTGTTGTGGAGAAATATGTATGTATATTAAGTTTTCCAGTCACTCAAACATACCTAGTGGGTTCTTCAGATATTGTAGAAAGCTTGCTTTGCTTTTATAGACAAGGTCATTAGTTGGGATAGTGCTTCAACATATCAGGATCCCATCACTAAGCAAAACAATATAAAATCCTGCTAAGACAAGAGATGATGAAAGCTGCGAAAGAGGTCTTAGGTATCTAGAGAGATGGGTTTCATGACCTACTTATCTTGCAAATAGTTCGGTCTAGAGTGGTGAACTTTGGCAAAAGGACAAGAATTTCCCCTATAAATCCCAAAGTTACAAAGTTTAAATCCTAAGTTACAAAGTGCAAATTTCAAAGTACAAAGTCCAAATAAAATATAAAGTGACATAGTGAATCAAAAGCACTATAAAAATCCCTTGCTCAAATAAAATCCTAACACGTGGACTAACAATGATTTTTATCACTACATATGAGCAAGTAAGAAGGGTGAGAACTTGAATCCCTAGATTTTCCACCTTTTGAAATCCATAGAGTGATCCCCGATCGCAGTAATGGGTTGGAAGAGTCCCACCTACAATCGAAGGGGTAGTTCTATTGGGTGATCCCCAAATGTAGCAATGGGTTGAAAGAGTCCCGTCTACATTTGAAGGGGTAGCCCTGATCAATTTGTAAGATGAGCTAGCTCTAGGTGCCTAGGTTTGCCTAGCTGTATAAGTCTAATAAAAGTTGAAACAAGGATGGTACGATCAAATGAGGAACCTAAAATAGTAGCACTATTTTAGAACCCAAGACTCTGGTTTCAAAACAAAAAGACCATGCATCATGCCTTGCCATAGACATTCTTCACAATAAATTGACTGCTAACTGCAAGCTGTTAAAAATTTCCCAAGGACATACTAGGCTGGATTACTTCAAGGAAGATTTCTGATGTGCAATTTCAAAGGGTATAAACTTTCTTCAAGGATGACTGAATTGATTGATGAACTCTGGACTGATCAGCTTTTCTAGATTGTAAAAGGGGAAACCGAGTAGAGCTCTGTTTACTAGTTTAGCCTTTTACAGCCTAGACAGAGTTACCCTTTAGATTTACACGACCCAAATTTACAACTGTAGGGTAGAATCTAATATTGGCTGCCTCTTTTAATTGTTCAACTCTTTTTTTTTTTTTTTCTTTTCTTTTTTTTTATCTCTCCCTCTGAAATATATCAATATCTGAGATGCTTTTAGGGAAATCACAATTTTTTTTTTATCAATCTGGAACTATTTCAGTCTAGGCACTGATAGCCTCTGGTGATACCCAAATAATTGCATGAACCATAGTCCCCTCTCATAACCAGCTTTTCTTGGATTCCCGGGAGTTCCTCCAACTAAATAGCATAGCAGTTTTTCTATCATTAAAACAACTGTGGCAAGTAAGACACAAGATCCAATCATCTCTCTACCTTTGTCCTGAATAACAAAATAGCTCTACTGTTCAGTGCAAGCAGACTATCTCTATTAGAATGGTGAACAACATGGGCATTGGATGGAAACTGGATTGATCAGCTTAGAATAAAAAATTTTCAACAGGCTGACTTTTCATTGATTGCTCAAGCAAAGGCAAAGGACAAAAAAATTTCAGAAGCCAAAGGACTTTGTACAGGCTTCCAAGGACAGGCACAGGCTTTAAAGCAAAACAGAATAAAAACTGCACAGACTGCAAATAAAACTGCACAAGCAACTAAGACTAAAACTAAAACTAAAACTGTACAGACAACAAAGAAAAAGAAATGCAGGGAAGAAAATAAAAACTGTACAGGCAATAAAAGAAACCAACTAAAAGAACTGAAGCAAAGCAACTAAAACTGCTGAACTGCAGCAAAGCTAAACTGCAATAGCACTGAAATAAACTAAAGCAACTGAAATAAATTAAACTGCAACTGTACAAACATTGAAAGGAAAAGAAACTGCAAGGAAGAAAATACTGTACAGACTAAAATAAAAGCAAGCTAAAATAAAAAGACAAAGAAAGGAAATAAAAAGCACTGACAAAAGAAATAAACTGCACAAGCTAAAACTGAAAAACAATTAAAGAAAACTAAAAAACTGCAACTGTACAAACATTTAAAAATAAAACTGCACTGACAAAGAAATAAAACTGAAAAACAAAAGACTTACTTACAATGCATACATATGTTACAACTTCCCTTCATACTCAAAAAATGCAGCAGTTGGGAAAGCAGAGAAATGGTGCCTTAAAATTTTTTTGACCATGCAAGTAATTTAAAAAAATTACCTTTCAGGTCCTGTTGACGAAATGCACTCCAGACTGTGCTTCAAAAATTTGCTATCTGGGAAAGACTTGGGTTTACTGTCTTCCCTGTCCCATTTGAAAAACAAATCTGCAACTCCTTCAAATTAAACAAATCATATAATAACAAATCATATGATAACATGTTCATGCTTCTAATTGAATGGTTTGCAGAGTTATTTCAAAAGGACTGAATGTAAAAAAACCCCCAGGATCAAATACCTTAAAATATTAACAGACCTAGACCACCACATCTTCAAAATTATGTAACAACTGAAAGAAAACATGTTTTATCTGTATGCCCTGGTTCTTAACAACTTGAACATTTTGTGGTTGCTGTACTGCTTCAATATCCAGGACTTCAATTTTTATCCCTCTAGAAGAATGCTTACAATTTTCCTTTTCACCTGAGCCTTGCTTAGATTTAACCTCATCAATGTGCAATGTCCAAACATCATGGTTGTGATAGTTTAGAGCTGTAACTGTTCCCACCTTTTCAGTTGCCAAATTATAAACTCCAATATCTGCATCAACACAGTTTATAACCTTCTCTTTGACATTATGTTCAGAAGTTGCAGGCTTATGTTGAGACAGTTCATCAATTCCAAGTTGGCTGACCACATTCATATTTACTATCTTTTCCTTCTTTTCTTGAAATCCAACAGGTGGTCCAGAGTAAGCCTCAATCAAGTTAACCTTTTGTTCAACAATCTGAGGCAATTCATAGAGGGTGATGTCAGATTTAAGTTCCCTCATATCCTAAATGATGTTATCCTCCTCAGTTACTTCTGCATAGTGAGATTGAATCTCACTTTCATCATCCTCTGATGAGGAAGGATCATAGTTAGGTTCTGGACTCTGACATCTCAAATTATAACTGTCCATTTTGAACTTTGAAAATCTTGCATTTCATCCGTAGGAGTCTCTACAAGACTTTTTGTATCTTCAGGGAAAGTAACAGAATCTGAAACCCTGGTTGTACTATTTTTGGGTGAACTAGAAATATCAATATTTCTTTGATCTCTAGGAAAATTTAACTCACCAGGAAAAATTTCAGATTTGGGTGGTGCCGAGATCACAGCTGTTCGGTTCAAGCACTTGCACTTTGAACTTGTCGAACTTTTCTCTGTATTTTGCACATGCTTAGTGGATGTCACAGTTAACGGAGTCTCCTTGGGTAGAGCATGACATGTTGGCACTAACTCATGATGTGGAATGGGGTCTGGAACAGACATGTTCTGTGTAACATAGGATATCAAAGGACTGCTCAGAATTTGAGGTCCTAGCTGTCTTTCAAGAATTAAGGCTTCTTTATAAGCCCCTGCCAGGGTTGTGATATTAATGTCTCTCTTGAGAAAAATAGAGGTCACTGAATCCAATGCATTCTTGTAGATTTCTAAGGCCAAATTTGCATTTGGGATGTAATGGCCAGTCATTCTACCGTAAGCTCTTTGGAACCTCATATTGAAAGACCTGACAGTTTCTCCCGACTCTTTCTTGATGTTGGAAAATTGCTGATATAAAATGCTGGGATCTATCACTTCACCAAACTGTGATATAAAAGCTTTCTCTAGGTCATCCCAGCTAGTAATGGAATTGCTGGTGAGGTTTAAAAACCAGTCATAAGCTCCCTCCTGGAGAGTGAACGGGAACAATCTGCAGGCAACATCTTCATGCTGTATATTTAACAATCTTAAAGCATTTTTGAAAGCTAGCAGGTGTTCTTCTGCAGTTCTTGTCCCATCATGTTTGTACCTAGGGAGATATCTTTTCGGGCTTCTGGGCAGGTCATGGGCTATACCCGGGATATTCAAAGTAGTGGGGCCCAACCAATTTGCCATTATTACTTGGCTGACAGTGATATTCTGAGTTGTAATTGGATAACTGCCAGTGGAGATAAAATTGTTCTGAACTTGAGGTCTTCTCTGGCAATTTTAAAAACTGTACTGACAACTTACAAAACTGTACTGACAATTTACAAAATTGTCCGGAGTTCACTGTGGGTCCTTCAAATGTTTCTGTTATGCCCTTACAATACTTGAACTGAGTTCAGGCCCTCCTTCTAGCGCCAATTAGATGTTGGCTGAGGAGGAGGGGAAAATTGGCTACCAGACTTTGGATAAAATACAGTATTTGTCAAGTACCACATACAGTCAGATTTCTCAACTCAAGTGCACTAAGAACATATGTTCTGTGGCCCTCCTTCTAGCGCCAATTAGGTTGTTGGTCCGACTTTCATGCACACCCCGGGAAAGGATGAAGCAAGGAAGCTCCGGAGACACCCACGGGACGAATCCCACTCATCTTTAGGATCTAGCTGGTTATCCAAGGTGCGAGTTACAGATTTGGGTCGAATGAAAATTCACTCTTTTCCACTTCTGGAATAGATTTCAATATGGACTGCTCTGTTACCTTACAGGGGGTTCCTGAACTTGTTCAATAGTTGCAAAAGTTGATCAGATTTAACTTGAATTCTAGATCTAGCTCTCATGGGTCAGTAGATTTAAATAAAAGACAAACAAAGAAAATAAAAATGGATCATTCATCGAAAGCAAAGAGAGGGTAGGGTAGGGCAGAAAGAGAAGTTTATCAAACATCAACTGTAAAACCCTAAACTATCAATCTTATCTATGCTATCAGCTTCACAACAGAACAAATCAAAGAAGAAAGTGTCCAGTCAGTCTAAGATCACTTTCAACTAAGAGCACAAGGCAGAGTGAAATAGATCTAGCAGAAAATCATAAATCCAAGGGCAGCTGGTTAAAACTGGTATCTTTCACCGACATCCTAGCTCGCACAGTGAAGATAGAGCAATTAGAACAAAATTAACCTCAAATCTATAATTTCCCCTAGCAGACAAAAGAACAACTAAAGCCTAACAGCATATTTAAACTTGATAACTCAGATTTACAGCATATATCTAATAAACTTTAAATGGAATGGATAACAAAAGAAGATACACTTATCACACTCTGCAAAAGATTAGGCTCCTGGCCATGCTATCACAGAAAAGCTAGAGCACATCAACTCCAAGTCCAGAAACAAAAGATTTCACAAAATTTGCAAGAAATTGCTTATAAGCCTTTTATTTCTAAGTCTTCGCCTCCTGCGATTACATTTAGAATCTGTATTTATAGACTCAGGATAGACCCTGATCTTTTCAAAATATCTTGCTCAAACCCTAAATCTTATCGCACTTAAACCCTAGGACCCGGGTTTTACAATAAAAATCCATTTAAAATCAAAGTCCAGATAGAACTTAACCCTTCGGCAAATCAGTGCAGTTAGCTGCCATAAATGGAGAAGATAAAATCTAAAGCCACTTGCATTCATCCGCAGCTGCAAATAAATGCCTCCATTAATTCTGTTGGTGAGCCGGATGAGTCACCAATTCTCTCAGATCTGATCTCCGTAAAGCCATCCCTGTGTTGAAATTGTCTTCATGCTATCTGCTATCAAGTCTGCAATAAATTTGTCATTGAATGCTCTCATCGGCAGCTTCTCTTCTAGCATGGCGGTCCTTGACTAAATCCGCACTTTAAATTTGCCTTTATGGTCTTTCCCGGTTGTCCCGCAAGTGCCAGGTGGAATCCTGCATGAAAGACAAAAGATTAAATTAGCACTTTAATAAACATTAAATCCAAGCTTAAAACATTAAAACAGATTAAAAATCGCAAAATAAGCTTGCATGTCGGCTTTTGCTTGTCTGCCTCACGCTTTGACATGTGTCGCTACCCCAGGAAGCCTTCTGTTTCCCGCTGAAATGCACTTCTGGTCAACTTTGAGGACTTTCTCTCTCCTACCGCGATTCTGCGACATGTCGCGATTTCGCGACATGTCGCGAAATCGCGACGTTCCCAGTGCTGCGCTGCTTCTCCCCCTATCGACCATGAAAATGCGACATGTTGCGATTTCGTGACATGTCACGAAATCGTGCCTCTTTCCAGCTGCCGTACAATTTTGCTCCAGCATGTCACGATTTTGCGACATGCTTGTCTTGCAAGACTTCTTCGAAACGTGCAGCGCGTCGCTGCCACTTTCACCCTCGACTTCGAAACATGCAGCGCATCGCTGCCACTTTTCACCCCTGACTTCGAAACATGCAGTGCATCGCTGCAAGCTCCGGCCTACGATTTTGAGACACGCAGCGCATCGCTGCAACTTTTTCTTTCGACTTGGAAACATGCAGCGCATCGCTGCACCCTTTTACCCCTGATTTCGAAACATGCAGCGCATCGCTGCAATTTTTGGACTTAGCCACTTTTTCATTTATCCTCAGCGAAAATGGGACATGTCGCGATTTCGCGACATGTCACCAAATCGCGCTCCTCCGTACAACCTTCTTCTCTCTCCTCCGGCAGACAGCGATTTTGCGACACCTTCCAAAAATGGAAATGTCACGATATCGTGACACTTCCAAAAATGGAAAGTGTCACGATTTCGCTACACAAAAATGACTTGGCGGATTTTTGACTCTTCAGCCCACTTTCTCTCTCCTGCCGCGAAAATGCGACATGTCGCGATTTCGCAACATGTCGCAAAATCGTGCCCTTCCGTACAGTTCATCTTCTCTCTCCAAAAGCTGTCGCGATTTCGCGACATGTCGCGAAATCGCGCCCTTTCTGGCACTTAGCCGATTTTCATGCATTTTCTCTCTCCTACCGCGAAAATGCGACATGTCACGATTTCGCGACATTTTTCTCCTCGGCTTTCTCTCTCCTCATCCTGCAGCGATTTTGCGACACTTTCCAAAAATGGAAATGTCGCGAAATCGCGACACTTCCAAAAATGGAAAGTGTCGCGATTTCGCTACGCTTTTCTGACTTAGATGCTTTTTGATTTTCTTGTCGTGATATCGTGACATTTTGGAAAATGGAAGTGTCGCGATATCGCGACACTACCAAAAATGGAAAGTTTGATTTTTCATGAATTTATGCAACTGTTTTCAGCATTTTCTCGGTACCGGTGCAGGATTTTCTTAAGCATGAATGATTTCTAGCATGTAAAAAGTGAATTCTTGGATAACACAGCTGGAATGCAAGAAAAAACACAACTTTAAAAAGGAGGCAAGCAAATTTGGATTTAAAACCTGAAAAACATCTAGAGGGTCCTTGCTGCAAAATGGTATTTCAGGGCTTTCAAGAGGATTGGAATCTCATTTTTCAGTGGGGGTGTGTTGCTTCTCAACAGGTTTAAGTGCGATAAGATTTAGGGTTTGAGCAAGATATTTTGAAAATATCAGGGTCTGTCCTGAGTCTATAAATACAGATTCTAAATGTAATCGCAGGAGGCGGAGACTTAGAAATAAAAGGCTTATAAGCAATTTCTTGCAAATCTTGTGAAATCCTTTGTTTCTGGACTTGGAGTTGATGTGCTTTAGCTTTTCTGTGATAGCATGGCCAGGAGCCTAATCTTTTGCAGAGTGTGATAAGTGTATCTTCTTTTGTTATCCGTTCCATTTAAAGTTTGTTAGATATATGCTGTAAATCTGACATTATCAAGTTTAAATATGTTGTTAGGCTTCAGTTGTTCTCTTATCTGCTAGGGGAAATTACAGATTTCAGGTGTAAGTTTGTTCTAATTGCTCTGTCTTCACTGTGTGAGCTAGGCTGCCGATGAAAGATACCAGTTTTAACCAGCTGCCCTTGGATTTATAATTTTCTACTAGATCTGTTTCACTCTGCCTTGTGCTCTTAGTTGAAAGTGATCTTAGACTGACTGGACACTTTCTTCTTTGATTTGTTCTGTTGTGAAGCTAGTAGCATAGATAATATTGATAGTTTGGGGTTTTACAGTTGATGTTTTATAAACTTCTCTTTCTGCCTTACCCTACACTCTCTTTTTTTTCGGTGAATGATCCATTTTTATTTTCTTTGTTTGTCTTTTATTTAAATCTGCTGACCCATGAGAGCTAGATCAAGAATTCAAGTTAAATATGATAAACAACTTTTGCAACTACTGAACAAGTTCAAGAACCCCCTATAAGGTAACAGAGCAGTCCATATTGAAATCTATTCCAGAAGTGGAAAAGAGTGAATTGCCATTCGACCCAACTCTGTAACTCGCACCTTGGATAACCAGCTAGATCCTAAAGCGAGTGGGATCCGTCCCGTGGGTGTCTCCGGAGCTTCCTTACTTCATCCTTTCTCGGGGTGTGCATGAAAGCCGGACCAACAACCTAATTGGCACTAGAAGGAGGGCCGAGAACATCTGTTCTTAGTGCACTTGAGTTGAGAAATCTGACTGTATGTGGTGCTTGACAAATACTATATTGTATGTGCTGAGTCTGGTATTTTATCTTTTGAATCCTTTTCCCTCCTCCTCAGCCAACAACCTAATTGGCGCTAGAAGGAGGGCATGAACTCAGTTCAAGTATTGTAAGGGCATAACAGCAACATTTGAATGACCCACAGTGAACTCCGGACAATTTTGTAAATTGTCAGTATAATTTTTGAAAGTTGTCAGTACAGTTTTTAAAATTGCCAGAGAAGACCTCAAGTTCAGAATAGTTTTATCTCCACTGGCAGTTATCCAATTACAACTCAGAATATCACTGTCAGCCAAGTAATAATGGCAAATTGGTTGGGCCCCACTGCTTTGAATATTCCGGGTATAGCCCATGACTTGCCCAGAAATCTAGAAAGATATCTCCCCAGATATAAACATGATGGGACAAGAACTGCAGAAGAACATCTGCTAGCTTTCAAAAATGCTCTAAGATTGTTAAATATATAGCATGAAGATGTTGCCTGTAGATTTTTCCCGTTCACTCTCCAGGAGGGAGCTTATGACTGGTTTTTAAACCTCACCAGCAATTCCATTACTAGCTGGGATGATCTAGAGAAAGCTTTTATATCACAATTTGGGGAAGTGATAGACCCCAAGTGTGTTATACCAACAATTTTCCAGAATCAAGAGAGAGTCGGGAGAAACTGTCAGGTCTTTCAATATGAGGTTCCAAAGAGCTTACGATAGAATGACTGGCCATTACATCCCAAATGCAAATCTGGCCTTAGAAATCTACAAGAATGCATTGGATTCAGTGACCTCTATTTTCCTCAAGAGAGACATCAATATCACAACCCTGGCAGGGGCTTATAAAGAAGCCTTAATTCTTGAAAGACAGCTTAGGGCCTCAAATTCTGAGCAGTCCTTTGATATCCTATGTTACACATAACATGCCTATTCCAGACCCCATTCCACATCATGAGTTAGTGCCAACATGTCATGCTCTACCCAAGGAGACTCCGATAATCGTGACATCCACTCAAGCATGTGCAAAATACAGAGAAAAGTTCCGACAAGTTCAAAGTGCAGGTGCTTGAACCGAACAGCTGTGATCCGGCACCACCCAAATCGAAGTTTTTCCCGGTGAGTTAAATTTTCCTAGAGATCAAAGAAAAATTGATATTTCTAGTTCACCCAAAAATAGTACAACCAGGGTTTCAGATTCTTTCACTTTTCTCGAAGAGACAAAAAGTCTTGTAGAGACTCCTATGGATGAAATGCAAGATTTTCAACAGTTAAAAGGAGACAGTTATGACTTGAAATGTCAGAGTCCAGAATCTAACAATGATCCTTCCTCATCAGAGGATGATGAAAGTGAGATTCAATCTCACTATGCAGAAGTAACTGAGGAGGATAGCATCATTGAGGATATGAGAGAACTTAAAGCTGACATCACCCTCTATGAACTGCCTCAGATTGTTGAACAGAAGGTTAACTTGATTGAGGCTTACTCTGGACCACCTGTTGGATTTCAATAAAAGGAGGAAAAGATGGTAAATATGAATGTGGTCAACCAACTTGGAATTGATGAACTGTCTCAACATAAGCCTGCAACTTCTAAACATAATATCAAAGATAAGGCTATAAACTGTGTTGATGCAGATATTGGAGTTTATAATTTGGCAACTAAGAAGGTGGGAACAGTTACAGCTCTAATCAATCACAACCATGATGTTTGGACATTGCACATTGATGAGGTTAAATCTAAGCAAGGCTCAGGTGAAAAGGAAAATTGTAAGCATTCTGCTAGAGGGATAAAAATCGAAGTCCTGGATATTGAAGCAGTACAGCAACCACAAAATGTTCAAGTTGTTAAGAACCAGGGCATACAGATAAAACATGATTTCTTTCAGTTGTCACATAATTTTGAAGATGTGGTGGTCTGGGTCTATCAAGATTTTAAGGTATTTGATCCTGGGGTTTTTTATATTTAGTCCTTTTGAAAGAACTCTGCAAACCCTTCAATTAGAAGCATAAACATGTTATCATATGATTTGTTATTATATGATTTATTTAATTTGAAGGAGTTGCAGATTTGTTTTTCAAATGGGACAGGGAAGACAGTAAACCCAAGTCTTTCCCAGATAGCAAATTTTTGAAGCACAGTCTGGAGTGCATTTCGTCAACAGGACCTGAAAGGTAATTTTTCTAAGTTACTTGTACATGGTCCAATTTTTTTTAAGGCACCATTTCTCTGCTTTCCCAACTGCTGCATTTTTTGAGTATGAAGGGAAGTTGTAACATATGTATACATTGTAAATAAGCTTTGATGTTTTTCAGTTTTATTTCTTTGTCAGTGCAGTTTTATTTTTAAATGTCTGTACAGTTGCAGTTTTTCAGTTTTCTTTAATTGTTTTTCAGTTTTAGCTTGTGCAGTTTATTTCTTTTGTCAGTGCTTTTTATTTCCTTTCTTTGTATTTTTATTTTAGCTTGCTTTTATTTTAGTTTGTACAGTCTTTTCTTCCTTGCAGTTCTTTTTCTTTGCTATCTGTACAGTTGCAGTTTAATTTATTTCAGTTGCTTTAGTTTATTTCAGTGTTGTTGCAATTTAGCTTTTTCTTGCTTTTATTTGCTTCTTCTTTTAGTTTATTTCTTTTATTGCCCTAGCCAGTTTTTATTTTCTTTTTTCCTTTTCTTTGTTGTCTGTACAGTCTTTTGTTTTAGTTTTATTTTGTTGCTTGTGCAGTTTTATTTGCAGTCTATGCAGTTTTGATTCTGTTTTGCTTTAGAAGCCTGTGCCTATCCTTGGAAGTCTGTACAAAGTCCTTCAGCTCTTAAAATCTGTTCTTTAACCTCTGCCTGAGCAATCAATGAAAATTCAGCCTGCTAAAAATTGTTTATTCTAAGCTGATCAATCCAGCCTCAATCCAGTGTTCATGGTCATCATTATTCCAATTGAGATAGTCTGCTTACTCTGAACAGTAGAACTATTTTGTTATTCAGGACAAAGGTAGAGAGATGATTGGATCTTGTGTCTTACTTGCCACAGTTGTTTTAATGATAGAAAAACTGCTATGCTATTTAGTTGGAGGAACTCCCGGGGAATCCAAGAAAAGCTGGTTATGAGAGGGGACTATGGTTCATGCAATTATTTGGGTATCCACAGAGGCTATCAATGCCTAGACTGAGACAGTTCCAGATTGATCAAATGATAAAAGAAAATTGTGATTTCCCTAAAAGCATCTCAGATATTGATATATTTTAGAGGGAGAGATATAAAAAAAAAAGAGGAAGAAAAAAGAGAAAAAAAGAGTTATATATTAAAAGAGGCAGCCAATATTAGATTCTGCCCTACAGTTGTAAATTTGGGTCGTGTAAATCTAAAGGGTAACTCTGTCTAGGCTGTAAAATACTAAACTAGTAAACAGAGCTCTACTCGGTTTCCCCTTTTACAATCTAGAAAAGTTGATTAATCCAAGTTTATCATTCAATTCAGTCATCCTTGAAGAAAGTTTTATACCTTTTGAAATTGCACATCAGAAATCTTCCTTGAAGTAATTCAGCCTAGTATGTCCTTGGGAAATTTTAACAGCTGGCAGTTAGTAGTCAATTTATTGTGAAGAATGTCTGTGGCAAGGCATGATGCATGGTCTTTTTGTTTTGAAACCATAGTCTTGGGTTCTAAAATAGTGCTACTATTTTACCCGCAGATATCGTCATTTGTTGAGAAGCAACACACCCCCACTGAAAAATGAGATTCCATCCTTAGAAAACTCTGAACTTTCATTTTTGCAACAGGGACCCTCTTGATCCTTTTCAGTTTTAAATCCAGATTTGCTTGTCTCCTTTTTAAAGTTGTGCTTTTTCTTGCATTCTAGCTCGTGTTATCTTGGAATTCACTTTTACATGCTAGAAATCATTCATGCTTAAGCCAAATCCTGCACCGGTACCAAGAAAAATCTAGAAAACAGTTGCATAAATTCACTGAAAAATCAAACTTTCCATTTTTGGTAGTGTCACGATATCGTGACACTTCCATTTTCGAAAATGTCGCGATATCGCGACAGGAAAATAGAAAAGCAGCTAAGTCATTTTTGTGTAGCGAAATCGTGACACTTTCCATTTTTGGAAGTGTCGCGATATCGCGACATTTCCATTTTTGGAAAGCGTCGCGAAATCGCTGCAGGATGAGGAGAGAGAAAGCCGGGGAGAAAAATGTCGCGAAATCGTGACATGTCGCATTTTCACGATAGGAGAGAGAAAATGCATGAAAATCCGCCAAGTAAGAAAACAGGCGCGATTTCGCGACATGTCGCGAAATCATGACAAATCTAGAGAGAGAAGTACGGCAGTAGAAAACGTAGCGAAATCGTGACACTTTCCATTTTTGGAAGTGTCGTGATATCGCGACATTTCAATTTTTGGAAGTGTCACGAAATCGCTGTAGGATGATGAGAGAGAAAATGGGCTGGAAAGGAGAAAAATGTTTCCAAGTCCAAAAGTTGCAGCGATGCGCTGCATGTCTCAAAATCACGGGCTAAAGGGTGCAGCGATGCGCTGCATGTTTCCAAGTCGAGAGGTAAAGTTGCAGCGATGCGCTGCATGTCTCAAAATCGTGGGCTGGAGCTTGCAGCGATGCGCTGCATGTTTCAAAATTAGGGGTGAAAAGTGGCAGCGATGCGCTGCATGTTTCGAAGTCGAAGGGTGAAAATGGTAGCGACGCGCTGCACGTTTTGAAGAAGTCTTGCAAGACAAGCATGTCGCGAAATCGCGACATGCTGGAGCAAAATTGTACGGCAGCCAGCAGGAGGCGTGATTTCGCGACATGTCACGAAATCGTGACATGTCACGTTTTCGCGGTCGACAGGGAAGAAGCAGCGCGGTCGCCAGGAGACGTCGCGATTTCGTGACATGTCACGAAATCGCGACATGTCGCAGAATCACGATAGGAGAGAGAAAGTCATAAGTTGACCTGAAAGTGCATTTCAACGGGAAATAGAAGGCATCCTGGGGTAGCGACACGTGTCAAAGCGTGTATGAGACAGAGCAAAAGCCGACATGCAAGCTTTTTAGCTGATTTTAATCTGTTTTTAATGTTTAAAAGCTTCTGATTTAATGATTTTAAAGAGCTAATTAATCTTTTTGTCTTTCATGCAGGATTCCATCTGGCACTTGCGGGACAACCGGGAAAGGCCATAAAGGCAAAGTTAAAGTGCGGATTTAGTCAAGGACCGCCATGCTAGAAGAGAAGCTACCGGTGAGAGCATTCAATGACAAATTTATTGCAGACTTGATAGCATGAAGACAATTTCAACACAGGGATGGCTTTACGGAGATCAGATCTGAGAGAGGTGGTGACTCATCCGGCTCACCAACAGAAATTAATGGAGGCATTTATTTGCAGCTGCGGATGAATGCAAGTTGCATTTGATCCTATCTTCTCCATTTATGGCAGCTAACTGCACTGATTTGCCGAAGGGTTAAGTTCTATCTAGACTTTGATTTTAAATGGATTTTTATTGTAAAACCCGGGTCCTAGGGTTTAAGTGCGATAAGATTTAGGGTTTGAGCAAGATATTTTGAAAAGATCAGGGTCTGTCCTGAGTCTATAAATACAGATTCTAAATGTAATTGCGGGAGGCGAAGACTTAGAAATAAAAGGCTTATAAGCAATTTCTTGCAAATCTTGTGAAATCCTTTGTTTCTGGACTTGGAGTTGATGTGCTTTAGCTTTTCTGTGATAGCATGGCTAGGAGCCTAATCTTTTGCAGAGTGTGATAAGTGTATCTTCTTTTGTTATTCGTTCCATTTAAAGTTTGTTAGATATATGCTGTAAATCTGACGTTATCAAGTTTAAATATGTTGTTAGGCTTCAGTTGTTCTCTTGTCTGCTAGGGGAAATTACAGATTTTAGGTGTAAGTTTGTTCTAATTGCTCTGTCTTCACTGTGTGAGCTAGGCTGCCGGTGAAAGATACCAGTTTTAATCAGCTGCCCTTGGATTTATAATTTTTTGCTAGATCTATTTCACTCTGCCTTGTGCTCTTAGTTGAAAGTGATCTTAGACTGACTGGACACTTTCTTCTTTGATTTGTTCTATTGTGAAGCTAGTAGCATAGATAAGATTGATAGTTTGGGGTTTTACAGTTGATGTTTGATAAACTTCTCTTTCTGCCTTACCCTACCCTCTCTTTGTTTTCGATGAATGATCCATTTTTATTTTTTTTGTTTGTCTTTTATTTAAATCTACTGACCCATGAGAGCTAGATCAAGAATTCAAGTTAAATCTGATAAACAACTTTTGCAACTACTGAACAAGTTCAAGAACCCCCTGTAAGGTAACAGAGTAGTCCATATTGAAATCTATTTCAGAAGTGGAAAAGAGTGAATTGCCATTCGACCCAACTCTATAACTCGCACCTTGGATAACCAGCTAGATCCTAAAGCGAGTGGGATCCGTCCCGTGGGTGTCTCCGGAGCTTCCTTGCTTCATCCTTTCCCGGGGTGTGCATGAAAGCCGAACCAACAGTTTGCATGAGAGGGAGGAGTGTTTTGAAGAACGTGGTGACTTTCCCTCCCAAACGAGCTCATAGCTTGTATGGCAGCTTGGCTGTGGTTAAGGCACTAAGCAAGGAGGCATCAAGGGCTCGAATCCCATCAAGGACAAAGGCAATTTAATAATTTTTTTAATATTTTATTTTTCTAAAGTTGCCCTAGGAGAAATAAGGGTTGTGATGCACTTTAAGAAAAATAGATATTTATGGTGATTTTCCTTTTGGAAGTATATCATATTATATACCATTGGAAAGCTTATTTTGAGGGCTATTTGATTAACTTATTTAGAGGGAGAAATAAGGTGTGTGTAAAGTGATATTTCTGATTTTGTAAAGGGGTTCAAAAGTGAAGGTTGCTTTGTTATTTTTCAAAGGGAATTAATTATTTTATGAGGGGACATGGTGTATTTAATTGAGTAGGAGTAATAAGGTGTTATTTGGATATTATTGTTGTGTTATTAGTCAAGATATCTAAATCCTATTGAAATTTGAAAAAGAAAGTTTGTTGAGTGTGGCAGATTTAGTGGACAACTAATAAGGCATCAAAAAGGTATGAGCAATATTCTCCATTGACTTTGTTTATGTTGGTTGATTTCCGAAATATCATTGGAGAGAAAAATATTGATTGTGGTTTCCTTTTTTAAGGTGGTTGGTTGATTGCTTCAAGGTTTTATGGTTTGAGAGTTGTTATTAAACCTTGTTTTATAAGAATTGTTGTTGAATCTCATTTCTTGTACAAAGAACTTGAACTTGAGTTAGAGGAGAACATGAGTATCATTGTTATGTGAGAGTTATTATTGAGTATTGTTAGAAACATTTTGAGTTGACTAATTCATGTTTGAACTAGGGTTTGTGAGAAAAAGTTGTTCCTTAAGGTGATTGGTTGAGTTAAGTTGATTGAGCCTAGTCAAGTGATTGTGTGAAGTGGTTGCTCAAGTTCCATGAAACAAATATCTATATTTTGATTTAAGTTGAGTTTGAGTTGATAAAGAAATTGAGTTTGTGAATAGAACACATTGAGTCTCTAACAATTCTCTTTATGCTTCTATAATATTGAGTTGAGGTGAGATTGATTTGATTTGAGTTGAGTTGAGATTGATTTGAGTTGAGATCTTTGTGGATCATTGTTTTCATCCATTGAGGAGTACATTGTCATTCATTGTTGAGTTCATCATTGAGCCTTACCTTCATAGATTTGTGGATGATATTTGAGTGCTACTTGAGCATGATTGATTGAGCCTTTGAGAAGGATTTTGGGATGGATTTATGGAAAGATTTGGGATAGATTTGAGTAAGTTATTTGTGAGCTTGCTAAGAAGAATTGAGCAAGTTCTTGGTGAGCTTGTTGGTGCAGGTTTGAGCAAGTTCTTGGTGAGCTTGTTGGAGTATATTTTGAGTAAGTTCTTGGTGAGCTTGCTAAGCATATTTCAGCAAGTTCTTGGTGAGCTTGTTGCAGTAGATTTGAGCAAGTTCTTGGTGAGCTTACTGTAGCAAATTTTGAGCTAGTTCTTGGTGAGCTTACTAGAGCATATTTTGAGCAGGTTCTTGGTGAGCTTGCTAGAGTAGATTTTGAGCAAGTTCTTGGTGAGCTTACTAGAGCATTTTGAGCAGGTTTTTGGTGAGCTTGCTGAAGCAAATCAACAAATTGCCTAGCTGAGTAGATTAGTGGATTGCCTTGTTGAGAAGATCAGTGGATAGCCTACCTAAGAAGATCAGGATTGCCTAGCTGAGCAGATCAGTGGATGACCTAGCTGATAATATCAATGGATTTCCTGGCTGAGCAGATCAATGGATTGCATACCTGAGTATATCAGTGGATTGCCTACATGAGCAAATCAATATTACCTAGCTGAGCAGATCAGTGGGTTTCCTAACTAAGCATATAAGTGGATTACCTTGCTAAGCAGATCAGTGGATTGTCTACCTGAGCAGATCAGTGGATAGCCTAGCTTTGAGCAGATCAAAGTAATCATTTCTATTGGGATAAGGATCCCTATTTATTTATGAAATATTATAAATATATTATCTTGTAGAATACCCCACATTGGGGGAACCATGTGAAATATTATGTCTCAATTGTGTGTGGTCATTTGTGCTCTTGCTTACTATTGCTATCTATGTCATTAATGCACACTACTATATTTGGTTATTGAAATTAAGGACACTAATTGATATTGGTTTGGAAAGAAAGTAAAAAGTGGGCACTATACTGTTCACCCCCTCTTAGTATAAGCTTGTGTTCTTTAGCACCGATGAAAGGCAAATGAAACATCTATAATATGAACTCCAAAATAGAGAATAAATTTATGTTTGTATAAGAGCAATGGTGTATTAATTTCATAAATAGAACTTTATTTTATGAATAGAAATTCATCACTATCTATTCCTTAGTAGAATGGTCTGACGTAGATTAATTTTTGTTATACTCTAGAAACATTATCGTTTCATGTAATTAGAATAAAAAAAAATTAATATTTTTACCTTTTATAGGATCGTTAGAATATTGTATATTTTGAATATTTGAAAAATGATTACTGTATTTATAACCTTTCCATGCTTAGGTAAGCTAAAACACATACAAGTAGTGAATTAGTTATGTGTAAACCTCTTATGCTGCCTTTTGAGATAAGAACAATAGTGATAGATATGGAGTTACTCATGTCTCAGAGGACATGGTCGTACTTCTCAGTAGGAGAATTATTGAAAACTTGAGAAGAATAAAAAAATATATTTTCTATCTGATAATAAACAACAAAGGTAGTCTTGCATTAAAAATCGTCCTTAAAATCTGATATATAGGTGCAGCCAGATTAAAGTTGATTGATTGTGTAACAAAATATTTAAGAAAATCAATCACCGATGAGCTTGATTTGTGTGATATTTATAATATCAAGAAAAAATGATGTAGAACCACTTTTAAGACATGCTTTGAATAATGGAAATCGTGCATAGTCTTTGTGTAAGTTTGATTATGTCGAAGAATCAAGGATGCAAGCCATAATGTAATCTTACCTGATGCTAAGCAATAGAAAATTTGGTGGAAAACAACCAAACATTAAAAACTATATGGCATCATGGATTTAAGGTTAGGTAAATATTTGTCTTATGTGATTGATAAGAGGATGTGTAACTTTTTGATATATCAAAATAATTCTGAAATAGGAGTCTTTCTAATAATAATTAAAAAAATAAAAAGAAAAAGAAAAAAAATAAGGGGTAGCTCAATAGTTAATGGAACCAAATCCATTCTTAGGTTGGCGAATGTGAAATAATTTTTAGAATTTCTTCATTAAAATTTAATTGAGCCTTGAAGCAGTTTAACGATAGACATTTATGTTGAATATTCCATGTAACCACACATAGTTTCAATAAAATATGGTTTATAAGATGTATTAATAACCAGCGTAACTTATAAGAGTAACATTGAAAGTATAAAATAAAAATATAACATTATGGTTCGGGTAAAATATTTTCTATTTAATCATGTATGTAACATTTTTCAAGTTATGGTAAGATGGTCAAAAGTTCCTCTTGGTAATATTTATAATAAAGAAGCTTTGGTAATTTAAAGGTTTATATAAGTATATCCATGTTCTAAAAATAATTTATTTATCATAAAGGTGAATATGTTAAGTGTAAACATTGTGGTAATATAGCTTATGATTCTATATTAGAATCTTCTTTGAAAATCATGGAAAATGAATTAAACAAGGTAGCCTTGTGGCTAAATGCATAACAAATAAACCATAGAAAAAGAATAAAACATTTGAGGATAAATATTCTTGTCAAACATTAATATGACCTAAATCTCCTTGAAGATAAACTTTAAAGAAATACCCAACATCAATATTTGCAATAAGGGCGAATATCGTGAGTCGTATTCAGTCACTTTCAGGTATTTCAACCTAGGGCAAGTAAGGTCCTATTACCTTGAACATGTAATGAGGGGTGTAATGGGACACTTCCTCTAGACTGATATGCAAGTGGTACGTGAGGGTATCTCATGATCCAAACTTGGGTACAAAATCATTAGAAAGTATTCAAAAAGTTCAAGAGTAGTTGAAACCCTGAGCTAAAAGGTCCAACGAGTGTTGGAATAGGACAACACTTCATAACTCAAAGTAAGAACTGAGTTACTTGGTCCTGAACCAAAAAAATGGTGGGCCTTGTATGGATCTAGAGAAGGTGGACATTCAGTTAAGCACCAGGTATTCTTGCTAATCCATAACATGGAAAAGTCAAACATGACAAGTATGCCAAGGGCAAACCTTTGGAAAATAAATTTAAGGTATCCATGATATGGGTGGGGAAGCTATGTGTTCATCCTTTTAGGTGTTATGGTCCCTGAAAGGACAACCCCTTACCAAGAACATCAAACTCTAGTAAATGATACGAATGTGTTCTCATTGGCACTATTGTGAGACATGGCTAATATTGAATATTCAAGGGGTTGTCTACAACAGTCATAAAACTTGGAACTAATAACCATGCCAGAGTACAATTAGATTATTGGGTGTAAACTTTATTTGAAGAAAAAAATCATTTGTAATTTTAGACAACCAGGTGAGCAGGCTTGAGATGTTACACTAACACCTTCATCTCTCTCACTAGGTCCTCCTACTCCATGGTACAACTCAACCTAGATACCGTTTATGTATATGCCTCTCCAACCACTATGAGGGCACCTCCTAGTGCTCCCCCCTCCTTGGTCCCAATGGTAGTGGTGGTTGTTATCATAATATCTACTTAGAACTATTCTTGTATATACCATGGGGTCTCTTGGACCTACTATCATTGCTTTATAGTGCATCAAGTTGTCTATCGAAGTGCTAGCTACTCTCACACACCCATAACTTGGCACCTCTACACTAGCACTAATGGGAAGATCCTCGATGGTATAACACCTTTGTACCATCTCTGGTACTCGAGAGCCACTTCAACATCATCTATATTTGGATCTATATATAGTGGGTCATCCTGGTCCTCCTCTATCCATATCCCCACATCAAGGTCCCCTTTGATTCTTAATGAATACCTTTGTACTTGCATGTACTAGTAGTCATCCAGGTTTGGTATCTTCTAAAATATGTAAAACTATCATTGGACTCGATAAAATATAAAGATCTCCAACTCTCCCTTCTTTATAAAGACCCACTTGACCCTCCTTACCCAATCCAACTCCTTCACATCCTTTATCAATATTGGGTGTAGATACCACAATATCCAGATAATCCTTTTCTCTTGTAGCTCATATATCGCCCATCTCCCTAGTGACAGGTTCCTAGTGTATTTCCTCTAGACTCACTTGAAGCTCCTAGACCATTTATATACTGCTAGTCACTCTAGGTTGGGTAATGGCCCTGGTAGTGTGTATAGTATCCCAATAACTATGTTCTCCTAGCACCACACCTAGAGCAAAGTCGTACATACAAACCTTGTATACCCTTTTTACATGACATCAATCACATACCAAATGTTAGTAACATAAATTAGAGTCTTCAAATCTAGTTAGGGGTTGCTTTTGGATAGATCCCAAATTATTGAGCTTTATTTTCTAAGAATTAGTACCCAAATAAT
The DNA here is from genome assembly GCA_028583015.1 of Wollemia nobilis. Lineage (NCBI taxonomy): Eukaryota > Viridiplantae > Streptophyta > Pinopsida > Araucariales > Araucariaceae > Wollemia > Wollemia nobilis. The sequence goes on from JAQPPZ010017128.1 coordinate 5,449,292, forward strand.
ACCAATGACCTCTCCTTAGTACCATGCATCATATGAATGATGGTATAAACTATTAGCTTTCATTATCCAATCTCCCTCATTATGCTCTTCGTCCAGTCCTACCCAATAATTTGGTACAATTCATCTTCTTTATTCAAGACCATCAGTTCTTTCTCAACCATGTACCTACCTATACTCCCTTTCAATCTCTCTTTGATATATACTAATGCCCTATCTAGTAAAATGTATTCTTTATCCCTAGTTTCATGTTTACATTCTAATTCTTTTCTCATTGTTACTAATTGTAAGAATATTTTGGGGTAAATCATGATCACAAACACAAATCCCTTATTGAGTTACTACAAAATTCACCATACATTCATCTCCACCATTTTCTTCTCTATAAATGTGTTTAAAATTTATCACTTCCATTTTCTAAATCATCCATCAGGCTTCCTCTATCATAGTAGTCATATTCTAATTGACCTCTAAATTTTTTTCATAAAATTTATCACATTAGGGGAATCTCTTTCTATAACAACTTTCTTAGCCTAGAGCTCAATAAACTCCTTAATTTATTGAAACATGGCATAGACATCTGCATAGATTCTCACAACATTACTATTCTCATCCCTAATTATACCTCTCTATCTAGGCTTGATTTCTTTCACAACCCCATCAAAATTTAACTTTAACCAACCACTGAAGGAGGCTCCCATTAGTATTTTCTATAGAAATTTTTGATATAGAATCAACCATGACTATTATAAGGATTATATTCCATCCTCCTGCGATTCTAATTTCCTGCTTAGATTCCCCAATTTCTTCCTAGTTAACTAGCTTAGCATTCTCTAAAAGACATTATCCACCACTAAATTATTGTTCCTATTCTTATCTTTAAAAGTATGGTTGTTTCATTCTTCCCAGGTCCCCCACAAAGAACAAGGGATACTAAGGTTCCAAAGCATGCTTAGCCTCTTACTTTTAAAAGGGTAGCACCATTGAAGGCATAGGTCTGGCAGGGAATCGGGGAATACCCATGCTATTTAAAATTTATTCAGAATAACTGAGAGGACTTCCTAGGTAAAGGTCATTGAAGGAAAAGGTGTTTCACATTCTCAATATTGCTTTAATAGAGACTACATTGATTAGAAATTGAAATCCTTGTTTCGCCAAGCTATCCAATGCCAAAATTCTATTTTGTACAATAAGCTAGTAGAAATAAAATATCTTAGAGGTTAAATTCTTCAACCATACCTTAGAAATTAGAAGCCAACCCACACATTCTCCTTCAAGAAAAAATTACCTATCTTGACCATATAATATCTCCATAGTATTATCCATATCGAGCATTATTTTTCTCAATTTTTTTTGTTCATCTTTAATAAATGTCTCCCTTGAATCTAAAGTAAAACTTTGAATTGCATGCTTAAGTTTAATGGTGAGCATGAATGGGTCTGAAAGTAATAGAGGTTTTGGTGGTATCAAGAATGGCCAAATAGATGTAGATGATTCTTCCCATAATCAATCATAATTATCATAAAAAATTGCATGTATCCTATCTGGAGGTTGTAAGATCCTGTGAATGTGTTGGCAATTTTGGGTTTGAGATCCTAGCTTCTTGTCTATGAGTTGTCATTGATGTCAAAAGGAAATGGCATTAATGTTAAGAGGATGTGTTGGCTTCAAAGGTGGAAGATTCCAAGAGAATATTTTTAAGAGAATCCGGAGAGATTCCATTGGCAAGGGTTTTTCATTAAAACCAAACCGGTTTTTATTAAAACCAAGTTGGATAGGGTTTTTATTAAAACCAAGTTCTCTTTATTATTTATTTAAGGGTTTTTAAACCCTTTTTGAAAAGACTTTTGATTAATTTCGAAATGGTCTTTATTTTCGCCGACGTCAAGGTGTCTTCGAAGAGACTATTTATTCTCCAACTCCTAAGGTTGGAAGGCTAATTAATTCGAAATTCCTCGAATGCAATTTGCGGTGTTTGTGCTCTGTATTCGCTGCGATCGAAGGAAGACTTAGAAGCACGTGCGGTTGAAAAGTCTTCGGGAGTTTTTTTCGAGGGTGAAGTGGAGGGAAGTTCACTTGTGAACTTCGTAGCCCGCGTGGGCTAGTGGCAGCGAAGGTTGTTGTTGGGCGCTGCATTGGCGGAGGTCACCGTTTCGAGTCTCATGGGGGTGCTTTGCTAGAGTAACACACGTTTTTATTAAAACGTCTTTATGCCACGAAATTCAGAGTTTCTTGGACAACGATTTATAAGGTGTGATTAAATTTTATGAGTTTTGGCTTTTGTGATTAGCATTGAATAAAAGCTTAGGAGAAATAAGGGCATATTTCTTTGGATGTATTTTTAAGATTATTCTTTGCTATGCTAAAATTAAAAATGGAGGTATAAGGTGTGAGTCTCTGATTGTTGATTTATTGGCATGTTATGGTGGTTGTGTTTAAAGAAGTGGAGCTAAAAGGTGTAATAAAGGAAGTTTATATTATTGCTCATTTCTTTTTATTCTAACCCTAACTTGGTTGGAAGTTTGAGAGTTGTGTGTGGTGACAACTTGAAGGTTCAATTATCTTCTACTCCAATAAGGTATGGGCACATTCTTCTTATGAGTATGATTGGTGTATGTTTTCTGAAATAAGGTTGGAGTGAAAAGGTATTCTACTAGGTATCCTTTGGCTAGGTGTAAATCCTATTTTCTGGTTTGTTGAAGACTACTTATGCATTGTTATCCTTAAGGAGAGTTTTTGGTGAATGCATAATTTTTGGTTTGAGATAGTGGAAGCTTTGTGCACTAGGGTTTATATTTGTGAGTCTAGCTACTTGCATTGAGTTGGTGGAACCCTTGGTTGGCTGTTTTGAGTTTGATGGTTGAGTTGCTTCCATAGAGGTTGTTTGATCAAGTTATTGCTTTACTTGATTCATGATATTGGGCTTACTCCATTGAGTTGATTTGAGCAAGTTATTCTTTGCATTTGGTGATATTGTGTTGGTGGCTATTTTGTTCAAATATCTTTGGAGGGAAAAGGATTTCTACTTGTTTCCTTTTCTTGTGATGATTGGTTGAATGCTTCAAGGTTGATGTTGAGTTGAATGGTGTTGGTTGACTAAACCTTGTTTGATGAGCATTGTTGTTGAAACCCTAATTGATGGTGAAAAGAACATGAGTATCATTGTTATGTGATTCTTTGCATAGTTGGCAATTGTTGGGGTTTCATGTTCTTGAAAGAAAACATTCTATCCTATCCATTTCAGATATTGAGTTGAGTTTTCAGATTTGAGATTGAGATTGAGCTGAGTTGATTTGAGTTGAGTTTTGAGATTGGGATTTGAGTATAGAACATATTGAGTCTCTAACAATTCTCTTTATGCTTCTATGAGTTTGAAAAATCACATTGGGTCTCTAACAATTCACTTTGTGATTTCCTACTAAGAAAGTTTTTCTTGGTGAGCTTGCTGAGTTTTTGGACAAGTTCCAGTGGGGACTTGTGAGCAGTTTTTGGACAGGTTTCGGTGGGGACTTGTGAGCAGTTTTGGATAGGTTCCAGTGGGGACTTGTGAGCAGTTTTGGACAGGTTTCAATGGGGACTTGTGAGCAATTTTTGGATAGGTTTCGATGGGGACTTGTGAGCAGATTTGGACAGGTCCTAGCAGAGGACTTGTGAGCTGAGTTTGATAGTTCTATCAGAGAACTTGAGGACAGAGGTGCATTGGTTCTATGAGAAGAACCTGAGGACAGATTTGGCAAGTCTTTGAGAAGGCTTGTATGTAGAGGATTGATTTGTTCAAGAGTTGGACAGATCTTGATAGATAGAGGAAGACTTGTACTAGACCGACTGACTATGTTTGGTACAGGTTGTTGAGCTATTGTGGACGTGATCATAGAAGGCAGAGGTCTCTTAGGCTAAGCATTGAGGATAGGAGGTCTTCGGTGGAAAGGAGTTCCACGTGTTGGGGATCATTTCCAGAGTAGAGGGGAAGGTATCTCCTTTGAGCAGAGGCTCATAAATTTTGATTGGGGGAAGGTATCTCCTTTGAGCAGAGGCTCATAAATTCTGATTATTGGGGAAGGTATCTCCTTTGGGCCGAGGCTCATAAACATTGTAATTGGGAAGGATTCCCAAAGAACTTTGAGATAACTTTTAGAGAAAAGTTTTGTGGACGTAGCCCAGCCATTCTGGGTGAACCACGTTAAAATTGGTGTCACTTTGTGGATGATATTGTGCATTGCTTTGATATTGCTTTGGGTATATTGCTTTACTATTTTGAAGTATAAAGGAAAAAGTAAAAAGAGGTCTTATACTTGTTCACCCCCCCCTCTCAATATAAGCTTGTGTTCTTCAATTGGTATCAGAGCAGGTGCCTTCGAAAAGTTTAACAGCTTGAAGGAAAAGCTAGTAAAGAACACAATGGATCATTCAAGTGGCAATGCAACACCTATTCTTGATGGGTCAGATTTTGGTCTTTGGAGTGCAAGGATGAAGGTTCATCTAATGGCACTTGGGAATGAGGTTTGGGAAGTGATTGAAGATGAGTACACTATTCCTGAACATGGTCCTAATACTAAAGAAGAAAGGCTCCTACATCACAACAATTCAAAAGCAATGAATGCAATCCTGAAAGGCTTACGTAAAGCAGATCTCACCAAAGTGATTCACCGCAAGACAACTAGTGAAATGTGGAATCAGTTGAAGGTGGTTCATACAGGGGATACAAATGTCAGAAAGGCCAAGTTGAGACACTTCAAAGGTATGTTTGAACAACTCAAGATGAATGATGATGAAAATATTAGTGACTACATGCTTCGTATGGATGAGGTTGTTAACTCCATGAAAGACTTAGGTCTTGAGCTTGCTGAAAATGATGTTTGTGATAAGATTTTAAGATCTCTTCCTAATAGATTTAGTGAAAATATTTCTGCTATTGAGGAAGCTAAAGATTTGGATAAGTTGAAAAAGGATGAGCTCCATAGTATACTTGCAGCATTTGAGTTGAGAACTCAAGTGAAGGTTGATGTCAAGAAAGAGGCAGCTTTCAAGGCTACCAAGAATTCCAAGGGTAAACAACTTCAAGATAGTGATGAGTCTTCTAGTGATGAAGAGGCATATTACAACAAGAAAGGCAAGTTCTCTAGAAAGCACAAAAGTATGAAAAATATAAGATGTTTCAATTGTGGAAAGTTTGGTCATTATGCTACTGATCGTATCTATTCCCAAGAATGAAAGTGATGAAGATAAACAGGATTCTAAGAGCAAGGATTCTGAAAAGCACAAGCATCACAGGAAAAACAAAGATGAGCACAACAATCAAGGAAAGAGGTATTCTCACAAGCACAAGAAGAGTTTCTACCTAGACAAAGCAAGTAAGTGTTCTAGTAGTGATAGTGAAAGTTCTTCAAGTGATAATGAAAATGAGATGTTGTTCATATCAGAAAAAGAGGAAGAACCGAAACATAGATTCATTATCATGAAATGTCTTAGATGTGGAAATTTTGGTCACCTTGAGGATGATTGCACAAATAATGATTTGGTTTCTAGTATGTATGAGGATGCTTCAGAAAACTATAAGGAAGATGCATGTATGGTTTTTGAAAAGGGTAGCACCTCTAGTGATAAGAAATCTGAAAAAGGCTTTGATGATTCAAAAAGCAAACAAATAGAGGAAGATATAGAGGAAGGTGAAGTAGATCTTGAAGGTGAACTTATTAGTGCTCTTAGTGCTTTGAAAAAGGAAAGAAAGAAGAATGCTAGACTCAAGGATAAGTTAGATGAATGTTGTATGGAGAGAGATGATCTTATAGAAAGTCTTGACTTCTCTATGGCTAAGACACAAGAACTCAAGGATGAGTTAGAGTCTAAGGTTCTTGAGTATAGTGAGTTAGAACAGAAAATGGCTTCTTTGAAAGAGGAAACTAAAGAGTACAAGGATAAGCTTTACAAGTTTCAAGATAGCTCCAAAAAGGTTAAGTCACTCATCAAAGGTCAAAGAAAGACAACAGATAAAACAGGCCTTGGTTTTGTTAAGCCACACAAGGAACAAGTTGGAGAGTCTAGTAAGAGACTCCAAAAGGAAGAGAGTTCTGATGAGGAAAGTATTTCAGAAAAGGAGTCCTTGAATGATAGATGCACATAAATAGAAAACAGAATTCAGAATGAGAAGAAGAAGTTTTCAGAACCTAAGAGGTCAATTAAAGGAAAGTTTCAAGGCAGATGTTTTGCTTGTCACAGGTTTGGTCACATGGCTTCACATTGCATGGCTCAAGTGAAGGAGGTAAATGACAGTTTCAGAAGTGCTAGTTACTTTCAAGGGTATTGCTACTCTTGTCAACAGTTTGGGCACAAGGCAGTTTATTGCAAGGCAAATAACAGGAACAAGTTTGGTCAGAACAGGTTTGGCCACAGGTTTGGTCGAACAGTTTGGTAACGTTTGGCTAGAACAGTTTGGTCAGAATAGGTTTGGTCAGAACTGGTGGATTCAAAGATCAGGTTTACCTCAGAGAAACAACATCGTCAAGTGTTTCAAGTGCAACAATGAAGGTCACACAATCAGACAGTGTAGAGCTGAAATTCTAGAATACAGGAACAAGAACAGTGGCATGATCAGGTCCAAGGATCAAGGCATGGACAAGAACAGGGATGAGAACAAGAACAAGAACAGTGACAGGAATAAGAATATGGACAAAGAGTTCAAGAGAAGGCCCGACAAGGAAGTTATAGATGCTGATGATGATCAATGCCTAATGGGAGTTTTACTCCCACCCAAGAATTAATCACCTCATCAAGAGGTGGGGGAGGGACTAAGCTAAGAGGCTCATTCTTAGTCCCGAGCCCCAAAGGTGACCCTTTGCCATTGATGACAAAGGGGGAGAGATTTGAGTAAGGGGGAGAGCCTCAAGATAGGGGGAGCTATTTATGTTGAGTTTGTGTTGTTGAGAAGCATGGTTTGCCATCAATGACAAAGGGGGAGATTGTTGGCAATTTTGGGTTTGAGATCCTAGCTTCTTGTCTATGAGTTGTCATTGATGTCAAAAGGAAATGGCATTAATGTTAAGAGGATGTGTTGGCTTCAAAGGTGGAAGATTCCAAGAGAATATTTTTAAGAGAATCCGGAGAGATTCCATTGGCAAGGGTTTTTCATTAAAACCAAACCGGTTTTTATTAAAACCAAGTTGGATAGGGTTTTTATTAAAACCAAGTTGAAATTATTTAAGGGTTTTTAAACCCTTTTTGAAAAGACTTTTGATTAATTTTGAAATGGTCTTTATTTTCGTCGACGTCAAGGTGTCTTCGAAGAGACTATTTATTCTCCAACTCCTAAGGTTGGAAGGCTAATTAATTCGAAATTCCTCGAATGCAATTTGCGGTGTTTGTGCTCTGTATTCGCTACGATCGAAGGAAGACTTAGAAGCACGTGCGGTTGAAAAGTCTTCGAGAGTTTTTTTCGAGGGTGAAGTGGAGGGAAGTTCACTTGTGAACTTCGTAGCCCGCATGGGCTAGTGGCAACGAAGGCTGTTGTTGGGCGCTGCATTGGCGGAGGTCACCGTTTCGAGTCTCGCGGGGGTGCTTTGCTAGAGTAACACACATTTTTATTAAAACGTCTTTATGCCATGAAATTCAGAGTTTCTTGGACAACGATTTATAAGGTGTGATTAAATTTTATGAGTTTTGGCTTTTGTGATTAGCATTGAATAAAAGCTTAGGAGAAATAAGGGCATATTTCTTTGGATGTATTTTTAAGATTATTCTTTGCTATGCTAAAATTAAAAATGGAGGTATAAGGTGTGAGTCTCTGATTGTTGATTTATTGGCATGTTATGGTGGTTGTGTTTAAAGAAGTGGAGCTAAAAGGTGTAATAAAGGAAGTTTATATTATTGCTCATTTCTTTTTATTCTAACCCTAACTTGGTTGGAAGTTTGAGAGTTGTGTGTGGTGACAGCTTGAAGGTTCAATTATCTTCTACTCCAATAAGGTATGGGCACATTCTTCTTATGAGTATGATTGGTGTATGTTTTCTGAAATAAGGTTGGAGTGAAAAGGTATTCTACTAGGTATCCTTTGGCTAGGTGTAAATCCTATTTTCTGGTTTGTTGAAGACTACTTATGCATTGTTATCCTTAAGGAGAGTTTTTGGTGAATGCATAATTTTTGGTTTGAGATAGTGGAAGCTTTGTGCACTAGGGTTTATATTTGTGAGTCTAGCTACTTGCATTGAGTTGGTGGAACCCTTGGTTGGCTGTTTTGAGTTTGATGGTTGAGTTGCTTCCATAGAGGTTGTTTGATCAAGTTATTGCTTTACTTGATTCATGATATTGGGCTTACTCCATTGAGTTGATTTGAGCAAGTTATTCTTTGCATTTGGTGATATTGTGTTGGTGGCTGTTTTGTTCAAATATCTTTGGAGGGAAAAGGATTTCTACTTGTTTCCTTTTCTTGTGATGATTGGTTGAATGCTTCAAGGTTGATGTTGAGTTGAATGGTGTTGGTTGACTAAACCTTGTTTGATGAGCATTGTTGTTGAAACCCTAATTGATGGTGAAAAGAACATGAGTATCATTGTTATGTGATTCTTTGCATAGTTGGCAATTGTTGGGGTTTCATGTTCTTGAAAGAAAACATTCTATCCTATCCATTTCAGATATTGAGTTGAGTTTTCAGATTTGAGATTGAGATTGAGCTGAGTTGATTTGAGTTGAGTTTTGAGATTGGGATTTGAGTATAGAACATATTGAGTCTCTAACAATTCTCTTTATGCTTCTATGAGTTTGACAAATCACATTGGGTCTCTAACAATTCACTTTGTGATTTCCTACTAAGAAAGTTTTTCTTGGTGAGCTTGCTGAGTTTTTGGACAGGTTCCTAGTGGGGACTTGTGAGCGTTTTGGACAGTTCCGTGGGGACTTGTGAGTTTTTGGATAGTTCTGGGGACTTGTGAGCAGTTTTGGACAGGTTTCGTGGGGACTTGTGAGCAGTTTTGGATAGGTTTCGGTGGGGACTTGTGAGCAGATTTGGACAGGTCCTAGCAGAGGACTTGTGAGCTGAGTTTGATAGTTCTATCAGAGAACTTGAGGACAGAGGTGCATTGGTTCTATGAGAAGAACCTGAGGATAGATTTGGCAAGTCTTTGAGAAGGCTTGTATGCAGAGGATTGATTTGTTCAAGAGTTGGACAGATCTGACAGACAGAGGAAGACTTGTACTAGACCGACTGACTGTGTTTGGTACAAGTTGTTGAGCTGCTGTGGACGTGATCATAGAAGGCAGAGGTCTCTTAGGCTAAGCATTGAGGACAGGAGGTCTTCGGTGGAAAGGAGTTCCACGTGGCCGGCAAGAGGTAGAGGCAGTTGATCTTCGAGGGATCATTTCCAGAGCAGAGGGGAAGGTATCTCCTTTGAGCAGAGGCTCATAAATTCTGATTGGGGGAAGGTATCTCCTTTGAGCAGAGGCTCATAAATTCTGATTGGGGGAAGGTATCTCCTTTGGGCCGAGGCTCATAAACATTGTAATTGGGAAGGATTCCCAAAGAACTTTGAGATAACTTTTAGAGAAAAGTTTTGTGGACGTAGCCCAACCATTCTGGGTGAACCACGTTAAAATTGGTGTCACTTTGTGGATGATATTGTGCATTGCTTTGATATTGCTTTGGGTATATTGCTTTACTATTTTGAAGTATAAAGGAAAAAGTAAAAAGAGGTCTTATACTGTTCACCCCCCCTCTCAGTATAAGCTTGTGTTCTTCAGAATGCAATTGCAATCACCTTGGGACTTGGAGATGCCCCCAAAGTCCAATCCACATCACATGAGAGCATGTAATCCAACCTGTAACTCACATACCAAAGGTTAGTAACAAAAATTAGAGTCTTCAAATCTAGTTGAGGGTCACTTTTGGACAAATCATAGATTCTTAGGCTTTCTTTTCTTAATAATTAGTATCTAAATCATGCAAAAAACCTTTCCTTTATGCCATACATCATATGAATGATGGCGTAAAACACTAAATTTAATTATGTTACTTTTTCCAATCTCCTTCATTATGCTCTTCATCTAGTCCTACCCAATCATTTGGTACAACTCATATCGTTTATTCAAGACCATTAGTTCTTTCTTGACCATGTGCCTACCTAGACTCCCTTTCAACCCCTCTTTGATATATCCTAATATCCTATCCAATAAAATGTATTCTTCATCCCCAATTTCATACTTACATTTTGATTCTTTCTTCATTGTTACTAATTGTAAGAATCTATTGGGGGAAATCATGATCCCAAATATAGAGCCCTTCCCGAGTTGCTACCAAATTCACCATACAATTAGCTCCACTATTTCCTTCTCTATAAATGTATTTAAAATTTATCACTTCCATTGCTTAATAATTCATTGGGCTTCCTTTATCATAGTAGCAATATTCCAATTGACATCTAAATTTATTTTCATAATATTTATCACATTAAGGGCTATAACAACTTTATTAGCATGGAGCTCAGTCAACTGCTTAATTCCTTGAAACATGGCACACACCTCTGCAAAATGGCTAGATTTATTTTCCAAAGCCTTTAAATGGATTTTCACCACCTTACCATTCTCATCCCTAATTATACCTCCAGCTCCAGCTGTGCATTGGTTTCCTTTCATAACCCCATCAAAATTTAAATTTAACTAGAATTTTGGATGAGGCTACCATTTAGTATTTTCTCTAGCAATATTTGATGTGGAATCAACCATGACTATTATAGGTTTTAGATTCCATCCTCTTGCAATTTTACTTTCCTACTCAGATTCTCCAATTCCTTCCTAGCTAACTAGCTTAGTATTCTCTAAAGTGAGAGATAAGAATATGACTACAACTAAATTATTGTTCATCTTATTATATTTAAAGATATAATTATTTCATTCTTTTTAGGTCCCCCAAAAGGCATGAGGGAGACTAAGGTTACAAGCTTGCTTAGCCTCTTGCTTTTAAAAGGGGAGCACCATTGAAGTCATAGGTCTAGCAAATAGTTGAGGAATACCTATTCTATTTGAAATTTATTTAGAATAATCAAGAGGACTTCATGGGTAAAGGGGTATTGAAGAAAAATGTGGTTCACATCCTCAATATCGCTTTCATAGAGACTACATCAATTAGGAAATTACAATCCCTATTTCTCCAAGTTATCCAATATAAAAATTCTATTTTGTACAACAAGCTAGTAGAAATAATAGATATTAGGGGTTAAATTATTTAACCACAACTTAGAAACTAGAAGCCATCCCACTCCTCCTTCAAGAAAAAATTGACAGTCTTAATCGTATAATGTCTCCATAGTAGTATCCATATCAAGCATTATTTTTTTAAAACTTTTTTGATCATATTCAATAAATGTTTCCCTTGAATCTAAAGGAAAACTCAAAATTGTAAGCTTAGGATTAATGGTGAGTGGGAATGGGTCTAAAAGTGATAGCAATTTTTGTGGTGTCAAGAATGGAAAAATAGAGGCAATAAGTGTAGGGAATCCTTAAGCTATTGATAATTTTGGCCTAGGTCTTGAGATTTTCATGGAAGAGATAAAATTAAGGTTGAGTCAAGAAATAGATCCAATAGGTCACACAATTGATAGAGGGAAATGATCGTAGTCACAAGTTGTTCTAGGCAATCAAAAAATCCTAGAGATCAAGTTTGACCTACAACTAGAAGAAGGTAAGTTATTCATTTCAAATGACCTGCTTAATATGGCAATTGAACAAGGAACCCAAAAATTAGTTGGTAGATTCATCGGGGTTAGACCTGACTAGGATAGTGATGATTCAAAACAAATTTTATGGGGAGACACCTAGTTTTTTGGAAGATGAGGCCTTTTATTGAGAATATGAGAACCTGATTTCAATTTAGAGACCCAAAGTTTAATGTAGGCACCTGTTTGGGTGGGATTGCCTAACATCCCATTTCACTACTAGAATGAGAAAGTGTTTGTTTGTTTTGCTAAGGAAATGGACCAACTGATCACAATAGACCTAAACACCAAAACTATATCACATATTATCTATGCTAGGATATGTATTAATGTGGATCTTGGAAAAAATTACCTGAATTGATTCGATTGGTATTGATATTAGGGGTTTGGAATAAACTACTAGAATATGAGAATCCTATGAAATGTTGGGTTTGTAAGAAGTTAGGTTACATGGCTTGAGTGTGCCTAAACTAGAAGTAACCTTACCAAAATTGGAAAGTATAGCAACATATGTAAAATGTAGGGCAAATATCCAAGAAGAGATATGATAAACTAGGAATTGAAAATCCTAAAGGTAAACTAAGTAAAGAAAAATGAAACATGACACTCCAAAGACAATCAAATAATGGCATAAAATATGAAGGTATATGATGATAAATCCACCTAAAAAATGAACAATGTTCTTACTTAAAATTCCTTTGTTATGCTGGAAGTGATTGCATCTGAAGTAGAAAGTAATATTTTATTGGAAAAGGAGGATGAATGAAAACTATAGTTAGAGACTATTGAAGTTGTAGATGAAAAAACCAAATAGTTTTTAAGAAGATAGTAAATCATTTAAAATGGAAACTAGAGAAGCTAGTAGAACTAATTTTCTAGGCCACATCAACTACAACTAACATGTCATTGTGTAATAACTATTTTTTAAAAGAATATTACAAAAAATCCATTAGGACTAGATGCCTTGTTAGGATGGAAAGAGAAAATACCTTCATATAGGTCCTCCATATATATCTTATTCATCAAGCTTCCATTTTGTCCCTATGTGATAATTGATGGAATATTTTGTAAAAGCTTATCTTGCCTAGTATCTAACAAAATATTTTTGAAATAATTAATTTCTTTCTTCCTTATATCTTCTTCCTCAAAATTTATTCCATCTAGAGTTGACATATTTTTGATGTGATGAAAATAAAAGATTGTTTTGCTATAGCATACATTTTTTTGGTATTTCTATCTCCTTCCTTGAGCCATTTCTCTTAGATCTTTGGAATCAATATGAATCCTTTTCAATGTATTATGATAAAAAAATTAATTGTTTTTATTTCACATAAGAATCTTGATCCATTCAATTAGTTCCTACTATCACTTATAATTTTTTGAGCCTAGATTCAATTTCTTCATTTTCTTTAAAAAAATTACCAAAATGTTTGGTATTCTAAATATTCATTTATTTATTTAAATATTTCATATTTTGAATAAACCTATACATATATGATCCTTCAAAATAAAATTCATCTCACCATAACATAACCATCTGAAAGAAATCAAGGTCTTGGATCCACAAACTAGAATGGCATTAGATGACCATTGTTATGTAAATTATAAGTCAAAAGAATGGGCTTGTGATCCAATCCTACTTTTAATAAAATATCTAAAGAAATTGTATACAATGTTTACAACCATGTGTTGGATAACAATAATCTATCCAGTATTATTACTATATGAGTTTACCCAATGCATATATTATCCCAAGTATATCAAAAAACTTGAAGCATTAACATCCAAAAGGCCATTTGAATTGGCAAATAAAGCAAAACCTTACTTTGATATGAACCATCCTAGAGAATTACCCTTATTTTATAAAGGAGACTTTTGGTATCAAAATCATTCCCAAGAATCCATTGATCACAATGGATCATCATTGTGTTTGACAAAAATATGCTACGGTCCTTCCAACATCTTTCATGAGTATTTATAGTTGAAGCATATACATTTATAACTCCAACTTTGATGTTTTCCTCTATTTTGGAAAATAATCTAGTAACCTAGTTACTTTTAGCTTCTAACAATTTCCCATCCCATTTGTGTTTATCCCATATTATTGCAATAGTACCTAAAGCTCATGTAGAAGAAACTGCTAGACAACCACACATTTTTTAAATCTTTTTAAAAGCATCCTTACATTCCTCGCTATTTTTTTTCTTGTATTAAATTAAACTCAAAATTATAACAACTTATTAACTCCATAGTAATGTTTTTATTAGGGGTCTTATTCATACTCCTAATATTCTATGATATCAGTTTCATCATTATCATTTTTATTTTTATATGTGGGTTTAGTCCCACTTCTTGTTAAAACCTATGATATTTTATTTGGCTTCTCTCTTTGAGTTTCTTTTTCTCTTTGTTCATGTTTTAATGGTATTCCTCTTATTTTTCCATTGCCACCAACACTCTCATCTTCGTAAATATTATCTATTTTACCATATTATCCATAATGAGACTTATGTTCTAAAGATTTATGTTTGTTGGCTTTTAAGCCAAATTATATCAGGTCCCAATATATTTGATCAATATAAGAATTAAATATAAGAGTAATCAAAATATAAGCTAGCCAATATAAATAATAACATTCAAAATAATATCAAATATGAATGTAAATGGCAAAAATCATTCATGTAATAACATGAAGAACACTTATAGTAGAATTGCTCAAAATATGCATACAAGCTTTAATATTCATGCTTGAATGTTTTCATACATTTTTATTATACAATACATGGAGCTTTGTCTCCATAATATAGACATAGAAAGGTGACTCTTCAATACTTGACTATTGCACTCCTCACATATTCGGAGTTTCAACCTTTCCTATTATTTACATAAGACATGTCTCACATGTCCTTTGGCTTCTCATCTTACCACTTGTATACAAGACTCTTGACTCTCTAATTACTTGCACACTTATACATGACACTTACACTCCTAATACATGACACTTGTGCACATCCTCACATTACATACTTTTATACTTAATCAAATGACACTTGTGCACCTTCTCTCATTATACACTTGCACTCTTACTTACATGACACTTGTGCATATCTTACACATAGACACTTACATTAAAGGGAAATATAAATCACTCTCCTTAACTATAGACTCAAACCTAATCTATGTCATATTTACATATGTACCATAAAGGTACCATGAAAGCACATTAACCAAATAATGTAATATTCTCTAACAATGTTGCCCTAAAGAATATGGAATGCAAGGAATAACCTCATGAAAACTTTCTTCTTTATGTTACCTTAAAAAACCTAAAGTGAATTGATGATCCTTCATAGTCATTACTTTCTTATGGTACCCTATAAATCCTAAATTTTCTTGTATATTATCCATATGATCTTATTTATTGTGTTGTTATTGAAACCCTAAAGTGCAATTAATACACTTTGTACTATTTTCATTGTTATTACAAGGATAATATTTTAGCTAAGGACCATGGGTTTTTAAGGGATCATGCATAGAGTGACCATATATTGTGATCATTTGTACCTATCAATATTATTTGAGCATTGGGATCCTAACAAAAACACTTTTCATTTCTTGACAAGGGAAATGACTATTACATCAGAGGATATATATCAACTACCAGTGGAGGGTTGTACTATGATGGCTATAAGTAGTCGATATAAGGGGATGATGATGTAGAGGGCCTTTGAATTTGGATTGTGAGTGGTAGATATGCATAGAGTTGATATATTGTATGAGATGTACTATCATGCAGAGGTATTGATGCTAAGGAATGTACTAGTCATGGTACTCATCTCTAGATATGTATTATTAGATTCATCTGAAGTGAGGTTCCCATAAAACCTACTGTTATGACCCTCCTTGGTAGTACTAATCTTTCAAGTTGGACTATGTATTATGAATGATATCTAGTACTTAGTTTTATGGTATTAGTGGTTACATACTTTTGATATTGTGTTTATTTGTGTATAATAATATGGTATTGTTGATGTGTTGCTTGTTTGTAGGATCAAGTACTATCATGGATGGACAAGAGGTTTGACCACAAAGAAACAAGAGACTATATTGAAGGGGAAATGATCACCAAATGACTTAGGGTAACATGAATGAATACCCTCTTTTCATGTAGGTGCATTATTGATTTGCTTGTTCTCCTATTCGTACCTTTGGGCCAAGAAATTTGCTTGCAATGAGCCTCCTTAACATGAGTAGGTGATAGCTTGGGTCTATCTTAAATAAGGATCCACTCATTTAGGGATAAAATGAAGGTATGAAATAGCAAGAAAGTGATTTTTTTCTTGGCATAATGTTTTAGTTCTTCTTCACTTGTGATTGTGTTGTATGGTCTCTTTGTTTGGACTCAATAGATTTAATCTTAAGTTTACTTCTTAGCTTTAAGAGTAAAATAGATTATTTATGTTTGCTATGTTAGCATTAATCTAATGTTAATTTAATAAAAAGAAATATTAATGCTATTCTAATATCAGATTTAATATTAATCTCTAGAAACAATTAATTTTAGTTAAATCTAATTAATCAATGGAATATTTATCTGCTTGTTGTGGTGTAGTGGTAAATGCCCTGGGTGATGGTAGAGGCCGACCTAGGTTCCATTCCCCTTGTCTCCATCCTGTAGATATATGGTATAGTTAGGAATGTCCTATGTGTTGGTAGAGGTTGACAAGGCTCCATTCCTCCTATGCCCAACTTGTTGAAAGTGGCACCTCAAAAGGGGTGTTTTCCACTATAAATTAGTTTTAACCCAGGTGTTGTAGGTGAGTTGGAGAGGAGAGGGCAATCCTCCAAGGGAGGTCCTAGGTTCTAATATCCACCCTACCAAAAAATCTGAATTAGGTACCCAAAATCCAATTGATAATTTTGGTGCGGGCAGGTCGGGTGCGACTCCTGGGTGACTTTGACGGTGTAGAACCCCCTATTTGTGGTCTCTCAGACCAAGGCGGCCCCACAAGGGGTTTTTCTCTTAAAAAAAAAATCAATGGAATATTTTATGTTGCTCTAATATTAAAGTTTAATCAAAGGAGTTGATTAATGTTAAGCCAATAATAGTCCATTTTATGCAAATGATTGATTATTTTATTTAGTCTATGGTTTTGCTTTTTCTTTTGATCTTCACTACTTCTTGAGTATTAAGGAACATTAGGCTACCTCTTTTCTTGTGGAGGTAGTGACACATTGAATGCTTGGTGGGCAAAGGAGGTGCCACCTTTTATCATTAATGTTATATCCTCCACTTTGATTTCATTAAAGAGTGTATGAGTATGGCCTTATGGGGTAGAGGAATTGTCTCCCATTACTGCTCAACTCCAGCTTACGAAGCACATCACCTTTCTCTCTTGTGGGCATTTAAGAGGAAGGTTGGTTGTTGTAGTTAAGAGGATGCTCGAGGAGCAAGGAAGGAGATTTTATGTGCAGTGAGGATTTATACCTTGGGATGTGAAATGGTGTTGGACAAAAAATCTCTCCTTTTCCTTTGTTGATTCTAGGTAATGCTCACAACCTGTGAGAATTGCTTGTTTGATATTAATGTTTACTCTTGCCTTATTTTTCTCTTTTTTAGTTGAACGACATTGCTTTCCAAGCCTACTCATATGTGTTTTGATTGCAATATTTATAATTTTTTAGGGGGGTTTTCTATGAGCTTATGTAATAATTCCCTCTCCTATAACAAGTTTCCTTGAGTAGTACAGAGGGATCTAACGAAGGGTAACAATGGAATTTTTTCTCCATACATTTGCTTTGATGCCAAGTAGATTATTTTTATTGACTTTGAATACTTAAGGCTTAAAATTGCTATGGCACCTATCCAAGCTATGACAGTGTTGGTAATGTATTGTGCAGGGTTCAATTTCTTATAACTTTTTTTTAATATCGACTTTATCTTATTGTATTCGTAAGGATTGATTATTGCTTTAAAGATGAGTTTTATTTATCTTTGATCTTCACATCCATGCTAGCCAATATTGGGGGTGCAATTAGCTTATGACAGGTTTATGCTTGAACTTGAGTTGATTCTCCTTTAAATTTTAATGCTTAGAAAAAAGAGCTTTTCTTTGGTCTCTCTATTGATGTATAGTTGTGTTGAGCTAAAGGTTAGATTAGCGCTTGCTGCTTGGGGTATGGCATTAAGTGAATTAAAGGATTAATCTAAGGTTTTGCCCTTTCTAAGGTTAGACTAAAGCTAGTCTATAGTTCTAAGATTTTCATGTTAGATGATGGGTAGATTGTCTAGAGTAGTTATGTTGTTTTTAATCCTTAGATTGTTAATTAATCTAATGGTAGTTTAGTTTGGTAATGAATCCAACTAAATAATACTTTATAGTCCTTAGACTATTAATTAATCTAATGGTAGTTTAGTTTGGGAATGAATACAACTAAATAATGCTTTATAATCCTTATATTATTAATTAATCTAATGGTAGTTTAGTTTGGAAATGAACCCAACTAAATAATGCTTTATAATCCTTAGATTATTAATTAATCTAATGGTAGTTTAGTTTGGAAATGAACCCAACTAATTAATTCTTTATAATATTTATATTATTAATTAATCTAATGATAGATTAGTTCGGTAATGATTCCAACATCTAAATGTATGATAATATTTAGATGATAAACTAATAACATGTTAGATTAGATTGGATATTGATCTAATGAAAGAGTTAACTCATTTCAAACTTTGGTTTACTTAATCAATTGATAGATTAATCCTATGTCCTTTCAAAAGAATGTTAAGGCTTGCAATTGGCAAAATGTATATTTTTTACTGACCAAAGCATGAGTTGATTTTAGTGTTAAGCTAACAGATAGATCATTGTAGCTTTGGAAATGATATTTGTGGAAAATATATCTTGGAAAAGAAGTATGAGCTTCTTTTGTGTTTGCTTCATGAATAGATTTGAAGTTTATTTTAAAACTAATATTTGTGGAAAATATCTTGGAAGAGAAGTATAGGCTTCCTTTGTGTTTGCTTCATAAATGGTTTTGAAGTTTGTTTTGGGATTGATATTTGTAGAAAATATCTTGGAAAAGAATTATGGGATTCTTTTGTGTTGCTTCATGAATAGATTTGAAGTTTATTTTGGAATTGATATTTGTGGAAGATATTTTGGAAAAGAAGTATGGGCTTCTTTTGTGTTGTTATAATGAATGGTTTTGTAGTTTATTTTGAAATTGATATTTGTGGAAAATATCTTGGAAAAGAAGTATGGGCTTCCTTTGTGTTTGCTTCATAAATATATTTGAAGTTTGTTTTGGAATTGATATTTGTGGAAAATATCTTGGAAAAGAAGTATGGGCTTCTTTTGTGTTTGCCATATTGAATGGTTATGTTTTGGAATGGATATTTGTTGAAAATATCTTGGAATTAGAAGTATGGGCTTATTTTGTGTGTGATTTAAATCAAATATAATGCATTCATACCTACATATGATATGTTATAATCCCCACCTTCCTATCAACTACCATAGAGATCAAAGAATGAAGATGTTCAGATCATGCTAAGTTTAATCTTCAAATGTTCTTGTTGTATTGAAAAGTCACTTTTGGGAAGATGACTTATTGTAATAGAAAGAAAGACTATTATTTTATAATATAGACCTTTGAATGGTTGAATATATGATGCCATGTTGATAATTGGTTTATAGTTCTTAGTTATACCATTGCATTTTCCAAATGGTTATAATAAATTTCTATTGCAAATTTTTGGTGATTAGTTTTGCTTTCATCTTTGATGATGATTTATATTTTAAGCTTGCGGTTTGAGAGAGAGAGAGAGATATTATGGTCTTAGGGGGATATTTGAGAAAGGCTCTAATTTTAACCTTGTCTAATTACTCTCTCTTTTTAGCCTGGGTTGTTGTGGGTTAGTAACAACTAGTTTTCTATGTCCATGAGAAGTTAATCTTGCAGAGTGATTCATGCTTAAGGGCCCATCATGGAGATGGAAAGGTAAACATGAAGTTTAAGATATTGCTGCAAAGGTGTAGTTAAACTAGACTAAGAAACTACACCTAATGGATCCAACCTATATTGAATTATGATTGGAAGTAGAAATTGGCATTCCCTCTTACTCTAAATATTGATAATCAATAATCCTAACGCTAGGGTCAAAAGGTCTACATTCATGGAGAATATAAGAAAGGTGGGGTGACCTTGTAAAAGAATCCTCTATACCACAAGGGTATACAAGGTAAACCCTAGTTATCTACAAGATCTTGGTATCTCCTATACACTTGAGTGATATCTGCAACATCTTAGACTTGAAATGTGATTTTGTCTAGTCAATATATGTATTTCATGGGTACTCTTGTGAACCTTGTTAGTTTCTAAAAAAATATCTCTCTTGGGTTGGTTAGTTTTGGATTGTTACACCTACTAGGTATAGTCTATAATTTGTTCGATAGGTCTATGAGGTATGCATGGGAACCAACACTATTAGCTCAGAATTACAAAGAGCTACACAATGTCATAATGAAAAATAGGATAGGATTGAGTTACAACCTACTAATATAGCTATGGGTATGGGAGCACCTAGCAACAGTAATACCAATGGGTTTGAACTATGAGGATCATAGTTAATGGGGGAGGATGTACCCCATGATTTGATATGGTGTACTAAAAGAGATATATGGGTGATGAGGCCTCACTAGGGAGATACCATATACTATCAAAGCAAGTTTAGGAGCTTGAGTTTGGAGGATTTATGTTGGTGACCATAGGAAAAATATGTGATGGAGTTATGTTGGGTTAGGCGATCGATCATAGTAGAGTTTTTTAAGTACACTTGAGTGCTAAGGTAGTTTGGTTTGTAATAGGGTATACTTGATCCACTAGTTATTATTTATAGGGTCAAGGAGGATTGTGGACCTTGGTGATGGGTGGAACCTCTAGGTATGGAGAGGGATGTATATATAGCAATAATTGATAGCGATGATGCAGGGACTACCATATATTTTGATGTATGGTGGGTGACATAGGGATTATATCCAGGGGGAGTATCAAGGGATAGTGTGGGCAAATAGGAGGGTGCAACAGGAGCTAGTGTAGTATAGGGGGTAGTTGGTTGGGTAAAGATAATAGCTAGTGGGATATATGAGGAGGAGGAGTAGGAGGACTCATCATGTAGGCAATGAGTATGTTGTTGGATAAAGGGTGGAGCAAGCCCATTTAGGGTTACAATAGAGTAAGCATTGAGAATGATATTTTAATAGGAAGATATTGATGATACCATGCAGTAGGGGAATGTTATGGATGTCATGGAGGAGGCCAAGATGTTGAGAGATAAGGTGTGGTAGGTGGAGGCACATATGACTAGCCAAGAGGTAGCTTAGACATTAGAGAGGATGAGATTATAGCTTGAGAGGTATATATTTCATAGTGAGAGAAACTCAACTACATCAAAGAGAGTAGTAGTGATAGAAAAGAGGGATGAACTCTAAGGATATGACTAGATACAATGACTACTATATAGGATAGAATCCAGGTAGATAGAGAGGAGATACAAAGAGAGCAAGATGCCATGGTAGACAAGACGAATAGATTACAAGAGGATATAGATTAGTTGAGGATATAAGGCATTATGATGGCTTTACAGGTAGAGATTGCTCAACTACGACATGTCAGGGATGAGTATGGGGGTCTTTATGTGTAGGAGAAGGATAGATTAGTAGCTTGTATGGATGCACTAATATACTAGGGTATGGTTATTCCATCTTGCTTGAGTACTAGATCTTAACGTATCCATAGGAGCACATCATCAATGGTCTCAATAGTATCACAGTTCATAGATCCAACAACATCTTAGGTAAGAGGATTAACTTTGGCATAGGGTGGTGAGAGGCCGTAGAGGAGCAAATGTGGGGGACCAGTAGGACAAGAGGGAAGTGAAGAGACTCCTGGTGGTTAGTAGGGATGATTCTAGTTTTAGTGTGGCAAATGGGTCACAATTTTTATAGATCATTATTTTGGATGAGATGATCATGAGGATGTATATTGTGACATATATATGGATATATGATGTAGCCTTTAGGAAATTTTGATGATGTACTTGTGATTATTTGATATATGAATGATGAGGATTTAGATATGTATCTTGATGTGATGTGCCTTTATTGTGTTATTGCGATGTGATGTACTTTTATGCTATTGGTTTGATGTGATGATGCATTGGTGCATGTGATTAGATAGATTGGATATGAGATGTGGCATTTATTCAATATGGTTGATGTTATGAATGATAATATGTTGGTGCATAAATGCATGAATTAAACTTCATATGTGTTTGTTTAATCAAAATTTTGGATGTGTGTTTTTGAATTTTACAATCACAAATAGTTTAATTAATCAAGGACAAGTTAATAGTCACACAAACATATTAATAAAATATGAGATAGAAAAACATGCAATGTATATGATGAATGCAACTATAATAATGAACATAGGTAGGCTATGCATAGAATGATTAGATTATTAAGCTAAATGAAAATGAACAATGAGCATAATACAATGACAATGACCATTGGACGAATGAGTGGAAGGCTTTTGTATTGATTGGTAAAATGAGCCATGATGTTTTTCTTTCCTATTTCCAAGGGTTTTTGAATGCTAGAAGAATTTTTAGAAATGCAAACACCTTAGTTTGAAAAATCAAAATCATCTATTAGTAAATCAATATCCCACAAAAATATTGATCATCCCAAATAAGATTAAGCTTATCATGGATCGATGTGTGTGCAATGATGTTTATTTTTCTATTTTGAGTGAGGTTGCACTAACCAGTTGTAAACTTAGCCAATATAATATAGCTTATCCATAAGCATGTAGTGGTCTATACAAAATAAGGTCACTAATATGATAGACATGTCACTTCTTGTAAGGCATACTCCATTGCCATATAGGATTTTATAGCCCAATAATCTGTTAAATTTGCTCCACTACTAGCCAAGTGTCTATAGAATTGGTGGAGTCATCTAAAATAACTAAGGAAACCAAGGACAAGCTATTGGTAGTGTTATTTTTGCTCTTTTCTTTCTATTTGATTCTAATTTTTTTGATGCTCTATTTTTTTTTGCAACTTGTCCTTTTGGATCCTTAGGTTTGGATCATGCGAATGATAGGATGAGCAAGAAAAATTTTGCTTTGTGGAAATACTACTCGTGGCATTATCTTTAATATACTCAAAATTTTCTTAATGTGTGAGATGTGATTGGTCCAATAAAGAACTAAAATAAGCTAAGGGAAGCCTAAAATTGTATTAGAACTTGATGACATTCAACAAAGATCGATTAGATCAACTGGAAATGATTGAATAATAGAAAAAATTATATTATCAAGCAACCTAAGAATAGGATTGAACCAAATGACACTATGGTTTATGCTAACATAGTTTATTCTTATGGACTATTTTGCAATAGACATAGGATGCTTATGTGCAATGTGACTGGCAATATGACATGACAAAGGATGGCATCACACTTAGACATGAAAATGTTACAAATACATAATGCATATAAAGGGGAGAAACAATTTATGAAAATATATCCTTTATTAATTATGGAAATTAGGATTGGTCAATGCATATTCATGTATCCAAAAGGTAACCAAATCAACACATTTTGATCTGGATGTTATTTATGCATGAATGCTTAATGAATGAAATGTAAAATAATGATGAGGGAAAAAATGTGAATTGGAGTAAGAATGGTAGAAAGAAGATATTGGATAAAGGGGAGCAAGAAGGATAAAAATTTGAGAAAGAAGAGAAAGGACTAGTCAAAGGTATGTAGTTGCTCATGTGTGACCACACAAATTTGATATGGGACCTAGGAAAAGAATGAGGAAGAGAAAGAGAATGAAGTGGAAAAGAGAGTTAGGAAAAGAAGAAAGAATGAGAAATACAATGAGGAAAAAGAAATAAGACCAATCAAATGTATGTAGTCACTCATGCATGACCATACGTAGAGATAGGAAAGCAACTTGGGTGATTTCAAAGTACATTTGACTTTTAAACTAGGAAGCAACTTGGGTACTTTGAAAGTAAATTTGATTTTTAAACTAGGAAGCAACTTGGGTGCTTTGAAAGTAAATTTGATTTTTAAACTAGGAAGTAGCTTGGGTGCTTTGAAAGTAAATTTGATTTTTAAACTAGGAAGCAACTTGGGTGCTTTGAAAGTAAATCTGATTTTTAAACTAGGAAGCTGTTTGGGTACTTTGAAAGTAAAGTTGATTTTTAAACTAGGAAGCAACTTGGGTGCTTTGAAAGTAAATTTTATTTTTAAAATCGGAATTAGCTTGGGTGCTTTGATAGAAAATTTTATTTCTAAACTAGGAAGCAACTTGGGTGCTTTAAAAGCAAATTTGATTTTTATTCTAGGAAGCAACCTGGGTGCTTTGAAAGTAAAGTTTATTTTTAAACTAGGAAGCAACTTGGGTGCTTTGAAAGTAAAGTTGTTTTTTAAACTAGGAAGTAGCTTGGGTTCTTTGAAAGTAAATTTGATTTTTAAACTAGGAAGGAGCTTGGGTGCTTTGAAAGTACATTTGATTTTTAAACTAGGAAGGATCTTGGGTGCTTTGAAATCAAAATTTTAAAGGATAATTTGATTTTAAAATGAAATCAAAGGGATTTTTTTCCTTTGAAATGAAATAGAAAGAACCTATATCTTTTGAAATTGGAATAAAAGGGGTTTTGTTCCTTTTAAATGAAGGTAAAATAATTTGAGAGATTTCTATGTGAGTAAAAAAATATGTCTTTTAACACCTTTTGTGTAAGACGAGTTGGAGGTAAAGGATGCAACCTTACACCTACGTGTTGTTTATTTTTTATGGTGAGGCAAAGGGCACAATAATATACCTAGAAATTGATTGTTTATGGTGAGGTAAAGGGTGCAATTGTATACCTATAAATTGATTGTTGATGGTAAAGCAAAGGGTACAATCCAATGCCTAGAAATTGACTATTGATGACAAGGCAAAGGGTGCAACTTTAAAACCTAGAAATTGATTATTGATGGTGAGGCAAAGGGTACAACATTATAACCTAAAAATTAATTGTTTATGGTGAGGCAAAGGGCACAACAAAATTCTTGACAATTTATTATTGATGATAAGGCAAAGGGTGTAACCTTAGAACCTGGCAATTGATTGTTGTTGGTGAGGTACAAGATATAACATTGTATCTGGAAAATTTAATTTTTTATGGTGAGGTATAGGATGCAACCTTGTACTTGGTAGTTGATTTTTTATGGTGAGTTACAAGATGCAACCTTGTACCTAGAAGTTGATTTTGATGGTAAGGTACAAGATGCAACTTTGTACCTGGTAGTTGATTTTTATGGTAAGGTATAGGATGCAACCTTGTACCTGAAAATTGATTGAGATGTTTGGTAGCATAAATATGAGTAAACTAGAAGTGATATTATTGAATGTGTAGGGATGTTCAATACCTCTAGACATAAAATTGGTTGGAAGGAGTGTCAGCTCCCCAAGATAAAAAGTGGGTTGAAACAGGGTGGGCTCCCCTAGTCATAAAATTGAGGTGAAAGGAGATGGACTCCCCCAATCATAAAATTGATTTGAATAAGAAGAGATAAATGATGAGGACAAGAAGGTGGAGGGAACAAATAAAATAGATAATGGGAGAAGAATGTTTGGGACGGGGAGAAGGAGAAAGAGGAAAAGAACTAGCCATAGGTACGTAGCCACTCATGTGTGATCGTACAACAATGACATGGAACTTACTAAATAAAGAGAAGGAAAGAAGGTTGCATAGGTGAGGAGGGAGGGGAAACTAGAGCAAAGTATATAAGAAAAGAAATGATGATTGTATAGGGAAGCAATAGGATCATGATGATGAGGAATATTATCCCATATGTCACAAATTACTAGTAACAAGATTGATCATACCAACAAAATCTTGGTGTGAAGGGATACCATTGATATAATTATCTTGTCAAGGGCAAAAATTGAGAAGTTGTGGTGCCATATTATGGTTGTGGTATATCGAATTAGGGTAGTGGATGATTTGAGGAGGTGAGGGGATCATCAAATTGTATGACTTATTGATCAATCATATTGTGAACTAGGTGCTTGAAGAAGTGGTAATCATTAATGTCATCCCCTTATTGATGATGGTAGACATAGAACTAATGCTCATTTTACCATTTTGGTTTTACATAATTTGGATCATCTGGTTTAATATTAGGTAAAGCAATGTGATCTACATTATGCAATTTTTGGAATAGATTGGCTAATTTTTCAAAAAAGGAAGTCAAGGTGCGAGGTGGATGATAAGGATGTTGAGGTTTTGTGTGAAGTAAATAGGTGGTGGTGGGGTGACTACCTACTTGGATTGTGGATAACCCTATCATTGACGTTGAAAAATCTAATGGGGTGGGTTACTGTAGCACTCATCATGATCAGATCATGGGATGGCTTTTGACACCTAAATGACTCAACTATAGCTCAAGGTTTTTGAGGTGATATAGGAGGTGCTACATGTTTGGTTAAGGAGGCATTGGGTTTATCAATATAGGGTTGAAATAGATGACAATAGAGCAAGGGTTAGTTTTATAGGAGTAGGGATATAAATATGGGTAAGGTTGATACATTGGAAAAGAGGGATGGGGAGGCTATGAAAAGAAAATTTATCTAGCCTTTTGGAATGGGAAATGGGGTGATAGAAGAAGAGATGAATATATTGGAATTTTAAGTGGTGGTGGACGATATGGTGTATATTGGCATGAGGAGGATGAAGTAGTCCCCTCACTAGGGCTCTTAGGTGGAACAAAGCAAGTGGTATGATGCATTAGATCAATATCATAGGATAAGGACCCATATTGTGCCATGATACATGGGTATGGGTAATGAGAAGGATCACATTGACTTTGAGAATGGGTGGAGGTGGTTTCCTCCAAGCACCTAGATGAGTTGGTTTAAGAAAGGAGGTTACACTAGAAGTTTACATAGCTAGGCACTCTAGTTTGCAAGCTTGGATTTGGAAAAGGGCCATGATGGAAGGGTGAATGGTAGGCAAATGGCTAAAAAATAGAACTATAATATATTTTAATCAAGAATTGTAATTGTTTGTATAATATTGGATGAAACCATTCTTGTTTGGAGAGTTTTTAATCTGAATGTACCTATCCATATGGTTATGTGTGATCATACCTATCCAAATGGTTATGTTAGAAATGGATTTCAAGAACTGAAATGATGGAAAAAAATAGAAAAGGAGAATTTTTACTGGGTTATAGATATATTTTTCTATTTTTGTGATAGTTTTGTGAAAAACTAAGTAATCAAATGAAGGTTTTAGAATAATACAATACATAAATGCGTTTAAAATATGACCAACACAATTTGGAATGTTTTGAATAGGAAACTAAATTTGATGTTTGTGAAAGGAATTCTTAGAAATATAACTTTGATTTGTAAAGCAAGGAAGCAATTTTGACTTAAAAAATAAGGAACGAGATCATGTACCTATGGTCCTAAACTATTGGAATGTTGTTTGGAATATTTGATAGGCTCTAGAGTGTTGTTTTCTACTATATATATTTGACAATATAGGTCTATGATGTCAAGTTTGACTGTACCTATCTGTATAGTTCACAACAAAGAGAGTTTTTAGAGGCTCTTTCTTTTGTTGGTGGTCTGTTTGCTACAAAGGGATGTTTCTATGAAATTTCCTACAACAATCGTGGTTGTTGTGATAGTTGTGAGTGTTATGTAGAAACTAGTACCTGGCTAGAGTGGGCCTAGTTTTTGGAGCTCTTTAGTGACCATATGGATCTATATGGTCCTAAAGATGATCATATCCATCCATACAGTTCTAGCTCATAGACCAATTTTTTTTACCTTGGACCTGGTTTGGTCTATCAAGGTTTTGAGGGACTATGTTGGTTTTTGGTACCTGAAACATATAAAAAGATATAAAATGTTAGTGAGTAGATAAGAAGCTAACAAAACACAACAAGGGAGTTTAGGAGTCCCACCATGATCATCAAAATATGATAAAAAAGCATGCAATTTCATTTATAAAATGATATATATTACAAGATTATTCTCTTTACAAAATATACCCCATGGGCTACAATATGGGTCTTCCAAGGAGGAAGCCCACTTTCTAGTGAACTATTAATGACACCAAGGCTTTCTATGAGCAACTAAAAGGGAGTGGATTTACTGCACTTGTACCATTACTAGCTGCATAAGTCCTCTAAACCTACACAACCCAATCAAAGTTATTAATAACACTTGTGGTCCTGCCACAATCAAACCCTTGTTGATGAAAGATAAGATAAAATAAAATCTAGTCTACTGCATGATTAATATACTAGAAATGAGTGCAAAATAGGTAAAAATAGTGATATTTATCTATGTTTTTCTAGCATATAGCTATTTAGGGCATGTACCTAGAAGGAATTGTACCCCTGGGTATAGTCCAATCTGACCATACCTATTTCTTCGGTCAACTTTGTATTAGTTAGACAAATACTTCTTTTGATGAAAAGGTTTTGTTGATATTGTGGAAGCTCTTGCTCAAGTATGGTGGCCTTTTGAATTAACATATGCCAGCAGTTTACAATGTAAAAAGGGGAAACAAAAAAAAAAAATACAAGCATCAATGGTGGCTAGTATCAAAGAGGGTTTGAGTGTAATGGAGTCGAGTGATTTTTATACAGTTTTGATATGCAAATGTGTGATTATTAGAAATGAAGAAAATGGCCTTCTATTTATATAATTTTTCAAGGTTATGGGGGTTGATATGTCCTATGAGGTGGAGTTGCGCACCATACCTCATAAATGGATTTGAGTGGAATAAAGTCTTCATACATGCACATGTATTAAATGGGTATGGATGCACCATGCCTCATAAATGCATGGGGGAGGAAATTATTCACCCATTTATGGCATGGTGGATGATGAATCATCAATACCTTTAATGCACATGGGTGAGAGAAGTCCTCACCCTCTTGATGGCATTGAATGGGTATGATGAGGTGGAAAGGCTAGGCTAGAGTAGGCTAGGCTTAGGTGGAGGCTAGGCTAGTGAAAGTGCAGACTAGGGTGAGATGGCCCTAGGCTATGCTAAAGGGGGTGGTCACATGGTGACTAGGGAATAAGTGTAGGAAGGGAATTAGGTAGAAAAAGGGGCTAAAGTGGAAAAATAGTATTTTTAGGTAAATTAAGCAAGTTTTGAGGGCTTTGCAAATTGATTGACTATTAGGAATACATAAAGGATAAATGTGACATTTTTAGGTGTCTACAAATAATAAAATTCAAAATAATATCAAATATGAATGTAAAATGGCCAAAATAATTCATGTTATAACATGAAGAACACTTACAATATAATTTCTCAAAATATGCATACAAGCTACAATATTATTAAAGTTTGAATGTTTCATATAATATCTAGATTCTTTGATACAATACATGGGGATTTTCCTCCATAATATATCCATACAAGATGACTCTTCAAGTACATGATTGTTGCTCTCCATATGACAACTGTCACATGTCCTTTGGCTTCTCATCCTTCTGCTTGTACACATTACTCTTGACTCTCTACTTACATGCACACTTAACTCTTTAACGCTTGCACTTTTTCACATGACACCTATACTTCTACATTCACTCCTAATACATGATACTTGTGCAAACTTAGTTTCATAATACTTGTGCACTTTCTCTCATTATACACTTACACTCTTACATACATGACACTTGTGCATATCCTACATATTACACACTTGCACTCTTGTTTACATGGTACTTATGCATATCATGCACATAGACACTTACATAAATGGGAAATATAAATCACACTCCTAAAATATAGACTCGTACATTCATCTAATATTTACATTGTACCATAGGTACAATGGGGGTACATTAGCATATACCAAATAATGTAATATTATCTAACCCCCTGTATTACATTATTTGGTTATTGAATACTTTAGTCTTAAATATTTTTCTTCATCTTGAATATTATATTCATCCATTGCCTTTGTCTATAATCTCTTCTTGGATCATGCTTGATCCATCTTACTGTACCCTATCTTTCTAAAACATCAAGCAGTTTATCATTAATTTGATCTTGAGGTAAAATATGCTTATCAATTTCTTGAGAGAATACCATTGTGTCTAAATAAAAATTCCATTCTTGATGGAACATGTAGCTTCAATTTTGTTTTGATTCTTGATAATACATTTTCTATGTTCATTTGTATATTTGAATTCCATTGTTCTTCCTTTTTCAACTAATTGAGCAACTAAGATAAGATTATTTGATAATCCAGGAATATTTAAAACATCTTCTAGCATAAAATATGAGAGAGGCATGATAGGTATTACTTTTCCAACTTCTTGTACATGATAAAACTTATCATTATCAATTTTTAGTGGAATATTATTTTTGATTTCCAAAGATTCAAACCAATGTAAATTTCCAGTCATATGATGACAAGGACTTGAATTATACTAATCATCTTTTTCTATTTGTATTTTTGATGAGATTCAAGTGATGTTATTTCACATCTATGATAAGAATTTTGAAAAATTCTTTTATGATTTGGCCTTTGAATTCAAAATATTGTTTTTTATACAACTTTTAATTTTGAAATCTTCCTCTCATGAAGTATGGTTCTTTATATGTATTTTGAATATTTCTCTTATTATAAGAATTTCAAGATGATTCTATTCTTCTTTTCCATTTATCCATTTTCAATAATTTCAATTCCTTTGAAGTTGAAATCCTTTTTACTCCAAATTGCTATTTTAAATATTCAAATCCTTTCAAAAATAAATTTGCAAATTTAAATTTTCATTTTTTTTTCTATCCTTTGAAGAAGCAAACCTTTTTATCTCCTTAATAATTAAATTTACAGATTCTATAAATCTTCAAATTTCAAACTATTTTTAAATTTCCTTTTTGAAGTAGAAAACCTTATCTCTCCAAAATTTAATAGAATTTTCAAAATTTTCAAAAATTAAATTTTTAAAATAAATTGCAAATATCAAATATATATATATATATATATATATATATTCAAAATAAGGTTGAAGTCCTTATAACTCCCACCTAAATATTATTCTCTATATAGTCAAATTCCTTTTAACTCCAATAAATCAATATTACTAAGTTTCCAATTTATCTTCACTTAGGACTTTTAAACTTTAGCACCAAAAATAATTATCAAGTAATATAGGTAATTCACCTTACATTTTACATTTCTAAACATATTCATTTTACACCTGAGAGATATGGAACAAGCATTTTGAAGGGTTTCAAACAAAATTTCAAAGAAAATATAGAGGGCAGGGCTTGTTGGCGCTAATGGTCAACAATAAATTTTTGATAGGGATGATCATATTAAGGAAAAAAATTAGTTTAAGGAAATGCCATGGATTCAAAATATAGTAGACAACCAATTATTACAACACACAGAGTGAAGGAAAAAGCAACAAGCACTTCCAATTCATAGTGCAAAAATATATGGGAGATCACAATTGTCAATGAAAATGAGGACAAGGGTTGAAGAGAAGTAGAAATAAATTTCATGGCATAGACTAGATCAAAGAACCTAAAGCGAGAAAAATTGATATAGTCCAGAACATGAGCAAGCCTATGCCATGATGAGGAGGAGTTAGGGGAGTCAGGGGAGCTACCAAAAATAATGAATTTTTAGGGATTCCATTTGTAGGGAACAACCCTAGCCAAATGTGATAAATAATCTAAAGACACCATGAAAACCTTTGAGGATGCCAAAGATAGATCCCAAGAAAGCTGTGATAGGATGTTTAAAGGTGGTAGATGGTTCCCTGATAGTGAAGGTGAATATGGAGGATATTAATAATGGAATAGAAGACATGGATATGAGAGGGTTGATATGTCAATTTATGGGGTTAAGATTGATCCTTTCATAATTTATACTATGGGCTACAAAATAATGATGAACAAAAGGTGAATTCCAAGTATTTGCATACCCTAATGGGTATTTTATCGTTATTTTTTCTTCTAAGGGAAGGCATTTTTATGAAACCTTGGCATACTAAATTCAAAGTAGAGGAAGAGATGCCATCCACAACACCATTTTTGGTGAGGTTGTTTGACCTACCAATAGAATTTTAGAATTCCATAATTTTTTGGCAATTGGGAATACCTTAGGAACAATCATGATGGTTGTCGATAGTACATATAAATTTGAGCACATTATTTATGCTCAGATATATGTCCTAATATATTTTAACAAACCCCTCCTAAAAAGATCATTCTAAAGTTTGGGGAGGAAACATGGGAGCAGGAGGTGGATTATGAGAACATACCTTTTTGTTGTAGAATATGCCATGAATATGCCCATTTAGCAAGGGACTACCCACATAACATCCCAAATCATAGAAGAGAGGAAACAAATCTTGAAGGGTTCCAAGTGCCCAAAAAAAATAATATCAAAAATAAATTGGTAGTGGTGTCAAACAATATGTTTGGAAATATCCCCATTAATGACCTTATAGATGATGAGGAGGATACAATGGAGGCAAAAATCTTGGATATGTTGGATTATATTACATTATTAAGGTACATGTCAATGTACCACCTTGTGTACATTATTAGATTAGGGGATTATGTTAGGTTACTTGAGGTAGAAGTAATAATTGCACAAGTGTCAATGTGCAATAATGTAAATGTACAAGGAGTCCACTTGTACATGAGTCATAGGAAAGGTAGTTAGAAAGAGTAAGGGTCAAGCAACTTATCTTCTTATATATATACCCCAGAATAGAAAGTGAGATAGAGATATAGATATAGGAGATTACTATGGAGTTGTGAGGAGGTACAATGTAGTTTTTCATAAGAGTTTTGGAGTGTTCATTTCCTCCATTACATTGCATTGTACTATTTTTGTAACTTTCCATTAATAACATATTTCAACATTCTTGTAGATTTTCATTATCTTACTTTTTTGCATGTATTATATCTTGTGATTGCTTTCTTCCAAGTCATATATTATCAAAATTTGTTAGGATCTCATCCTAACCCTTAATGTAATAACTTCCCTGATGTAATAATTCCTAGTGAACGTGGGTAGTACCCATGATTAATATTTTGTAATGTTCTAAGTTTTAGCTTAGGTAGTGCCTATGACAAATGGCACCCTTTTTATGTAACACATGGTAGATAGGTGGCATTGTGCATGTAATTCGTGTGGCATTATGCATGTAATTCGAGTGGCATTGTGCATGTAATTCAAAGTGGCACTATGCATGTAATTCGGGTGGCATTATGCATGTAATCCAGGTGGCATTTTGCATGTAAGCCAACCTTGGAAGGAAACTCCTTAAATACCCGAAAAGGCACCAATGTAACCATATTTTTGCAAATTAATGAAGTATTGAAGGAGGTTGCCCCCTCGAAGAGGCCTGCGATTCTGTCTTATTGTGAGATTGTTCCTTTATGCAAATTTTTGTTATATTAATATGATGTTTATGTGAGTTTATTTCCAAGCAATTGTGTGAGAGTGTGTTATTTGAGTTTATTTTATAGCAGGATCTTAACAAGTGGTATCAGAGCGCTTTCCAGGGCCAAGTTCTACTGCAACTGCAATGATTCTTGCCATCCAATCCGCCTGTTAGGTATAAATTCTGTGTTTTTCCCATTTCTGTTTTTCCTTATTAAAAAAAAAAATCCAAAAAAATACAGTGCATTTTTTTTCCAGACCAAAAACAAAAAAATATATATTTTTAGTTGAGTAGGTAGAAACCCTGTACCGGGGGTTTTAAAATATCGCGAAGGATCTGTCGTTATTGGCTAAGCTAGATAGCCCATAAAGCGTCTAGTGAAGTGAGGGGCGATCAGGCTCCAATACCCAGGCCTCAGATAGAACTCGCGCACGGACTTGAGCTCCCACGTATCTTCGGGTATATCGGGAGACCATCTAGGATTAAACAAACTTTTAGCCATTAGGAAGCTCTTCGGCCTTGTATTACTCATAGTCTACGGGACACAGCATCCTGGACGATTACCCTCCCGTATTGTCAGAGAGGCAGGTAGTGTGCTCAAGGGTATGTGTGGAATCCTCCTTGAGTAGTGGCCTGAAATATTGGTCCGAGCACTATTGTTCGTCACTGTCGGTATATTAGAGGGCCTATGGGTGGTACATACTCCTATACTTAGCATTCCCTGGTTCTGTTAAAACTTCAACCTATAAAAAATGCAAAAAAAAATAAAAATAAAAATAAAAATAAAAATCCAAACATCCCTGTTCGTAAACCTGCATTTCAAAAGTGAGCATATGAGAAAGGAGTCCTCTACTAAAAAAATAACAGAAGGGACATGCATTCGGGATAAGCCATGAGGGTGACACTTAAGTTGACAGTCTGGAGAATAACAGTAAAATTTACAGATGGCAGTCACAGTCGAGTCAGTCAGGTCAGAGAGGTCGACACAGTCGGGGAGAATTCACAGTCTTCAGGGTCAGAACAGAACTGTCATATCAGTCACCTACAAAATACAGAGAATCTTGAGTGTGAAACACGGCCAGTTATAGATAGTGCTCCAGTACCCAACTTTTGCTCAGTAGCTCAGAATTAGAAACTGTAAACACCGTTAGACTCAGCAAAACAGGAGATAAAAAAAAAAAGTCTGGGGTGCCAAAAAGTAGTGTTGAGAGATATAGCTCATTGTGACCACCTCCTTCGACTGATCGTTTTGATATATAGCACCCAAGCACTTTTTTGGGCACTTACTAAAAATAGTAAGTCCTAAAAATTCAATTCTATTTTTAGTAACTCGGTCACAAAAGGTCTAAAAAATGGCCCAGGGTACCCGTGGACACCAGAAAGAACTAGAACACTTGGAATCCCTAACAAAAGCCATTGAGAACTTGAACTCGGCTTTTCACTCCATAAGGGAAGAAGTCCAAGGTCTTCGCCTAGAGCATGAGGCCACTAGCAACCGCTTAGAAGAAGCACTGACGAAGTAGACAACAAAGCGAGAAGAGAACCACCCAAATCGGAATACCAAGTCGAGAGTTC
Organism: Wollemia nobilis; assembly: GCA_028583015.1. Taxonomy (NCBI): domain Eukaryota; kingdom Viridiplantae; phylum Streptophyta; class Pinopsida; order Araucariales; family Araucariaceae; genus Wollemia; species Wollemia nobilis. The sequence goes on from JAQPPZ010017128.1 coordinate 5,484,085, forward strand.
TACAAGGAATCGTGACCATGATCCACCCTTTAGAATGCCCAAATTGGACTTTCCCAAATTTAGTGGGAAGGATGTTGATGGGTGGCTATGTCGGGTTGACCAATTCTTTCGACTTCATAATGTACCCATATTTCATCGAGTCCGGATGGCTTCCTTTAACTTGGAATCTGAGGCTCTACACCGGTTTCAATGGTTGCGTCTTGCCTACCCAAATCTCTCTTGGGAGGATTTTGAATCCCAACTACTCACTCGATTTGGTCCTAGTGAGTATGAGGACTTTACAGGAGCCTTGACCAAACTACAACAAACAGGGGTCAGTCCGAGAGTACCAAGCTCAATTTGAAAAATTGGCCAATAGGACAAGAGGATTGAGTGAAGGGTTCTTCCAGAGTTGTTATATCGGTGGGTTGAAGGTGGAACTCCAAGCGGAAGTAAAAATGTTGAAACCACGAACTATGATGGAAGCTATCAGTTTGGCCCGTCTGGCCGAATCTAAACTCTCTGCCCAAAGACGCCCATCAAAGTTTCTGCAAAATAGACCTTCATTTCCTCCTAGAGCCCAACACCCAGTTGATAATAAACCTGCTGCACCAAAGCGCCTCACCACCGAAGAGATGGATGCACGTCGTGCCCAAGGATTATGCTACAATTGTGATGAAAAGTTTTTCAAAGGGCATAAGTGTGCACACAAAAAATTGTTCTTGATAGATGTTGAAGAACCCGATACCTCTGATGAGAGTGATAAGGATGAGGACCCTCCAGAAACACCTCCTCCACAAGAAGAAGTGAAACAAGAACCTGAGACAACAATTACAGTCCATGCCCTTGCAGGCATTACTACTCCTCAAACCATGAAGGTTACAGGATTTTTCAAGGGCCAACGTCTTTCCATCCTTCTGGATTCGGGAAGCACGCACAACTTCATTGACCCTAGAGTTGCTCAGTGGGAAAATTGCTATATCCACACTTGTAATTCCTTTGAGGTCATGGTAGCCAATGGGGGAACCTTACCTTGTAAAGGAAAGTGTCGCAATGTTAAAATCCAGATAGGGGACTATGCACTCAAGCAGGACATGTTTGCCCTCCAGTTGGGTGGATGTGATATTGTTTTGGGATCTCAATGGTTGAGTACGTTGGGCACTATCAGTTGGAACTTTGCTGAACTTTGGATGCAGTTCTCCCAGAACGGACAAACACACATCATCAAGGGCTCCCCAGCAGGAACACCTCAAATTATCAGTTCAAACGGCATGGAGAAATTGCTAAAGAAATCATCACGTGGGGTCATTGCACAACTATTCTCCATCCAACCATCCACATCCCCAATGGGTGAAATCCCACCAGACATGCAACAGATTCTCCACAAACATGAGGCCATATTTTCAGAACCAACCACACTACCACCGCATCGCTCTCATGACCATGCCATTCCATTATTGTCGGATAGTACACCTCCCAATATCAGACCGTACAGGTACCCCCATGCCATGAAGTCAGAGATTGAGAAGATGATACAAGAATTACTCAAGGCGGGTGTCATTCGGCCTAGTACTAGTCCCTACTCTGCACCAGTCTTACTGGTCCTCAAGAAGGATGGCTCTTGGCGATTGTGTATTGACTACCGAGAACTCAACAAGATAACTGTCAAGGATAAATTTCCTATCCCTGTGGTTGATGAATTACTAGATGAATTACATGGGACCATGTACTTCACCAAGCTAGACCTCCGCTCTGGGTACCATCAGATCCGGCTCAGGGATGAAGATATTCCTAAAACTGCTTTTCGCACTCATGAAGGTCATTATGAATTCTTGGTAATGCCATTTGGTCTCACAAATGCTCCTTCCACATTCCAAAGCTTGATGAACAACATCTTTCGCCCTTTCTTGCGGAAGTTCATCCTTGTGTTCTTCGATGACATCTTGATTTACAGTCACACATGGGAAGAGCATCTCAATCATGTAGATCAAACCCTCCAACTACTGGCCGACCATAAACTGTTTGCAAAAAGGTCCAAGTGCTCCTTTGGTTTGACTGAAGTAGAATATCTGGGACACATTGTCTCAAAGGATGGTGTCAAGGTTGACCCTAAGAAGATCCAAGCAGTCCAAGAATGGCCGAAACCTCGCACACTCAAGGGGCTTCGAGGATTTTTAGGGCTTACAGGATATTACCATAAATTTGTCTGCAATTATGGAAAGATAGCCGCCCCCCTCACCTCCATGTTGAAGAAGGATTCTTTTACTTGGACAGGGCCGACTGAGCAAGCATTCCTGGACCTCAAGCATGCCATGACCACCACTCCAGTTTTAGCCATGCCAGACTTCTCTAAAAAATTTGTCATTGAAAGTGACGCTTCTGGTCGTGGTATTGGGGCGGTATTGATGCAAGAAGGATGCCCTTTGGCTTTTACCAGCAAAGCCCTATCTGATCGCAATTTGGGGAAATCCACATATGCCAAGGAAATGTTGGCAATATTGCATGCAGTCCTGCATTGGCGGCCTTACCTCATTGGGCGCCATTTCTCCATCAAAACTGACCACCAGAGTCTGAAATACTTTCTAGAACAACGAGTTGCCACCCCCGAGCAACAAAAGTGGGTATCAAAACTCATGGGCTATGATTATGACATCACGTACAAAAAAGGGAAGGAAAATCTTGTGGCAGATGCTCTCTCTCGCCAATTTGAGACCCTTAGTATGTTGTGTGCCATCTCCGCACCATTGCCACAATGGATTGAGCCCTTACGTCAGGAAATACTTCAGGATGCAGATTTGAAAGACCTGGTTGCTTCACTTAGGGATGATCCAGAGTCTACACCAGGATATAGTTGGGATGGCCAGGATCTGCGTTACCATCAACGCCTGGTTCTTCCTCCTAAGTCCCCACTTCGAGAACTCCTCATGAAGGAATCACATGCTACTCCATCTGCTGGCCATTCAGGGTTCCTAAAAACTTATGAGCGACTCAAGCGCACCTTCTTTTGGAAAGGTATGAAACAGGACATTCGCTCTTTTGTAGCGGATTGCGACACTTGTCAAAGGATGAAAGGAGAAACAGTGCGCTCCCCGGGCACTCTTCAACCATTGCCGATACCAGATCAGGTGTGGACTGACATCTCCATGGACTTCATAGAAGGGCTACCTAAATCTGGAGGCAAGTCTGTTATTTTTGTGGTAGTGGACCGCCTTTCAAAGTATGCTCACTTTTGTGCCCTAACCCATCCTTACACAGCATCCACTATTGCCCAAATTTTTCTTGACTCCATATTTCGCCTTCATGGCATGCCCACCTCCATTGTATCTGATCGTGATCCCACCTTTACTAGCAATTTTTGGCAAGAGTTGTTTAAGTTGCAGGGGACTCGGCTCAAAATGAGTTCAGCCTACCATCCGCAAACGGATGGTCAAACAGAGGTTGTTAATAAATGCTTGGAAACCTACCTTCGTTGCTTTGCCTCCGATCATCCTACTCATTGGGCAAAATGGCTTTCTTTGGCTGAATGGTGGTACAACACTTCCTATCATACCGCCACCAAACTCACACCGTTTGAGGCAGTTTACGGGCGCCCTCCACTCACGCCTTCCTCCTACATTTCGGGCAGCTCCAAGGTCCAGGCCGTCGACAATACTCTGAGTCAACACACCGAGGTCCTCCGCCAACTCAAGCAAAATTTGAACATGGCCCAGAATCGGATGCGCCAACAAGCTGATCAGCATCGTTCTGAGCGCAGTTTTGATGTGGGTGATATGGTCTTCCTTCGCTTACAGCCATACAAACAATCATCCCTACAACTCCGCAGGTGTCAGAAGCTCGCTCCAAAATTCTATGGTCCTTATCAGGTTCTACAACGGATTGGTCCAACAGCTTACAAATTGGCTCTCCCCCCACTTCCAAGATCCACCCTATTTTTCATGTTTCCCTTCTCAAGAAAGTTGTGGGCACAAAGGTACAGGTTCAATCAACACTCCCCGAATTGGATGAAGAAGGCTCCATCTTACTTGCACCGGAACAACTGCTGGATCGTCGAACTCGCACTCTGCGCAACCGTACCATCACAGAGGTCCTGGTTCAGTGGCATGGACTTCAACCTGAGGATGCTACATGGGAGTCTCTCCATCAACTCCAGCAACAGTTTCCTCATTTTTAGCTTTGAGGACAAAGCTTCTTCAAGGAGAAGGGCATGTTAGGATCTCATCCTAACCCTTAATGTAATAACTTCCCTGATGTAATAATTCCTAGTGAACGTGGGTAGTACCCATGATTAATATTTTGTAATGTTCTAAGTTTTAGCTTAGGTAGTGCCTATGACAAATGGCACCCTTTTTATGTAACACATGGTAGATAGGTGGCATTGTGCATGTAATTCGTGTGGCATTATGCATGTAATTCGAGTGGCATTGTGCATGTAATTCAAAGTGGCACTATGCATGTAATTCGGGTGGCATTATGCATGTAATCCAGGTGGCATTTTGCATGTAAGCCAACCTTGGAAGGAAACTCCTTAAATACCCGAAAAGGCACCAATGTAACCATATTTTTGCAAATTAATGAAGTATTGAAGGAGGTTGCCCCCTCGAAGAGGCCTGCGATTCTGTCTTATTGTGAGATTGTTCCTTTATGCAAATTTCTGTTATATTAATATGATGTTTATGTGAGTTTATTTCCAAGCAATTGTGTGAGAGTGTGTTATTTGAGTTTATTTTATAGCAAGATCTTAACAAGTGGTATCGTAGCGCTTTCCAGGGCCAAGTTCTGCTGCAACCGCAATGATTCTTTCCATCCAATCCGCCTGTTAGGTATAAATTCTATGTGTTTTTCCCATTTCTGTTTTTCCTTATTAAAAAAAAAATCCAAAAAAATACAGTGCTTTTTTTTCAGACCAAAAACAAAAAAAATATTTTTAGTTGAGTAGGTAGAAACCCTGTACCGGGGGTTTTAAAATATCGTGAAGGATCTGTCGTTATTGGCTAAGCTAGATAGCCCATAAAGCGTCTAGTGAAGTGAGGGGCGATCAGGCTCCAATACCCGTGCCTCAGACGTAACTCGCGCACGGACTTGAGCTCCCACGTATCTTCGGGTATATCGAGAGACCATCTAGGATTAAACAAACTTTTAGCCATTAGGAAGCTCTTCGGCCTTGTATTACTCATAGTCTACGGGACACAACATCCTGGACGATTACCCTCCCGTATTGTCGAGAGGCGGTAGTGTGCTCAAGGGTATGTGTGGAATCCTCCTTGAGTAGTGGCCTGAAATATTGGTCCGAGCACTATTGTTCGTCACTGTCGGTATATTAGAGGGCCTATGGGTGGTACATACTCCTATACTTAGCATTCCCTGGTTCTGTTAAAACTTCAACCTGTAAAAAATGCAAAAAAATAAAAAATAAAAATAAAAATCCAAACATCCCTGTTCGTAAACCTGCATTTCAAAAGTGAGCATATGAGAAAGGAGTCCTCTACTAAAAAAATAACAGAAGGGACATGCATTCGGGATAAGCCATGAGGGTGACACTTAAGTTGACAGTCTGGAGAATAACAGTAAAATTTACAGTGGCATCACAGTCAGGTCAGAGAGGTCAACACAGTAAGGGCAGAATTCACAGTCTTCAGGGTCAGAACAGAACTGTCATATCAGTCACCTGCAAAATACAGAGAATCTTGAGTGTGAAACACGGCCAGTTATAGATAGTGCTCCAGTACCCAACTTTTGCTCAGTAGCTCAGAATCAGAAATTGTAAACACCGTTAGACTCAGCAAAACAGGAGATAAAAAAAAAAAGTCTGGGGTGCCAAAAAGTAGTGTTGAGAGATATAGCTCATTGTGACCACCTCCTTCAGCTGATCGTTTTGATATATAGCACCCAAGCACTTTTTTGGGCACTTACTAAAAATAGTAAGTCCTAAAAATTCAATTCTATTTTTAGTAACTCGGTCACAAAAGGTCTAAAAAATGGCCCAGGGTACCCGTGGACACCAAAAAGAACTAGAACACTTGGAATCCCTAACAAAAGCCATTGAGAACTTGAACTCGGCTTTTCACTCCATAAGGGAAGAAGTCCAAGGTCTTCGCCTAGAGCATGAGGCCACTAGCAACCGCTTAGAAGAAGCACTGACAGAAGTAGACAACAAACTGAGAAGAGAACCACCCAAATCGAAATACCAAGCTGAGAGTTCTACAAGGAATCGTGACCATGATCCACCCTTTAGAATGCCCAAATTGGACTTTCCCAAATTTAGTGGGAAGGATGTTGATGGGTGGCTATGTCGGGTTGACCAATTCTTTCGACTTCATAATGTACCCATATTTCATCGAGTCCAGATGGCTTCCTTTAACTTGGAATCTGAGGCTCTACACTGGTTTCAATGGTTGCGTCTTGCCTACCCAAATCTCTCTTGGGAGGATTTTGAATCCCAACTACTCACTCGATTTGGTCCTAGTGAGTATGAGGACTTTACAGGAGCCTTGACCAAACTACAACAAACAGGGTCAGTCCGAGAGTACCAAGCTCAATTTGAAAAATTGGCCAATAGGACAAGAGGATTGAGTGAAGGGTTCTTCCAGAGTTGTTATATCAATGGGTTGAAGGTGGAACTCCAAGCGGAAGTAAAAATGTTGAAACCACGAACTATGATGGAAGCTATCAGTTTGGCCCGTTTGGCCGAATCTAAACTCTCTGCCCAAAGACGCCCATCAAAGTTTCTGCAAAATAGACCTTCATTTCCTCCTAGAGCCCAACACCCAGTTGATAATAAACCTGCTGCACCCAAGCGCCTCACCACCGAAGAGATGGATGCACGTCGTGCCCAAGGATTATGCTACAATTGTGATGAAAAGTTTTTCAAAGGGCATAAGTGTGCACACAAAAAATTGTTCCTGATAGATGTTGAAGAACCTGATACCTCTGACGAGAGTGATAAGGATGAGGACCCTCCGTAAACACCTCCTCCACAAGAAGAAGTGAAACAGGAACCTGAGACAACAATTACAGTCCATGCCCTTGCAGGCATTACTACTCCTCAAACCATGAAGGTTACAGGATTTTTCAAGGGCCAACGTCTTTCCATCCTTCTGGATTCGGGAAGCACGCACAACTTCATTGACCCTAGAGTTGCTCAGCGGGAAAATTGCTATATCCACACTTGTAATTCCTTTGAGGTCATGGTAGCCAATGGGGGAACCTTACCTTGTAAAGGAAAGTGTCGCAATGTTAAAATCCAGATAGGGGACTATGCACTCAAGCAAGACATGTTTGCCCTCCAGTTGGGTGGATGTGATATTGTTTTGGGATCTCAATGGTTGAGTACGTTGGGCACTATCAGTTGGAACTTTGCTGAACTTTGGATGCAGTTCTCCCAGAACGGACAAACACACATCATCAAGGGCTCCCCAGTAGGAACACCTCAAATTATCAGTTCAAACGGCATGGAGAAATTGCTAAAGAAATCATCACGTGGGGTCATTGCACAACTATTCTCCATCCAACCATCCACATCCCCAATGGGTGAAATCCCACCAGACATGCAACAGATTCTCCACAAACATGAGGCCATCTTTTCAGAACCAACCACACTACCACCGCATCGCTCTCATGACCATGCCATTCCATTATTGTCGGATAGTACACCTCCCAATATCAGACCGTATAGGTACCCCCATGCCATGAAGTCAGAGATTGAGAAGATGATACAAGAATTACTCAAGGCGGGTGTCATTCGGCCTAGTACTAGTCCCTACTCTGCACCAGTCTTACCGGTCCTCAAGAAGGATGGCTCTTGGCGATTGTGTATTGACTACCGAGAACTCAACAAGATAACTGTCAAGGATAAATTTCCTATCCCCGTGGTTGATGAATTACTAGATGAATTACATGGGACCATGTACTTCACCAAGCTAGACCTCCGCTTCTGGGTACCATCGGATCCGGCTCGGGGATGAAGATATTCCTAAAACTGCTTTTCGCACTCATGAAGGTCATTATGAATTCTTGGTAATGCCATTTGGTCTCACAAATGCTCCTTCCACATTCCAAAGCCTGATGAACAACATCTTTCGCCCTTTCTTGCGGAAGTTCATCCTTGTGTTCTTCGATGACATCTTGATTTACAATCACACATGGGAAGAGCATCTCAATCATGTAGATCAAACCCTCCAACTACTGGCCGACCATAAACTCGTTTGCAAAAAGGTCCAAGTGCTCCTTTGGTTTGACTGAAGTAGAATATCCGGGACACATTGTCTCAAAGGATGGTGTCAAGGTTGACCCTAAGAAGATCCAAGCAGTCCAAGAATGGCCGAAACCTCGCACACTCAAGGGGCTTCGAGGATTTTTAGGGCTTACAGGATATTACCGTAAATTTGTCTGCAATTATGGAAAGATAGCCACCCCCCTCACCTCCATGTTGAAGAAGGATTCTTTTACTTGGACAGGGCCGGCTGAGCAAGCATTCCTGGACCTCAAGCATGCCATGACCACCACTCCAGTTTTAGCCATGCCAGACTTCTCTAAAAAATTTGTCATTGAAAGTGACGCTTCTGGTCGTGGTATTGGGGCGGTATTGATGCAAGAAGGACGCCCTTTGGCTTTTACCAACAAAGCCCTATCTGATCGCAATTTGGGGAAATCCACATATGCCAAGGAAATGTTGGCAATATTGCATGCAGTCCTGCATTGGCGGCCTTACCTCATTGGGCGCCATTTCTCCATCAAAACTGACCACCGGAGTCTGAAATACTTTCTAGAACAACGAGTTGCCACCCCCGAGCAACAAAAGTGGGTATCAAAACTCATGGGCTATGATTATGACATCACGTACAAAAAAGGGAAGGAAAATCTTGTGGCAGATGCTCTCTCTCGCCAATTTGAGACCCTTAGTATGTTGTGTGCCATCTCTGCACCATTGCCCCAATGGATTGAGCCCTTACGTCAGGAAATACTTCAGGATGCAGATTTGAAAGACCTGGTTGCTTCACTTAGGGATGATCCAGAGTCTACACCAGGATATAGTTGGGATGGCCAGGATCTGCGTTACCATCAACGCCTGGTTCTTCCTCCTAAGTCCCCACTTCGAGAACTCCTCATGAAGGAATCACATGCTACTCCATCTGCTGGCCATTCAGGGTTCCTAAAAACTTATGAGCGACTCAAGCGCACCTTCTTTTGGAAAGGTATGAAACAGGACATTCGCTCTTTTGTAGCGGATTGCGACACTTGTCAAAGGATGAAAGGAGAAACAGTGCGCTCCCCGGGCACTCTTCAACCATTGCCGATACCAGATCAAGTGTGGACTGACATCTCCATGGACTTCATAGAAGGGCTACCTAAATCTGGAGGCAAGTCTGTTATTTTCGTGGTAGTGGACCGCCTTTCAAAGTATGCTCACTTTTGTGCCCTAACCCATCCTTACACAACATCCACTATTGCCCAAATTTTTCTTGACTCCATATTTCGCCTTCATGGCATGCCCACCTCCATTGTATCTGATCGTGATCCCACCTTTACTAGCAATTTTTGGCAAGAGTTGTTTAAGTTGCAGGGGACTCAGCTCAAAATGAGTTCAGCCTACCATCCGCAAACGGATGGTCAAACAGAGGTTGTTAATAAATGCTTGGAAACCTACCTTCGTTGCTTTGCCTCCGATCATCCTACTCATTGGGCAAAATGGCTTTCTTTGGCTGAATGGTGGTACAACACTTCCTATCATACCGCCACCAAACTCACACCGTTTGAGGCAGTTTACGGGCGCCCTCCACTCACGCCTTCCTCCTACATTTCGGGCAGCTCCAAGGTCCAGGCCGTCGACAATGCTCTGAGTCAACACACCGAGGTCCTCCGCCAACTCAAGCAAAATTTGAACATGGCCCAGAATCGGATGCGCCAACAAGCCGATCAACATCGTTTTGAGCGTAGTTTTGATGTGGGTGATATGGTCTTCCTTCGCTTACAACCATACAAACAATCATCCCTACAACTCCGCAGGTGTCAGAAGCTCGCTCCAAAATTCTATGGTCCTTATCAGGTTCTACAACGGATTGGTCCAACAGCTTACAAATTGGCTCTTCCCCCCACTTCCAAGATCCACCCTATTTTTCATGTTTCCCTTCTCAAGAAAGTTGTGGGCACAAAGGTACAGGTTCAATCAACACTCCCCGAATTGGATGAAGAAGGCTCCATCTTACTTGCACCGGAACAACTGCTGGATCGTCGAACTCGCACTCTGCGCAACCGTACCATCACAGAGGTCCTGGTTCAGTGGCGTGGACTTCAACCTGAGGATGCTACATGGGAGTCTCTCCATCAACTCCAACAACAGTTTCCTCATTTTCAGCTTTGAGGACAAAGCTTCTTCAAGGAGAAGGGCATGTTAGGATCTCATCCTAACCCTTAATGTAATAACTTCCCCGATGTAATAATTCCTAGTGAACGTGGGTAGTACCCATGATTAATATTTTGTAATGTTCTAAGTTTTAGCTTAGGTAGTGCCTATGACAAATGGCACCCTTTTTATGTAACACATGGTAGATAGGTGGCATTGTGCATGTAATTCGTGTGGCATTATGCATGTAATTCGAGTGGCATTGTGCATGTAATTCAAAGTGGCACTATGCATGTAATTCGGGTGGCATTATGCATGTAATCCAGGTGGCATTTTGCATGTAAGCCAACCTTGGAAGGAAACTCCTTAAATACCCGAAAAGGCACCAATGTAACCATATTTTTTGCAAATTAATGAAGTATTGAAGGAGGTTGCCCCCTCGAAGAGGCCTGCGATTCTGTCTTATTGTGAGATTGTTCCTTTATGCAAATTTTTGTTATATTAATATGATGTTTATGTGAGTTTATTTCCAAGCAATTGTGTGAGAGTGTGTTATTTGAGTTTATTTTATAGCAGGATCTTAACAAAAGCTAACATTGGTATCAGAGCCATGGTAGATCATATAGGAATAGGAAGAGCCACAAGAGAGATTGAGAGGAGAGAATAAAATCTCAATTCCAAAATTTTTGAGATTACATTTGGCTAGTATTTCCATAAAGTTATAGAAAAAACTCATGAAGACTAGGACTCAACATTCATTCCACTAGATTGACAAATCAACTAGTGAAGATTCATCATTTAAAAATTCTTCCATTACATTCCTAATACTTTGTTGTAGGAAAAATGAGATTCAAAGAAATATGGGAAGATTCCTAAAGAGAGATAGAAATAATATGATCTTCAAAATCAATCTAGCACCAAAAGCAACAAACGAAAGAAGAGGAGATTCTAGGAACCTGAGGGAAGTCCTATTGCAAACCTGTGTATTGCAGAAGAATAAAAGGCTAGAGTAGCCTTAATACAGAATAAAGAGAATCTAGAGAAGAGTCCAAAAGAAGATAGGATATTGGTGATCTCCATCAAAGACTGCAAACAACATAATAAAGAAATTATCTGGAAGAAGCTGAAGAGACTCCATAGAAGATTCTAGAATAAGATAGGATACTAGTGATATTCATCAAAGACTGCAAACAATAGATTGAATAAATCAGTCCAAAGAAGCTGAAGAGACTCCATAGAAGAGTCCAAAAGAAGAAAAGAGATTGGTGATCTCCATTGAAGACAAAAAATTAAATACTTCTACTATAAGAAGCTAAAGAAGACTAGAGAAGCTACAATGGAAGTAGCAAATTTCAAATATTTGAGAGGAATATCTCATTGCCAACACTTCCACAATAGAAGGTTGAAGGAAAGGTCTCATTGATAATACTAGAGAAGCTACAAGATTGAAGACCTTGGAGAGGTCTTGAGAAGAAATAAGGAGAAGGTTTGGAGAGCCTTATTGTAGATTTCATTGAAGCCATTAAAGGAGTTCCTAGAAGAACTCATTGGAGAAATTCACTACCAAGGAGAAGATCCTGATAGTGAAGGATTTGGGACAATTATCACCATCTAAAACAAGCCCAAAAGGAGAAGAATTTAGCAAGGAGTGCCAAATCTTAGAGGAGAATACTAAAGACCTCAAGACATTCATATTCTTGAGAAGGATACTAGGATCAAAGTCAAAATTTGACAAGGAGAAAAGAGCTAGATATTACTACCAAACTTGAGAGGTTTGAAGATTATCGTTGAAGGCTAGAAGGCTCATTTGGAGAAAGGATATCTGTTGAATCTACAATAGAATATTGAAGGATTCATAGCTATGACTTACTACCATTCTAGGCAGCAACTTGGTGAATCAAAACACCAAGATCTACATCATATTCAAAGGTAAGCAACTTAGGTGCAAAGGGGTTCATTACTTGAACACTCATATTCATATTATTACTTAGCTTCATTAAGCACCTCATTAGAATTAAATTTGCAAGGAGAAGAGTTCATTTTAAATTCTTCAAGGAAAGTGTAGAAGAAAGGTTCTTTTAAGGTTATTACCTGCATATTAAAATAGGAAAAATATCATCTTCCTATTATCTAGTTATAGAAAAGAAGACTACATTAGATTGTAGAGATTATAGAAAAATATTGTAGAGATTATAGAGCATTTGCAAATTCTTTAAGAGTTATCATTAGTGCATATTATTAAGGAGTAATAAGGAGATTGGAGTTGCACTATATTAGTTTCTCTTAAATATTATTAGAAGTGCACTAAGGATTAGTGCAATATTAAGCCACTCTAAGGGCATATTAGTTGCATGATTATTAGCTTGGGTTCATTATTAGATTAACCAAGCAAAGGAGAGAGTTGTCTAGAAAAGAAGACAACATCAAATCATCCCTTACCTACAAGGAATAGTACAAAGAAGCTACCATCAGATTCAATAGAAAGAAAGCTTGCAAAAGGAGATTTGGAGATCTCAAACAAAGATGTAAATTCAAATATTCTATTTTAACTTTTGTAAATGTATTTACATTAGTATCTTGCACCACCATCTTCTATCATATGTAATAAAATAAGGACAAGGTTCGAGTATCTCAAGGACACGTCAATGCCAACAAGACCTATCACAAAGAAGCCAGAGGAAGGGCTCTATCTGAGAAAGAGAGAAGATCTAACAAAATGTTCTCATTATGGTGTCTAAAGACACCCTTATAAATTACAAAACCATACATTCTCAACAAGCAACCTGAAGCATAGGATATCACGAAGAAGCCATCCATCTATGTTAGCTATCATCTACATTGCAAAGGCAATGTTCAAACTAGCATATTGAAAGCATAGAAGGATAAATAATAAGGAAAATTTTAAGGTGCAATACCCAAGATAAATATTTGGAGGAATCGATCATCGAGAGGAGTGCTAAAATATACCCTTGGATTACCATAGAACCACCATTGCATCACCTAGAACTACCACAGTTGGAGATAAATTTTGGATAACACAACTAGCATTTGATTAGCAAGAAGAAAGAAGCATTGAAGCAAAATATTAACAACTTGCAATATAAGGGTTAAAAGAGTGTTAGGGCATCTCTACATGCAAAATGAGACATGCCACTTGTCTCTCTAAGAATTGGATTGTAAGGAAAAACTCAAGGCCGGAAATAACTCACTCTAGAAGCATTATTTTGAAGAGCATCTTTCCAAGGACATAGCACTTGCAATAATTTTGAAGGAGGAATGTTACACCATCGTATAACACCTTCAAGGAGGAAAAGCAACATTCATTAGCCACTCACACACTTGAGTAATGCTCATGCCAAGTGTTGAAAGTAGAAAGAAGGAATAATAACACATCTACCACCTACACAATGCTTGTGCCAAGTGTTGAAGGCATCAAGGAAGAGGAGTAACACACCCAAGAACAAACCCATTAATAGATAACCTTGAAAGGTGCACAAAGCATTCAATACACATAGGAAGGAGCACACAGATACAACGTTGAAGCACAATTCATAGCAAGGTCAAAGTCCTTTCAAGAGGTTGATAACTTTGATGAAGAAAAGGAGCATTGAATGCTCAACATTGTCCTATAGATACAACATTCATGGAGAAGCGATTATCAAGGAGATACAACATTTATTGGAGAAGTGATTATCAAGGAGCTACAATGTTCGTGTGATTTGTTGAAGCAATGAGTATTGAGGAAAGAAATATTGCACACAACACCATAAAGGTATTATCAACTTATTTACTTGCTTATATTAAGATTAAAGGAGCTATAAGGTGAACCTTATAAATATTAAATTCATTATTGCATTGGAAGAACATAAATTAACCAAGCACTAGTGAATTATAAAGCAAGTGATATTTCAAGGTGTAATATTTGAAGTGCACATACATATTACAATATTTGCAATAATCAAGTAGGAGATATAAGGTTGCCAACCTTGATAAATTAAAATATCAATTTGCAAATATTATTATTATTTTCTAAATATTCCTAAGTAGGGAGTTATAAGGCATACTACATCAAACTATAAATACTTGGAATTTAGAAAATTAAATTATTGAATAGAGAAGCAAATCTATTGCTTACATATAGAGTTGGAATTAATTGATCACATTTGTCTCATTACTCACATTGAAGAGACAAAATAAATCCAACCATAGAACTTCTTCAAATTTGATAAGTGCACTAGAAGAAATAAGGTAAAATTGGGAGTTGATTATTATCATTTACAAAACATTACAAAATCAACTCATAAGGTGAACTATTTATTGCTAAGCTATTTATCAAATCCTAGAGCATATTTACTTGGGAGATATAAGGAAGCCTACAAAACCTAAATCTAAGAAATGTTTTATCAAATTAGTTCACATACTTTAAACTAGGGAGTCATAAGGTAGACTACTTAAAATACTCCATTCTCAAAGTCTCTATAGAACTAAAGAAGCCTACTTCAAGATCAATCAAGAAGAAATATGGATGAAATATTAAGAAATGCTTTTAATAATGAAGAACTATTCCATGAAGTAGAATTCTACTCCCAAAACTTAATAGATACTCTTGAAGGATATAAGTATCTATCTACTAGCAATAAAGAGAGATTCTCTTTATTCCTTAAGGAGGCAAAAGAGGGTAACTTTACAACATTAATTGGATATCTTCATGAAGTTCTATTTAGAGCATGGTGGAATACACAAAAAATAATCATACTCACATCAGAGGAGTGTTTAATGATTTATTTATCATTAATTGTTTTTGTACTTGCTCAAAACATGAAGCAAACTAGCAATACAAATAAATATTATTGTGATGATAGACTAACTCATCATGAAACAAAGATTCCACTAGTATCAATGTAGAATCACAGGAGAAGAAGGAGGAAGAGGAAGAAAAGGTATACTAAGAGAGAACATAGCAAAGAAGATATAAATAGAGAAGAAACCACAAAGACTGAACCAAATGGTCATACTCAAGAATTGGAGGAACCTTCAACCAAAGCTTTCACTATCTTGTATGAAGATACTAACTACTTTCTTGAATAGATTTATGTAAGTAGAGATGGAGAATACAACTTTCAGTATCAAGAAGAAGATCCATATTGAAGACTAAAGTATTCAATACCCAAATAATGTAATACATGGGGGTGTTAGAGTATATTATATTATTAGGGTACATGTCAATGTACCACCTTGGGTACATTATTAGATTAGGGGATTATCTTAGGTTACTTGAGGTAGAAGTAATAAATGCACAAGTGTCAATGTGCAATGATGTAAATGTACAAGGATTCCACTTGTACATGAGTCATAGGAAAGGTAGTTAGGAAGAGTAAGGGCCAAGCAACTTATCTTCTTATATATAGGCCCCAAAATAGAGAGTGAGATAGAGATATAGATATAGGATATTACTATGGAGTTGTGAGGAGGTACAATGTAGTTTTTCATTAGAGTTCTAGAGTGTTCATTTTCTCCATTATATTACATTGTACTATTTTTGTAACTTTCCATTAATAGCATATTTTAACATTCTTGCAAATTTCCATTATCTTACTTTTCTACATGTCTTATATCTTGTGATTGCTTTCTCCCATGTCATATATTATCAAAATCTAATAGGAGATAGTTCCAGGGTAAGAGGAAATAATCTCTACCAAAAGAGATATATAGCACCTTTAACACCACCCTAGCTGTGCAGAGAAACAAACAGGAAGTAGTAAACCAACCAATAAACTACTAACGAAAAAATAAGGGGGAAAATAAAAATAAGAGTAATAGTCTATTAAAGGTAGGAACCACAAAAAACCTAGAGCCTAGGGAAGACCTCACTAGATCTACCAACAATACCCTAGTGCTATACACACATATGCCAAGGTTGGATGTTATTATATAATTAGGAGGGGTGAGCCAAGAGACAAGTAAGAATATGAAAATGGACACTAATAAAAAGGTAGGATGCAAAACTAATCAACACCATGTGGTAAAAGAAGGAGAAAAGCTAATAGTAGAAGGTAAGTTCAATGCCCTTACTCACATATTTATCCCCCAATACCAATGAAGATAATTTATTGGAATAGTAGAGGTCTCAAGGGGATTCCCTCAAAACAAAATGAAATTAGAAGAATAATATAGAAAAATCAACCACAACTTTCTTCCTTTAGGAGACAAAGGTGTCGGTGGTAGATACAGAGATAATTATAAAGAAAGTGTGGCATACTAGAAGAATTGAATCCCTTAGCTCCCAAGATGTATTGCATGACTTTAGGACTCTAAAGAGGTAGTTATCCACCAAGTGGTGGGTAGCTGGGGTCTCTCAGAGGTAACAACTTAGAGTAGGCAATCATACCAAGTTATGCTCTACATGAGTGTTTATGTACCTACTAGCTTGGAGGAGAAACATAGACAGGGTAAGAACACAAACTACATTATTACCTAATTCTCTCAAGCATTTGCATTGATAGGAGGATATTTCAATACCATATTATCATTGGATGAGAAGTTGGGGGAAAATGGTAGCTTATATGAAAGCACAAACCTCATGAAGGAATATATCAAAAACCTCCATCTTGTGGATGTTAGGCTAGACAATTGTGTGATGACTTGGTCTAATAGGAGGTAAGGCTTTTCCTATATTTTGGAAATATTAGATATATTCCTACTATAAAACAAATTTTTAATTCATGGGCACATTCTTAGGTTTAAGATCCTAAACAATGTAGGATCAAATCATTGGCCAATCATGATAGAATTGTGGAAATCCAAGGCCATACACTCACCATTTAAATTCTAACTATTGTGGTTCAAAGACATCTCTTTTAGGCCTAAATTTCAGCAATGGTATAAGGAAGGTAAACCTCAACATGGAACCAATATGTACTACTTTTTGAGGAGGCTTTAGTACATCATATCCAAGAAAATGACCTAGAACTAGGAAGAATTTTGAGGTGTTAAGAAGAAAAAGTTGGAATTGATAGCCCAAATTGAATATTTGAATGAATAGATCCACATGGATGGCCTCATAGAGGGTTTTATTATGGCAAATATCAAACTTACATTCCATATAGAGGAATGGGAAAAAAGGAAATAGTTATTATGGAAGCAAAAATCTAGAATCCAATGGCTTTAAAAGGGGGATCAAAACACAAAATTCTTTGAAAAATCTCTTCTAGCCTTCAAATCACACAACTTCACACTCTCCTTGAGAACATAATTAGGAGATACTATCCACGCATGATAAGGTATGAGGTCTATTACAATAAACTATTTTGTGAGTCTATTCACAATAGAACCTCTGTATATAGAGGAGGACAATTTAGTTTTGACTACACTAGTAACTACCAAAGAGTTACAATAGTTGATTTTCAAAATGCAAAAGGGCAAGACTCCTGGTCTAGATGGACTTCGCATAAAATTCTACTTAGAATTTTAGGATATCCTACATGAGGACATTTTGGATGTGGTTTAGGAAGATAGGAAAGCTAAAGATGTGTTGAAGGAAATCAATAAATCATATATAGCATTCATACCAAAGGCACAAGATGTAGAGCACATTACCAAGTTTAGACCAATAGCTTTATGTAATTTCTTGCTCAAAATAATCACCAAGATAATGGAAGAGAGTCTCAAAGCACTTTTGCATAAGATTATCTCACTAGAACAAGGTGGTTTTGTGGAAGTCAGACATATAGTGAATGAGGTAGTTTTGGCTGAAGATGTTATTCACTCCATGGAAGCACATAAATCCCCATCCATGTTCATTAGATTAGACTTATTCAAAGCATATGATAGGGTGGATTAGGATTTCCTCCTCAAAGTAATGGGTCAATTTGGATTCTCATAGGAATGGATAGATTGGATCAAGGGATGTATTTCATCACTATATTATTTATCTTAAATCAATGACTACCATTCATAATTATTCACTGCATCTAGAGGTATTAGGCAGGGATATCCCCTTTACCTATATTTATTCATGATTCTAGCTTAATACCTTGGAAGGACAATGGCCAAATGTAGGAAAAACCAAACATTAACATTAATCACTATTGCAAATGGAGCCAGACTAGTAATTCATATCTAGTTTGTTGATAACTATACTCTATTAGGGAAAGCAATAGTGAAGGAAGACTCAAGAATCAAATATATTATAAGTTGTTTCTCAAGAGCCACGGGGCAACATATCAATGAGGAAAATTCCAAATTTATTTTCTTCCACTGGTCATCCAAATAAGAGATCATGGTTCTTGATAAACTAAGATACTGAAAGACCTCCCTTCCTATCACCTACTTAGGTGTTCCTCTTAAAAAAAGGAGAAAAAATAAGGAGGATTGGACCTAGCTAGTGGATAGAGTAAAAAGTAAAATAGAAAATAGACTAATAGATGGCTATCATTAGGAGGAAGAATATCCCTTGTTAAATCAATTCTTCAATTCATATCTATCTATATCTCCATATTTTTGGATATTCCCAAGGTAATTCTAAGAGAGTTGGATCAAATAAACCATCAATTAATTTTGAGGGGCCCTAAGGAGAAAAGGAAATGGGCATTGGTGCATTGGAAAATTTTATACCTTCATAAATATGAAGGGTGACTAGGATTCAGATCAATCGTTAAGAACAACAAGGCACTAGAAGCTAAGCTATATTTGAGGATTTTAAGAAACCCCAATGTTATGAGCCCAAAGTCTAAGAGCTAAATATACAAAAATAAGATAAATTTTTGGAAGCCATTATTTGACACCAACTACCTATAAAAGGGTCCCCATCATAGCAGTTTTGAGGATATAAGAGAAGATGATAAAAAATGACATGTTTTGAATAATTTACAAAGGTCAACATATAAACTTTTGGACAGACTCTTGGGATGAGCACTAACCTCTGGTGGCTCAATTTATAGAGTGAAGACCTTTCATGGAATAACTACACAAAGCAAATTGGATAGAATTAGAAAAATATTTCAAGTACCAAAATGGAAATTTGGAAGTAGCAAGTGGATATGCAGTTTTATGCGAAAGTACTCCTAACCCACTTTAAAACTTTATTCAAACAAATATGGGCATAGAAGTTATGGCCTAAGGTGATATTATTCATTTGGCTTCTTCTACATAAAAGGGTACTAACAGGGGAACAACTTATGAAAAGAGGCTACCATGGTCCTTTCAGGTGTGAGATATATGGGGATAAACTCAAAAAACTCTACCATTTATCTATTCAATGTCCTTTAGCCTCAAAATTGTGGCAGATGATGGCTATCTTACTTGGTATTAACTAGTATAGCTTTACCATCCTATAAAAAATATGTAAGGAATGGGAAAAATAGTATGGAGTAGAACAATATTTTAGGAAGATATTTTGGGTAGGATCTACTCTCCTACTTTGGAAAATATGGAAGGAAAGGAACAATCACATCTTCAAACAAGAGTCTAAGGACATCCACTATATTTGGAAAAATACTACAACCAACATAGCAGAGACAATCCAACATACACTAAAGTATCCCTAAGAACCCCACCAACAATTGGAATAGATCATGAGTAGATTAAAAATTATTCCTAAGGTTTTTAATCAACAAATGATGACCATAAGGTATCCAAAAATACTCAAAAAGTGAAAGTAATAGCCTCACCTAAAGGATTGGGGAAAAGTTAACACACATGGAGCATCACAGAGGAATACAAGAAGAGCTAGTATGGGAGGGATAGGAAAATAGTCAAATGGGAATAATAAGTCATGATCAATCATTTGAATCAATAACTCACAAGACATGATCAACAATTTGACTCACTAACTCATAAGTCATGATCAACCATCTAAAGAATCCAATGGAGAATATAAAACTTGACTGGAAACTAAGGAGAGTCATAGAAAATATTCGGATGGTATAGACAAGATTTTTTACTATGGAAGATAATCACACCCTAGAGAACAAAATAGAGTTGGAAATGTGATGACCAACTAGGCTCTAGACAAAGGCAACCTCACTTTTTTATAGCTATCCCCCTAGATGGTGTGCAATATGGACTAGGGAATATCTTCTCTTTATACTATTTATTTATGGTAGCAACATTAGATGTATTTAATTCTATAATTCATTGTATTAGGCTATCCCTATTATACATGGGTTACTATAGTAGATTAGTTGATAGAGAATGTAACATTTTATCTTTTGCTAAATCTTGGATCAAAATTTTGTGTTCATGGGAAAATAGACGATGTATCTCTTCCATTTGAATTATGTAATATAAATTCTATTTTACCAAAGAAAAAATTTTACCTTACTTTTTCCTCCTTTTGATGTTGACCAAAAATACATGCAAATTTTGAAACGTCTATGTTTGCAATAGGCTTTAATTATTGATGTATTCAATGCCCTTAATCAATGTTTCTCTCATATGAAATGTTACACCATTATGTAACACATAATTCAACTATTAATTTCTAATTTTGCTAGATATATTTTCATTCTCTTTATCTTGTCAAATCTAGAATGAACACTTAGATGGTGCCCTTTGTATTTGTGATGTTGCTTGAGGTTTTTGCTTTGGATTTGATATGGTGCTCAAGTTTTTTCTATCTTTAGCTTTGATATGACACTATAGTTGCTACTATCTTTGGTTTTTGAGATGGCACTTGGGTTGTAGCTATCTTTAAATTTTGATATGTTGCTCAAGTTGTTGCTATATTTGGCTTTGATATGGACCTTAGGTTACTACTATCTTTATATTTAATATGATGCTTTGGTTGTTGCTATTGAATATTTTAAGAAGGCACTCAGGTTGCTGCTATCAAATGGTGTCTATGTATTTTCTAGATGCTTAGTAAAATGGTGCTTATATAACACTCAGGTGATCAAAATATATCCCACGACCTAGATCAATATTGTAATGACCCTCCTTGGTAGGACTTGATCTTGATACTTACTTTATATATTGATTAGTGGAAATTTAATGCATAATATCATTTTATGTTATCAAGATGCATTGGTAGTTGCACTATTTGCTTTGATTATACTACTTTTAGAATATGGTACTATTGATGAAATTTGTGGTTGCAAGACTAGGTACTATCAATGGTGGATTGGTATGGAGTTGAGAGAAAAAGAGAGGTTATGGATGATATTCTCATTGATAGCTCAAGGGTAAAATAAACCCTTCATGTAGGTGCATTGCATATATGTATGTTTGATTGAATGCACCTTTGGGAAAGGAGGTTTCTTTTAAGTAAAAAATCCATCCTTAGTAGGAGGGTGATGGCATCATAATTATCATAAAATACCTCCTACTTAAGGAAGAAACTTGGATTGTGCTTATTGTTGATTGCATCCTAGTTGGGCAAGGATGGCTTAGCAAGAGTCTTTATATGTTGTTTGATATCGATGCTAATGGTTAATATTATCATTCTATAGTAATGAAATAAACTTAACTATTCTAAGGTTGGTAGCTTAATATTAAATCTATTATATTAAAAACCTTATAATTTGATTAATAATTAATTAATAGTCAAGATGATTTGAGAAATTCTCAAGAACTAAGTGTTTATGTTATGAGCTAGATAGAGCATGGAAAAGGAAGCCAAGTGGGGAAGGGTTGTCTAATTAGGTAGACATAGGAAGCATATGTTACCAGCATGGTGGTGTTCCTTCTTTGAGCACTAAGATTTGTGATGGAGCCAAGGGGGCTTGATATAGCCATAAAAGTCTATTGAGGAGGGTTACAATGGAGAGAGGAGCCTAGACTAGAAGGAGGAAAGGATTAGAGCTTTGAATACTTTAGAGTAGATTCAAAGTTGGAATTTCTATTATGTAATGTGAATGCCTCTACTCATCTAAGAAATATATGTATGTCGTATGTTTCTTGGTTAAGTTTTATACTGTTTCTAGTAGCATTTTCCTCTAAATGCTTGGTTTGTTATAGCATCATGGGTCTAGAGCCTTGTTGGATTAGAACCTAGTATAGTGGTAGCCATTAGGTGCCATATAATGGGTGTTGTTAGCTTGTTTTATGGCCATAATTCTTGGGTTGTTGATTTTCTTTTTTTGGTGTGTTTGTGTTTTGGTTCTTCGACAACCTAAGGTATAGTTGTGATTTTTGAGAATAGTTGAGATCTAGATTTTGTATGGTTACCTTTAGATATTTAGCAGATAAAAACATAATAAAACATCATTTAATGTATTACCCTGGCACATGTTGGTCCTTGTAGAGTAGCAAGGTCTCTTGTTAGCCTTTGGTTTGTTCTTTTATGCTGCTTGGATTTGATCCTATCTTTCTATATGAGGTAGTGTAGTCCTCAGATCTATAGTAGGATCCTCCAGTTTAGTGAGCCATGTGGTTGCACTACCTACAATTGTGGGTCCTAGATCACCATTCCATCTGGTGATAATTTTTGAGATTATTTTAGAGCGTTTTCTATGTATGTCAATGCAATATTCTATTCAATTATGTTTTCGAGTGCCGCTTCTAGAGCACGAGTAGTAACTATATTAGAGGATGGTGTTGGCTTGTTTTATTTTAGTATGTGTTAGCTAGTTTTTATTTATTATTGGAGATCTATATTTAATTAGGTTTTGTTTGTGATTGATTTTATTTAAGAAGTTAAAGCTTGTTGCCTATATTATGGAAGGAATAAATGAATGCTAAGTTTTGATTAAGCAACATGATGGAT
The DNA here is from genome assembly GCA_028583015.1 of Wollemia nobilis. Lineage (NCBI taxonomy): Eukaryota > Viridiplantae > Streptophyta > Pinopsida > Araucariales > Araucariaceae > Wollemia > Wollemia nobilis. The sequence goes on from JAQPPZ010017128.1 coordinate 5,507,106, forward strand.
AGTTGCTATTGTTAAAGCATATTAGGATGTATTTAATAGTTCATAGAAGATCTATAATTATGATGATGTTATTGGCTATATGGATATTATTTATTTAGGAAGATATTGAAAAGATTTTTTTTATAAAAATGAAAAATACTTGAATGCATAAAGATGTGAATATTGCTAGTTGGATTAGTATGTGTTGGAAAGAAACCAATAAATTATATGAGTATGATTATTTTATTAATTTTGATTAATTAAAGTAATGTTGTTTGGTCAATATTAGATTATGGGTAAAATTGGACTATATTTAGAATTTAGTGGGTTTAAAAATATTAGTTCATGTTGAAATTTATCCATAAAGGTTGTTAATGCAAAATATATTTTTAGATGGAGAAATTTTTTTATGAAAGTTATTTTGAAATGATTTAGTAATGGTTTCCTAAGGCTTGAGTAGATAAAGGAATCCATTATGGAGAGAAGTATGGGATTCTCTCCTTGTTTGCATGGAAATGCTTTGTTTAAATGCTTGTTTTGCATGATTGCATGTTTTATTGCTTAGTGCATGTTAGACTTGCATAAGCAATCCATGAGTTGTCCTGATCCCTAAGCTTCTTCTCAAAGTTTGTGGGAGATTCTCCTTTATGAAGAGGACCATGGAAATAAAATGATGCTAGGGACCACTTAGGTGGAATTGTATTAATGTATTTGAGGATGAAAATAAAAGTGATGTTATTCTTTATGTCAAGTTGTTGTAAAGTTGGAAGTGAAGTAATTAGAGAAAATATGTTTTGTAATTACTCTTGTTATATTTGAAACTTGAACAAAGAATGGAAGGTTAAGTGTTATTAGTTCCTTATGTAAAGTGATTGGTATGCTTAGTTACAAGCAAATGGAAAGAATGAGTTAGAATCTAATTCATGGTTTATGGATTATAATTCTTTTAGATGATGTTTCATTATTTCATTTTGAAATTAAGGAAAAGCTAAATGCTAGTATTATGGATGAAAATAATTAAGATCCTAGTTTTAGAAATGTGTTGTATTTGAGCATGTTTATATAGCACTTTATTTCCTTTTTGGAGAGATGTTATTGTTTTGTTAATAATATTGATTCTTGGGCTCTAAATGGAGGTTTTTGGGCATGAATCTAGAGCCATATTAGAGAAACCCTTGAGTCAAGAAGATAACCCAATCCTGGGAGGAGTTGTAGTGATGCAATAACTAGGTAGTTGTGAATGATACACCTTGAATGGTGAGGCTCGGGTGTTCCAAAGTGGTGAGGCTTTTGGAGTCATTCACAAGATAGTATAGTGGTGGCACCTTGAATGATGAGGATCAGGTGACCATGCTCATTACCAGGTGAGTGGTAATGGCCTTAGTTAGCCCATAGAGGTGTGGTAACTAAGCACTAAGGCATTATGCCAGAATAATCCTACATAGATGGACTTATGTAGGGTTAGGGAAATGGTATCCCCCTTTAAGTGTTATGGGCCTTAAAGGATAATCCCTACATCATGGTCAAGTTGTCCTATACTAGTGAGGGTATAGGAAAGGTGGGGAGACCACTATTGGTGTCCTTTCTAAATGGTGAGGTTTAGAAAAGTGAACCCCAAAAGTATGGGATGTTGGCCACTCTTGTCCACTTGAGTGTCATCTATAGTGACAATGAACTCAAAATGTGGTTATGCCTTATAATGCTAAAAAATATTAGGACTTCTTTGTGAAGTTGTCACTTGTGAAAAGAAAAAATGTATCTCTCCCATGGGTTGAGTTGGTGGGTTGTTACAGTTGGTACTAGAGCTCTAGGTCATAGGACTAGAAGCTTCCATGGAGTGAACCTAGGATAAGCCTTGACTTGATGTGCTACTTTGGGGAGACTTACTCTACTAGGGACCTTAACTTGATCTAGGATAAGACAGGTATTGCACATCGTTTGGACTAGTTAGACCAAGGAGTAAAAATCCTAGAGAGTATAGTTTCTTATTGGGAATGACACCTTGTAGTGAGGCAAGTGTGACCAAGATCATTATCAAGTGAGTGATAATGGTCATACCCAAGATGACACCTTATAGGTAGGCAAGCATGACCATGATCATTATCAGGAGAGTGATAATGGTCCAAGTTAGTTCATGGGGAAATGAAACTAATTGATTATGAGTACAATTTGGGAGAAAATTGTGACTTATCCAACTCCTTTGTGTGGATAGGAGATGGCACCTATTTTGATATCATCCAAGAAGGTGGGGTCAACTATGCAAGAGGAAGTTATAGAACATTTTCAAAATAAGACTGGAAGAACAATGGACTCCAACAAGAGGACTAGAAGAACAATGGACTCCAATAAGAAGTCTAGAAGAACAATGGACTCTAGTAAGAAGTCTAGAAGAACAATGGACTCCAACAAGAAAATGGGAAGAACAAGGGATTCCACCAAGAAAATGACAAACATTACATCTATAGTTAAGTTGCTACAAGAGGAAATGGAGCAACTTACATCATTAGTTAGGTTGCTTCAAGAGCAAATGGAGCAACAACAAAAAATATTGGAAATGATTGTTAAATAAGAATCCAAAAATAAGAAAATTAAAGGGAACCAAGGGAACTATAAGAAGAATTTATAAAATAAGGAAAATTCAAAACATTGACCTCTAAAGCAAAATGAATTATCTTAAAAAGAGGAAATATGGGATAAAAGGCAAGAAATATCTTAGGTACCTAGGATAAGTTGCTTCATTTATGGGGGTCCTCATTATGCAAATAAGTGTCCCCAATGGCTAAAGTCGAGTAATAGATCTAAGGAGCAGCCATAGGAAGTCAAAACCTAGATGGACAAGAAACTCCTATGTTACTAAATGGTAAGTTGTTTAATAAGAATGTTAAAATTTTAATTGATAGTGGAGCTACAAATAGTTTTATTTCCACTAGTATTATTGGGGATATGCCAGAAAGACCTAGATTTTTGGCACAAGGGTGGAAAGTTGAGTATGGGTCTGGATAAACTTACTTAGTGGATCAATGTTTTCCTATGACTAAGATCACCTTACCCAATGGATCCACTATTTGGAACTTATATGTAGTATCACTACATACCTTTGATATTATCCTAGGGATGGATTGGTTAAAGGCTCATGGAGCCCTAATCAACTTCCAAGAAATATGGATGGACTATACTGATAAGGATAAGAAGAGAGTAAGGGTTCAAAGTAGGCAAGGGTCTTTTTGACCCCATTTGTTGTCAGCTATGCAACTAAAGAAGGAAATCAAAAGAGGTGGTATGTTGTATGTAGTAAAGATAAATGGTAAGATAGGTGATAATGGGGATGAGGAAATATTTAAGAGACATTCAATTTTGCATGAATTTAGGGATGTATTTCTAGAAGATCTCCTAGGCCTACCACCTCGATATGAATTTGACTTCACCATTGAACTAATTCTAGGAGTTGAACCTATTGCAAGGACACCTTATAGAATGAATCCTATTGAGTTGCAAGAGCTTAAGGTGCAACTTCAAGATTTGTTGGAGAAGGGTTTGATTAAACCTAGTGTGTCACCCTAGGGAGCTTCGATGTTATTTATGAAAAATAAGGATGGTTCCTTAAGATTATGCATTGATTATAGGATGTTAAATAAGGTGACCATCAAGAATAGGTATCCTTTGCCAAGGATTGATGATCTATTTGATCAATTAAAGGATGCCACTATATTTTCAAAGATTGATTTGAGATTAGGATATCATCAATTGAGAATTCGTGAGGAGGATACTCACAAAACAACTTTTAAGACTAGATATGGATACTATGAGTTCATAGTGTTGCCATTTGGGTTGACAAATGCACCAACTTTTATGAATATGATGAACAATGTGTTTAGAAAATATCTAGATCAATTTATTTTGATATTTCTAGATGATATCTTGATATATTCTCACACCAAAGAGGAACATGACCAACATTTGAGGTTAGTGTTAGAGGTGTTGAGGAAAAACCAACTTTATGGAAAGTTGTCTAAGTGTGAGTTCTATGCCTCACAAGTTCAATATTTGGGGTATATTATATTTACAGAAGGGATTGTTGTAGATCCTAAGAAAATTGAAGCCATTTTGAGTTGGCTTGCACCCACTAATGTGTCAGAAGTTAGAAGCTTCATGGGGATCACTGGTTATTATAGGTATTTTGTGAAGGACTATTCAAAAATTTCCTACTCTATCACCAACATTCAAAGAAAAGGAAAAGAGTTCAAATGGATAGATAAGTGTGAGATCACCTTTGAAACTCTAAAGAATAAGCTGACTACAACACCAATTCTCAAGATATCAGATCCTCTTGGGAATTTTACAGTATGTACAGATGCTTCCTTAGAAGGTTTGGGTGGGGTGTTATCCCAGAATGAAGCTACAGTAGCATATGAGTCCAAGAAACTCAAGAAGCATGAGTTGAATTATGCTACACATGACCTAGAGTTGGTAGTAATTATGCATGCACTAAAGGTCTAGAGGCACTATTTGTTGGGTAAACCATTTGAGCTAAGGATAGACCACCAAAGTCTAAGGTATATCTTTACCCAACCTATGTTGAATGCAAGACAAAGAAGGTGGATAGAGTTCCTAGCTAAATATGACTTTGGTATTGAGTATATCAAAGGAAAAGAAAATAAGGTTGTAGATGCCTTAAGTAGGAGAAGGCACATAGCAGCATTGACCTGAAGTCATATAGACTTGATGGACAAAGTCAAGGAAATGCAACTATAGGATCAATATTGCATTGAAATCTAGGCTAAAATTGAGAGAAATCCTAAGGAAAATAAGGATTTTAACATAAAATATGGACTTTTATGTTTCAAGGATAGGGTTGTCATACCCAAAACTAGTGATTTAAGGAGAATTATTATGCAAGAGGTACATAGTTCTCCATATTTTACTCATATAGGAGGTGCAAATATGAGAGAAAACATGAAAAATACCTTCTATTGGTCAGGAATGAAATAAGATATCACTAGTTTTATTGCTAGATGTTTGGAATGCCAGAAGGTTAAGGTAGAACATCAACATCCAATAGGGAAATTATACCCACATGATATACCTACTCAGAAGTGGTAGGTTATATCTATGGATTTTATTATGGGTTTACCTAAGACTAGGTACCAACATGATGCAATACTTGTGGTGGTCGACAAGTTGACTAAGGTTGCACATTTTATACCAAGAAACATCAAGGATGATGCACCGATTGTGGCAAATAGGTTTTCCAAGGAAATATTTAGGTTACATGGTTTTCCTAAGGTGATCATATCAGATAGAGATTCTAGGTTTACATCAAAATTTTGGTAGGCTCTTCATCATGCAATGGGCACTAAATTGAATATCAGTTCTACTTACCATCCAAAAATAGATGGGAAAATAAGAGGGTGAACCAAGTCTTAGAAGATATGCTTTACATGTATTGCATGGATCAAAAGTCTAAGTGGGAAGACTTTTTGCATCTGGTTGAATTTGCATATAATAATGGATACCATGCATCCTTGGGAATGGCTCCATTTGAGGCCTTGTATGGCAGAAGATGCAGAACACCTCTATCATGGGATAATCTAGAATATCGGGTGGTGATCAGACTAGACACTATCAGAGAGATGGAGGAGCAACTCAGAGTGATTTAGTAGAGGCTCAAGGAAGCAATCGATCACCAAAAGAGCTATGCTGATCTGAAAATATCACCAAGAGAATTCTCTATGGGAGATAGAGTTTTCTTGAGGGTAAGACCCATGAAAAGTTCCATCAAGTCAACTAAGTTGGATCCTCATTTTGTTGGGCCTTTTGAGATCATTGATAAGATTAGTCCAGTAGCCTATAGGCTCTCCTTACTGCCCAACCTATCAAATATCCATGATACTTTCCACATATCCCTACTTAGAAAGTATGTTGTTGATCCTTCTCATGTTTGGAATGTTTTAAAATTGCAGATGGTAGATCCCTCAGCCATTGAGGTGCGACCAATAAGAATTCTAGGGTTTCATTCCAAGATGTTGAGGAAACAAACCCTAGATCAATGTAAGGTCCAGTGGGACCATTATTCTAAAAATTGTGCAACTTGGGAAGATGTTGAAGAAATGAGGAAGCAATTCCCATATTTATTTGAATGAAATATGTATGCTTTATTTTTAGGAAATACAGAGGACTATGTTTAGTCCAAGGGGGGAGTATGTAATGATCCTCCTTGGTAGGACTTGATCTTGATACTTGATTTATGTATTGATGAGTGGATATCTAATGCATAATCTCATTTTATGTTATCAATATGTGTTGGTAGTTGCACTTTATGCTTTGATTATACTACTTTTAGAATATGGTACTGCTGATGAAATTTGTGGTTGTAGGACTAGGTACTCTCACGGGTGGATTGGTATGGGACAACCACCAAAGTTGAGAGAAAAAGGGAAATGATGGATGACATTCTCATCAATAGCTCAAGGGTAAAAGAAACCCTTCATGTAGGTGCATTGCATATATGTATGTTTGATTGAATGCACCATTGGGCAAGGAGGTTGCTTTTAAGCAAAAGATCCATCCTTAGTAGGAGGGTGATAGCATCATAGTTATCATAAAACCTCCTACTTAAGGAAGAAACTTGGATTGTGCTTATTGTTGATTGCATCCTAGTTGGGCAAGGACGACTTAGCAAGAGCCTTTGTGTGTTGTTTGATATCGATGCTAATGGTTAATATTAGCATTTGATAGTAATTAAATTAATTAGATGAGTAATTAATTTAATTATTATAAGGTTGGTAGCTTAATATTAAATCTATTATATTAAAAACCTTATAATAGGTTTGATTAATAATTAATTAATTAATAGCCAAGATGATTTGAGAAATGCTCAAGAATCAAGCATTTATGTTCTAAGCTAGATGGATCATGGAAAAGGAATCCAAGAGGAGGAGGGTTTTCCACCTAGGTGGATGTGGGCAGCATAAATTACCAACATGGTCGTGTTCCTTATTTGAGCACTAAGATTCATGTTGGAGCCAAGGGGTCTTTATATAGCTGCAAAAGGCTATTGAAGAGGGTTATGATCGATATAGGAGCCTAGAATGGAAATGAATAAAGTAAATAATTAGAGCTTTGAAGCATTTGGAGCAAAGTCTTGGAAGTGCTATTAGGTAATGTGAATACCTCTACTCGTCTAAGCAAAATATGTATGTTGGTTGTTGCTTGATTAATTTTAGACTATTTCCAATAGTGTTTTCTTCTATATGCTTGGTTTTTTGTATCATTGTGGGTTTAGAACCTTGTTGGATTAGAACCCAATGTAGTGGTAGCTATTAGGCACCATAGAATGGGTGTTGTTAGCTTATTTTATGGCTAGAATGCTTGGGTTGTTGATTTTATTTTTTGGTGTTTTTGTGTCTTGGTTATTTGATGATCTAAGGTATAGTTGTGCTTCATATTTAAGGATAGCTAAGATATAGCTTTTTAATTTTACCTTTACACCTATAGCGGATAGAAACATCATCAGACGTTGTTATGTGTGTTACCCTAGTGCATGTTGGTCATTGTAGAGTAGTAGGTCTCTTGTTAGCCTTTGGTTTGGAGTTCTTTTATACTATTTGGTTTCAATTATTATCTTTCTATATGAGGGAGTGTTTTCCTTTGATCTATAGTAGGGTCCTCTAGTTTAGTGGTCCATGTGGTCGCACTTCCTACAACTATGGGTCCTAGGTTGTTAGCTTTTGAAGCCTTAAAATTAAATAAAATGTGATCACAAGTATAGAAATAAGCATGCAATGTTATAAATATAATAATGAAAAATTAACATGAATTAAAATATGATAGAAAACTTGATACATTGCTCTAGAAAAGATTATATAAGAAATATCATGAAAATTACAATGCTCCTCTCATGGAGTTTACACCTCCTCCATGATATCAAAATGGATCTACATTTCTACTACTACTACTCTCACTTATGCACTACACACTCTCTCAATTCATTTACTCAAACATTCACAATGAGGCCTTTATGTAAAAAGACAAATTCCTTGCCTCTCACTCAATCCTAAGACTCATGTACATGTGGACTACATGCACATTTACATAATTGCACATTCTAAAACTTGTGCATTTATTAAATTACTCTAATAAATTATTTATCTCCTAATATAATCCTAATCTAAATATGTACCCATGAAGGTACATTAGTAAAGAACCAAATGATGTAATATATTCCAACACACCCTGTATTACATTATTTGGTTTTGAACAATTTAATATTCAGTATGGATCTTTGACTCTTGTGTAGTCTTCATATTTATGAGGTTATTTTTTTTATATCTTGCATTGTATTTCTCCTTGATCTGATTCCTCCTCCTCTTCTTCTTCTTCTTTCTTGTCTTTGGTTCCAGTTATTGTGCTTTCATATGTGGTTGTACTATCACCTGATTCCTGCAATAGTATTTTTCTTTTTCCTTTATCCTTTTCACTACTATCCTTGTTGTGTACAGAAACTTCTAAACAAGCATCATGATAAAATTTTGAGTTAGTAGATCTTGAAGTATTAGTACTACATGATTCTTGAATTACTTTCTCTATTTTTATTTTTACTTTGAGTAGTTCAATTAATTATTTTTTCTTTGCAACCACTTCTTTGTGAGTTTGAAGTGAAAGTAATTCCATGTATAGAATACTCCCAAAATCCAAAGGAATTGGAATATCTTTATTTTCATTCTCAATTGCTTCAATAAGCCTAGCATGAAGATAAAATTCCATAGTAGTGAAATATTATTTAGCACCTCACTATAGATCAATCTTGAACCAAGATCTAAGTTATTGGTTTTATTTAGTAGATTTTGGATTCCCTATTTAATAACATTAATCTTTTCCATTCTAATGATGTTGTTCATATCATTTTTTACTTCACTCTTTGAGGTTGTATCTTCCTTTTTGGTTTGGGTCTTGTAGTATTAACCTTTGTAGTAGTCTTCCTTATAGCTCCCTAGTAATGAGATATGCTATAAATATGATTCACTTCTATCACTTGCAACCAAATATTTTGTAGAAAGTATTTTAGAAATGCAATTTCATAGATAAGAGTTCAATAGCTTTAGTTGGGTTGTCTGTGTCCTTATATCTCAATATTCTAACTAGTTTGTTGATGCACTCAATATCTTAATCTCTTTAACTATGATTCAATACAATGATAGGTTTCTAAAATTATAGAAATTCAGTTGAAGTAGGATTCATTATATCTCCCTAACTAGAAGTTTTAGAAATACTAAGTATTTACAAATTAAGATTGACTAATCCTTATATCTCCTTATGTTTAAGGTTTGCAAATTTTCTTGAAGCAATAGAAATAGTTTAATTGCTTCAAATTTTTACTTCTTTTTTCATGTAATCAATAAGCCTTCTAGAGATTATTTCAACACCTTATTACTCCTAATATGACAATATGACTATGAATATTTATCACCTTCTTGATGCTTTATTCTCATTTACAAGTTGATTGAAATGTATGTTGTTTGCAAAGGTTGATTACTCTTGTTACTCTACACCTTTCTTGTGCACTTTATCCTTCTTGTAGATAATTTGGTTTGTATTCCTTTCTCCAACTATATGCTCACTGAATATGTGCTTTAAACTCACTCTTTATCCTTAACTATTACGTGCGCTATATGTGCCTTGAATTCATTTCAAAACTAGTCTTATTTCGACGAGTAGTTGTGTCTCATTTGCTATTTTCCCTATCACTCTTCGTGCTGGTATGAAACTAAATAGTGCGGGAAGCAAGATAATTTTTTATATTGAATCGCTTTTTGATTTTAAGGTAGAAAACCCACAATAGACTTAATTTATATATTTGTTCAATGATGCCTTATTATCATATTTGGATTGTGTTTAAATACCTAGTCTAATAGTTGTAAGAGTGAAGGGTTGTGACCCTAGAATATAATTAATAAATAATATAAGTATTAGGACATGTTAGGAGGGTCCTAACATGCCACCCCCCTTAAAGGAGCTTTGTCCTCAAAGCTGGAAATTTGGAAATTGCTACTGGATATCTTGAAAATTTTCCCACGTTGCGTCTTCTAAAGGTAGACCTTTCCAATGGATTAAAACTTCCGTGATATCGTGAGTATGAAGGTGACAAGAGCGACGATCCAAGATAGCTTCTGGATCGACTAGAAGTACTCCATAATCAAAGAATTTAGGGAGAGTGGTTTGTGTCATGATATGGGCTCCAACTGCGAGCTTAAGGCAAGATACATGAAATACGAGGTGAATTTTGGAAGAGGGAGGAAGCTCTAGTTTATAAGCAATGGTCCCAATACGTTGGAGAACTTTATACGACCCGTAAAATTTGGGTGCTAACTTCTGAGAACCTTTTTGTTTAAGATAGGATTGACGGTAAGGTTGGAGACGTAAGAAAACCATATCACCCTCGTGGAAACTACGTTCGCTTCTATGTTGATCGGCTTGTTGCTTCATGCGATGCTAGGCGGTGTGTAGGTTCTCTTTTAGGATCCGTAGTATGTCATCTCTATTAGCAAGTTCCATTTCCATCGCATGGACTTTTGTAGTCCCTAGAATATAGGAAGTGAGGGATGATGGTGTTTGACCATATAGTGTTTCATAAGGAGTCATTTTGATGGACGTATGGTATGAAGTGTTATACCACAATTCCGCTAGTGAAAGCCACTTTACCCAATGGAGTGGTTGAGTAGAAACAAAACATCGAAGGTATGTTTCCAAGCATTTATTTACAACTTTTGTTTGGCCATTGGTTTGAGGATGGTAAGCGGAGCTCATACGAAGTTGAGTACCTTGTAATTTGAACAATTCCTTCCAAAAGGTGCTAGTGAAAGTTGGGTCGCAATCACTAACAATTGTGGAGGGCATACCATGTAATTTAAAGATTTTATCTAGGAAGAGGTGGGCTATAGTGCTAGCGGTATAAGGATGAGCCACATAACAAAAATGGGCATATTTAGATAAACAATCAACGACTACGAAAATGGTTGTTTTTTCTCCTGATTTTGGTAATCCTTCAATAAAGTCCATAGAAATATTTTCCCATGTTTTGGTGGGTATAGGAAGAGGTTGAAGTAATCCTAGAATAGTGAGGGTCTCCCCCTTTTGTCTTTGGCAAACTTCACATTCTTTTACAAAGTTTTTGATGTAATTTTTCATTCCTACCCAATAGAAGGAGGTAGTGGCTCTTTTATAGGTTTTTAAGAACCCTGAGTGGCCTGCAGTGGGTGAGGTATGTAACTCATGACAAATTTTTTCATGATAAGTTGAATTGGGGATGAGGACCATCCTCCCTTTGTATCTTAATATATTGTCCTTCCAAGTGTATGGAGGTTTGCTACTAGGATTATGTTGAAGTTGTTGAATTAAGGCGTGGATAGTAGGATCATTTATCCATTCTTCATGCACCTCATCTACCCATTTAGGAATAAGGGAGGAAAGAGCATGGGCTTGAGGCCTATCTTCAAATTTTCTAGAAAGAGCATCGACTGCCATGTTGTCCTTTCCCTTTTTATATGTAATTTCATAATCATAGCCAAGAAGTTTAGTAACCCATTTTTGTTGTTCCGGGGTATTAGTCCTTTGTTCCAAAAAATACTTCAAGCTATGATGGTCAGTGCGTATAATGAAATGTTGGCCAATAATGTAAGGCATCTAATTTTGAATAGCATGGAAAATCACCAACATCTCTTTTTCATACATAGAGCGAGCTGAATTCTTAGGAGAAAATGCTTTGCTTATAAAAGCTAGAGGCCTTTCATCCTGCATGAGTACGGCTCCCATTCCTATTCCTGAAGCGTCACTTTTAATGATGAACGGTTTAGAAATTTGGGCATGGCTAGAACAGGGGTGGTAAACATTGTAGTTTTCAAGGTGATAAAGGCTTCATCCGCTTTAGACGACCATTTGAAAGCGTTTTTCTTAAGTAATGTTGTTAGAGGAGCAGTGATTTTACTATAATTTTGGACAAATTTTCTATAATATCTCGTTAGTCCAAGAAACCCACGTAGAGCTTTTAAGGTTTTTGGAATAGGCCAATTTTTCACCTCCTCGATTTTGGAAGGATCTACCATAACTCCTTCCTTTGAGACAATATGCCCTAAGTATTCAATTTCTTGTTTTCCAAAGGAACACTTTGATATTTTTGCATAAAGTTGATTTTCCTTCAAGATTTGGAATGCTTGTCTAACATGGTCCAAATGTTCTTCCCATGTTTTGCTATAAATCAAAATGTCATCAAAGAAAAATAATATAAATTTACGAAGAAAAGGGTGAAATACCTTATTCATTAGACTTTGAAATGTAGAAGGAGCATTGGTCAGGCCAAATGGCATCACCAAGAATTTGTAGTGCCCTTCGTGAGTGCGAAATTATGTCTTAGGAATATCCTTTTCATTGACTCGTATTTGGTGGTAGCCTGACCGTAAGTCTAACTTGGAAAAATAAGCTACCCCGTGGAGTTCATCTAATAGCTTGTCTATGACCGAAATAGGAAATTTATCTTTGATGGTCATTTTATTAAGCGCTCGAAAATCGACACATAAACGCCACGAGCCATCCTTTTTTCTAACTAAAATAATTAGAGAGGAGTAAGGGCTTTTGCTAGGTCTAATGACTCCTGCCTTAAGAAGCTCTTGTACTAATTTCTCTATTTTGGTCTTTTGGAGGTATGGATAATGATAAGGTCTAATATTAGGAGGTTGATGCCCTAGAAATAGTGGAATAGTGTGATCGTGACTTCGTTGTGGAGGTAGTCCTTTTGGTTCATTGAATATTGCCTTATGGTGGTCTAAAATATTTTGTAACTCTGGTGTCTCATCTTCTTTGTGACTAGGTTGAATTGAAAATAATTGGGCGACCATTCCTTTGTTTCCTTTTCGGATAATTTTCTCCATTCTATGCGAGCTGATGATTTGGGAAGGTCCTGATTTCAGGCCTTGGATAATATAGGTTTGGTTATTTGCTATGAATTTCATCCATAGTTCATCAAATTCCCATTGGACTACGCCCAAGGTTCATAACCATTGTACGCCTAGGACAATATCACACCCACCTAGGGGTAGGATGTACATGTCGCCTTTCATGTTATAAACCCCCATAGTTAGTTTTATATTTCTGCATTTTCCTTTACATGCAATTTTTCTGCCATTTCTAATCATCACTTCGAAGTTATTGCAAGGGTATATAAAACAATTTGCTTGTTTAGTGATGGGGAGCCAAATTTTTAACACCAAGAAAAAGACTCAATTTTCATTTAGAAGCATGGAAAGATTACAATTCCGAACCATGGAAGAATTACACAGTACAAAAAAATGCATCAAAAACCGCAGTCTTCGTCTTTTCCAGCCTCTCCAGAATCCTTCGATCCACATCTTCTTATAATGTCAGGTTCTTGCTGTAACCGCCGTTCGTAACCATCCCTGTAACCACCGCAACGACCCCCTGGAACTGCTGTAATGACTTCTGGTAACTGTCAAAGTCGGGCTGTAACGTTTCGTGAAAAAGTAACATGTCGCGATATCGCGACATCTTGTATGTCGCGATATCGTGACACTTCTGTTTGCTCTTCCCTGCGTTCAAAGTTCATCGCGATATCGTGACAACTTTTATGTCGCGATATCGTGACACTGTGTTTTGCTTCCGCCTCTGTTCTGAGTTCGTCGCGATATCGCGACAACTTTTATGTCGCGATATCGCGACACTGCATTTTGCTTCCGCCTCTGTTCTGAGTTTGTCACGATATCGTGACAACTTTTATGTCGTGATATCGTGACACTTGAGTTTTGCTTCCGCTTCTATTCTGAGTTCGTCGCGATATCGCGACAACTTTTATGTCGCGATATCGTGACACTTGAGTTTTGCTTTCGCTTCTATTCTGAGTTCGTCGCGATATCGCGACAACTTTTATGTCACGATATCGCGACACTATCTTTGGCCCTTGCCATTTTTCAAAATACGTCGCGATATCGCGACAACTTTTATGTCACGATATCGCGACACTGTCTTTGGCCCTTGTCGTTTTTCAAAATACGTCGCGATATCGTGACATCTTTTATGTCGCGATATCGTGACACTTTCCTTTTTTTTTTTTTTTTTTTTTTTTTTTTTTTTTGGTGATGCAAGATTGTTGTGCTGCCTTTGGATGCTCCTGCATCAGACACCCGAGGTATATTGAGAAGTGATCTTCACTTCTGGACGGTCAGAGGAAAACCCAGGCGATCAACCTCTATTTTGGACAACCAAGTTGCATCTTCGACAGGTCGGCCCTTCCATTTGACCAAATACTCAAAATATTGTCTGTTTCAGGTACTTCTGCCGATTTCTTCTTTGTCTGGAGTGGATGCTGGAATGTTCCATAGATCCGAACTGGGTGGCTCATTGCAACTTCCTTCATGATATTCGACCAAGTCTAAAATATTGAAAATAGGTGAAATATTTAGCTCACTTGGTAGATCTACTTCATAGGCATTTCTTGAATCTCGTTTACCTATGATCCGGCATGGTCCAAACTTCTTCATCTTCAACTTATTGTAGGTTTTGCTAGGAAAACGTTCCTTGCGCAAGTGAACCATGACTTCATCTCCTATCTGGAATTCCTTGAAACGTCGCTTCTGATCTGCTCTGGTTTTGTACGTAGCATTCATTTTACTGATATGTTGTTGGACCTCTTCATGTAAATGCTTCATGTGTGCTGCAAAGTCTTCAGCTTCAACACTGCGCTTGTCGCCGTTATCCATCGGCCTCAACTCAAAAGCATTTCTCGGGCTGTTCCCATGCACTATCTGGAATGGGGATTTACCAGTACTACGATTGACAGAATTATTGTAAGCAAACTCTTCCTGTGGTAAAATCAGATCCCATCCCTTGGGTTTATCTCCTACCAGACATCGTAGAAGATTACCCAAACTTCTGTTGACTACTTCGGTCCGTCCATCAGTCTACGGGTGGTACGTAGAACTGAATTTCAATTCTGTTTTTAGCTTCTTCCACAAAGTTCGCCAGAAATAACCCACAAATTTGGTATCTCTGTCCGAGACAATGCTTTGGGGTAGACCATGAAGTCGTACTACCTCCTTGAAAAACAAGCCTACAATATGAACAACATCACTTGTCTTTTGGCATGGAATAAAATGGGCCATCTTTGAAAACCTGTCAACAACAACAAAAATGGCATCATTTTCGCGTTGTGTCCTTGGCAGACCAAGAACAAAATCCATACTGATGTCCTCCCATGGTCTCTCTGGTACAGGCAATGGCTGGTACATTCTTGTATTCTGGCTGACTCCTTTCGCCATCTGGCACACTCTGCAACCCTGCACAAATTTGGTCACATCCGGCTGCAACTGCGGCCAATGGTAATTCTCACTAACGAGAGCAATGGTCTTATCTCGACCAAAATGCCCTGCTAGTCCTCCGCTATGTTTCTCTTTGATCAAATTTTCCCTCATGGAACTTCGTGGAATGCACAACTGGTTCTTCCAAAATAGCATCCCATCTTGGATCATAAAATCCAACCACTTAGTGCGATCCATAGTAGTAGGAGACAAACATGCCGTCCATGCCTCTGCGAAATCTGGATCCGCTGGGTATAAACTCTTGAGTTCATCAAACCCAACAACTTGCACTCTCATTTCTATCAACAAATTATGCCTTCTACTCAAGGCATCTTGCAACTCTATTAGATTTTCCGCTTCTATGCTTCAGGACAAAGGTATAACTCTGCAGGAATTCAACCCACTTCAAATGGCGCTGGTTAAGTTTACCTTGACTATTTATATACTGCAAAGCTTGATGGTCAGTATATAAAACAAACTCTTTGGCTAGCAAATAATGTCTCCATTTCTTAAGAGCCCGAATGATAGCATAGAATTCTTGATCATAAACAGAGTATTTCTTTCTAGCATCATTTAATTTTTCACTAAAGTATGCAACAGGTTTACCTTCTTGGCTCAATACAGTTCCAATGGCACTGCCACTAGCATCACAGTCAACCTGAAACACTTTATTAAAATCTGGAAGCGCTAGAATGGGCTGTTCTGTCACTTTCTTCTTCAATATGTTCATATTGGTATCTGCCTTGGTAGTCCACTTAAATTCTTTCTTATCCCCTCTCATAGTTTCTCGTTAGGGGTGCACAA
The DNA here is from genome assembly GCA_028583015.1 of Wollemia nobilis. Taxonomy (NCBI): domain Eukaryota; kingdom Viridiplantae; phylum Streptophyta; class Pinopsida; order Araucariales; family Araucariaceae; genus Wollemia; species Wollemia nobilis. Next base: position 5,523,248 of record JAQPPZ010017128.1, read on the forward strand.
ATACTGCTAAAGTCTCTAATAAACTTTCTATAGAAACTTGCAAGACCATGAAATGATCTTACCTCTGTTACATTCCTTGGGGCAGGCCATTCAATGATAGCCTTCACCTTCTCAGGATCCATTTTCAGACCCTCCTCTGAGATGACAAATCCCAGGTATATCAACTCTTTCTGTACAAAACTGCACTTCTGTATATTTATCAATAACTGCTCCTCTCGTAGTTTTTCAAAAACTGTCCGAACATGCATCAAATGCTCGTCCAATGTTTTACTAAAAATTAAAATATCATCCAGATAAACTATCACGAACTTTTCCGGGAAGTCACGCAATACCTCATTCATCAGCCTCATAAACGTACTGGGTGCATTAGTCAATCCAAATGGCATAACTAACCACTCATACAAACCCTCTTTGGTTTTAAAGGTTGTCTTCCATTCGTCACCCTCTCTAACACGTATCTGGTGATATCCGCTCTTTAAATCAATCTTAGTGAAGTATTTAGCTCCACTCAAACAATCCATTATATCATCCATTCTAGGTAATGGAAAGCGATATTTAATGGTAATTTTATTAATGGCTCGAGAATCAGTGCACATTCGCCATTCACCATTCTTCTTTGGTGCAAGTACTATCGGTACTGCACAAGGGCTCAAACTTGCTCGAATCAAACCCTTCCTCAACAATTCATGAACCTGGCGGTTCAACTCTTCATTTTCTATAGGAGACATTCTATGGGCGGCCTTATTGGGTAAGCTAGATCCTGGCATTAAGTCAATCTGATGACTAATCTTCCTCATTGGCGGCAAACCCTCGGGCACATTGTCCGATATAATATCAAGAAATTCTGCTAACAGATGTTCAACTTCTGCTGGAATGTCTCGTAGTTTCTTCTCTCTTTATAGTAGGAATTAATGCATAACACATTGAATCCCTCTTTAGACCATCCAAAAATTTTTTGCCATCTACTAAACAAATTCTAGCATTATTGCATACCTTTTCCTCAACCTCCTTCAATGGCTTCAGCTTTGTGGCGCACTCCATATTTTGTCGGGGAATAGGTATTTGCATGCCCATCATGCGTCGCACGTCTGTCAAATTGCCATGGTCTTCCCAAGCAACAAATGGCAAGCATCCATCGACAAAATATCACACAGGACCTCATCCTGGTATCTTCCAATTTGAAACTTGACCAAGCATTGTTCATTGACCAATGCTCTATGGTCCTTCTGCAACCACGCAATCCGGTATGGATGCGGGTGCTGCCTTCTTTCTAGCTTTAACTTAGTTACCATTTCCTCAGAGACCAAATTATCTCGTACTACCATTATCAATAATAATATTACAGATTTTACCTGAACATTTGCACCTCGTGCAAAACAGGATTTTTCGTTGGTCTGGTTCCCTCTCTTCGTTCAACAAGGTTCTCCTTGTGATCATCACTTCTCCTCGCTCTGCTTCTTCAGAGTGCTCAGATTCAACACCATCCTCAACAACCGTAGCTCTAGCATTACCTTCAGGCCTTCTGTTCGGTGTTTCTTGGTGTTTGGGACACTCATATGATCGATGCCCCTCTTCCCCGCAATTGAAATAGGTTCCACGAAATCTGCCTCTTCCATATCCACGTCCACCTCTACCTCGTCCCCTTTGATAATCATTGTTCTGATTACGGGGTCGGTAAGCATTCTCCTCCTTCTATTCCTGGTGATTGCTTATTTCACCAGTCTGCTTTTGGTCATCATATTTACCTCCACTGGTTCTTCCACCAGTTCTTCCACCATGACCTCTTCCTCTCTGTTTACTGTCAAATCTACGGTTCAGTTTCTCTTCCACTTTCAGAGCAAACTGGTAAGCATCTTCAATGGTGCTCATTCGAACCAAACTCAATTCTTCTTGTACGTTGGTTCTCAACCCATTAATGTAATGGGCTACTCTCTCTTTATTTGCTTCTGTATGGCCGGTTCTGATGGAAATTTTAAAAAATTCCTCTGTATATTCTTTAACAGACTTGCTGGACTGTCGCAAACTCTGCATTTTTCGCAACAGATCTAATTCGTAATCTGCCGAAATAAACTGCCGTTTCAGCTTTTCAACCATTCGATCCCACCTGGTGATCTTTTCTTTTCCTCTACGATTTCGTTCCAGCTGCACTCCTTTCCACCATATGCCAGCATGGCCTTTCAACTTTGTTCTTGCAAATTTTATCCGATTTGGATCTTCAACCTCCTCATATTCGAAATACTCTTCCATATCGTTGATCCAATCAATCAACTCTTCTGGATTTAAATTTCTAGAATATGTGGATACGTCTATCTTCGGCCTTTTCCCAATTTGAGAAATGGCTTTAATCATTCGGGACTCTGCAGCACTCATTGCTTCTTCTTCTTCTTCTGATGGGTCATCAACTCCGCAAGCTTCATCATCGCTCTGGTCTTCTCCTCTTGGCTCTACTCCTCTTCGCAATTCTTCCTGCAGGGCCTGCACTTGCCTCTCGCAATGCTCGGAAGTCTCCTTCGAGAACCACGTTCCTTCCAAGCACCACGATTTCTTCATGATGGCATTCTTCTTCACTTTTTTCCCTTAACCCCAGATCCTGGTGCAAGCTGCCTCACGTTCGACGCTCTGCTTACACACTCAGAATCTTCTCGCTCTGATACCACTTGATGGGGAGCCAAATTTTTAACACCAAGAAAAAGACTCAATTTTCATTTAGAAGCATGGAAAGATTACAATTCCGAACCATGGAAGAATTACACAGTATAGAAAAATGCATCAGAAATCGCAGTCTTCATATTTTCTAGCCTCCAAAATCCTTCGATCCACATCTTCTTATAATGTCAGGTTCTTGATGTAACCTCCGTTCATAACCGTCCCTGTAACCGCCGCAACGACCCCCTGGAACTGCTGTAACGACTTCTGGTAACTGTCAAAGTCGGGCTGTAACGTTCCACGAAAAAGTAACATGTCGCGATATCGCGACATCTTGTATGTCGCGATATCGTGACACTTCCGTTTGCTCTTCCCTGCGTTCAAAGTTCGTCGCGATATCGCGACAACTTTTATGTCGCGATATCGCGACACTGCGTTTTGCTTTCGCCTCTGTTCTGAGTTCGTCACGATATCGCGACAACTTTTATGTCACGATATCGCGACACTACATTTTGCTTCCGCCTCTGTTTTGAGTTTGTCGTGATATCGCGACAACTTTTATGTCACGATATCGCGACACTTGAGTTTTGCTTCCGCTTCTATTCTGAGTTCGTCGTGATATCGTGACAACTTTTATGTCGCGATATCGCGACACTTGAGTTTTGCTTTCGCTTTTGTTCTGAGTTCATCGCGATATCGTGACAACTTTTATGTCGCGATATCGCGACACTGTCTTTGGCCCTTGCCGTTTTTCAAAATACGTCACGATATCGCGACAACTTTTATGTCATGATATCGCGACACTATCTTTGGCCCTTGCCATTTTTCAAAATACGTCGCGATATCGCGACATCTTTTATGTCGCGATATCGCGACACTTTTAAACACTTAGAATATTTTTCTTTTCTTTTGTTTTTTTCTCTTTTTTTTTTTGGTGATGCAAGATTGTTGTGCTGCCTTTGGATGCTCCTGCATCATTTAGCCACCTTTGGATTGATAAAATTGTGCATGCTACTAGAATATAGGAGCATGGTAAGGTTTTGTTTCTTAAAATACCCTTTTACTTGCATTGTTTGAGGGGCAAAAAATCCGGCAAGGGCGTTGAAGGAAACCTTTGGTGCATTTTCTTCGTCACTTTCAAGTGTGTTGGATAATACCTCTACTTCGAGTTTAGGTTCCTCTTCAGTAGAATTCCCTTCCTCTGTGGCATCTAGATATATAATTTCCATGAGGCACATTTATGATTTCTGTCAAATTTCTCATCACAATGGTAGCAAAGACCCTTAGCTTGTCTTTCCTTCATTTCCTTGAAACTCAGATGCTTAATTGGTAGAGCGGGGTTAATTTTGGGGGTTGTGTAGGAGTTTTGGGTTTGTCCATTTTGCATTGGTTTGGGGTTGGTATAAGTGTTTGATGGTTTCCCCCAAGTTGGTTTTGTGAACCGATTCCATGCCTTGATTTTGTCCTTTGCTAATTTCGCCAAGTTGATGGTCTCTAACATGTTTTTAGGGTTATACATTTGCACCTCTATTCAAATTTCTTATTTTAACCCGCTGAAAAAAAATTATTGAAAGAAGGCAATGTCTAATCCGGATGTTCGATTAGCTAGCCTTTCAAATTCTGCTTGGTATTCGCTTACCGAAGTGGTTTGGCATAATTTAGTGAGGGCCTCTGTAAAGCTTTGAAACTTGCTAGGGTCGAATCGCACTAATAGATTCTGTGTAAAGGTTGACCACGTCGAAGTACCGTTAGTTTTCTCGAACCATTGGTACCATTGGATGGCATCGTTTTCCAAGTGGAAGGAGGCGATATGCACTTTTTGCATTTTCGAAATTTGATTTAGTGAGAAATATTTCTCTGCTCGGTAGATCTAGTTTGTAGGGTCTCCTCCTTCAAATTTTGGGAAGTTTAATTTGGTATTCCGTGGTAGAATGGAATTTTGTGGACCTCCTAACATTGCTCAATTTGATGACCCGTGGTTGGGTGAATTTGCATGTGTTGTTGCCTAATTTTGACTGATGGCATCAAGTTTAACATCCATTGCAAATATTTTCTCGAAGAGTTCTCTTGTGTTACGGGTATTCTCTTCTCTTTCCTGTTGAACTTCTTCAGTGAGCCTTTCGTGTTTCTCATGAATGGAATCTAGTGATCGTCGTCCTTCAGCCATTGCGGTTGGTGTAGGTAATGATCAATATGACTTGGTACAGGTGAGCAAAAAATAAAAAAATAATTTTAATTTTTTTCCTTTGCATTTCGGATGTTGAAAACCTTGATGTTGCGTTGAAGATTTTAGCTTTTTCAAAATAGCCACCAGTCACCACGTGAAAGGTCGAGCAATTTGGGTGTAAGACAACTTAATTCGTACCTTAGGAGAAGGTTTAATTTTTTGCAAGGATTTTGACACGGATCCATGAAGCGTGAATGCTATTTGTGTCCTCGCGAATGTGGACTGGCTTAAATGTGCGGTGGGAAAAAAATTTAATGGTGAATTTGCTCCTTGATCTAGCTCTGATCCAGATGGTATGAAACTAAATAGTGTAGGAAGCAGGATCATTTTTTATATTGAATCACTTTTTGATTGTAAGGTAGAAAACCCACAATAGACTTAATTTATATATTTGTTCGATGATGCCTTATTATTATATTTGGATTTCATTTAAATACCTAGTCTAATAGTTGTAAGAGTGAATGGTTGTGACCCTAGAATATAATTAATAAATAATATAAGGATTAGGACATGTTAGGAGGGTCCTAACACATGCTCTTCAAATCAATAACCTTTTAGTTGCATTAAATTCTCTTCATTATTCTAAATGGCTATATACATGGGTGCCTTCTTAACATTTATGTATTATGGAATGGAAGTTCCAAGTGGCTCTTGTATTTTCATATGTTCTTGAAAATGGTCCTTATTGCACCTCCTCCCAATACCTATGATATGTGGCACTTTCCTTCTCTTTAGGTGATTGATGCCTATTATAAATGCTTCTACCTTATTTCTCCATGTTTTGCGCTCATATATGGAGCATTATCAATGTTGTTTCATCTTTTCACTTATGTTGAGTGCTCCTTTCACTTATCTTTGCCAGAATTTCACATATGAGATGTTACGATATGATGTTGGGTGCTCAAACTTGTTCTTAAATGTGGCACTCTTCCTCTAAAGTGCATGAAACCACTCCTTTCACGTGGTGATGTATTTTTGTCTTCTTTTAAAATACTTTGGAATTTCCTAGTATTCTTTCCAATGCTTTTCCAACACTCACTTCTTGGTAATATTTCTTGTTGTCTGTCTTTTTCTTGGGCAAAGCACTCAGGCTATCTTTAACGGTATTGTTGGACATGAATACCTATTATTTTTTAGCTTACTTAAATAGTTGTGGCTCCTTCTTGGTGATGATAAACTACTTGCACTATGACCTCCACTCTATCCTTGTATTCTCTCACTTGTATTGGCTCTATGCAGGTCTAATTTTGTGCTCTGGATAGGCAATAAATTCAATGGCTATGGTGCTTCATTCAGTGTCTTTAGACACCTTATATGACTAAATTTTTGATCCATTTTGATGGCTCTTCCTATTTCTTCTTGAGGCTCTCTTTTAGGACTTTGTAGAATGCCCACACTTGGAGTTTTTATATGTCTTCTTCTTGCTATATAACTTGCTTTCTGACAGTGCTTGTAGAGTCCTTTTAGGTGACTCTTATATGTAGACTATGACTACCCCCTGTACTTAGAAACTAATCCTTTATCTTAATCATAATGTGGGCTTTAATTGGATTATTTTTCTCTTTGATTGTGTTGTCCAAGATAGAATTCAAAACCTGTTCTTACTCCTCTTCAAATTTGTCCACAAAATCCTTTTGGAGATGTGAAATTTCTTTTCTCTTTCAAGCTCTTCTCTTGCCTTAGTATGTTGACTTTCTTCTCCAAATTTTGGGGTTATATTTAACCTTTTTTATGGCTTCTCCTTGCCACAAAATTCTGCAAGTAAACTTCCTTTTCCTTATTTACAAGAGCTCTTGTGAAATCTACCTTTAACTACTTGATTTGGCATAAATGAAACTGATATTACTATTGCCTTTAAACCTTAGGAAATATTCCTTTGCTTGGTTACTTTTATGCTTACTAATCCAAAATTTCCAATTATGTGCTGCACTCTTGTATATGCAAACTTGTAAGGGCTTCTTCTAATTAGAATAAGAAATAGAATGTTGATACATTTTGTTCTCTTGAAATATACCTAACTTCTATTTTCTTCTATGTGTAGGTTTGAACGTTGTAGACTATAACTTTTGCACTACCTTTGAAGACTTGAAATGAAACTTTTGATGCAACCTTTAAACTTTTGTAACTGGTTCTTTAAAACTTTAATAGAAATCCAAATGTAAAAAGCTCAAATAATGAACTTTTGCATCCTTTTGTTGCATACCTTTTTCCTTGTAGATGATGATGATGATGATAGTGACTTTGGTCACTTAAATTTTTTTCCTTTTATAGATGATATTGCAGCTCTTCTAGGTTGTCCAAAATAAATCTCTTGCTTACTTTCTTGCAGATTCAATACTTCACTAATATGTTGTCCAATACTGTAACTTGATGGCTTAAATGCTCCTTCAAGATATACCTTTGAAATCTGATCTTTAGCAATCACTAACGCTGCCCAAATTGTTACCTTTTTCTGTCCTCAAATCTAAAAAATTCAGATTGTAAAGCAGTCAATACCTTCATTGAAAATATATCCTTGAATCCCAAAAATTTAGTAGGATCCTCCCTCAAATTGTAGCTAAAATGCTCACTCAAGAACCCTTCAATGATGGCCCCCAAATCTCTCAGATTTGGCAATTTTTCTATCTCGTTTTCCTTTTTGAATTATGACTTCAAAGTAGATATCCTCCTTAAAAAATCTATCAATATTAAGATCTATTTCAAACTAACTTATGATTTGATAATCTTCTTACCAAACCTTCTCTTTTGAGGTTGTTTTCGGATGGCGACAATTGTCCCAATTCCTTAGCTATCTCGAGCTTCTCCCTTGGTAGTAATTTCTTCAATGAGTTCTTCTAGGAACTCCTTCAATGAGGCTCACCAAGCCTTCTTCTTGTTTCTCCTTGAGACCTCTCAAAAGTCCTCAAACTTGTATCTTTAAAATCTTCAATGAGACCTTCCTTGGCCTATTCAATATTCAACTATGGAAGTTTCGTAGTGAGATATTCTCCTAAGATCTCCTAAATATGTTGTTGTTAAAATCTACAATATAAATTTTTGTTAGTTCTTCTCAATTCTCAATCTTCCAATATGGAAGTTCTTCAATAGGGCCTTCAATGAACCTCTTCTTCAATGTGAAGTTTTCAATCTTCAATGGATATCACCAATCTCCAATATTTTCTAGGACTCTTCTTATTGATTCTCTTCAATATTTAATGGGGTCTTATTTCTAGGACCTCCTTCCTAGATTTACAATCTTTAATGTGGCTTCCTTGGCCACTAGATCTTCTCCTCAATATTTCAACTAGGAGTCTTCAATATGCAAATCTCTCAATGGGACATTTCTCCTTAGACCTCCAAATATTTAATCCTTATTTTTTGCAAAAAAGAATCAATCCCTGTATGAGGAAAGGAACGTTGACCTTTAGGCAAAAAATATGGAGTTCTTCTCTATCCATTATAGGAAGCTTCCCACCTTCTGAGAGTTAATTTTTTGCAAAAAGAAAAAACTTAGATGATAGTAACCCAATGGTTTTCCTAAAAACTTCTTTTCTCTCTTGCAATTTAATATTAGAGATAATAAAAAATTTATGACTCTATGGAAAATAATCTTCACTAGTTGGATTTCCAATCTAGTGGATTCAATGTTGAGTTCTAGTCTTCACAAGTTTTTTACAACTCTGTGTAAAAACTCTATCTAAATCAATCATGTAGCTTTCACTATTTTCTATTCTTCTATCTAGATCTACTTCTATCAAAAATCTATTGTGATGGTATTTTCATGCAGTGGTTCACTATAGCTGGTTTGGTTGCAAATACTCAACAATAGCAATGGTGATCACTTTGTGATTTCCTTTGATCCATCGTGGCTCTGATACCACTATTAATTTTTTAGCTTTAAACTTAAAGGAAATGTGATCAAACGTATAGAAATAAGCATGTAAAGTTATAACTATAATAATGGAAAATTAGCATGTATAAAAATATGATAGAAAATTTGATACAATGCTCTAGAAATTCTTATATAAAAAAGATCACGAAAATTACAATGCTCCTCTCATGGATTTTACAAATCCTCCATGATATCAAAATGGAGCTACATTTCTACTACTATGCCTCTCACTTACGCACTACAAACTCTCTCAATTTCTTTACTCAAACATTCATAATGAGGCCTTTATATAGAAAGATAGATTCCTTTCCTCTCACCCAACCCTAAGACTCATGTACATGTGGACTACTTGCACATTTACATCATTGCACATTCTAACACTTGTGCATTTATTAAATTACTCTAACAAAGTATTTATATCCTAATATAATCCTAATCTAAATATGTACACATGAAAGTACATTAGTAAAGAACAAAATGATGTAATATATTCTAGCATAGGTCACCTTGCCTTTTGGGGATCCTTTGTGAGATTTTTTTAGAGCATTCTTCATGTATGTCAATGTAAGCTTCTGTTGCATTATGTTTTCTAGTGCCACTTCTAGAGCATAAGCAGTGGCTATAGTAGAGGATGGTGTTGGCTCATTTCCTTTTAGTATGTGTTAGATAGCTTTTATTTATGATTTGAGGCCTTTTTTTAATTAGGTTTCGTTTATGGTTGATTTTATTTAAGACGTTAAAGCTTGCTGCTATATTATGGAAGGACTAAAAGAATGCTAAGTTTCAATTAAGGAACATGATAGATAGTTATTATTATTTAACCATATTAGGATTCATTTAATAGTTCATAGAAGATCTATAATTGTGATGATGTTATTGGCTATATGAAGAATGTTTATTTAGGAAGATATTGGATATATATTTTTTATGAAAATACGAAATACTTGAATGCATAAAGATGTGAATATTGCTAGTTGGATTAGTATGTGTTGGAAAGAAACCAATAAATTATATGAGTATGATTATCTTATAATTTTTTTGTTAATTAAGTAATGTTGTTTGGTCAATATTATATTATGGGTAAAAGAGGATTATGTTTGGTATATAGAGGGTTTAAATACATTAGTTAATGTTGAAATTTATCCATAAAGGTTGTTAATGCAAAATATATTTTTGGATGGAGAATATTTTTTATGAAAGTTATTTTGGAATGATTTAGTAATGGTTTCCTAAGGCTTGAGTAGATAAAGGAATCCATTATGGAGAGAAGTATGGGATTCTCTCCTTGTTTGCATGGAAATGCTTTGTTTAAATGTTTGTTTTGCATGATTGCATATTTTATTTCTTAGTGCATGTTAGACTTGCATAAGCAATTCATGAGTTGTCTTGATCCCAAAGCTTCTTCTCAAAGTTCGTGGGAGATTCTCCTTTATGAAGAGGACTATGGAAAAAAAATGTAACCCCAATTGTTACTACTACTCTTCCACTCTTTCTTTTTTTTTAAAACTTATTTATTTTTGATAATTTATTTATCTTCCAAGAGTAAGGGACATAATCATGATCTAAGATAGAATTATTCCAACTGGATTGTAAGTTTTCAAGGCAATCATCATCAAGAGATATTAAGACTTGGTCAAAGTCACTCTTGAGTAGAAGTGACCAACTTCTACAAAAACCCTCATACCACTCAGGTATGAGAATTCTCACCCAAAACATTAGGTTTTTATCCCTCACCAAAGGGAATCGCCTTTCACCATATTATCCACCAAGACTAGTATGTACGTGAATGCCTTGAAGATGGAGAACCACACCAATGGAAAACCATCATAGATGAAATAACCACACCAATGGTCATCATCAATCTTAGTTTTCACCCTCATCTCTTTTATGGGACCACTAATATAATAGAATCACTACATGTGATCAAACTTACACAATCCTTGGAATAAACATCTTAAGCATGATTATATTTCCTTATTCCTCTTAAGGCTTATTTGATCACCTTTTTATTTAGGCATCCCTTTTGTTATATAAATGAATCAATTAAGTTCATTACCAAAATGTATTCTTTCACCATAATGGGAGCACCTACTCCTCATGTACATTCAAATATCAACTCAGAATGTAAGGTCTAACTTGGTCTACAACTCAAGTCCAAATTGCCATTTGTGGGCTCCAACCCACTCCAATATCCAACTTGGATTACTCAAAATTAGTCATCATCTTGTTATTATAATATTTTTGGTTAAACCATCCATGAGTGTCTACGAAGTGATTAGCACAACATATTTCAATTAACCATAAAAGTATAGAATTCATTACATTATAATCCTTGAGATTATTTATAAAATAGATATTTCATTGAAAGGTAAATAACATGATATAACCATTTGAGCAAGTCATATCATAATTTTTGAATCTATCCAACAATCAAATATATCAAGTACTTTTCATTGGAATGTAAATTTTAGTTGATTACATCATTCACATCTCATATAACCAATTACATTTCAACAAGTAAATATCATATTTATAAGTCATTTAAACAACAACATATTAAAGAAAAGCATACATACTTTGCATCATAACTTGACTACAAATAAAATAGTAATTAGCCAATGTAAACATTGTTATATTGATCTAAAATATTGCATTAGCATCTCATTAATTTATAACATTCCCATATTGAAAGTAAATGCAACATTCATAGGAAATATCAAAGCAAACCACAAATAATAGTGACACAATGTTTATCCTGGGAACCCTCATGGGGAATAAACCCAACCTCCAAAATATGTATTTTTCTCTTATTCATAAAATTAAGATGTAAAGTAATACAAGTATATAAGGGCGTCTACTAATCCTTTTCAATCAATTATACAATTAAAGGAACCCAACTGTTCCTTTTTAATGATCATGATGTAATTAAGAATTTTTTTCCTAATTTCTTTCTCTAAGGCATCATTTTAACATTAAAGTATTTCTCATACAATTAAGGAATCCATCTGTTCCTTTAAAATTCATGATGCAATTAAGGAATTTCCCAATTCCTTTCTCTAAGCCATTTTATAAATTCTTACATATGTTTATGATGATCATAGGAATCATATTTTGGAGAATTCCTAACAACAACAAAAGGAACCCCCATATATTCCCTTAAGAATCAATTCCAAATTCATTCTTCATGATTGATTTACAATCACTTCCTTGTTCAATGAATTTAAAGTCCCATAACTTTAATTCATGAACAATATTTTTTCCTAAATTAATAACCTAAGTAAATTACTTTTGTAAAATAATCTAAATTCTCTACTATATCATAATTGTCTCCTGTTGAAACAAATCATGTCAACATCTAATCCTAGAACTAATAATTTAAAAATGGATTCCATACATACACTCCTCATGAGGATAGGTATTACATGAATCTCTATTTGGTAGATTACTTATATTATAAAATCTATCTTTCTTAGATCACTATAATACCCCTTTTTCCTAAATTAAAAAAAAACACTCCTTATTGTTTATTTGATATAGGGTTTAAATTATAAATTCTATGTGCTTAAATCACTATGGTAGGTAGGCTGATGAAGCCAAAGGACATTTTCAACCATATCTAAAACCCTCAAGGCCATCTAAAATACCCTTTTAGACATTGGCTTAGCACACGCTACAAGATAGGCATGTAGTATATGCTATATTACCTAAATGTTTTACCTTGCAGGTTGGACTACTTTTCACAAATAATATGATCTATAAGAAAATGTTTCCATGTACGTAACCATTAATTTGATAAATTAGGTGAGGCATTAGTTCATAATGGGACATTTTCAACTCGACATAGCATGAGCCCACATGCTTGTAAGGAGTAGGGCCGAGCCTCTCGATGGAAAGAATCATCCTAACTTAATGTCATCATTACACTTGTTCTAGTGCTATATGGTGTAATAAAGATGTTTAAATCACATGTAATATTAACCCTACATTAATTACTTGTAGTCCATGTGTCCAAAACAAGGGGACGATAGTCCAAACGACACTCGATATTAAGTAGCAATCCAATTTCCTATCTTCAAATTTAATGATGCATGGAAGCATAGCACCTGTCGTCTATAATAGTTGAAGTGTGGTAACCCTCCTTCGATCATTACTTTGGTAGGGAAACGTATAATATACATACATACATATACATATATACATACATACACACACACACACACACACATATATATATATCCAATATTGACATATCCGCCCATTCGTTGTGGAATTTTGAAGCAAAGGACTTGTACCAATAAGGTTTATCTAATGGGTTATGGATTGTCTCAGATGGTAAACATGGTAGCTTAAAGGTCGTCTTGCATAGGTATGAATCTTCCTTCTATAAATATACATCCCCTATGCTAGCCTTCGGTCATTTGGATGAACAATTTACTAATACCTGATTTTACATAATAATAATAATTCGAGAGATTTACCGAGAAATCCCTATAGTAGGCATTGCCTCTTGAAGCGAGCACTCCTATTACTATTCATTCAAAGGATACAAATTTTATTATTCCTTGAACTCACAAAGGGGAGGGATGACTACATGTTTTGAAACATGAATTCCAACAAGATCAATGAATACTGTGCGGCTAATTGGTCCAAATTTTCTAATATTAGTTATTCATAGTGTAGTATTAAGACATTAGATCTCGATGCACACAGAGGAGTTAAATTTTGGGTAAGGGTTTGTTCAAATGATGCATCATTGCTACGAGTAAGCATGAATCCTCAACTATATTTGTTTGGAATATCTATTGTCAGCAGGTAATTATGGGTAGCAAGTAACATAATCTGGTTTTGTTGTATACACTAGATGAAATCTAAATAACATAATCCCAAGAGGCCATCATCTCCACTTTAAAAAGAGTCAGTGAGTGTGTATCGCATGCAAATATTGATGAGCAAAATCGCCAAATAAACCCCCTTCCCAAAGAGGTTTCTAGATATAGCTTAATGTAGTAAACATAGGTAATGCATCCCACATACCTTATGGGTAAGTGTATTCATAATATAAAATCTTCATTGCACAAGATAGACTTATCCATAACACGATGGTTGAGGAGATTTGATCGTGTAGTAAGGAGTTGAATGACTGGTTTCAGATGGTTAATTTACTATCCGAACATTTACGATTGGATTGTTGACTTAAACTTGTACTATGGCCTTCAATTACTTAAGAAAAGTGATTAAAAAAATAAAACTTATGCAACAATATTTAAACATGAGCTATTTTCCTTTATTTAATTGATAAATCGAAGGAACTATATTTCTTAAATCAAATAACCCCTTTTGTTTAAATACATATGATGTTACGAAAATAGGACTTTTAAATAGGATAGCAAATTATCCACATGAAACATAATTAAGAAAAGAGATATAAATTCACTTATCTAAACTCCATAAGGTTGGTCTCCTTCAAGCTCCTTCTTGATTGATCTTTATTAGCCTTCAAATATTATCTCTTCCTACAACTAGGAAGTCTTTCAAGCCTTCTGGTTTTTGATCCACCAAAGTGGAGAGCATACTCCCTAGGCCTCCAAGACTTCCTCCTCTCTTCTTCCAAGAGGTACTCCATTTATAAGGAAGCTTCTCCTCTTCTTGAGCCCAATAATGGCATTCTTATTCTAATATTAAAATATAGCTTTTATTCAAATAAGACATTTTATCTCATGTGGAGGGAAATTCAAAGAGTAGAAAAAGGAGTCCACCAAGAGTAGGTGGTCTTGTTTTCTAGAGGCAATTTCCAACTAACCTATTATTAGAGAATAGGTTAGGTGCAAAGGAAATAATCTCCACCTAATTTCCATTAATGAGAATGGACCATGTAGAAAATAGGAAAATTCATATATTGTTTGAAAATTCCAGAATTCTTTTTAGTCCAATTAAAATTGGGTAAACTTGGTGAGTACCTAATTGTTACATAATTAGGTTACTTACACACAATTTACTACTTTGTAGTAAATTTTGGTGAAAATTTATTTTCTATTTCTTCTTTCACCAAAGATTCATTTACCTTATATTTAAATTACTTTAAATTATCTATTTTGAAATATAATAAATCCTTTACCAAATTTCCTAATGGGAATATGTAGTATTATTTAGGGTCTATACCCCTTTTTTTGATCAATAAATCATCCCACTAATTAGCTACTAGTATTTTGGGAAGGATCCAAGGAAACGGGCTATGACATACACCCCCCCTTGGATTAAACACAACCCTTTGTGTTTGAGCGATTACCTTAGTGAGTACATAAACATTACGAAATTAGTATTTACCCCCATTTTTTTTTTAATAAAGGGGTAAAAATTTATTGATAAAAGTCTGGATTACAGAGTACAACTGAGCTTCCAACCAGGACTCAAATAAATAACAAAACAGGCTAAAACCACTAGACAAGATTGAAACCCAAAGAAAACAACAAGAACAAACCACATTAAGTCTGGACATCCTTGTGGATCAACTCCCATAGGCGTTGAGAGTCCCCAGACGAGAGACTCTCCCAGTTATCGATACTCCAAGGATCCAGTAGCTCGAAAGCCCTTTTGGCCAAGTAATTAGCAACCCCATTCCATTCCCTTGGAATGTGCATAAAGGAGATAAATTCGAACTCTTCACTCATTCTAAGAATATGAATGGCTACAGAGGCCAACTGCCAATTAACTTCCTCCACCCTTTTATTGTTTAAAATATTAACCACAATTTGAGAGTCGGACTCGTAGATGGTCCTATGCCAACCAAGAGAAAACCCCCTCAGCAAGGCCTCGAGAATCACAAGAGCTTCCATAAAATTGTTGGAGTGAACACTTTTATAAATGGAAAAGAAAAAATTGACCACGCGAACAAAGTCTCTCCCAACACCGCCAATTCCAACATGTCCAGGATTACCCCTATATGACTCATCAATATTAATTTTTAAAACTCCTCTAGGGGGTGGCCTCCACCTACCATCTCTCCTAACCTTCTTGCTGAGTTGGGGAACCCTACGAGGGCGGGAAGAGTCCGCACCAACCCCAAAGAGACCAAGGGCCTGTCGTACCTTCTCCTCCCTAGAGTCCAAAAGAGGATCCACATCAAATTTTCTATGGATAGTTTCTTGAACCATACACAGGATCCTTTTCCAGATCTTTTGAACAACCAAATATCTACCCTAAAATATGCGATGGTTCCGTTCGAGCCAAATCTTCTAGATGATGCAAGAAGGGCCCAAATTCCAAGCCACCTGGAGGAAGGGGGCCTTGGCCGGAGGTCTACCCAAAATACTCCAAAACTCCACTAGGGAGAGCACATGAAAACATGGATGGTTCCAGGCACTCCACCAACGGTGCCAAATGTCTCTAACAATGGAGCATTAGGAAAATAAATGAGAAGAGTCATCCTCATTATTACCACAAAGGACACAAAAAGAGGAACCCTGAAATCCCTTCTTAATCACGTTATTCCAAGTGAGGTATTTATTACGAGCGACCAGCCAAAGAAATAAGTTATATTTAGACCAAACAAATCTGTTCCACACCTTTTTCCACCATGTGACAGGGAGGCTCCTGAACTTTTGCATATCAAGAACTTGATAACCATAGGCTATAGAGTAGGTTCCCTTGGGATCAGGGTTCCAAGCCAAAATATCTTTACCCCTCAGCGAAGAGTAGGGCCTCCCCACAAGAATAAGAGCAAGCACATCTCTGTCCTCGGCCAATCCCCCTGGGGCCATTCCTACGGATCTTTCCACCTGTACATCTCCATATTTCCAAAAGACTGGATTCTTTTAAAGTCCTCCACACGAGACCAACCCACTTCCAAGAAACAAACGCTTAGGGAACGTAACCTGGGATATTGAGTCAAGATAGGAGGGTGGCCATCCCAAGAATCCTCCCAGAAAAGAGCATTTGATCCCCGATTGCAAATCCAAAACAAACCTTGCTTAATTAAATTAGCTCCTCTTTTCAAAGTGTCCCAGATAACTTAACCTTTCCCAACCAAGATGACTCTAGGGATCTTAGCCTCATAAATACCTCTCAAGTACTTACAAGATAATATTTTATCCCAAATTTGATCTTGAGAAGTACACCATCTCCAGTAGAGTTTCGTAGCCAAAGCCTACCCAAAAAGAGCCGCTTGTCGCAACCCAAGGCCTCCCTCTTGAACCGACCTACAAACAGAATCCCACCTAACCAAAATCCATTTAGATTGAGCAAGTTTTCCAGACCATAAAAACTATCTTGACGAAAAGCATCCATGTCTTGATGAAGTAGAGTATTGTACATATAAAAGAGATCAAGCATAGCTCCAAGAAGATTAGGTAGAGGATGAGATGAGGCAAAAGAACAAACAACACTTGAAAAGAGGAGGGGTATTGAGACACAAGACGTTTTTTGTAGGACTGCCCAAACTGCCGAACTCGTTTCTGGCCATATCTCACTCATCCGGACTCGGATTGAGCTGAAATTTTGAGGGTAGATGCCTGAAAAACCCTAGAACGTCTCCACCAATTTTCATATCATTTGGAGCAACACAGATCCTAGCGCATCCCTATGTGTGAACGAGATATTTGGCAAGCGGCTATGCGAGGGTTTCATCTGGGTTGAGTGCAAGCAGCTCCAGAGGTTGGTTTTTAGGGCCTTCGGGCCCTAGCGACCAATATTTTTGTGGTTTATGCTCAATATTTTAGCAAGAAATGTTGCAGGGGATCCAAGATGGGTTAGAAATTTATCTTTCAATAGATCATACTGTGAACTTGAGTGACAACGACTTCCAATTTGTTGCACAAAAGAAAAGTGAAAACCATACCTTTCCACGACGTCTAGGGCAAGGATTAAAGAGATCACGAAACAAGTTTCAAGTAGTTGATCAAAAAATGGCTCATATCTCAAGTGAATCTGGTGCTAAGGTGCACCCACAAAATAATTCTACTATGAAAACCCCTGTCAAGGGTAAGAATTTTGAAGACTCAGTCCCAAAAATGAATTTTAGGGATGCCCTTCATGGTGGACAGCCTCAACCCAATGCTAATATCAATCTTAGGGCTTCCCATAAACCTCTAAGAATGCCTAAGATTGATCCCAGGAAAATGGAGTCAGGATGTCTTAAAGCAAGTGATGGAACTCCTATTGTTAAGCTTGATATGGGTAACATTCAGATTGGCATTGAAGATTTGGAAAAAAGAGGACTAATTTGTCGGTTCATGGGTTTTCGTCCGAGTCTATCTGCTTTCAAAGTTTGGGCTGCAAAAAGCTGGAAAACTAAAGGTGAGTTACAAATCTCTATTTATCCAAATGGTTATTTTCTTGTTTTATTTGCTAATAATGAAGATAGAGAGAAAACTTTTCAAGGGGGTCCTTGGTTTTTTGGAAGGGCGGGGCTTTTCATGAAGCCCTGGCATACTAAATTTAAAGCCGAAGAAGAGATGCCTTCTATAGCTCCCGTGTGGGTTAGACTCTTTGGCCTCCCTATTGAATTTTGGAATCCTACTATTTTTTCTTCAATTGGAAACTCTTTAGGAACTTTTATGATGATCTGCTGATTGTACTCAAAATTTTGAACATATTATTTATGCTCGGATTTGTGTTTTAATGGATTTTGACAAACCCCTACCTAAAAATATCACATTACAATTTGGGGAAGACACTTGGGAGCAAGTAGTGGACTATGAGAACATTCCTTTTCATTGTAGAATTTGCCATGAATATGGTCATTTGGCCAATGCTTGCCCAAATAAAATTCTTGATCAAAAGAAAGAAGATATAAACTCAACAGGTTTCCAAATACCTAAGAAGAAGAACACTCAGAAAAAACCAGTTATGAAGGATCAATCAAAGTCATCTGCTAATATGTTTGAAATCCTTTCCACAAATGATGTCCCAAGTGAGGAAGAGGAAATAATGGAAACTGAAATCTTAGAAACACAATTTAAATATGAAGGGAAGAACTCGGAGACAAACCAACAAATCAAAGGTTTTCAACAGAAAAAAAGGAGAAAATTTACACAAGAAAAACAATATTTCAAATGTCAAAACTTCAAATAATGCAGGTCCCAATATAGACTCCGTTGAACCATCTAGTAAAATTTTGGCTGTGTACGAGCATTCTTCAAGGTTAGAAGCCATCTCAGATTCAATTGGAATAAGTCAAGAAACAGGGAAAAAAAATTGAAGATGGATTCTAATCAAAAAGCAGGTCGCAAGACCAATCAATATCATATGGTAAAAGAAGGTGAAAAGCTTGTAGAGGAAGGTAAGATTAATGCCCTTCCCAAATTTTTTAGCCCTGGTATTAATGAAGATCATCACTTGGAATATTAGAGGACTCAAAGGGAGTCTTTCAAAACAAAATGAAATTAGAAGAATGATTCAGATAAATCATCCACATCTTGTTTTCCTTCAAGAAACAAAGATGTCAATGGAGGATATGGACTCAATTGCCGATAAAATTTGGCCAGCTGGAAAAGTGGTTTCCCTCGGTTCCCAAGGGACTTCGGGTGGCATTGCTTGTCTTTGGGACCCAAAAGAGGTAGTTATTCACCATATGGTTGGCAGTTGGGGTTTGTTGGCTATAGCTATTCAAAGTAGACATTCCAACCAGATTATGCTCTGCATTATTGTTTATGCTCCGACTTCTTTGGAGGAAAAAAGAAGACAGTGGAAGGATATTACTCATATTATCTCTCATTTTCCTAAAGCTTGGATCTTGATCGGAGGAGATTTCAATACCATCCTCTCTCTGGATGAGAAAAGGGGGGGAAATAGAAATTTGGACAAAAGCACCGACCTCATGAGCGAATATATTGCAAACCTCCATCTTGTGGATATCCAACCGAGATAATGGCCTTATGACTTGGTCTAATAGAAGGCAAGGCTTAGCTTGTATAATGGAGAGATTGGATAGGTTTTTGCTCTCTAAAAATTTCTTAATCCATGGTCACATTCCTAAAGTGAAGACTCTTAATAATGTTGGTTCGGATCATTGGCCAGTCATGGTGGAAATGTGGAAAACCAATGTGAGTTTCTCTCCTTTTCATTTTCAATTAATGTGGCTTAGAGACATTTCCTTCAGACCTCGTGTGCAACAATGGTGGAAGGAAGGTAAACCTAGGCATGGGACTAAGATGTTCTATTTTGCCAAAAGACTGCAATACATTAAATCCAAAATCAAGACTTGGAACTGGAAAGAGTTTGGGGATGTTCATAAAAAAAACATGAAGTTATTGCTCATATTGAAAATTTGAATAAGAAAATCCATTTAGATGGCCTCACAGAGAAGAGAAGTGCAGATGAAATTAAACTCACAACTCAGTTAGAGGAATGGGAAAAAAGAGAAGAAATCTTATGGAAGCAAAAATCTAGAATTCAATGGCTCAAAGAAGGAGATCGAAACACAAATTTCTTCCACAAATCTCTTCTAGCTCGAAGATCTCACAACTTTATTTCTTCCTTAAAATCAGATTCTGGAGATGTTGTTTATACTTGGGATGGCATGAACTCTATTGTTGTTGATTACTTTTCCAATATTTTTGCTGCTACTCCTCTTGACTCAGCTTCACAACAAAATGTTCTTCAAGCAATCCCTTCTCTTATCACTTCGAAGGAGAACTCTATTTTGACTGCTCCTGTTACTATCAATGAGCTTCAACAAGTAGTTTTTAAAATGCAAAAAGGGAAAACCCCAGGTCCTGATGGTTTTCCCATTGAGTTCTACCAAGAGTTCTGGGATATCCTTCATGTTGATTTATTAGAGGTGGTGGAAGAAGCCAGGAAAGCCAAAGAAATTTTGAAGGTTATCAATAAAACTTATATTACTCTTGTTCCAAAAGCTCAAGAGGTTGATCATATCTCAGCTTTTAGACCTATTGCTTTATGTAATGTTCTTCTCAAAATCATTACTAAAATCATGGCAGAAAGGTTGAAGCCTCTTTTGCATAAGATTATTTCCCTAGAGCAAGGGGGTTATGTGGAAGGACGTCAAATAGTAGATGAGATAGTTCTTGCTCAGGAAGCCATCCATTCCATGGATATGCAAAATTCTCCTTCCATGTTCATTCGGTTAGACTTATCCAAAGCTTATGACAGAGTGGATTGGCACTTCCTTATCAAAGTTTTGAGGCAATTTGGTTTCTCTAAGGATTGGATGGATTGGATTATGGGATGTATCTCTTCAGTTTCCTACTTAGTTCTTATCAATGGCAGGCCTTCTCAGTCATTCCCAGCTTCCAGAGGTATTAGGCAAGGTGACCCGCTATCCCCTTATTTATTCATCATTCTTGTTGAATGCTTGGGTAGGACTATAACCAAAAAGAGGGAAAACAAAACCCTTGAGGGAGTTACCATTGCTCATGGAGCTAGACCTATCTCTCATCTTCAATTTGTGGATGACTCTACTCTTTTAGGTAAAGCTACGAGTTAAGGAAGCTTCTAATATTAAGCAAATCATTAGCTATTTTTCTAAGGCTATTGGGCAGTTGATCAATGAAGACAAATCTAAAGTTATTTTCTTTCACTGCTCTGCTAGACAGGAATCCATGGTCTTGGATAAATTAAGATATAAGAAGACCTCTCTTCCAATCACTTATTTAGGTATTCCCATAAATATTCAAAGGCAGAAAAATAAATATTGGAATTGGTTGTTGGACAAAGTCAAGAAGAAAATTGGAAAGTGGACCAACAAGTGGCTTTCTTCTGGGGGTAGAATCACCTTGGTAAAATCAGTCCTTCAAGCTATTCCTATTTATGTTTCTTCCATTTTGAATATCCCAAAGGCTGTTCTTCGAGAATTGGATCAAATCAGTCATCGTTTCCTTTGGAGTGGTACTAAGGAGAAAAGAAAATGGGCCTTGGTGAAATGGGATACTTTATGTCTTCCTAAGAGTGAAGGGGGGTTAGGATTCCGGTCTTCTATTAATAACAACAAAGCTTTAGCTGCTAAATTATATTGGAGGATGTTGCATAACCCCAATGCTCTTTGGGCCAATAATCTCCATGCTAAATATGCTGAGAACAAAAGTCCTGAAGACCTTGTTCGCTATCAACTTCCTACCAAAGGTTCTCCCATTTTAGCAGTTCTTAAGACTGGTGAGGATTTGATAAAGAAAAAATTATTTTGGATCATTCATAATGGTCAACATGCAAATTTTTGGACAGATTCTTGGGATGGTCACAAGCCTTTGATAACTCAGTTTCCCGATTGGAGGCCTTGGATGGAGGAGCTTCACCGAGCTAATTGGATAAAGGTGGCTAATTACTATCGGTACCATACTGGTAATTCAAAGGTTGGTAGATATTGGATCCCTATTGAGGACTGGCCTATTCAAATCCTAGAAAGGCAAAGACAAGATATCCAAGGCATCCTTCATATGAGATCCCTCTCTTGGTCCCATGAAAAAGATTGTTTTGGATGGAACAACACTACTAAGGGTGAGTATTCAGTTGCTCAAGGTTATTTGACCTTATGCCATAATAATCCCAACCATTCTTCTGACATATTTTCTCGATTGTGGGCTCAAAAGCTCTGGCCTAAGGTGAGGTTCTTTAATTGGCTTTTATTGCATCGTAGGGTGCTTACTGGTGAGCAACTTATGAAGCGTGGTTTTCATGGCCCTTTTAGATGTGAAATGTGTGAAGAGAATGTAGAAAATATCAACCATATTTTTATTGAGTGTACTTTAGCCTCTGAGCTATGGAGGAGAATGGCCACTTTACTTGGCTTACAGTGGTCCAATTTTTTTACTTTTGAACAACTTTGGAGGGATTGGCCTAATCAAGAGGGTGTTGATCATTTTATTAGGCGAGTAGTTTGGATGGGTTCTACCATTCTTCTTTGGAATATTTGGAATGAAAGGAACAACCAAATTTTTAATCAAGATAGGAAGGATATTCACTATATTTGGCAAAATACCATAGCCAACTTAGTTGAATCAGTCCATCAACTCCTTAATCACCCCCAAAACTCCCACCAAAGATGGGATCAAGTGATGCAAATATTGAAGATTAAATCTTCTAAGGGCAACCAACTTAAAGGGAATGTGAGTATTAGTAAGATGGATAGGACTAGAAATTGGCAACCTCCTCCTAAGGATTTTGGAAAAGTCAATACTGATGGAGCCTCTAGAGGGAACCCTGGAAAAGCCAGTGTGGGAGGAATTGGTAGACTTTCGGATGGCTCCCTGGTTTTTACTTTTGCTGAGAATTTGGGTATTCTTTCCAATAACCTTGCTGAGGGGTATGGTATCCTCAGAGGCCTTCAGGAGGCTACTAAGGTTGGATGGGAAAAGGTGTTAGTTGAGTCTGACTCTCAACTTATGATTAATCTCTTGAAGACTCCTTCTAAGAATCATAAGGTGGATTGGAGAATAAAAAGAATTATTGAGAAGATTCAATTAATCCAGATGGGATTTTTGAAAGTTGATTACAATCATGTGGTCAGAGATCAAAACAAGAGTGTTGATGCTTTAGCTAATTGGGCTTTGGACAAAGGTGATCTTACTTGTTATGGCCACCCTCCTATATGGTGGGCTTCTCAAATTAGGGAAGCTCTTCTTTCTATCATTTCTTTGGATGGCTCCAGTTCTGAAGGTACCTAGTTTCTTCTTGTTTTTTTTTTTGCTTCTCTTTGGTTCATTCAGTTTTTTTAGTTCCCTAGCTCATTCTATTCTTTATTTTGTTTCCTCTGTTGATTCTTGCCTTAATAGTCTTCTGGTCTAGATAGGTCATTGTTATGTTCAATTTTTTTCTTTTTTCTTTTTTTTTTTTTGTTTAGTTTTTTAAGGTGGGTGGGTTCTTTTGTTTTGTTTTGTTTTTGTGTTCTTTGTGTTGTTTTTTGTTGTTCTTGTTGTTTTGTTTTGTTTTTTTTTTATGTTTTTTGTTATTGTTCTTGTGTTTTTTTCGTTCTTGTTCTTGGGTTTCTCTTTGTTTGTGTTATTTCGTGTTTTTATGTGTGAGTGTTTTCTATGTTTTTTGTTTTTGTTTATTGTCTGTTGTTGGTTGTTTTTTATTTTTATTTTTATTTTATTTATTTTTATTTTTTAGGTTTTGGTTGTGTTTATTTTTCATGTTTTTTTTGGGTTATGTCTTTGTAGTGTTCTGTTGTTTTTGTCTTGTTTGTGTTTTGTTATGTGGTTCTTGTGTTTTTCTATGTGGTTTGTGTTGTGGTTTCTTTTATCTTATTGTGCGTGTTTGGTTGTGCTTTTGTTTTTGACACACTCAAGGAGCATGTTTTTTATTTTATTTTATTATTTTTGTTGTTATTTACTTATTTTTAAATTGGTTTTGTGTGTTTGTTTGCTCCTTGAGTATGTCAAAGGTGGTAGGCCGAGTCCGAGTCCTGGGCATTTTTGGCGGAATGGATACCCTTGCCTCCTTGGGTCTTACCCGAAAGTGGCATCCCTTTTGGGATGTTTTCCACAAAAAAAAAAAAAGAGGAGGGATATTGAAGAAGAAAATAGAAGACTTGTCCTCATTAATCAACTGTCTAGAAGCACCAAGATATATGTCAAGAGACTGTCTAATATTGCCAGCTTCCCTGATAGTGGCAACTCCCAACAAAGTAGTATCATCAACAAATTGAAGGTGGGAAAGAGGTGGCAAACTACTATCCCACTTCCACCCCTGAATGAGACCCTGCATGACTTGAGACTTGAGAAATCTTCCCAACCCTTTCGCCATAATGATAAACAAATAAGGAGATAAAGGATCTCCTTGCCTCAATCCCCTTGAGGCCTCAAACAACTCTGATGGCTCATTATTAACAAGAACAGAGAATGAGGAAGAAGAAACACAACTCATCACCCATCTAATCCATTCCTCCTCAAATCCAAAAGCAGCAAGAACTTTCTGAAGAAAGGACCATCTGACCCGATCATAGGCTTTGGCCATGTCCAACTTAATGAACATAGTTTTCTCCTTAGAAGTTTCCATCGAGTGAATAGCTTCTGTAGCAATAACAACCCCATCCAAGATTTGTCGGCCAACAACAAACCCTCCTTGCTCCTCAGAGATGATTTTTCTCAACCATATCTTCAACCTCTCAGCAATAATTTTTGTGATGATCTTATACACAACATTGTAGAGAGCAATAGGCCTGAACATATCCAAGGAATTTGCTCCCTCTTTTTTGGGTATAAGCACCACAAAGGTAGCATTTAGGGCCCTTAGCATCTGTTTGTTCTTTTGGGACTCATGGACCACCTCCAAAAGATCAAATTTGATTAAATCCCAAAACTCCTGATAAAACTCAATCGGGAATCCATCTGGGCCTAGGGCTTTTCCTTTTTTCATCTTGAATACAACATTTTCCAACTCCTCAAGGGAAATTGGACCCATCAAGTGCTCATTCATCTCTCTAGAAACAATCACTGGAATACAATTTAGAATAAGCTTTTCATTCTCATCATCTGATAGGGAGTCCTCCTTGAAGAGAGAGGAAAAATACCTCTTAGTCTCTTCTGAAATATCCCTGAAAGAAGAGAGCAGGGCACCCTGAGAATTCACAAGAGAGGTAATCAGGTTACCATTACGGTGAGCCTTAACTGAGTTATAAAAGAAGGTTGTGTTCCTATCCCCTTCCTGAAGCCAATCTACTCGAGCTTTTTGTTTCCAAAAAATTTCTTCCCTCAGTTCCCATTCAACAAGGTCTTTCGCAGCCTCAGATTCCTCAACAAGAAGCTCCTTCGTGAATCCTTGATCTCTAATCTTCCTTGAAGCTTCTTCCATCCTCCTAAGAGCTGCCAACTTAGCCAAGGAAAGGTTCCCAAAATTCAGTCTATTCCATCTCTTCAATTTATGTTTTACAAATTGTAGTCGCTTCATAAAGGAATACATAGCGGTGCCATGAGGAGGTTTGCCAGTGGTCCACCAACCTCGCATGAAATCATGAAGCTTAGGATCACGAAGCCACATAAGTTGAAACTTAAAGGAGGGATTCTTTTTTAGCCCTAACTCCAAAGCAGAGAGTTTGATAGGCCAATGATCAGATCCCCTACCCTCCAGAATCATAGAACTAGCACTTCTGTTATTACCCATCCAATAACTGGATATCAAAAACCTATCTAGTCTCTCTGAGATGGAAGCTTCCCCACACCTTCTATTGTGCCAAGTAAAGATCCCATTATCTGGCTTGATGTCAACCAAGTTTAGGGCCTGGATATGAGCACTGAAGATAGAAGAAAAAGGCTCGAGACGGTCCACCCCACCACGTTTCTCCTCTAGACAAGTGATAGAGTTGAAGTCTCCAACCAAAATCCATGGGTACAGGGGAACCAAACTTCTCACAAAGCAAATGTGCTCCCACAAATTCACTTTACCATTGTAATCAATAGGAGCATACACATTTGTAAGTAGGATGGTTTCACCAGATTCATTATCATGCCCGACCATCGAAATAGACCATCTGCTAGAAATCCAAGTAAGAGGGGATATCTTAACCGGATCCCATAAACAAGCGATGCCACCAACATATCCACATGCACCAATACACTGGCATTGCCCCCTTCTCCACAACTTGGGAGCAATATTGAACATACTATCAATAGCCAATTTAGTCTCCTGAATAAACACCACATCCGGAGAATGCACACGAACCAAATCACGAACAACTTTTTGTCTGGGGATGTTGTTCAACCCCCTTACATTCCATGAGAGGATAATCATTTTTGGGGGTTATAAAAATGGGAGTCCAATGTTCTCACCAAGCCTGACTCCACCAAAGTCTCCCCCATTAACTTAATTTTATCCTGGTCCTTCTTCCGACCCACCTTCATATTCTTATCCGAAAAACTTTTTTTAATTATTTTCTGCTGCAATCCCAACACCGTAGGAGTTTTGCAGTCCAAGGATGACTGCATCAGTGCCTGAGTAGGAGAGGGCATAACTAAATCTGTACCACTTTCCAAAATAGTTTCCCTTATAGGGCTAGACCCATCCATGTCCCCTATACTCAGATCCAAAGCCCTTTGTTCTTCATTTAAACCCCCTAGATCTGATTCCTTAAGTTCCCCCTCAAGAAGAGACATCTGATTTGGCCTTGTTATATTTGCATCAGGTAGCGACGTTTCAGGTATCTCCATGCACTGATCAAGATCATCTAATATTTCAAAATGGTTGAGTAGAGCATCTGGCTGGCTATCCTTAAGGTCTTTGTTTGCCCTTCGTCCTCTATTTTGGGATTTTACCGAAACAAAACCTTCCTTATCCCATTCCCCTTCCTTTATCGAGGCTTTTCCTTTATCCAAACTTTGTCCAGACCGAGAGGGCCCAGGATTTGAAGCCACAGGCGGGACAAACTTAGGGCATTTTCTTTGCAGGTGGCCATATTCATGGTAAATCCGACAACGAAATGGAAGAGCTTCATAGTCAAGTTTTTGAACCCATGTAGTTGATCCAAATTGTATTTCAATAGAATCTGGAATAGGATTATTTAAGTCAATTTCAACACAAATACGAGCAACAGAGATTACCTTTTTATCCATTGTCTGTTGTGACGGTCCAACCGACTTCCCAAGTAGAAGGGCAATCTTATGCAAGATATCAGTTCTCCAGAATTCCAACGGGAGCCATGGAAGCCGCACCCATACTGGAACCCATGACGGCCGCTCCTCTGATGGGTTGAAACCCACATGCCAGGGTTTAAGAAAGAGTCCCACTTGGTTATAGAAATAAGGACCCCCTTCAAATGCTTTGTTACGATCTGCAATACAAGAGAAAACCACCATAAAATAGTTGTTCGCACTCAACATCACCTCCACATCACCTTCAGGATTCCAAGTCTTCCTGACCCAAGCCTCCACAAAGGGGAGAGAAATTTGGATGCCCAAAAATTTGCCAATAAGGGCATGTTTGGTTAGATACTCCACATCTTCCGCCATCGAGTCTGGTTGAACCACTAGAACTGGCCTGGCTTCACATCGTTCCAAACATCCATTGTTCTTTAACAAGCGGTTCCCGACATGCACTGGAAAATCCTGTTCCTTCCAGTCATTTTCAGATGAAAAAACATCACGAGCATGCACTCTCTGTGCTGGACCCGATGCCATCACGACATTCCTCCAATTTTTTAGACCTCCTTCGAAAGTTGCTGCCATCCCCGCAGAGCAGTTTTTCTTCATCAAACCCTAGCAGAGTAGTTTTTCCTCATCAAACCCTAGTAGAGCTCAAAAAATATTTCTAGAGACCATGTTGTAAATAATTAAGTATGAACAATGTAATAAAATTTTATTTATTTATTTATTTATTTGTAACCCCTTAATGTACATGGCATATCCGCAACATGTGAGGAGAGAGATTTGAACGGCCTCTTGTTTTCAACTAGAGAGTTTTAAATACCCACTGGCTCTCCAACTCCTCTACATGAGCGAATATTAGTATTTACCCCTATTATTTCACAATCTGAGTCATCAATTTTTTTTCTCTACTCTCAGTATCTCATCCTTGATGGTAGCAACATCTTCCATCCATAAGAGTACTTGGACCTACAAAAAATGTAAAATATTAGTAGTACCATGTCCTTTAAGCAACAAAACATACATTTTGTATAGCATTAAGTATTAAAAACATCATCAATACACAATATCATCATAAATATTACAACTATAAGCCATCTATTACTACACAATCAGCTAAACTAGATAACTATAATAATAGAATTTGCAAAATGGTGTTACAAAGATATCATTAAATTATGCTTCTATACTATATTGGACATAAAAATTCTTATTAATTTTATCAAAAGTACCACCAAGGAGTATCATAATATACTTTGTTAACTCTTACCATGAGTTAACCTGATAAAATTAGGTATTATCAAAGACATCATAATTTCAGAATCTCAATTTAGTATATTCACATATATCCTCAGATTCATTTTGGCAACCTAAGTTCCATAACTAGAGCATCCACCTAGATGTCTCTTAGTTTATATTATCATAAATCATGGAGAAGTCCCATACCTTATCCAATAATAGACACCAATCCATCCTTGTTAGATCTAACAACTTTACCATTAGTTTTCTCTTAAATAAATTTACTTTTCATGATTACAAAAACTAAAATAAAAATATATAATCCATATTCATTCATTGGTTATATTAATAAGTTCCACTAAATTTCACAGTATGAACTTAAACTAATTAAATTCATTTTATATGCACACATAATATTTGTTTTCTACTTCTACACATAGGAATATATAATTTCAAAGGTCTCTTATTTACATTTATGCCATATCCCTAGGCATACATACCCCACTTCCTTATGGCCTAAAAAGTGGTTGAATGGATCTTAGGGTTGATTTCCTTGGTCCGTTCCTCGCTTCTTTCTGTGTTGATACTTTCATCTAGAGAGGGTGGTGGAGAAACTATTCCAGTGGTTGCTCATACTCTACCCTGGGTTGTTCTTCAAAATCCATGGGTGGTTCTTCTTCTTTTACGCTATGTACAAACAACTAGTTGTGGTGGAGGAAGCAAACCGTGGTTCAACAATGTAACAAAACAAGATTCCAAGAATGCATCATTAAATCCTTTCCTTGCTTGATGAGATTGTGGATTTTTTGTATAAATGACTGCCATTGTTGTTGCTCTCCAATTATTCCTTTGTATTATCTAGGATCCGAGTCTATCTCGTTTAGCTAAGACAACATTTCTATCTACCTCTAATATTATTCTTTCTTGTGCCCATATATCTTCCTGGGTGTGTTGCACATGATATTTCCTCGTTGTTTCTTCAATTGTTCTCCTAATTTTTCCCATAACTATACCTCTTGCTGTAACTACCCTTTATTATTGCTTCTCAGTCTTGTCACCATGTTATCCTAGAAGTAAAGAGTTGTATTAATTTTCATTCTTTTTCATTGTTGAAATTCTAGATAACTAGATTTCATCATAAATTCTCAAATATCTATTATCACTAGGTTCATTCCCTAGTTTCATCCACTAAATCTTGTTGTTTTTCATACACACTTGAAAATAAGGAGTGATTACGTCAAAATATATAGATGTCGAGTAATTTTCCAAAAGAGTCTAAGGTACACCACTTAAAACCCATGGAAGGAGGGTTCTCTTAGCTCTTCCACTTTCCAACGATTGTGGATCTATTCGTGGGAGAAAGAAACTCAGACATTGGTTATCTCAAGTACCGACCTTGTCCTTACCAAGTTTGCATCGTTAGAGTTATGTAAATTATGTTTTGAGTTGCTTTATTTCATGCCCAAATATTTTGCAAACCTAGATCTAACTAGAATCCATTAGTTAGCATGCGCTTTGATACCAACTGTAACAACCCCAATTATTACTACTACTCTTCCACTCATTTTTTTTTAAATTTATTTATTTAATTTTTATCATTTATTTATCTTCCAAGAGTAAGGGACATAATCATGATCTAAGATAGAATCATTCCAACTGGATTGTAAGTTTTCAAGGCAATCATCATCAAGAGATATTAAGACTTGGTTAGAGTCACTCTTGAGTAGAAGTGACCAAATTCTACAAAAACCCTCATACCCTCCGGTATGAGAATGCTCACAAAAGTGTTAGGTTTTTATCCCTCACCAAAGGGAATTGCCTTTCACCATACTATCCACCAAGACTAGTATGTAGGTAAATGCCTTGAAGATGGGAACCACACCAATGGAAAATCATCATAGATGAAATAACCACACCAATGGTCATCATCAATATTAGTTTTTACCCTCATCTCCTTGATGGGGCCACTAAGATAACAAAATCACTACACGTGATCAAACTTACACAATCCTTGGAATAGACATCTTAAGCATGATTATATTTCCTTATTTCTCTTAAGGCTTATTTGATCACCTTTTTACTTAGGCATCCCTTTTGTTATATAAATGAATCAATTAAGTTCATTAACAAAAGATATTCTTTCACCATCATGGGAGCACCTACTCCTCATGTACATTCAAATATCAACTTAGAATGTAAGGTCTGACTTGGTCTACAACTCAAGTCCAAATTGCCATTTGTGGGCTCCAACTAGGGTTATGCATAAGGGGTTGGACTCAAAATGTACTTGTAAAAAAATGGCAAATCCTAAGAAAATCAAACCAATCATCTTCATACAAAAATTTGGGGCATTTGAAGTCCTAAAAATTAATGTTGTATTTGGGGCAAATTTTGACCTACTAAATCACCTTATAACTTCATAAAAACACCACCATTAGATCACTATTGAAAAGAGCTTTCCAACGAGTACAAATATGCCTATGTTTGGATATATATTATGGCGAATTGACCCTAAAAATAAATTGGTCCCAAAAATTTTAGGCGAATGGGCCGATGTCGAGAGTCCTCATATTCGCCAATTTTCAATTTTAAAAATCCTAATATTTGCCCAGTTTGTGAATATTCACTGCTATGCATAACCCTGGCTCCAACCCACTCCAAGCTCCAACTTAGATTACTCAAAATTAGTCATCATCTTGTTATTATAATGTTTTTGGTTAAACCATCCATGAGTGTATACGAAGTGATTAGCACAACAAATTTCAATTAACCATAAAAGTATAGAATTCATTACATTATAATCCTTGAGATTATTTATAAAATAGAAATTTTATTGAAATGTGAATAACATGATATAACCATTTGAGCAATTCATATGTTTCATTACATCATACTTTCTGAATCAATCCAACAATCGAATATATCAAGTACTTTTCATTGGAATGTAAATTTTAGCTGATTACATCATTCACATCTCATATAACCAATAACATTTCAGCAAGTATATATCATAATTATAAGTCATTAAACATCAACATATTAAAGAAAAGTATACATACTTTGCATCATAACTTGACTACAAATCAAATAGTAATTAGCCAATGTAAACATTTTTATATTTATCTAAAATATTGCATTAGCATCTCATTAATTTATAACATTCCCATATTGAAAGTAAATGCAACATTCACATGAAATATCAAAGCAAACCATAAATAATAGTGACACAATGTTTATCCTAGGAACCCTCATGGGGAATAAACCCAACCTCCAAAATATGTCTTTTCCTCTCATTCATAAACTTAAGGTGTAAAATAATACAAGTATAGAAGGGCATCTACGGATCCCTTTCAATCAATTATACAATTAAAGGAACCCAACTGTTCCTTTTTAATGATCATGATGCAATTAAGGAATTTCCTAATTCCTTTCTCTAAGCCATCATTTTAACATTAAAGTATTTCTCATACAATTAATGAATCCATATGTTCCTTTAATATTCATAATGCAATTAAGAAATTTCCAAATTCCTTTAATTCCTTTATCTAATCCATTTTATAAATTCTTACATATGTTCATGATGATCATTGGAATCATATTTTGGAGAAGTCCTAACAACAACAAAGGGAACCCCCATATATTCCCTCAAGAATGAATTTCAAATTCATTCTTCATGATTGATTTACAATCAATCCCTCGTTCAATGAATTAAAGTCCCATACCTTTAATTCATGAACAACCATTTTTACTAAATTAATAAC
The DNA here is from genome assembly GCA_028583015.1 of Wollemia nobilis. Lineage (NCBI taxonomy): Eukaryota > Viridiplantae > Streptophyta > Pinopsida > Araucariales > Araucariaceae > Wollemia > Wollemia nobilis. The sequence continues at coordinate 5,555,519 of JAQPPZ010017128.1, forward strand.
CTAAGTTAATTAATTTTGTAAAATAATCTAAATTCTCTACTATATCATAATTTTCTCCTATTGAAACAAACCATGTCAACATCTAATCCTAGAACTAATAATTTAAAACTGGGATCCATACATACACTCCTCCTAAGGAGAGGTATATCCAATCCTGACATATTCACCTTTTCGCTGTGGAATCCTAAAGAGAAGAACTTGTACCAATAACGTTTATCTAATGGGTTGTGGATTGTCTCAGATTGTAAACATGACAACTTAAAGGTCGTCTTGCATAGGTATGAATCTTCCTTCCAAAAATCTACATCCCCTACGCTAGCCTCCAATCGTTTGGGTGAATATTTTTCTAATACCTAATTTTACATAATAATAATAAATCGAGAGATTTACCAAGAAATCCCTGCAGTAGGCATTGCCTCTTGAAGCGAGCACTCCTCTTCCTGTTGGTTCGCAGCATACAAATTTTCTTATTCCTTGAACTCATGGAAGGGAGGGATGACTAGATGTTTTGAAATAGGAATTCCAACAAGATCAATGAATATTGTGCGACGAATTGACCCAAAGTTTGTAATATTAGTTATTCATCATGCAATCTTAAAACATTAGATCTCGATGCATGCATAGGAGGTCGATGTTGGGTAATGGTTTTTTTAAATGATGCATCACTACTATGAGTAAGCATGAATCCTCAACTACATTTGTTTGACATATCTACTGTCAGTAGGTAATTATGGGTAACAAGTAACATAATCTAGTTTTGTTGTATACACACTGGCTGAAATCTAAATAACATAATCCCAAGAGTCCACCGTCTCCACTTTAAAAATAGTCAGTGAGTGCGTATCACGTACATAGATTGATGAGTGAACTCGCATGCATAAATTTATGAGTGAACTCGCCAGATAAAATCCCTTCCCAAAGAGGTTTCTAGATACAACTTAACACTGGAAACTTAGGAAACACATCCCACATGCCTTATGGATAAGTGTATTCATAATATAAAATATTTCCTGCATAAGATAGACTTATCCATCACACGGTGGTTGAGGATATTTGATCGTGTAGTAAGGAGTTGAATGGATGATTTCGCATGGTTAATTTACTATCCGAACGTTTACGATTGGCTTGACCTAAACTTGTACCATGGCCTTGAATTACTTAGAAAAAGTGATTAACAAAATAACACTTATTCAACAAGCTTTAAATAAGAGATATTTCCCTTTAGTTAATTGATAAATCAAAGGAACTATATTTCTTAAATCAAATAACCCCTTTTTGTTTAAATATATATGATGCTATAAAAATAGGGATTTTAAATAGGATAACAACTTATCCACATGAAATATCCTTAAGCTAAGAGATAGAAAGTCACTTATCTAAACTACATAAGGTTGGTCTCCTTCAATCTCCTTCTTGATTGATCTCTATTAGCCTTCAAATATTCTTTTCCTGCAACTAGGAAGTCTTTCAAACCTTCTAGTTTCTGATCCACCAAAGTGGAGAGCATACTCCTTGGGCCTCCAAGACTTCCTCCTCTCTTCTTTCAAGAGGTACTCCATTTATAAGAAAGCTTCTCCTCTTCCTGAGCCCAATAATGACATTCTTATTCTAATATTAAAATATATCTTTTATTCAAATAAGACATTTTGTCTCATGTGGAAGGAAATTTAAAGAGTAGAAAAAGGAGTCCACCAAAAGTAGGTGGTCTTGTTTTCTAGAGATAATTTCCAACTAACCTATTATTAGAGAATAGGTTAGGTGCAGAGGAAATAATTTCCACCTAATTTCCATTAATGAGAATGGACCATGTAGAAAATAGGAAAATTCATATATTGTTTGAAAATTCAAAAAAAAATTAACCCAAGAAAAATTGGGTAAACTTGGTGAGTACCTAATTGTTACATAATTAGGTTACATACAATTTACTACTTTGTAGTAAATTTTGGTGAAAAGTTATTTTCTATTTCTTCTTTCACCAAAGCTTCATTTACCTTCTATTTAAATTACTTTAAATTATCTATTTTGAAAGATAATAAATCCTTTACAAAATTCTCTAATTGGAATATGTAGTATTCTTTAGGGTCTATACCCCTTTTGTTGATCAATAAATCATCCCACTAATTAGCTACTAGTCTTTTGGAAAGGATACAAGAAAACGGGTCATGATAGAAAATGATGTTAGGAACCACTTGGGTGGAATTATATTAATGCATTTTAGGATGGAAAGAAAAGTGATGCTATTTTTTATGTCAAGTTGTTGTAAAGTTGGAGTGAAGTAATTAGAGAAAAGATGTTTTATAATTATTGTTGTTATATTTGAAACATAAAAAAATAATGGAAGGTTAAGTGTTATTAGTTGCTCATGTAAAGTGAATGGTATGTTTAGTTACAAGCAAATGGAAAGAATGAGTTATAATCTAATTCGTGGATTATAATTATTTTAGATGAAGTTTCATTCTTTCATTTTTAAATTGAGAACAATGCCAAATGTTAGTATTATGGATGAAAATAATTAATATCTTAGTTTTAGCAATGTGTTGTATTTGAGCATGTTTATGTAGCACTTTATTTACTTTTTAGAGAGATGTTATAATTTTATTGATAATATTGATTCTTAGATCTGAATGGGGGGTTTTCAGCATGAATTTAGAGCCATATTAGATAAACCATTGAGTCAATAAGATAACCCAATATTGGGAGGAGAATTATATGATGCAATAACCATGTAGTAGTTAATGATACACCTTGAACAATGAGGCTCAAGTTTTCCAAAGTGGTTTGAATTTTGGATTCATTCATAAGAAAATATAGTTGTGACACCTTGAATGGTGAGGATTAAGTGACCATGTTTATTACCAGGTGAGTGGTAATTACCTTAGTTAACCCATGGAGGTGTGGTAACTAAGCACTAAGGCATTAACTTAGATTAGTCCTATATAGAAAGACTTATGCAGGGTTAGAGAAATGTCATCCCCTTTTAAGTGTTATAGGCCTTAAAGGATAATTCCTATATCATGATCAAGTGGGCCTATACCGGTGAGGGTATAGGAAAAGTTGGGAGACCACTATTGGTATCTTTTCTAAACAGTGAGGTTTAGAAAAGTGAACCCCAAAAGTTTGGGATGTTGGCCACTCTTATCCACTTGAGTGTCATCTATAGCAACAATGAACTCAAAATGTGTATATGCCTTAAAATGTTGAAACATATCAGTACTTCTTTGTGAATTGTCACTTGTGAAAAGAAAAAAATTCTCTCTCATGGGTTGAGTTGGTGGGTTGCTACAGATACTCTTGGCTTATGTTTTTTATTGGACTACATAGAATAAGCCTCTTTAGTTGCCCTAGTCCTTCTAGTCTTTTCTCTATCTTTGGTTGATCATAAACTTAGCAATAATGAAACTTGAACTTGTGCTTCTTTAAAAACCTAAATATTTCTTTTTATTTTTTTCTTATCTCTGGAAGCTCTTAATTCTTCTCTTATTTTCTTTTGTGGAAGCTCTTGATGCTTCTCTTCTTCTCTTCTATGGAAGCTCTGGTGCTTCTCTTATCTTATTTTCTTTGAAAGCTTTTAATGCTTATATTTTTTCCTTCTCTAGAAGCTATTACCAGTGTCTCTTCTCTTATTTTCTTTAGAAGCTTTTATTGCTTCTCTTTTCTTATTTCTAAAAGCTTTTGATGCTTTTTTTCTTCTTCTCTGAAAGCTAATATTGCTCCTCTTTATTCTTTTCTTTGTAAGCTTCTACTACTTCTCTTTTCTTATTTTCTCTTCTCAGGATAAACTTCATGAGTTCCTTAATAATTTTTTTTTTCTTTTTGAGGTTCTTGCCTAAGATCTTCATTGCTATAACAGTCTTCTTGAGACTACTTCCTTCAATGTACACTATCTAGTCATACCCAAAATTTTAAGGGCTAAAATATTTTCAATATGTGATTCTCTCTTCAAAGAGAATCTAAAAAGTAGGGTGGATTTTGATTTATCCCTTCAATATTCAAGATAATTCCTAGTCTTCAATTTTGTTTTGAGTGGAAAGACTCCAACACATAATAATTGGGATTTTATCAACATATTAATTAATTTGTGAATTCAAAATTTGTAGCAATTTGGGTCTATATTTTCTTCACGTGACTCTTAATATATATTTACATTGAATAATTCCTCCAATGCTTGCAATAGAGCCTACTCGAAGTATCTCTAATATCACTATTGGTTTTTAAGCCAAATTCTCTTAATTTCAATATTTTGGATCTTTGAGTAGACTCAAATATAAGATGACCAATATAAATAATAAAAACATTCAAAATAATATCAAATATTAATGTAAAATGGATAAAATTATTCATGCAATAACATGAAGAACACTTATAGTATAATAACTTAAAATATGCATACAAGCTACAATATTATTAAAGCTTGAATGTTTCATAAATATCTAGATTCTTTGATACAATACATGGGGCTTTTCCTTCATAATATAGCCATACAAGATGACTATTGCTCTCCATATGATAACTCTCACATGTCCTTTGGCTTTTCATTTTGCCACTTGTATACATGACTCTTGACTCTCTACTTACATGCATACTTAACTCTATGACACTTGCACTCTTTTACATGACACTTGTACTTCTACATGCACTCCTAATACATGACACTTGTGCACACTAATTTACATAACACATGCACTTTCTCTCATTACACACTTGCACTCTTACATACATGACACTTGTGCATATCTTGCACATAGACACTTACATAAGAGGGAAATATAAATCACACTCTTAAACTATAGAATCAGACCTTAATCTAATATTTACATTGTACCATAGGTACCATAGGGATACATTAGCATGTACTAAAAAAATTAATATTCTCAAATAATAAATGAGTATACTACATGCACAAGGTAAAGTCAAAGTTACTAGAACCACAATGTGATGATGAAAGAAATATTTTTAAAATAGGCTCTCTTATTATTGAAGTAATTTTATTTTTTGATCTATTATCTATTGTAATTTTTATAATATTTATCTGTTTAAAATTATATTTTATATAGATCTAGGAATTACATCTATAATATTTATAATTTTCACATATAGTGTGTGTATTTTATTCAAGCACAAAATACAAAGAATCAATTCCTATTCGATGACTTTAGGCAGAAAATAAAGTGTTATATTATAGTCATCATGATATAAGAACCACTATTCATTTGGTTCTTAGTTGTCAAATTTATCAAATTTTTTAGATAAAATTCGCAATTCATCGAATTTAAAATTCTAGAAAATATTTTTGGCGAATAAATCTTAAATTCGTCAATAAAAAATAGCAAAAAATAAGTATAAAAAGCACACGAAATTTAAAACCCTAACAAATAAGTTTGGTGAATAAACCCTAACCCTAAAATTTACACCTTATATATTTGATTTTTGGAAATATTTACAACCTTAAGGATTCATGCTCTTATCTTATATATTAGCCGAAACCTTGGAAAAATGTCTAACCCTATACCGAGCTGCTAAAGATAAAAGAATGTTATTGATTCCCCTCTTTTGAAAAAAAAAAATATCAATAAAAACATGTGCCTCGAATGTTGCAAGTAGTTGTGTTTCGCTACAGGTTTAAATCCTTCTGTCGGTCCACGACAAAATAAGAGGTAGAGCTATATAAACGTCAATATATTTAATATGACAATGATAGGAGCCCATTTAAACATTTTTAATTAATTTAAATTTTTAGCTTTTGCGGAAAAAAATAAATAGGTTTGGTTTGCTAGAAACCTATCTATAGTCGGGCTCCAAATGGCACTACAACTATATATGAAATCCACTTCAAATGTACAGAAACTAAGAGAGGCGTTGTTTTTAATAAATTGAAAGTCCTGAGCAAGGTAGAATATAATTAATATGAACATTTGAAGCCACGTTTGAGATCACATTTCAACCTACATAACACATTTGAGTTTCTTATTTACATATATACATTTATAACATATCGAATTTTATGTCAAATTTTATTTCAAATTTTTAAACATGACAAATTTCTTTCCAACTTCAAGAGTGTCGAAATTGAACTTGATAACTAAGGTTCCAACCACTATTCATTTGGTTCCAACCAAAGGAGGAAAAAAGTGTAATAGATGAATTTGTTTTTATTTCGTTAGTGTAATAGATGGATATTGATCATTGAAGACCATGAAATTTTGACACATGTTACCTCCATAATGGTTGAACCGAAGTTTATTTCTTAGGACATAAATAGTCAAGTCATATGTTTTGATTTAGTATATATTTGGGGATTTTATTTTTATTTTAAAAATAATTTTATTTTACACGATTTATTCTGTATATATTTGGTTTTGCAAAAATATTGATCTACAAAAATATTGGTTTAGGGCATAACTAATTTTACAAAAAAAAACATGAGTTTACAAATTTTTTAGTCACCTATTTAATTTGTTTTATAATTTCTTTTGGAGTTGAACAATTTTAAATTTACAAATTTTTGTTTTTGCAAAAAAAATCTACATATAATTCTTAAAATAGTAAAATAAAAATTTGATGAGAAAATTTATACTTAAATATACTTTTGTTTTTGTGCTATTGCTCTTAAAAATTATGTTAAATATGTTATACAAAGATATAAATTATAATCATGAAATAGGAGACACAAAATGATAAAATAAATTATGTTTTTTATTTAAAAAAATTATTATGATAAATTATGTTTTTAGCTTTTGTTTTTATTCTTCCTTTTTCTAATTGCTTTTACAAATTATCTTGGAGTTTTAAAATACTTTATAACATACAAAGATGGGATAGTAAAATAAATACTTTATAACATACAAAGATGGGATAGTAAAATCATGAAATAAGAGGAAAAATATTAATGAAAGGATTTTATTAAGTATTTTTTTTATTGAGATAAATGTGAGAAATTTGTACTATGATAAGGGTTGGGCATTCCATTCTAACTATAACATCTGATAAGAGTGAAAGCTAAACTTAAATCTCTTCCTTGAAAATCAAGAAATCTAAAAATTATATATATAAAAAAAATGTATGTTTCATCCACATTTCAACTATGACCTCCGATAAGAGTGAAAGCTAAACTTAAATCTCTTTGTTGAAAATCAAAAAATCAAAAAATTATATATATAACTACGCATGCTTTATTTATTCTTAAAAACTTTTAAATTATATTTATAAAGGGAGGCGTGCAAGAGTTTTTAGGGTAGGTTTTTAGTGTGAAATTTAAGAACCAAGTAGCGAACGTCAGCAATGGAATCTCCTCTACTTCAAATGGATTCGCACGTGATACAGGAATCTGACGAGGTACGTGTTTCTAGGATTTGAGTCTAGTTGTTTTCCTTTTAACTTCATGGAGATAATTTTAACTCTTTTCAGGCCAAATTACCTTCTGGACAAGATTTTCACAGGTGTTATCTTTCTATGTTTACTTGGTATGTAAGCATTTAAGTTTGATGTTTCATGATGTGTTATATTAATTTATTAGTTTTCCAGGAGTTTCTGTGATACATTCCTTAAAGTTTGAGGGTTCTTCGAAGGCCAATGAAGGTTGTTTGATTACTGAGTTTGTTTAATCGTCCTCATATAGGAGTTTAACATCCAATATTTGCTAGATAAGCTGGGAAGATAAAAATTGAGACTAAATCACCACCACCGCCAACTTTAGGAGGGGAGGCAGATGAGATAAAAATTGAGAATAAATCACCACCACCGCCATCTGCAGGAGGGGAGGCAGATAGAGGTAAAAATTGAGAATATATAGCTAATGTGTAAATATTTTGTTTACGATGGTTTTATGGTAATCGATATGATACAATGATTGTATATGAGTTTATGATTCTGTGGATTTATTTGAGAAAAAGTGGAAACTCTTTTGAAGAATATATCCAAGATAGGATAGAGTCCCATTGGAAACTCTTTAAAATATGAAATAGCCTAAGTTAATATTGAAAAAGCTAAGTGAGTTTGAATTTTTTTTTTATTTTTTTAAAAAGCTAAGTCAGCAATTTTGTTTCTGCACATGTATCTAAAACTTAGAAATATTTTTGTTTACTAAAATCAATTGAACTCAATAACATTTGAAAATATTATTTTTGATATGAAAATCAATTGAATTCAGTAACATTATAGGATATGCTTAAACACTACCACATAAACAGGATATGCTCAAGCACTGCCACGTAGAGTGTGCAAAGTATACCAGTTTAATATTTTTTTTAATTTATCAATTAATTTACGGATTTTGAGATTTATTCAATCTATGTGAAATCACCAAAGGAAAAGAAAATAAAGCTGTAATTGAAATTAACTTCAATGCTATTTGGATTTTTTGGATTTTGTGAGGTAAGAAAGATGTTCGATGATTTTTCCCCTTTAAACTAATTTAATTTTTAATTCTTATAGCTTATGGGTAATTGAAGTACATGATACATGTGTATGGTTTTGCAATTGCTTTTGAATTTCATGATTTTTTTTGTTTTATTGCACGTGTCAATTGACTTATTTGTGAGTGAATTTTCAGTTAAAATTATAATTGTTTATTATTTTATTTTTGTAAGGTATAAGATATGTTCAAATAGCACCACAGTAACATTATAGGATATATGGGTAATTAGGAGTTGAAGTACTTGATGCATGTGTATGGTTTTGCAATTGCTATTGAATCTCATGATTTTTATGTTTTATTGCATGTGTCAATTAACTTACTTGTGTGTGGATTTAGAGTAAAATTATAATTGTTTATTATTAACTTACTTACTTATTGTTTATTGTCAAACACTACCACATTAACATTATAGGATATGCTCAAACACTACCATAGAGTGTGCAAAGTCTGAGAGTTTAATGTTTTCTTTGATTTTTTAATTAATTTACTTGTGATTGATTGGATTTTAAGATTTAATTTTGAGATTTACTCAACCTATGTAAAATCACCAAAGGAAAAGACAATAAAGTTGTAATTGAAAATAGCATCAATGTTATTTGGATTTTTGAGGTAAGAAAGATGTTTGATGATTTTTCCCCTTTAAACTGATTTAATTCTTATAGCATATGGGTAATTAGGAGTTGAAGTATGTGATGCATGTGTATGGTTTTGCAATTGCTTTTGAATTTTATGTTTTTTTTTGTTTTATTGCACATGTATCAATTAAGTTACTTGTGTGTGGATTTTGAGTTAAAGTTATAATTATCTATTATTTTTTTGTAAGGTAAGAACAAAATTAACATTTATATCACGAGAATTTCTAGCAAAGGATGCAAATTTATGTTTAACTACTTTAGTAAATTATATGATTCAAATTACTAGTGGATTAGCCAAAGTCTAATATGAGAGTGGTTTTGCATATTTAGGATAAGTTCACATGTTGTGTTGTTTGTATACTAGTGAATTAGACTTTTTTTTGTAAGGTAAGAACAAAATTAACATTTATATCACTAAGAAGATAATTGCTAGAAGAAAATGCAAATTTATGTTTAACTACTTTAGTAAATTATATGATTCAAATTACTAGTGGATTAGCCAAAGTCTAATATGAGAGTGGTTTTGCATATTTAGGATATGTTCAGATGAAAATTAATTTTTAGTCATGATTATTCGAGATTTAATCAACTTATGTGTAGCATCAAGGTCAAAAGGATGTTTTTCCCCTCTTAAACTGATTTAATTCTTGTCATTTGAATAGGTATGTGGGTTTTTAAGAGCCCATTGGATGTTATTTTCTTTTCAATGAGTTACATATGTTTTTATGAGGGGTAATGGTCCCCTCATACTAAGTGGGGTTTGAACCTTGGACCTCCCAAAGAGAGGTCAAATATCTTACCATTTCAATAAGTTTGCAGCTTTCTACTAAAAGTTTTTGAATGTTGTTCATAAGGTTTTTGAATTTGTGCATGAACTCATCCTGGAGTGCAGGTCAACTCTTTTTCAATTATTTTACACAAGTTATTATGAGGGGTCCTAGTTACCTCATAATGAGTGGGGTTTGATCCTTGGACCTCTCAAAGAGAAGCCAAAGCCCTTACCACTGCAGTAAGCTTGTAGCTATTGCAAGTCAACTCTTTTAACTTTAGTAGAATTAAATATATTGCCATATGATTTTCTTGTGAATGACACTATTTTTTTTATTACTAAAAGTTAGTAACATTTAAATGCTAGTTTAGGACTTGATTATCTATCTATTTATATTATTTTGGAAATATAAAAATAACTTGTGTATTGAAAATAGTGTGAATTTAATTATGGATCTTTTTGCACTAGTTAATTATTGTATAGTATAGTTGGCAACTAAGAAATATTACTAGTAAGTGCACTAAAGTTTAATTGAAGGACTTTGTGACCTATTTTTTGGGAGTATATCATGGGTATTTTCAACGATCATAGTAAGAGAATTTTGTGTGGAAGCCAAATTTGTGAAGAAAATCTTGGGCGAGGTTCAATGAATATTTTTTGGCACCCATAAGGGATTGCCTTGGCAATATGCTACTATTTTCCAAGGGGTTGGTATGATTGCATATTTTATATAAATATACCACACTTGTGCTATGCATTCTACCTTACTAAAAATAGGTTTCCTATAAACTATGTTTAACACACTTATTAAACTTTAAATACATAAAAGGTGGTAGTTCAAAGAAATATGGATCATATTACAATAGCTTGACAATTATACATGTATCACATGGTAAAATTCAAACCTAGCTCTTCTATTTGAAACTCTAGGATTCTAACCTGTGGAGCTAATTAATATGTATATTATATATATTTTTTAAATTATTAATATGGGATTGAAATGAGCCTTATTTTTAACTATTAATTATATTATTATTATTGTTTTTGGTAGTTACCTTTAATAGTTTCTATTTTTTTCCAAAATAATTCCTAACTCTTGGAAACAACAATGGAATATCTTTTAGATATTACAAAAATATGTAAAATGAAGTACACAAATTTCTTTTCCATATCTTGAAGAATGAAAATTATCAATCTTTTGTGATTTTTAATTGAATTTTCTCTAGCAATATTTTGAGTAATTATAATTGTTGTTGAAATATATTATGACATTATTTAATTTATATTTTCGTACTTTGTGAACATGGCATGTGATACATTTCTAAATATAGTATAGATGTGCAAGAGGAATTTTATTTTTGTCTAGGTATTTTTTCTGGTATTACCTTTTAGTTTTAAGTTTTTGGTTATGGTTTACATGGATAATGCAAATTAGCTTTGTAATTATATGGCTATGCTAAATCAGGTACTTTATGCCAGCCCCGAACCCTGACGAGTATATCGTATATAGCATCCAGTACCTTTTTAGTGTTAACCCCACTAGAATAACATGAAAAATATTCAACATATTTCCAGCAGTTTTTTGTTGTATGCTGCTAATTGTTACTTGGTGGAATTTCGGTTGTTAGTCTATCCCCATCCTATATTGTTGGCTTATAGCCATATTTCCCTATTTCTTTCCTATTACCCTAAGATTTCAACCAAAGTAGATTAGGAAGGGAGCCAACCCTCTCTGGAGATTGGCCTGGAGGACATTTCTTTCCTTCGACCTTTCAATGTTGGTCGGGTCTAGGGCACACAAGGCATAGACTTTGTAACTAGGCAGATTCATGACCAACAATTTTTGGCACGCTCGGTGGGACTCACGAGTCTCATATTGAGCAATAGATGCAGTATTAAGGTCTTGATGTTCACATTTTTATTATTGAGCTAGAACATTTGGTGACTCAGCTATACCCAGAAGCCTCCGAACATGAAGTTGGCAAAAGTTGTACTTCATGATCACAAGATCAAAGGCCAAAAATCCTAAAAACCCCATTGAGTTCTTTGAGCTTGATACCCAAAAATTAGGAGAACACCCTAGATTAGTTACCCTAACTGTTCCATCAAGTACAACATCTTCTCAGTTAGCTGGTGTGTTTTCCATTCCTTCAAGTCCATCTAGTACTGCTACTAGCGTTCCTCCACCTCAAGCAAATCCTCCAATCAATATGGCTCAGAATCCACCACCACAATAGCCACCAAGGTAGTTCCCAGCATGGAATAGCTCAAGAGCTTTGAATCTACAAGCTCAAAATCCAGTCCCTCAAGCAGCATTGAAGGCTTTGCCCACCTATGATGGTACAGGTAAGACTGCTTACGAGCATGTCCAAGATGTGGCTTCTTTGGTGATAATCCATGACATCACAGATGAAGACATTATGGTAAGATTGCTCGTGTTGTCCCTTAGAGGAAAGTTGTTGTATTGGTACCGGTATTTGCCACCCGCTACTATCACCACGTGGGACCAGTTGGCAGAATTGTTGATTAAGAATTTCCATGAGCAAGTTGATCCCTTTTCCTTGCTGCATCAATTCACAAACATCCAAAGACATCCGCAGGAGGAAATAGTGGATTTCAATGTCAGGTTCGCTCAAAGTTGGTAGAGAGTTCCTAATGGTCTTTAGTCGACTCCTGAACAAGTCGTGTTTTACTATCTTCGAGCTTTCAACTCCGACATTGGTATGGTCATTCGACAAGCCAATGTCAATACATTTCTAGATTTGTACACGTAGGCGCAAAAGGCCAAAGTGGATCTGATTGCCATAGGTAAGCTGCCTCCAAAGGTAACAATGCCTATTCTTCCTGATCTTCCACAACATCTGTACTCTAGTGCATTTTCACAACCCATACCTTCTATGTATCCTGTTCCTTCATGGAGCTCGAGTCCACCTCAAATTGCATCAGTTCTAGTTCTGCAATTACCCGCTCCAACTATTCCACAACTACCTGCTCCTCCTTCTATCCCAGCATTGCCTTCTTCTCTAGTACCTTTACCTTTGCCAACACCTCCAGTGCCCTCAAATCTCGATCCCCACATGAAATTATTGTAGGAGATGCAATCACTTAATTCAATAGTGAGGACAATGTCAAATGAAATCACATCCATTAAGAAGAAGCAAGTTGAAGCTGACTTTCGATCAAGAAGATTTCAAACATCACCGATTACTAGAGAGCAACCAACTTCGACTAGCAAAGGTGTTGAGAGAAATACAACCGTATTGGTTAATGAAGAAGATGGTACATCAGAGCGAACATATTGGTGCTCTACCTGTAATGACCCTCATGGTGAAGATACGTGCATGGTTCATTTGAACTATGTACAAATATTAGCAAAAAGTTCTATTGGTGGATAGATCAATATGATCATGGAAGTTGATCATAATTTCATGGTCCCTTCTTTGGAGCAAGTCTTAGTTCTTACGAGGGTTGGGAAGAAGCCGATAACTGTTGATCTAGTAGAGATGGAGCCACTGAAGATCCCTCACTGAACAGAAGGTACATGGTGAAAAGGCATAGCCACAAGCAAAAGCACCTGGTGCAACACCTAAGCAACAAGATCCTATCTTGTTGAAAGATATCTTGCCCACACGAGCTCAAGAAAAGTTGCAGGCAAAGGCATCAACTTCACAACCTGTAGTCACTCAAGTACAAACTGAGGTGAAAGAACAAGCCAAAGAATACCTCAAGTACCCATCATTGACCAAGCATCAAAGGGTAGAAGCTACTCAGTAGTACCAAAACAAATACGAGCCAACAAGTGAAGGGAAATATTTAGGTGCCTCTGACTATAACATTGTTGAAGAGATGAAGAGAATCCCTACTAAGGTGAGTTTGTATGATGCATTGCAACTCCCTAGATAGGTTGATCTATTGCAAGAGTCTCTCAAGTCTATAAAATATAGAAAGAAAAATCCCACCCAGATGGTGTTAGCATAGACATTGACAACTTCTGCCATTGGTAAGAATAGACCACCCCCATTCTACCTATCTCTCAAGATGGAGGGATGGATTGTACATAATTGCATGATCGATTCTAGTGTCGCAACTACTATCATGCCAAAGGTGGTATGTGAGGTCATGGGTATGGAGTACACGAGGAGCAGTCCAGGCATCTTATAGTTGGATGGAACCCCAATCAAAATGGTGGGTGTGATTAAAGATATTCCCATTGTTCTACACAATATACCATAGATTACTGTCATTCAAGAAGTGGTGGTAGTTGATTTAGAATCGTATTTTAGCATGTGCCTTTCGAGGGAATTTATGGTGAAGTTGGGAGGATATCTTTCCCTGGATTATTCACACTTGGAGATTCCTTTCAAGGGAAGGAGAATTCGGATCTATAATGAAAAGCCTTCCACTTTTCATATAGAAAAAATTGAGGAGGAAGAAAAGGTTGTAGACTCAGTCAACATGGTGTTTGAAGAGCTGGAGAAGATGGATCTGATGGAGGAAGCTTTGGATGAACTTTGATTAGAGGATGAATTCTCAATGCTTGATTTCAATGCAATGATGGAAACTGAGATCGGTTGTTACACCATCACTAAGCCTGAGAAGGGTGAGGTGAAGGTGTCTGATGATCTGGTTTCTGCTCCTGACCAATTATGGAGAATGTACTTCGATGGTGCTAGATGCAAGAATGGTGTTCGAGGTAGGAGTAGTATTCATCTCTCCTTTGAGAATCCAAAAAACATACTCATACCGGTTGACCTGGAGTTGTACGAATAATGTCGTTGAATACGAAGCACTATGCTTGGGCTTGAAGAAAGCAGAAAATCTTGGGATCAAACAGTTGCAAATTTTTGGAGATTCTGAGTTAATTGTCAACCAGGTGACCAGCAAGTGCATTTCAAAGTAGCACTACCTGAAGGTGTACCACAACAAGGTATGGGATTTTTTTGAGTCATTTGATGCATTAAATGTTCAAGCAATTTCATGAGAATGAAATAAGCATGAAGATATCCTAGCATCCCTTGGTGCGAACTTCTCTCCTATTGAGAGTGTGGTACGAAAGCCCAAGACTGTAAGGTTAATTTATAGACCTTCAGTCCCAGATAAGAATATATACTAGCAAGTTTTTGATAGCGATGAGCAGATTGTAAAATTTCTGATTAAAGAAGTCGGTAGTGTGGAGGGAAGGACGTTGGATGAAGATGAAGCTGAAGGTTTAATCCAGATCAGGAATAATCATATCCCAAAAGGATTGATTACATTAGAGAGCCTCTTTGATCAGAATGACAGAGTAGAAAAGCATAGGATCAAGGTGGATGAAAAAGAGTATACTGAGCTGAAGTTGGAACCTGACAAGATAATCAAAGTCAGGACAAATTGCTCTCTAGAAGAGCTCAAGGAGATTAAGAATTTGTGCTATGAATTCCCTGACATTGTTGCATGGAGTTATCATGATTTGAAAGGGTATGACAAAAATGTGATTCAACACACCATCAAATTGTAGGAAGGGGTGAAACCTTTTTGGCAGAAGCAACGACCTGTTAATCCGAAGATTGAGGTGCTTATGAAAGTAGAACTGCTAAAAATGTTGGAGGTAAAAATCATTTACCCCATCAAACACTCGACTTGGGTGGCGAACTTGGTTCCAGTATGAAATAAGAATGGAGATATTCACCTATGCGTAGATTTTTGTAATCTGAACTAGGCATATTTGAAATACCATTATCCCTTGTTGCAGATTGACCAGATCCTCCATGTTGTTGCTGGAGTGCAAATATTTTCACTACTTGATGGTTTCTTCGGCTATAATCAGATCTGGGTAAAGGATGAGGACCAACATAAAATGACATTTACTACCAAGTGGGGCACTTTCGCCTATCAAAGAATACCTTTCGATCTTTCCAATGTTGGTGCCACTTTTCAAAGAGCAATGGATGTCACCTTTGGTGAGTTGCTAAACCAAATCATTGTTATAAAACCTTGATGATATGACTATTTTTTCACATCGCAGGGAAGAGCATGGATCTCATCTAAGATAGGTGTTTGAAAAGTGTCGAGAATTTGGTATCTCCATCAACCCAAAGAAATCTATCTTTGTTGTCAAAGAGGGAAAGCTCTTGGGACATGTGATTTCAAAGGATGGGTTAGCCATTGATCCTACGAGAGTTGAAGCTCTCTTAAAATTACCACTGCCAACCAATAAGAAGGACCTGCAGTCATTTTTTGGCCAAATCAATTTTATCCAAAAATTCATCGTCGACTTCACTCAGGTAGTGAAGCCGATGACTGAACTCCTAAAGAAAAATGTAGACTTCAAATGGATAGAGAAAAGGAAGCAGGCATTCCAGGAGATTAAAGAGAGAATAGTTCAAGCACCAGTGTTGATCAATCCAGACTATTCTAAGGATTTTATCCTTTATGCAGTAGGCGAGCAGGAAAGTTATGTCATCGTCCTTACACAAAAGCAAGATGATGGAGATGAACAACCAATCACTTTTCTAAGCCAAGTTATTCAGCCGCACCAGGAGAAATATAATTTCATTGAAAAATAGGTTTATGCGATTATGAAGTCTCTAAAGAAATTCTGATATTTTATCTCACAAAGCAAGATAATTATCTATGTTATTCATCCGGATGTCAAGAATTTTATCATCCAAGGAGAGCTTGGTGACAAAAGAGCAGGATGGGTCTCCAAGATCCAGGAGTATGATGTAGAGATTCGATCGACCAAATTGGTTCATGGTCAGGCACTCTGTCAAGAGTTGGCTAAGAGCGCAACTTCTCAGTTGCCAGTACCATTACATGATGAGGTTATCAATGAGAGTAATCTTGCTAACCAAGCAACAGGTGATCATGACTGGATAGAGGACCTTGTCAAATTCTTCACATCTAGAAGGTGTCCATCTCACCTCAACTCCTCACAAAGGTGAAGGTTTAGGCTACAGGCCCTCAGATATATCTTGCTATCGAGTGGTTTATTCCACAAGAACATAGATGGAGTACTCCTCAGGTGCGTTAAAGAGTCTAAAAAATAGAATATTTTGGAGGAGTTCCACTCTGGCTTATCTGGTGGACACTATGCAGGGAGGCCTATGGCCTTGAAGATCATTTGAGCTAGATATTTTTGGCCCACTCTTTTTGTAGATACACACAAAGTGAGTCAAAGTTATGATAATTATCAATGATATATCGGTAGGAGTAAGAAGGCATCCTTACCTCTACATCCGATCTAGGTAGAAGCTTTATTTCAATAGTGGGGCTTAGACTTTATTGGGGTCATTGATCCTCATTCTTTTACTGAACATAAATATATTTTGATAACAATTGACTACTTTACTCGGTGGGCCGAGGCCATCCCAACAAAGAAAGTAGACCAAGCGACAATCATCTCTTTCCTTGAGGGGTTGATTACTCATTTTGGTGTACCAGATGCCATTATTACTGATAATGAGACTCCCTTCATTGGAGCAAATATTACTGAGTTTGCAAGCAGGTATGGAATTTACCTAAAAGCTTCTTCTAATTATTACCCATAGGGAAATGGTTTAGTCGAGTCCACAAACAAGAACTTGCTTCAAATTTTGAAGAGAACACTTGGGAGCAATAAAAGAAGTTGGCATCTACTATTGGACCAAGCTCTATGGGCAGATCACATATCAATCAAGAAGTCCATTAAAACTTCTCCCTACTCCCTGGTGTATGGCAAGGAAGCGATTTTGCCTACCCACATTGAACTTCTGATCCTCCAGACTTTGCAGATGCTTAGTGATGAGGGTGACGAAATTGACCCTATGAGCGCGAGACTAGCGCAACTCTTGCAGCTCGAAGAAGAAAGAGAGAAGGCATATAATGCTTTCATGGAGCACGCCAGAACAACACAGAAGTGGTTTGGAAAAAATACGTCCGAAAGGGCATTTAAAGTCGGAGACTTGGTGCTTAAGTGGAACTCAGATAAAGCAAAACCTAGAAAGCACCATAAATTTGAGGTAATTTGGGAAGGCCCATTCCAGATTTCAGGAGCAAATTTAGTTAATGCTTATTATCTTCGAGACATGGATGGCCGAGAGCTACCGATTTCGGTAAATGGTCTTCATCTGAAGGCCTATTACCTCTAAAAATTTTAGGCACAAGTATGTATATATGTACAATTTTTGCTTTTATTTTTCAAATATGTTATGCTTATAAAAAAATGAGACAAGATATATAAAAAAAAATGAAAAAAGAAGCACTTTCGCCCCAAGTGAAGGACGAAAGTCATATTCACCTTCCTTTTAAGGTAAACAAGGAAAATATATATTTTTATTTTTATTTTCACCCAAGCTATTATACCATGCATTTTTACTTAGAAAGGGTGAAAATCTATTTTAAAGTGCAACTCAAAAAAAAAAAGAAAGAAAAATCTCGATCAAAAAAAAAATTATTTAAAAGGCGAAATAGATTTATTTTGCTTTTCCTAGAAAAGCAATTTAGTTAAAAGCTTGGTTTTTCTTAGAAAAGCTTTTTTAAAGTGAAATCAAGGAAGAAGAATATTTTAAAAGGCATTCAAGCTTATTATTTTTGCCAAGCAACAGGAAGGACGATTTTGGAAGCACAGGTGATTGAAGAAAGAGCAAGTTGTAGATTATTTTCGCCCGAAGAAGATTTTTAGAAAGTGAAGCGTACCCATCGAAGGTTTTTCCCTGTAAGGAATGATTTCGAAGCACCCTTGACGTCATTAAAAAAATAAAAGCACCCAAAAAAGTTTAAATTTCACCCGATTCACCCTAGAATGAAGTTTTGAAGATTTTAAGCGACGAAATTAATTTATTTTCATCCCGAGGAGCATCCTTCACCAACACTTGGCATTTTTCATTCTCGATGCCCGAGGAACATAGTTAAAAAATTATTAAAAATCATGCTCGATGCGAAGATCGAAATGCACATTCACCCAAATTCTTCAAAAATTAGCATGTGCATTTAATCCAGTTGATGAAGGTGCAATTATAAATTTGGTGCACCCACGGAGAGAAGGTAAAAGTTTTTATTATATTTTCTGAAGTATTGTTGCATTGGGTTGAATTAAGTGTAGAAATTATAGGTGCTTGAGCATTATTGAAGATGGGTAAAATATCTATAGCATAAAAAAGCATTGAAGAGCCAAAGAAGGTACAGAAGAAGATCGAGGGAGGCAAGAAATCAAAGAAAGCAAGGTGCCATGAAAATGTCGACTTAGATCCGTATTCTGATACGCTAGCTCAAGTGGGAGACTACGTTATTATGAATAAGGGCATTGAGAAATTATGCCAAGATGTAGATGTTGTAGTCCGACAGGGGTTAACATCGGAGAGTCCTCTCACCATTGCATACCATGCTCATATTTTCTGGTTTTTGTGCACACCAGTTCACTATTGCCCAGAGTTGGTGGAAGCTATTTCGAAGTTTTATAATCCTAACACCAGGGTAGTGGAGAATGCGAAAGGGGACGTGTTGTTCACTATCTCATCTGAAGATGTCCAGGAGGCGTTCGCTTGTGGAATTACTCCTCCTTCAGACTTTATTTTTAAGAAATTGCACATTGGTGAGCAGGAAGAAAAATATCAATCCATAGTGACGTTGCACCGATTCATGGAGACCCAGTTGATTAAAATGCCCCAACATGGTGAACTACCAAATTTACCAAAGCCATTGATGGATTTCAAGAGCCCAGATTTATTTTCTATGGTGGCTTGGGTGGTGGGTCTTCCAATGGATTCTACAGTCCACAAGTGGTAGGCAACGTTGGTGCAGTGCATCTCCCAGGTAGAATTCTATGCCCCCACTGCAATGACAAGGATAAATCCCATTTTATTTGATTAGGCTGACTATATTGCTAGAAGAATGCACACCCAATTGGAGAAAATGTAGAGTGAAGGAACGAAGGTATTCAAGCACACATCCTTTTTGATCTGGTATTTCTTCTTTCACTTGCACAAGAAATTTTCTTTCATTGCAAGTAGGCAAGTTGACAAGGAGAATAGAAAATTACCAGTATATTTGTGGACCTCTAGCTTATCGAGGCAAGAGTCTTTTTATAACTTCAATCGTATGTTTGTGGGTCCTACCCTGGAGTTAATTTTTTGTAAAAGTGAGAGGGTACCGAGGGCTATGAGAGAGGAAATCATCTCAAAGCAAAGAGGCGATATATTTTTGTTGACACAGGGCGTTGTGCTACGTATTTTTGGCTATACTGGTAAGCCAGTTCTGCTCCCATATTTTGCCACAGGGCACTTGTTTGCTTTGGAGGTTGTTCGACAACATGATTTTATCAATGATGTGTATGGGGTAGGGCGTGGAAAGAAAACCACATGCACTATGCCTTTTCACTTTGGAGGCATTGAGGTGAGCCAGGTGGGCCAGAATCATTTAATAATTGAGACCTTCTATGACATTGAAATGGTGGAGTTACCGCAGTGATGGAAGTATGATCCTTTGGGTCACTTTGCTAAGCAAATCAAGGTCAAAAGCTTTCATTGTTGTCCGAGATTGGATATTGAGAAGCACCGAAACAATCCAGAGGGGAATGACCTAGAGTGGCACGTGGAGAACATGATGTCGCTCCCACCATGGCACGGTTTCTACGAAATGGAAGTTGAATATAACCTTGTAGTACATAAGCATCAGATTCCTCCACCAAGGTTATTTAGTCAAATGAAAGAACAACTTTCGGGTTGGTCAGAGGAAAAAATTACAAACTGGTGGATTATGAGGGCTCATCAAGGAAAAATTAGGTCACCATATGGCCTGGTAATGGATGAAGTATTTTTAGACCACTTATGATGAGTTCTACACTAGTTATCAATTGATCACTTTCACTGGTATTGTACCTCGAAGTTTGCAAAAATCTAGCAGTGAGGAGAGCATGGCCGAAGAAGAGCATCCCATGACCCAAGAAGTGCCACTTGTAGAAGAAGAAGAAGGACAAGTGCCAGAGGAGCCATTGTAGTGTAAGGTGAAAAGAAAATGGGAGAAGCTACCTATTATAAATATCTCAAAGAAGTAAAGAACCGATGCAGTTTCGTCAAACCCTCCTCCTGTAGTTTTGGTTGAGCAGATAGAAGTGCTAGAAGCTATTCCCTTGGTCCGAATAGAGCCATTGGTCCAAAGTGCCAAATTATAGATCTTGAGGAAGATATTATGACAGAGCCAAAGGACCAAGTTGAGAAGGAGCCAGTCACACAACCACCTTCATCCTCATCGGCTCAACTAGCATCGAAGCTCGAAGGTATATTTCCTTCCCCTTCTCCTATCCCTATGCCATTGGTGACTATTGTTTCCCTTCCTCTAGTTTCCACTTCTATTTCACCTCCATTTGGCATGCCCTCCACCTCTATTTCAATTCCTATTTCTCAACCACTAGTCACCAATACTCCCTCTTCTTCTCTTCCTACTTCTTCTACTTCCCTTTCTTTCAGTTCTTTTGCATCCACCCCGAATCCATTTTCACTTCCTGTATCATCCATTCTAGTAACCTCCGCTACCACTGTAAGTACACAAGCTCCTCCTCGAGTGAGTGTGACTATGGCTGAACCCCTTGCCTCTATTTCTACCACCATTTCCATTCCTACCACCATTTCCACTATGCCAGTTTCTACTTCCCTCGAGCCGAATCCACAGCAGGCTCATTTCCCTTTCACCCCATTTTTGGAGCTATAGGTGTTGCTCGAGTTAGAGATAGTGGTTGTACCAGAATAGTCCATTGCAGCAAAGATCAACCAAGCTCACCTGAGTTCATCACAGTGGTTGAAGAGTCAAAAAATAAGAGAGGCTCTGGCACCAGCAAAGTCATTGAAGAAGGTTTCATTTGATCCTAACACCATGGAGGCCCATACAACAAAAATGTTTCCCCAGGTTCAGAAGTCGCAAGGAGAAATGACTCCAAGTGACTATACTTATGAGATCATCACCAAGGACCTTACCAAGCTTGATACTACGGAGATGATGGGGAACATTCAGGTAGAGACAAGCTCCTTGTACCTGCATGGCGAGCATTATAAGAAGTGCTTTTTTGAGGCTGAGGCTAAGATCATCGACTTAGAGGAGTCTTTGGCAAAAATTCAAGCACAGTTGCAATCCACATAGTTAGAGGTAACTCATTGGTAGAAAAGGGTGGAAGAATTGGAGAAGATGATCCAAAAGCATCAAGAGGCCAAAGGAGGAGTAGAGCAGCAAGTTGAGGTATTGAAGGGTCAACTCTAGAAGTTGCAAGATCAACTAGCTACAAAAGCAACACAAGTGATAGTTCTGACAAAAGAAAAGGTCAAGGAGGTACACAGCTAGTTACTGGTTGATTGTAAGACTATGGCGGTGAAGGTGACACAGGTCCTCATGTACCTTCAGGAGATACAGATAGTCATCTCATATGGCCGACACATAGTGGAGTATGGTGAAGATCACTTGGAGCCCCTCCTAGTAAAGGCAACACAAATGCAGGCACTGAGTAGAACAGGTCTCAGATTTTACCCTATGAGCGACATGGCCCAAGCTTGGGCAAGTGCCAAGGTAATACTGCACCAATATTTTTCAAAGTTGGACCAAGTTAAAGAGGCTCGCAAGCTACTGGATGTGTTCAATCAGGAGAGAAGAGTTTCGAAGCTCTACTTTAATGCAGTAGCTGAAAATGGTTTCCCTAGCTTCACTGATGATCAGGGGAACATTCTATCAAAGGAGGACCTAGAAGTAGTTTGGGTGATTTTCATTGATGATGCCTCCAAAATTGATGATTGGGATGAGCCTCTCACCGAAGATCATGTGTTGCCTCTGATGAGAAAACTAACACGCATCAAATCTGGTTTGTTGGAGCTCAGTCAATGGGTGAATTACATTGATATGGAACAAGTGGAGACCTTCAGGTACCTTGTAGATTCGCTTAATGGCCTAGAGTTGATCAGTGTAGATGCTTGGTCTAAAGCTATTGCAGTGTATGAGGCTACAATCGCTCATCTTTTAGAGCTAGAAGAAGAAGCTGCAACGAAGGAGACAGAGGAGCAGAATGCCAAAGCAAGCAGTAAGCAGCCTGATGCACCAAGTGGAGCTGACTCTTAAGCCCAATGGATGAAGGCTTGGGGTCGATTGCATCCATGCGAGCTGGATACCCCATGAGCCACCAAGAATATTGGCAGTTTTGTAACTTTACCACATTGAAATTTTGTTGAATGTTGATTGTAAAATTTTGATAAATTTACTAAAGGAAGGCACTACAGTTTTATTGTTCATTTTACTATATTTTTACCTCTTTTAAATAATATTTCATTACTGTAAATAAAATGGAAGTCATGAATGCAATGAAGAATTTTGTTGAAAATGTTTAAGCAGCAAGAGTGTCGATAGGAGATCAATTTTGAAGGCAAAAGCGCCTCAGAAAAAGGAACAACTTGTTTCCCCTCACAATGAGTTAGGCTTTCACCCCAAGATGCACTTGCAAAAGAGTTTGGCCCTAATAAGTGATGAAAATTATGATTTAACTCAAGAGTAATTCAAAGGGAGGGATAAGATGAGTTTCACCCCAATTGAGGGGTGAAAATCACTTTTGCCCCTCTTGGAGGTGAAACGTAATTAAAAGGAGTAAATTCGCCCAAAGAAGGAAAGGAGCGAAAGTCTCGAATTTAAAATGGAGGAGTAGAATGCTTTCACCCCAATTGAGGGGTGAAAACCCTTGTCACCCCTCTTTGGGGTGAAAGTTATTTTAAAGTGCAAGTGGCTGTAATTAAATTAAAAGCGCTTTCACCCAAGGTGGGGTGAAACTCCCTTTCGTTCCCTCTTTGGGGTGAAACATAGCGTAAAGGAAAGTTTTAAATGGCGCTTCGTGGGTCGGGTGCCAATGTATGGAAGCAGATTTATTAAAAGGCGCTTTCGCCCCAACTGAGGGGTGAAACTCCCTGTCGCCCCTCTTTGGGGTGAAACACAATCTAAAGAGATTTTAAAAGAAGGTATGGTGTGGGCCCGACATGGGTAAGTCAAGTCAAGGCAAATTTTAGAGAGCGCTTTCACCCCAAGTGAGGGGTGAAACTCATTGTCGCCCCTCTTTGGGGTGAAAGGGGATTTTAAATATTTTTAAAAGGTGAAAGAGATGAATGGCGACATGGGGCCCATTTCAAATATGTTGATGTTTTCACCCATGACTAGGGTGGAAATAAAAGTAGAGTGCTTAATGCAAAGTCAAGGCGTAGCAAATTGAAGGTGCCCCTATTGAGAGGTGCCATGTGGTTTCGCCTCTCCAGGGGTGAATGGGGTTTTAAAACTCAATTTCGGGTGAAAGAGTTGCACCATGCAATACGTCAAAGGAAAATAATTAAAAGTGATGTCACCTCCCCAAAGGGGTGAAAGTCTCTATCGCCTTCCTCCAAGGTGAAAGCAAAGAAGATGATTATGAGGAAAAGTGATTAATGGGTGAAATTGCCGAAGACATCAAATCAAGTTGCGTTGTCACCCATTGTTGTCCCGAAAAGGTTGTTTCACCCCATTCTTGAGTGAAATCAATTCTTTGGCATTAAATTCTTAGGGATGTTGCTTCCAAGGGCATGATTTTGTAGATTCTCTTGGAAAGAGGTGAAGAAAGATAAAATTTAATTTTTGGAGCAATGCAAGCAGTGCTTCCAGGATTTTCGCTTCAACTTTGCAAGATCAGAGGCAATTCTTGTTTATTTCCAATGCACCGCCTATCAACCTTGCCAATTTTCAAAGTAGATTTAATGCTCGATGGACTTTCCTGGTGAAAGTGGATTTCCAAGGCGCAAAGGTGAAGCAAATTCAATGACCAAGCTCTCGATTTCTAGGTGATTTTGTTGCATCCCGATGCACCGACGTTCAAGGTTGCTTCTTAGCATTTAATCATGCTGATTTCTCTATGTGATTCTCCCACCAAAGTTGGATCGTGGTTTCCATGCAAAATATTTTGACCAGAACATCACTGATGTCGAGGAGGAAATTATTCTCATTGGTTTTTGATCTACCAACATTTTGTTTGTAAGCGCATTAAATGAAAGAGGTGCAACCCTCTATAAATACTAATCATTTTTCATGTAAAAAGGAGGATGGACACTCGTAGAAAAACACTCCAAGTTTTTTGCATCAATAGAAACGCTTTAGCTTCTGGTTCTTTGAGTGGTCTTGCACTTGATAAGTTTTCTTTGTGTCATTTTTGAATGCTTTCATTCCCATTATTTTTTGTGTTTAAATTTTGCTTCTGAATTTAATTTTGCTGGTAAAGGAGTGAACACTGAGATGCCCATGGGAGGTTGTCACTGCATAACTGCTAGAAGTTTTTGTGCTTGTTTTTCTGTTGTATGTTGCTAATTGTTACTTGGTGGAATTTTAGATGTTAGTCTATCCCCATCCTATATTGCCGGCTTATAGCCATATTTCCCTATTTATTTCCTGTTACCCTAAGCTTTCAACCAAAGTAGATTAGGAAGGGAGCCATCCCTCTCTAGATATTGGCCTAGAGGACATCTCTTTCCTTTAGCCTTTCAATGTTGGTCGGGTCTAGGGCGCACAAGGCATAGACTTTGTAACTAGGCGGATTCGTGACCAACAAGTAACAACCCACCATTCTAACCAGCTAGAGAGAAAAAAAAATCACACTTGATAGGGATCTACATAACCCTACCCAACATAAGTCATTCTATGAAGTGGTCTACTGACTTAATGTCCTATTATTAAGTTCATCTCATCTCCATGATGAGACAACTTATTCCTTTTTAATCTATCAAAAGAATACACCCATACCTACATCATACATAATTTTATCTATGTGGATGCACCAAGCATAGTGTAAATAAGCTATTTGTCTAATCCCCATGATGAACTAACTTACCCTTTTTTGCATGTCAATAGGGTACGCCCATCACTACACCATACATAAGTTCATCTATGTAAGTGCACTAAGCGCAATGCAGATAAGCTATATTTTCCATACATCACTCTAGGTGATAAACAAATTCATTGACCCTAAATATAATTAATGTCTTCATGCAACTATCTAGTTTAGGTTTTAAAAAATATCTTTGAAACAAAATTACTCAAAGTTCCTCCATAAGGGATCCCATATTCCCTTAGGTTTCTCTCTCTACTTTCAACTCAAGCATAATCATTTTCAAATCTCATTTCTAAAACTTCATTAAACCATAAATATGTCCTAATATTTCTTTCCCTAATTAAGGATTTGATTAAGTCTACCTATTTAATCAAACATTAGATAACATCTACAAATTCATCAAAGGAAGGCACATTAAGGAGATGTAATTTTGTATCTAAATCATTAACAAGGCATGATAATTTATGAAACTATGACATCATAGATCCTTTATTTATAACAAAGTAAAAGATACATCTTCCATTCATAAAAGGACATATTCATAAATTAAATCATTACATATTCAAAGTAGGGTAAAAGTATTACCACATTAAAAGAATAGAGCATTACATCATCATCCAAAACTAGGAGATTACTCATGCTAGAATCTATTTTACAATGAGCTTTTCATAAGAAGATTTTTACTAATCTATGTTAAAGGGTCCATATCTTGAATATAAGTGTCCTCCTTGGTCCTTCTTGTTTCTCCATCGCTTAGTTTATGGTAGTAAGGTATTAGGACAACTCATAGATCTTGTGAAGCATGCAATTAGATGCATTTGCTAAATGACTTATGAAACATGTGCATTTATAAATTGGGTGCAAAATTATAACTATAAAATCTACGCAATGTAATTATGCATAAGTCATTTAATTAATCATTAGGAGGAAACCCCATAATTTTCCCACACCCATTCTTTCATCTAATATTCCCCTTTTTTCATACTAGCTTACTTCATTCATTAATCACACAAAGTGTATTCATTATCTAAGAATGAAAGTCATTTATCATTCATTTCATCATAGAAGGAGAGTCATTTTTATCCCTTAAGAATGAAATCAGTTATCAATTATCAATGCATGGAAATAATTCAATAAACATTCCTTTAATTAATCAAAAGACCATACTTTTAATTAATCAAAATACTCATAAAGTTCATTCTTTTAATTAGTCAAAATCCCATACTTTTAATTAATCAAATACTCATACTATTCATTTCTTTAAATCAATTAAAATACCATACTTTAACTAATTAAATACCCACGAAAACCATTCATTTTAATCAATTAAAAGCCCCTACTTTTAAATAATTAAATACCCATAAAAACCATTTCTCTTCATCAATTAAAAGCCCATACTTTTAACTAATTAAAACATCTATGAAAACCATTCCTTTTATTCAATTAAAAGCCCTTACTTTTAACTAATTAAATACCCATAAAAACCATTCCTTCTAATCAATTAAAAGCCCATAATTTTAACTAATTAAATATCCATAAAAACCATTCCTTTTAATCAATTAAAATCCCATACTTTAAACTAATTAAAATACCCATAAAAACCTTTCATTTTAATCACTTAAAAGCCCATACTTTTAACTAATTAAATACCCATAAAAATCAATCCTTTTTAATCATTCAAAAGGTCTATAATCCTATCTTTCAAACTAATTCAAAGGTCTATCATTTTTTTTAAATAGAAATACTATCATTATTTCTTTTAAATTAAACGCAATCCTTCAATTACTCGTGAGGGGTTAACTAAATCAAAACCTAAAAGTCATTTAAACAAGTCAATGGTAAATTGGCAACAGTCAATGTAATTTCCAAAGCTAGCACGATTTTCCATAGACCAAAAAAATAATTAATTGAATAGTATATAGGTCAACACAGTTGATAGCACCAATCCACTAGCGCACTAGCCTCCACCAAGTGATGGCTACCCTGACCATCGCTTGGTGGTAAAGCTAATAGGTAAGCTTCACCCTTTAACAACTATTTTAGTGCTCCCACAAGGAACATGTAGGACTAACCCCGCAATTAAACCATAAAATAAATTTAAATTTGCTCCTTCAAATGGGCGCAACAACTAGACACAGGCAAACCATAGGAGAAACAACCAACCATCCACAACATTCCATGTGGTAGATAAATCAACAGGTGATAAATGATGGATCAAAAATCAAGAACAATCCATGCATCAAATGAGAATAATATACAAAAAATAAACAAGGGGGGCACATGGCAAAAGAGTACCTCCAAATGTCATTGGGTAGCTCCATGAGGAGCAGCCATAACCACGCCCATGGTCAAGATATAAGGGAAGAAAAACTCCCTTTAGGGCATGCTCGACCCCTCACATATACCATATGGGATAATATGTGGGATGGCTTAAGCGGCCCATCCCCTGCCAACACCTCCTTGAGCACAAATATGCCACACCATGGCAGTGCACCTCAGCGGTGTTGCTAGCAAACAATAAAAATAAAATATTTTTTCTAAGTTTAAGCTTAGGAAGGCTTGACCGGTAGTGGTGATAGCTACAAAACAAAAATTAAGAATATTGTGGAAGAAAAAGAATAAAAACATCTCTAGGATCTGTAACTTGGTAGTCGAATGGATTGGCTCCCCTTACAGGAAAAAGGGTTGCTAAAATATTACAATGACATGGCATCTATCAGGACATCAAAGTGGTTCAAAAAGAAAGGCATAACATATATTTTAAGCCTTCAAGGTTGCACAAATCACAAAACCCAAACCACCCAAGGTAAACTAATATGATTTGCCTATGAAAACGTATAGGTCTACAAATACCATATAACAATATATAGACATTTATAAACGAAAACACAAAAACCTTCCAAATATTATAGACAATGTGAAAATAGATAGTTCAAGCTTGAATAAGATAAAATAAAGTGGTTGAATCCAACCTAGGCCTCCTTGATGGATTCTTCTTCAAGGATCTTCTATCAATCCTTCAAGCTTCTTCCATCGATTTCCAAACCACAATCCTCTCTTGCTTTGTCCTTGCTTCTCTCCTTTAGTTTTAACGTAGTCTCCAAAAGAATCCTTCCTTCTCCTTTCTTCGACCCTCTTAACAAGGGAAACCCATCTACCCAAAGCCTAAAGTCCAACTTGGACATAAATGCCATCTACCAAAAGTAATTTCATGTCTACCCAAGGCGGCAAGAAAGGAGATATTTAAATTTTAAAATGATTCTTCCTTTCAAAATATCTCACTTTAAATAAATCCATTCATTTCTTTATTTATTCATAAAAGGTAAAAAGGAGATTTAAATAGAACTTAAAGCATTAATATTTATAATATTGAATTCAATTTAATTCAAACCATAAAAGACATTAATCATTTCCTTATTTTGATTAATTCAAATAAAATACCTATACTAATATTAAACATTAGTATGGTATTTAAGTGGGCCAAGAATTAATAGAACCTCTATATCTATTAATCCTTTTCGAAGGGGATTCTTTACCAAATCCACTTACACAATAATGCACATGTAAACAAAAGTGAGCAATCAAATGCATCAAACAAGGTGGGTGATTCATCGTAAATCCAATCGCCTATCCTAGCCGAAGACTTACGGTAACTTCTAGGTTACCAACTTTTGGCTAAGGATGGTTGGATTGTTGATGATCACCATAAAAGCAAGAATGCATGCATCTATATGAGGGTAGTCGTTCATGTTACCCTGAGCCACCATAATCATCATTTCCCTTTTCCTTGGTACCTCGTTCTTGGTGGTTGATTCTACCTCTTCCACCCTTGAGGGTACCTAGTCCTATAGTCAAGCCAAAACATCAACAATACCATATCCTCAAAGATAAATCAATATAAATATTGCATAACCATAAAGCATTGAAACATAATTCAATATATAGTCTATTTCATAATTGAGTCCTACCAAGGTGGGTCATGACATACTACCCCCTTGGACTAAACATAGTCCTCTATGTTTTCTTATGTTATTACAATATTTTTATTCAAATAAAAATGGAAAATATCTCTTCATATCATCCACTTTCTCCCAAGTGGCACTTCTTTCAGAATATTGGTCCCATTGGACCTTACATTGTTCTAGAGTTTATTTCCTCATCGATTTGGAATGAAACTCTAGAATCTTCATCGACATCACTTCAATTACCTTAGGGTTTGCCATATATAATTTAGAAACATCCCACACATGATCAAGATCAGCAATGTACCTCCTAAGTAGGGATATGTGGAAGGTGTCATGGATCTTTGATAGGTTGGGTGACAAGGTGAGTCTATAAGCTACTGGACTAATCTTCTCAATGATCTCAAAAGGTCCAACAAATTAAGGATCCAACTTTATGGATTTGATGGCACTTTTCATTGGTCTAACCCTTAAGAACACTTTATCTCCCATAGAGTATTCCCTTGGTGATATTTTTAGATCAGCATAGCTCTTCTAATGGTTGATGACTTCCTTAAGCCTCTGCCTGATCATCTTAAGCTGACCTTCCATTTCTTTGACCATGTCTGGTCTGATCACGACCCGATCCTCTAAATTATCCCAAGACAAAGGTGTTCTACATCTCTTGCCATACAAGGCATCAAATGGGGCCATACCCAAAGAAGAATGATGACCATTATTATAAGAAAATTCTACAAGATGTAGATAGTCTTCCCATAGAGACTTCTGGTCCATATAGTACATGCGAAGCATATCTTCTAGGACTTGGTTTACCCTCTCAGTTTGACCATCGATCTTAGGGTGATATGTAGAGCTTATATTTAATTTTGTGCCCACTACATGATGTAGGGCTTTCCAAAATTTAGAAGTGAATCTAGAATCCCTATCTAAAATAATCATTTCAGGAAATCCATGTAACCTGAATATTTCTTTGGAAAATATATTAGCCACAACCTGAGCATCATCCTTGATGTTCCTTAGTATAAAATGTGCAACCTTAGTCAATCTATCGACTACCACAAGGATTGTATCATGTTGATACCTGGTCTTGGGTAAACCTACTATGAAATCCATAGATATAACCTACCATTTCTGCATAGGTATATCATGTGGATATAATTATCCTATAGGATGTCTATATTCAACCTTCACCTTCTAGCATTCTAGGCATCGAGCAACAAAATCGATGATATCCTTCTTCATTCCTATCCAAAAGAAGGTCTTTTTCATATTCTCCCTCATCTTGGCCCCTCCAAGATGAGCAGAGTAAGGATATCTATGTACCTCTTGCATGATCAATCTCCTTAAATCACCTATTTTTGGTATGATGACCCTATCCTTAAAGCATAAAAGACCATATTTTATGCTAAAATCCTTGTTTTCTTTAGGATTTCTTCCCATTTTAGCCTGAATTTCCTTGCAATACTCATCCTAAGATTGCATTTTCCTAACTTGGTCTAATAAATCTACATGGCTTCAGGTCAAAGTTGTTATATGCCTTCTTCTACTTAAGGCGTCAACCACCTTATTTTCCTTTCCTTTGATATATTCAATATCAAAGTCATATTCAACTAAAAACTTGATCCATCTTCTCTATCTTGCATTGAGCATAGGTTGAGTAAATATGTACCTCAAGATTTGATGGTCGATCCTTAACTCAAAAGGTCTTCCTACCAAGTAATGACACCAGATCTTAAGAGCGTGCACAACCACTGCTAACTCTAGATCATGTATAGCATAGTTAACCTCATGTTTCTTAAGTTTCCTTGATGCATATGCTACGACTAACTCATATTGTGAAAGCACTCCTCCTAACCCTTCTAGTGATGCATCAGTGCATACTGAGAAGTTTCCCTGAGGATCTAGAATCTTTAGTATTGGTGTCATGGTGAGTTTCTACTTAAGCAATGCAAAAGCAACTTCACACTTAGTCATCCACTTAAATTCCTTTCCTTTATTTTGAAGATTGGTTATTGTAGTAACTATTTTGGAGTAATCCTTCACATAACACCTATAATAACCTATCATGCCCATGAAGCTTCACACTTCAGACACATTAGTAGGTGATGACCAATTTAAAATAGCCTCAATCTTCTCTAGATCCACTACAATTCCTTTAATAGATATTATATGTCCTAGATATCATACTTCTAAGATATAGAAATCACTTTTTGATAGATTCCCAAAGATTTGATTCTTTCTTAACAACTCTAACACAATTCTGAGGTGTCTATCATGCTCTTTCCTATCCCAAGAATATACTAGAATATCATCTAAGAATATGAGGATGAACTGATCTAGATACCTTTTAAATACATTGTTCATTAAATTCATGAATATGATTAGGGCATTAGTCAGCCCAAAGGGCAAGACTATAAATTCATAATACCCATATCTAGTTTTAAATGTCATCTTATGAGTATCCTCCTCACGTATCCTTAATTGATGATACCCAGATTTTAAATCAATATTTGTAAATATCATGGCATCCTTCAATTGATCAAATAGGTCTTCAATCCTAGGTAAAGGATACCTATTCTTGATGGTTGCTTTGTTGAGAATTCTATAGTCTATGCATAACCACAAAGAACCATATTTATTTTTAACAAAAAGTATCAATGCACCCCATGGTGACACACTAGGTTTGATCAGTCCCTTTTCTAACAACCCTTGTAGTTGTACTTTTAACTCTTGCATCTCTATAGGATTCATCCTATAAGGAGCTCTATGGATAGGTTCTACTCCTAGCATTAGCTCGATAGTGAAATCAAATTCATGCACAGGAGGAAGTCTAGGTAGGTCTTCAAGAAATACATCCTTAAATTCTTACAAGATTGGGTGTTTCCCAAATACTTCTTCCTTCTTATCCTCCCTAACTTCATTGAGTTTCACAACATAAACCATTCCTCCTTTCCTGATGGTTTTCTTTAGTTGCATTGTAGATAGTAACTAGGATTTAAAATATCCTTGTTCACTATGGATCCTTAATCTTCCCTTGTCCTTTTTTAAATATTCTATCCATCTATCCTAGAAATTGATTATGGCTCTATGAGCCTATAACTAGTCCATTCCCAAGATAATATCAAAAGCATGTAGTGATGCTACATAAAGATATCCTATGGTAGAACCATTGGTTAGGGTAATTTTAGCCATAGGAAAACATTGATCCATTGAGTAGGTTTATCTAGAACCATACTCAACCTTCCACCCTTGTGCCAAATATCTTGATATTTTTAGCATATCCCTGACTATACTAGAAGAAATAAAGCTATCAGTAGCTCCACTATCAATTAAAATATTTACTTATTTATTAAAAATATTACCCTTTAAGAGCAATGGGGTGGCTTGCCCTTCCAATTTCTAGCTTTCGATCATACATAAATCTTGTGGGTAGGTTCCTTTCCTTTTACATTGATTGTACTTGGTCCTGGTTGATGTGGACAATGATTAGCATAGTGTGGACCTCCACAATTGTAGCACCCACCCTTGGGTCCTAGATGCACTCCCTATTTTTATTCTCCTATTTTACCCACTAGTACCAAATTTGGTTGCTTTTGGGGTTGAGGTTTTATTTTATTATTATTGTTGTTGTTGTTCCTCTTTTGGAAATTCTTCTTAAACTTTCCTTGCTTCCCATCATTCCTCATTTCGAGCTTTGGGAAGATTTTACTCTTATAGTTCTATTCTCCTTCCCACTTCATGAAACCAACACTATTTCTCTTCCTGAGCGATTGTCAATCTTGCTTAGATAAAACTGCATAGTTAAACTAGAGATGAGATTCTGCTTTTCTAGCCAAGTCATAAGCTTTCTATAATGTTTTTGGCTCATGCATATTTACTTCATGCCTAATATTAGGTTCTTCTCCTAAGATAAATTTGTGAATCTTCATCTTCTCATCATAGGCTGGTACATATTTCAACAACTTAACCAACTTTTGATAGTATACCTCAACCGATTTGGTTCCTTGTTGAAGGTTGGTAAATTCCTCAAACTTTGTTGCATAGAAATATTTTGTAAGGAACATTTTATTGAAAGTTATAACAAAATCCTCCCACTTTAAATCAACTACTTCAATTATTTGCTCTTCTTGGAAGGTTTCCCACCATTCCAGTCCAATCTCTTGTAGATGCAGTGTAGCCCATACTATCTGAGTTCCAGTAGAGTAGTTCTTCATAGTGAAGTAGATTTCTAGTTCCCTCAGCCAAGCCTCGACTGCATCACCATCTCCTTTTCCATTGAATTTGGAGGTATGAACATTCTTTATATCTCTGGCTAGTTCTATCTCTAGCAGAGCTCTAGCTTCTCATTCTTTAATGGTTAGTTCATTAGCTTACCTAACCTCTAAATTCCTAGCCTATGAATCTTAGTTCACTATGGTCTCCAATAGTTGTCTCTACTACTCCATTTGTTCTTGTATCAAGGTGACTACCATAGTGAGGTTCTCTACCTCTCTACTAGAATTACCTGAACCTTCATCTCGAGCTCTTCCCTCAACATTATCCTATCAAGTTTATCTATTTGGTGGAATAGACTTCCCTCTTCTTGTCTTTGGTGCCATTATCCTAGTCACACAAAAGAAAGAATAATATGTTAGGTTATAGTTCCTTCCTTAAACTATACTACTAACTACTAGCTAAATACATCATCTATATAAGCTAACTATAGAGTTTTCATACTAAGACCACCCTCACTCTACGTAGGGTGTTACTCTAAAATCTATCATCTAATTCCATTACCAATGGCCACACTTACTATACGTAAGGTGTCATATCAAATAAGCTACCCTTCCTAGGGTCAACTCTCTAGAATTCTAGCAATTGGAAATTCTAGGTCT
Source organism: Wollemia nobilis (assembly GCA_028583015.1). Classification (NCBI taxonomy): domain Eukaryota; kingdom Viridiplantae; phylum Streptophyta; class Pinopsida; order Araucariales; family Araucariaceae; genus Wollemia; species Wollemia nobilis. The sequence goes on from JAQPPZ010017128.1 coordinate 5,589,995, forward strand.
TCCTAACTTTAGCTTAAGAACTAAGCAAAGGCCTAAATAGGAAGATACCTAAATCCTTAGCACATTCCATGGAAGCCTCTAGTCCATCATACCTAGAGCTCTAATACCAAATGTAACAACCCAAAAATCTAACCAACTAAGAAATTTTTTTTATACACTCAATAGGGATTTACATATCCCTACCCAACATAAGTCATTCTAAGAAGTTATCTAAGGCCTAATATAATATTTTAAGTTGTCTATCTCATATCCATGATGAGCCAACTTATCCCTTTCTTAATCTATCAAAAGGATACACCCATCCCTACACCATACATAAGTCTATCTATGTAGGTATACTAAGCATATTGCAAATAAGCTATCAGTCTCATCCCCATGAATGAGCTAACTTATCCCTTTTTTCTATCAAAAGGGTACGCCCATCACTACACCATACATAAGTCCATCTATGTAGGTGCACTAAGCGTAATGCAAATAAATCCCCAGCTAACTTATTCCATCCATCACTCCTAGTGATAACCAAATTCATTTTAAATCTAATTGATGTTTTTGTGTATCTATCTAGTTTAGGTTTTAGAAGAGATCTTTGAAGAATAATATTACTTAAAGTTCCTCCATAAGGGATCCCATAATCCCTTAGGTTTCTCTCTCTACTTCTAACTCATAAGCATAATCATTTTTAAATACCATTTCTAATCATCTAAACTATATTAAACCATAAATATCTTCTAATATTTCTTTCCTTAAAGAAGGATGTGATTAAGTCTACCTACTTAATTAAACATTAGATAACATCTATAATATCATCAAAAGAAGATACATAAATAAGATGTAATTTTCTATCTAAATCATTAACAAAGCATGATAGTTTATGAAACTATGACATCATAGATCCTTTATTTATAACAAGTAAAAGATACATCTTCCATTCATAAATTAAATCATTACATAATCCAAGTAGGGTAAAAGTATCACCACACTAAAAGAATAGAGCATTACATCATTATCCAACTAGGAGATTACTCATGCTAGAGTCTACTCCACAATAAGTTTCCATAAGAAGAGCTTCACTACAATATGTATCAAAGGGTCAATGTCTTGGATCTAAGTGTCCTCCTTGGTCCTTCTTGCTTCTCCATCGCTCAATTGATGGTAGTAAGGGATCAGGACAACTCATAGATCTTATGAAGCATGCAACTAAATGCATTTGCTAAATGACTTATGAAACATGTGCATTTATAAATTGGATGCCAAATTGCAACTATACAATCTACACAATGTAATTATGCATAAATCATTCAATCAATCATCAAGAGGAAACCCCATAATTTTCCCACACCCATTATTTCATCTAATATTCCCTTTTTCCATACTAGCATACTTCTTTCATTAATCACACAAAGTGTATTCATTATCCAAGAATGAAATTCATCTATCATTCATTTCATCATAGAAGGAGAGTCATTTTATCCTTTAAGAATGAAAGTCATTTATCATTTATCAATGCATAGAATAATTCAATAAACATTCTTTTAATTAATCAAAAGCCCATACTTTTAATTAATCAAAATACTCATAAAGTTCATTCTTTTAATCAATCAAAAGCCCATACTTTTAACTAATTAAATACTCATAAAATCATTTCTTTAATTAATTAAAAGCCCATACTTTTAACTAATTAAATACTCATACAAATCATTTTCTTTAATCAATTAAAAGCCCATACTTTTAACTAATTAAATACCTATAAAAACCATTTCTTTTAATCAATTAAAAGCCCATACTTTTAACTAATTAAATACCCATAAAAACCATTCTCTTTAATCAATTAAAAGCCCATACTTTTAACTAATTAAAATACCTATAAAAACCATTCCTTTTAATCAATTAAAAGCCCATACTTTTAACTAATTAAAATACCCATAAAAACCATTCCTTTTTAATCATTCAAAAGGTCTATATTCCTATCTTTCAAACTAATTCAAATGTCTATCCTTTTTTTAGATAAAAATACTATCATCCTTTCTTTTAAATTAAATTCAATCCTTCAATTACTTGCGATGGTTAACTAAATAAAAACCTAAAAGTTGTTTAAACAAGCTGACAATCAATAAACAACACTCAATGTTTTTTTCCATAGACTAGAAAAAAACAAATCGAAGAGCAGACAGGTCAACATAGTTGACCATACCAATCCATCGGTGCACTAGCCTTCACCAAGCGGTGGCTACCCTAACTACGACTTGGTGGTCAAGCTAATAAGGGATCTTCACCCCTTAACAACCATTTTAGTGCTACCATAGGTAACATGTGGTACTAACCCCACAATTAAACCATAAAAGGAATTTAAATCCACCCCTTCAACTGGGTGCAATATCCAGAAACAGGCAAACAATAGGAGAAACAACCAAATAACCACAATATTTCACACGATAGACAAGTTAGCAAGCGATAAATGATATATCAACAATTAATAACAAGCCATGCATAAAAGGAAAATAATATCCAAACAACAAGAAGGGGGGTACATGGTGAAAGAGCACCTACAACTAGCACTAGGCGGCTCTACGAGGAGTGACCTTGACCATAACTTGTGGTTGAGATATAATGGGATCAAAACCACCTTTAGGTCATGCTTTGCCCCCTTGCATATCCCATGTGGGATAATACGTGGGATGGCCTAAGTAATTTATCCCCTGCCAATGCCTCCTCGAGCATAGAGACACTTCACCATGGCGATGCACCTCGATGATGGTGCTAGCAAACAATAAAATTATAAAGGTTTTCCTAAGTTTAACATTAATAAGGCTTGACCGACAGTGGTGATAGCTATGAAATAGAGACAAGGAACACTATGAAAGAAAAAGAATAAAAATATCTCCAGGATCTATAACTTAGAGTTTTAAACAAGAACCACTGAAAAAATAGGCAAAAAGGACTAGCTCCCCTTACAAGCGATAGGGCTACTAAAATATTACAGTGCCATGATGCCAATCAAGACGTCAAAGTGATTTGAAAATTAAGGCATGCCATATGTTTAAGCCTTTAAGGTTGCACACATCACAAAAACCAAACCACCAAAGGTAAACTAAGATGATTTGCCTATGAAAACCTATAGGCCTACAAATACCATCTAACATCATACAAGCGTTTATATATGAAAACATAGTAAGCTTTCAAATATTATAGACAACATGAAAATATACAGTTCAAGCTTGAACAAGGGAGAAGAAAGTGGTTGAATCCAACCTGCCCCTCCTTTATGGATTCTTCTTCAAAGGTCTTATGTCAATCCTTCAAGCTTCTTCCATCGATTTCCAAATCATAATCCTATCTTGCTTCATCGTTCCTTCTCCTCTATTTAGCCCTCTTAACAATGGAAACCCATCTACCCAAATTTGAAGTCCGATTTGGACATAAATACCATCTACAAAAATTAAGTCATGTCTACCCAAGGTGACAAGAAGGGAGATATTTAACTTTTAAAATGATTTTTTCTTTCAAAAAATATCTCACTTTAACAAGTCCATTCATTTCCTTATTTATTAATAAAATATAAGAAGGAAGATTTAAATAGAACCTAAAGAATCAATAAATATAACTTTAAATTCAATTTAATTCAAGCAATAGAAATAAATATTAAGCATTTCCTTAATTGATTAATTCAAATAAAATATCTTTACTACTACTAAACATTAGCATGGTATTTAAGTGGACCAATAATTAATAGAACCTCTATATATATTAATTATTTTTGAAGGGGATTCTTTACCAAATCCACTTACAAAATAATGCACATATAAACAAAATTGAGTAATCAAATGCATCAAACGAAGTGGGTGATTCATCGCAAATCCAATCACCTATCCTAGCTGAAGACTTACAATAACTTCTAGGTTACCAAATTCTGGCTAAGGATGGTTGGATTGTTGATGATCACCGTAAAAGCAATAATGCATGCATCTATATAAGGGTAGTTGTCCATGTTACCCTGAGCCACCATAATCATCATATCCATTCTACTTGATACCTCAACCTCAATGGTTGACTTCCTTGCCACCTTCGAGGGTACTAGTCCTATAGTCAAGCCAAAGCAATAGTAGTACTGTTGTGGCTGCTCCACAACATACCCCAAAATTGGGGACCCACTTTTTTGCATATTTTCCAAGAAGACCGAAGTGGCCCATATGCTAAAGATCAAAGAAAAATCAAAACACCGCAAGGAGAAAAAGGTGTCGCGATATTGCGACATGTTGCATTTTCGCGGTTCAAAGCAAAGAGAAAAAGCAAGGAGGAAAAAGTGTCGCGATATCGCGACATGTTGCATTTTTGTGGTTCAAAGAAAAGAGAAAAAGCAAAAAGAAAAAGTGTCGTGATATCGCGACATGTTGCATTTTCACGGCCAAAAGAGAAAAGAAAAAGTGTCGTGATATCGCGACATGTTGCATTTTCACAACCAAAAGAGAAGAGAAAGAACAAGAAAGAAAAAGTGTCACTATATCGTGACATGTTGCATTTTTGCGGCCAAAAGAGAAGAGAAAGAACAGAGAAACAAAAGTGTCGTGATATCGCAACATGTTGCATTTTCATGACTGAAAAAGGGTAGGCAGGCAGAGAAACAAAAGTGTCGCGATATCGCGACATGTTGCATTTTCGCGACTCAAAAAGGGCAAGCAGGTAGAGAAACAAAAGTGTCGCGATATCACGACATGTTGCATTTTTGTGACTCAAAAAGGGTAGGCAGACAGAGAAAAAAAGTGTCGCGATATCGCGACATGTTGCATTTTCGCGACTCAAAAAGGGTAGGCAGGTAGAGAAACAAAAGTGTCGCGATATCGCGACATGTTGCATTTTTGTGACTCAAAAGGGGCAGGCCGGCAGAGAGACAAGAGTGTTGCGATTTCGTGACATGTCCGATTTTCGCCAAGGGAACAGAGTAGTGGACAGTGCGCCTAATATCAGTGATGAACACCAGGATAGTGAAACTGAAGACTGCATAATGATGTGGACCTATAAGGAATGAATCGAAGATTGAATAAGGTAATTTGTCACATAAGGACAAAATCTAATGAATAAGACAAAACATTACATAAGGAATCTTTAATGATTTGAAATCATTTAAGATGGTTGTTACACATGGAAGGAAGCGGACGCATGCCCATGTGGAGAAGAGGAAACGTTTTTTTTGAAAACAAACGAAAAGTGAAGAAAACTAAACAGAGGAAGCCAAACCATGGGAATGAAACGAAGGGCCACAAAATAGAAACGAAAAGCCTTTTTGGAAACCAAAACACGTGCATGAACAAGGGAAGGTGAAACGAACAGCCATTGGAAAATGAAACGAAAAGCTTCCTGAAAATTTTAAATACTCCAGGAAAGGATGTTTTGAGGGGTTGGAAAATGCTATGAGCAGAGTTGCAGATTTGAAGGCAAGAGGGCCATTCTGGACCTGTTTGAGTCGTTTTTATTCCATTGACTGGTTTGGGAAAACCAAAAATTTTTGTTATTGTAAAATGACAAATTTTTAATATAGGAAGTTTCACAAAGTTGCATCTTATGGACAAGAAAGAAGGAGTCATTTTCTGCATGCAAGATTAAACATCTATTTTTCCCCTTTTCAGATTTTAAGCTTGTAAATAGGGTTTATGCAAGTTTTCTTGGTTGCTTCATGCGAATGTTTAAATCTGAAAAACCTCATTTAAAACCCTAGGAGCCAGCACTTAGCTTATCCGGATTGTTCTTTTTTTGCAAGTCCAATAGGTTAGGTTGCATGCATGAAAACCTCACATCTTTGGTTTTTTCAAAATAGGATAGCATCATACTGAATGCATTTCATTTTCTGCATTTTATTTTCCAAAAATTTTAACTTTTTTCTTAATTTTCAGGCATTAAAATAAACATTTAAAAAATGTCAAAATCCAAAAATAATTTCACCATTGCGTAGGTTATACTACAGACTTCCAATACGCAGTTTAAAATTTCATTTTTGGAGTTGTTTAGTATTTTTAAAAATTCATCAAAGTTGTTGTTTTATTACAGATTTTAAAAAATCCGAAAATAGAAAGTTTCCATTTTGGGCCGGAATTTCATTTTTTCAGTTTCATGTTTCATTCATGAGCCTATGATGACATTCCCTTCATGAAAATTCCAATTTCATTGAAGGAGTTATGTTTTATGGCATTTCACAAATTTCCATTTTTTGAGCCTAAAATTACCCTCTTCTCATAAAAATTCTAATTTTACGAAAGAGGGGTAATTTGAGCACTACATCGTGGTCATATGAGGGCCAACTCACATTTGCTCTATTTTGGTTCAATGAACAATCACTAAAGTTTCATGGTAAAATAAACCAACATTGCCCCTTGTTTACAGTTACTTGCAATCACTAAGGTGTTCCAAGCATTTAAAGTGAATATCTTTATTTAAGATTACTAATACACATATGCAAATGCTAATATAGCGGAGACCTTGGAGAAGTCGTTTGTTTAACTTCTTTGCAAGAGGGATTTGGAACCCAAATCCTAAGGGAGAGTGTACTTTCACAATTGGGTGAAAATACCACTCAACATTTTGGCGCTAGAAGGAGGGCTTGAATTGGTTTATTTCAGTGTGATTTAAATGCTATAGGGATTTAAATTTTGAATATTTCATGCCCTATTGATTATTATATTTAGCCCTCTTTTAACAATACAACCTTGTAGTGTTAAAATGAGGACATGAATTGCTATGCATTGTTCTAACGCTTTTGATTGTTCATACAGGAACAAATGTGTTTTGATTTGATTTTGAAAAAAATTTAGTCTTGACTAACGAGGTTGTCTCCATGCAATTACTTTCATTTGATTTTAATGGATACATATCTTGGTTGATGCTAACATGATTATTCATACGTTACATGTTTGATATTTGCTAGTCATTTCATGCTTATTTGTAAGGAATTATTTTGTCTAAAATGTAGTTTTTGTCGGTATTATGCTCTTCACTTGCGTGTAATGCGATCTTGTGAATCAGAAAGCCTACAACACTAGGAGTATGATCTTCACTTGCGCATATGCGATCTGGTGAATCAGAAACTAATTTACATTTTTAGAATATTGCTTTGTCATGGTTCCTTCTTTTATTCATGACTAACAAATTGGTTTTGAATTTATTCTTTGAGTTTCATTAATGGCTACAATTGTAGGAACGTGGTATGGGATACATGTTAATCCTTTGAACATTAGTGGAGATTCTCATGATTTACTCAAGAACGTAGAAAAATGTTTGCCCAAATTTAAACACAATGGTCCAACATTAGCCGAGGAACATATTCAAGCCTATGTGGATATCCTAGTTAGATGGAATGTCGAACATGAGGATGTGGCATCTAGAATGTTTCCTGGAACCCTAGATGAGGTGGCATATGATTGGTACATCAATTTACCCACTGGTTCTATTACATCTTGGACTCAATTGAAAGATGAGTTTATCAATCAATTTAGGTTGCTCATTGATCCTCTCACGATATATCAACAATTTACTTCTTGCAAAAGAGAACCTAATGAGCCAGTGAGAAGTTTCAACATGAGGTTTCGAAAGCTTTATGTGAGATTAATTTCTCCCTATACTATTGAGGAAAGTGGTGCTCTTCAAATATACTTTCGAGCATTGGATCCATTGTTTGCCATATTTGTTAGGATGAATCCCTTGGTTACTGATCTTGCATTGGCCTACACAGAAGCTATGATTGTAGATCAACAATTGAGGCCACAAGGTTATGGAATAGAGCAATCAACTATGGTAGGACAACTAGGGGCTTGCAATCAAACCTCGATGGTAAATCAAGCGTGGGCACAACAAAATTTGATATCAAATGTTTTTCCCTATAGTCAAATTTATCCTACCATACCAACTTATGCTCCCACATGTGCTTATACAAGTACTTCCATCCATCCAACTATGCCTCAATTAGAGAATCATGTGGTCACTCATAGAACCATTGCAACAAATTTTCAAGCTTTGTCCGTGGATATCAATCCAACTAATCCTAATACTTCTACCACTCAACCCAAAGAGTTCGCATCGAAAGTAAAAGAGAAAAAGAAAGTGGTTAATAAGGTATGTAGGATGGGAGTTGAACTTCTGAGCTCTGGCGATTTGGCGGGAAATCTTCTGATCTGTCGGAGGCCGAAGCTCTAGGATTCTGGCTCGCGGCTTCTTCCTGGGTCTCTGTTGGTTTGACATCGTTCCCCTCTGAAGGCTCGTCCGTTACCCTGGGAGGGCCCTATGGGGTCTCCTCCAGGTTCTCTTGACGGGAAGAAGGGCTCTTATGCCGAGATTCTAAAAGAAAATTTTGCGTCTTCTTCTGATGAAGCCCAGCGGGGTGCTTACCAAGCGCTTCTCAAGAATGTTGGCAAGGGTTCTTCTGCAAACAGAGTTAATGGATGCCTCCCGCAATCTGCTTCCAGACCTAAGATAGTCATAGAACCAAAGATGGTTGAGGATACGATCACCTACCGTGCTAACCATGACTTGATCTGCAAATTCATGGGAATCCGACCCACTCTGCACTTTCTGCACACCTGGGTTAGACAGAACTGGGAACCTATCGGTGAGTACTCCTTATGGCCTATAAGCAACGGGTATTTCATTATTAGTTTCTCTTCTTTAGTAGATAGAAACAGAGCATTTGAATCAGAGAAGAGGACCCATGGCCCGGCAGGGTTATTTGTCCAACCATGGAGAGTGGGTTTCGATCCTCGCATTGAGCCCACGACTGTTCCAGTGTGGATCCGGCTGTACGCTCTCCCGATGGAGTTTTGGGGCGAGCAGATTCTTGAGATGATTGGTAACTCTCTAGGTAGATTTATGGGAGTTTCCAAAGATACCATAGAGGGAAACACTGCTGTCTTTGCTAGAATCTGTGTTGAAATGGATATCGACCAGCCACTACCGGTGAGGTGGAACTGGAGTTAGCAGGACAATCCTGGATACAACAGTTAGATTACGAAGCCCTACCTTTTAGATGCAGGGTCTGCCATAAGCATGGCCATTTGGCTAGGTTCTGTCCGAATACCTTGAGCACAAAAGCGGAGGCCCCGCTAGGAATCTCAAATCGACCCAGAGAGGGTAAGTTCACCCCGGTCAAAGAATCACAAAACACCCCCAAGGTTCTGAAGCCCAGAAAGATGGCTTTGAACAGTAGAAACGAAGAAGAAACAAAAAGAGAAATGGCAAGGACCAAGCTTCACTCAAGCCAACCAACCGGTATGAAATCTTTAAATCCCTGGTGGATCAGGAAGACCAAGTTATGGATGGAGTGGATGGGAACACTGAGGATTTTAACATCCACTCTCATGTTTCTCCCTCTTCAACTCCTGCCCGCGAGCAGGTGCTTAAACCCACTGAGTTTTTACAACCCGAGAGAACCCGGGGGCATTGGTAATCCACTCCTCAGCACAGCCAGTTATTCAGGATGTCATCATGGGAAGTGCCGAAAAGAATAGAGAAAGGCCAGCCCTGGGGATTACCCAGGTGGAAAAACGGTCCAAGAATAACATTTCTCAAGGTGCAGGCAGGAAGTCTAATAAGGACCTAATAGCATCGCAAGGAGACAAGCTGGTCACTGATGGATCAGTGAGAACAATTGACTCTTACTGCTCTCAAGGTTTCCAATGATTATTCAATCTTGGAATGTTAGGGGTTTAAACAGTAGAACCCATCAATCTGCTGTTCAAAGACTCATAAAGAAGGGTAAAACAGACTTTTTGCTCCTCCGGGAGACAAAAATGTCTTTAGATCTTATGTGTAGAACAGTTAGTAAAATATGGAGGGGAGCTGGATATATGGATGTGGCAGCTCAAGGGGCCTCGGGAGGAATTGTTACTTTTTGGAACCCCATGGAATGGTCTGCTTTAGAACATATAGCTTGGAGGGGTGTTCTCACATCTCTTTTTAGGAATAATGTCACAAGGTGAGCAAGTTTTAATTACAAATTTTTATGGGGCTCAAAGCCATGATGGCCGAGGCTTCAATGGAAAGCGATTCATAACATGAGGTCCTCAAGACAAGCTTTTGATTGGATCATTCTTTGGAGATTTTAATGCCAAATTATCCGCTCGGGATCGGGAAGGTGGTTCCCCTATTTTGGACCTGGGGGATCGGCTTCTGATTGCCCAGGTTCAAGCATTTCACTTAGTTGATGTCCAAGGTCCTGGAACTTTTTTCACTTGGACTAACAAACGGAGGGATCCACACTATTGTAAGGTAAATCTGGATCGCTTTCTGGTCTCAGAGGAGGCTTTTGTTAAGTGGAATGTGCAATTACAGATTTTGGACAGTCCTGTTTCTGATCACTCTCCCATCATCTTTGAAGGGTGGGACTCTGACAGGGCGATTCCATAAACCGTTTAGATTTGAGAATTTACGGCTTCAGAAGGAGGACCTTCATGAGGTAATTCCGCAATGGTGGGAAGAAGGTCGTCCACCTTTTGGGACAGCAATGTTTAAATTTCACAAACAACTTCTTTTTGTCAAATTTAAATTGAAACAGTGGAGGCACGCCAATAAATCGGATTTCAAGCTGCAAAGAGCCCCCTTGTTGGCCCGCTGGGAGGAGGTGCAGAAACAATTTAGGGAAGGTTTAATTTTTGAACAGCTTAAAACTGAAGATGATGCCTTGCGCAAAGCTGTTGAGGACATTGATAACCACGAGGAAATTTATTGGAAGCAGCGGGCTAGAAATTCTTGGCTATTGGAAGGAGATAGAAATACAAAATTTTTTCATCGTTCAGCATGTGCTAGAAGACAGATGAATAATATGGCAGTTTTAAAAGATGAGAATGGTCACTCCTTTGATACTCTTCCAGGTATGCACTCCCACTCTGTGGATTACTTCTCCAAGCTTTTTGCAGAAAATAGGGACCAAGATGTGGGGGCTCAAAATGAAGTTCTTGATGTTATTCCCCCTATTATCACTCCAGCAGAAAATCAGGCTCTCCTCAGACCTATTGATCGAGATGAATTGAAAAATGTGGTCTTTGGATTGAGCAGAGGCAAATCTCCCGGTCCTGATGGTTTTCCTATTGAGTTTTTCCAGGCCTTTTGGGATATCTTGGACGAAGATGTTTTGGCTGTTACTGAGGAGTCCAAATCTAATAAGAGAATGCTCAAGGCTCTAAATCATACCTTTATCACGTTAATTCCAAAGGGGGAGGAAGGAGTTCATATCTCTGACTTCAGACCTATTGCTTTATGTAATGTGATTTATAAAATTATCACAAAAATTATAGTTGAACGTCTTAAACCTCTCCTTCATTACATCATTTCATCAGAACAGGGGGGATTTGTAGAGGGTAGACAGATCTTGGATGGAGTGGTTCTTGCTCAGGAGGCTATTCATTCAATGCAAAACTCTGGTAACAAAGGAATGTTCATCAAAGCTGGATATGTCTAAGGCTTACGATCGGGTTGAGTGGGGTTTCCTGTCAAGGATGTTGGCTGCCTTTGGCTTTTCCCAGGAATGGATTGACTGGGTTATGAGTTGTGTTTCCACGCCTTCTTATTCGGTTCTCATCAAGGGGATTCCCTCGCCTCCCTTTGGAGCCTCTCGTGGCCTCCGACAAGGGGACCCTTGCTCGCCCTATCTATTCCTTATCTTAGGTCGAAGGATTAGGCCGACTCTTCTTGAGAAGAAGACTTCAAGGCACGATAACGAGTATTAAGGTCGGGGGATGAAGTCTTGACTCATTTACAATTTGTGGATGACATTGGCTTGGTTGGAGTGGCTAGTCTCAGGGAAGCTAGGGGAATCAGAGACTCTCTTCTGTTTACCTTAGGGCCTCCAATCAAGTTATCAATGACAACAAATCTAAAGTTGTCTTTTTCAATCTTGACCAACGGATGCAGGACAAAATCTTAGAGATTTTGGGCTTCTCTAGATCATCTCTTCCTATAGTCTATCTGGGGGTTCCTTTGCACTTCAAGAAATTGAAAAATGATATTTGGAAAGATCTTCTGGATGGCATCAAAGATAGAATGAACCACTGGGTCTCACAAATGGTTAAGCTACGGTGGTCGTTTAACTTTCTTACGGTCGGTTATTCGAGGGCCATGCCTATCTATAAATTTTCAATCTTGGCTGCTCCTCTTTCTATTTGGAAAGAGTTGGACAAACTGGCTAGGCGATTCTTATGGGAAGGAGCAAAAGGTGGGAAGAAATGGGCCTTGGTTGGCTGGGACAAAGTTACTCAGCCCAAAGAAAAAGGAGGGCTGGGTTTGAGAAGCTCTAATCTCAACAACAAAGCCCTTGCAGGTAAATTGTATTGGAGATGGATCTCCCAGCCATCATCTTTATTCAGTAGAATCTTGACCAGCAAATATTTGGGTAACATCCACCCCTTTGAAGTTTGTCGTTTCCCTCTGGATGGTAATGGTTCCCTAGTTTGGCAAGCTCTCAAGTTGGGCTCTCAAGTAATTAAAAATCAATTGTTCTGGAAAGTGGGAAGAGGGGAGAAAGCACGTTTTTGGGTGACTCATGGGACCAGTTTCCACCCATCATTGCGGAGTATCCTGAAATGCTTCCAATTAAAACTGCCATAGAATCCAAGGGCTGGGTCACTATTGAGAACTATTTCATCACTAGTCAATTGGGTGAGTATAAATTCAAGAAATTTAAGCGACTTGAGGAGTGGCCTGTCACTATCCCTCCGGAGCTGGCAACCACTCTGACCAACATCTTGTCAGCAAGATTTCTCACGGGCAGAGATGAAGAAGACGAGTTAGCTTGGGGCCATGGGAATCTTGGAATTTACACTGTGAAGGCTGGTTATGATCAGCTTCTCCCAGAGCCTCCCCCGCATTTATTTTCGGTTCATGACTGGAAGAAAATCTGGCATTCCAAGTGCTGGCCGAAAGTGAACTTCTTTGTCTGGCAGTTTATGCATAATGGCATCCTCACCTATGATAACCTCAGAAGCAGAGGAATTATTGGTCCTTCTCAGTGTATTTTGTGTCGTAAGCATGAAGAGACTGCTGACCATTTGATGTTCGAATGTTCCTTCACAGGTCAGATCTGGAATCGATGGTTCTCTCTTTTTAATCTCCAGGGTAATGGTGCTCTGACTCGGAATAATATCTGGCAAAGATGGAAGAAAGCTAGATTTAAATCAAAAGCCCTTCGATTGGGGTGGGAGCTTGGTCTCTTCTTCATCTGGTGGCAAGTGTGGCTGGAAAGGAACGCTCGAATCTTCAGAGAGACCTTCTCCTCTCTTGATGGAATTTGGCGAGGTTATACGGAGCAAAGTCATCGAGACGGTTGCCTTACATCTCTGAAGAAGATATTACGGTTGAGTTGGGTCCACAGGAAGAGAGAGTTGCTGCTCACGTTAGAGAAAACATGGTTAGTTGGAAACCCCCCCCGGTTGGCTGGATCAAAATTAACACGGACGGAGCTGCAAAGGGCAATCCGGGCAACGCTGGAATCGGTGTTGTGTGTCGTGATCATACTGGAACTATTCTTTATTGGGAACTCCAAGGTATGGGAAGAGCCACCAATAACGAAGCCGAAGCTTTTGCCATCAAAGTTGCTTCTTTCGGGGCTGTCACTCAGGGATACAGAAAGATAATCCTTGAGACTGATTCTCAAATTTTGGTTGGCGCTCTTGATTGTATGAGAAATTTTGCTTTGAAAGCGTGGAGGATTCAGATCTTAGTCTCTCAAATCAAGGTCCTTTGGAGGGAACTTGAGGATGTGATCCCTATCCATGTGAATCGGGATTCAAATTCGGCGGCCGATTTCCTTGCCAAGTTGGGTGCGGAAAAGGAGGTTGGAGTTCAGCTGCACAGTAACATGCCTGTGGAAGATGCTGTGATTAGACAAGGTCTTGCAAAATTTTTGAGCAAATGAAAAAATTATGTGTCTTGGGAGTTTTTCGTCGCGTTTTCGCGACCTGCTGTGTTATCGCGACCCTCGGTGGCAACCTGTCGCGATATCGCGACAGGTTTTGTCGCCACGGCCTTTGGAGACTTCCTGTCGCGATATCGCGACATTCAGCGATGTCGCGTTCTTTGGCTAGTTGTTGTCGCGATTTCGCGACCGGTTGTGTGGTCGCGACTAACGGGTGGAAGATGTCTCCTTTTCGCGCCATGTTATGTCGCTGGGACCATTGGCTCGATGTTGCTTGGTTTTCGCGTCACTTTGGTTGCTGGGGCAACACGGAAGACATCAGTCACGATCTTGCGACTTTTATGATGATTGGTCGCCGAGTGGTCAACCTGTCGCGTTTTCGCGACACTTGGGAGGTTTGGATGCTGAAGGTTCTTCTTGTCGCGATCTCGCGACACTTCTGGCGCATTGGTGGCATTTGGAATTTGCGTCGCGATATCGCGACAATTCTGAGGACTGTTTGCTTTGTGATGTTTCCGTCGCGATATCGCGACATCTTTTGTGGTCGGGAGCAGCTGGACTTGGCCGTCGCGATTTTGCGACATGTCGCGAAATCGCGACACTTTTGGTGCAAAGGTGGCAACTGGAAAATGCGTCGCGATATCGCGACAATTCTGAGGATTGACTGCTTTGTGATGTTTCTGTCGCGATATCGCGACATCTTTCGTGGTCGGGGGCTGCTGGCTTTGGCCGTCGCGATTTTGCGACATGTCGCGAATTCGCGACATGTCGCCAAATCGCGACACTTCTGGCGCATTGGTGGCAATTGGTTGATGCGTCGCGATATCGCGACAATTCTGTGGACTGACTGCTTTGTGTTGGTTCCGTCGCGATATCGCGACATTTTTTGCGGTCGGGGGCTGCTGGCTTTGGCTGTCGCGATTTCGCGACATGTCGCGTTTTCGCGACCGGTTGTGCGGTTGTGACCTCGGTCGGCTTGTCTGTCGCGATATCGCGACATGTCGCGATTTCGTGACATGTCGCGATTTCGCGCCTTGTTTGTCTCTAGTGCTTAGTGTTGGTTTGTGCTGCCCTCTCGCTCTTTGCTGAGGTCTTGTGTCTCTGGGTTCTTGGTTGGGATGTTCTTGCTCCCTCTTGTACTTGCTCTTTGTTTTAATACAAGATTTTCAATTTTTTTCAAAAAAAAATAAGGTATGTAGGCATGTTCCACCACAAAAACGAGCACGTCAATGTATGCATCCAAATCATCCTAGGAATAAAATTCATAATGCCGATCTTAATGATGTTTCATGTTATGCTTCTTCAAGCGAAGATTTTGAGGTGACTCACATTGAAGTAAATATCTATTCGAAAAGTCTTGAAGAGCATGATTTTTTTGGAGAAGACATTCTATGGATGAGTAACAAGAAGTTGGACTCAAATGATCACCATCTTGTTTTGGAAAAGAAATATCTAGAATCATTACCCAAAAAGGAGGATTTGGATGAATGAACTTATGTGGATATGATTTGGTCAGATGTACTTGCAAAGGATAGGATCAACTATATGACACGTAATTCAAAAATTGATCCCATTATAGAAGCTCCTAAGCCAACACAAGTGGCTGAAAATAAATTTGAAATAAAATCAACAAATGAAGTTGAAGATATAATCGAATTTCACCACTTGTTCTCAAAAGACACTTTGGATGATGTTCTCGAAAGTGATGACCAAGAGGATCCACACCTTCCAAATTGTGATAAAATTGAATAATGGGTTACAAATTTGGATTATGATAGCTTTACCAATTTGAATTCAAGAGATAACCCACTTTTGGAAATAACTGGACCATCTAAGGAAGGTGAAGATGAATTGGATGAGAAACATGCTGATGAATCAAAAGATGAAGAAGTACTTGAGTGTCACAACTTGAAATTGGAAGATGATTACTATGATTTGTGGAAGAAATGGGAAGAATATTATCAATCTAAATCTTCTAACAAACTTGTTGTGTCAATTAATATGCAGGATAACTCAATTACTTCCTCACATGAGGATACTATAAATCCTGTACAATTTGAGAAATTTTTGGAAGAGGAATTTGAATCTCATCAAATTTTGGAGCATGATAAGGATTCTACAGCCATGAATCAAGAAAGAGAGTCACTTTCTTTAGATTCCTTTGAATGAAAAGAAATTGAAAATCTTGATCCACTTACTTGTGCTACAATGATTATGCCATTTCAAAATGAGAAAATTACAAAACCTAAATCATTTGGGTTTGATATCATTGATTATCCAATTGAAAATCTCACTTTACCCAAAACAACCCAAGTGATCGATCATGGAAATGTGTTAGTTAACCCACCCCTAGATAGACAAGACTTATGGTTTGAAAGGGATGGACATGTGTTCAATTGGGTACCTAAGTTTGGTGCTTTTGATAAACAAGTCATGGAGAAAGAACAAGTGCTACATGATGATGAATGTCATGAGAGAAAAGAGGAATTTTCAAATCCTCTTCAAGTAAGGTCAAATGAAAACATGCCAAAGGTAAAATCTCACCTTTTTGGTTTCACCATGCAAAATTCGAATGAAGGTTTGCCTAATGAATGGTTTGATTCAAATATTATTAATGTTATGGATTTATTGAATGAAAATGAAAGCTTATTTCTACACCATGAATCAAAGTGTGGAATGGACATCTTAAAGAATAGACATAAAGGAATTGAATATCAATCATTGTCTAATCAATTTGAAAACTTGAAACTCCACCATAGGATTATTAATGAAACTAAATCAAATTGGTATGGTGAGAGGGGCAAGTGGAAGTTTGTTTATTTGTTTAGTTTGATCTTGTTTTTGTTGTATTCCTACAAAACTTGGTATGCGTATCACGTCATATGTCTTTTAAAGAATTCTAATCAGGTTTGGGATCCGAGAAAATGATAATCCAAACTTTTGCACCATCTTGTATTATATTGTACATTTGTATATACTTTTGGTTTTCATGTTTTGGTTTTGGATTGGATCTCATTTTGGTTTTAAGTTTTGTGTGTTGGTCCTTTGGACACTTTTGGTTTGTCTTGAAAAAAAAAGAAAAAAAAAAAAAGCGAGATGTCAACTTATGTCCTTATGAATGTTGACTAAGACTAAGAGAATATGAAACATCGAAATTGTATTGAAGAAAGCTCCACGAGTATCGCAAATGCATTAAATAATATCGTTTGGAACTTGTGATGCATGAAGTTGTCAGTTTTACAAATTATGGCAAAATAGGTGGTATACTCCATCAAGCATTTCAAAAAGAGCAATGCATTCATCCATATCTCATGTTACATTTCACATTGCATATACATTTCATCTCAGTTGCATCTACATTTCAAATACAATCATTGAAAAGGTGTCGAATCCTCTTAGGGTTATTACATAACATATATTAAAAAGATCCTAAGGCTAGGAAATGATGCCCGAACTATCTTGAACCAAGCATGTTTTACACATATTAAAGAGGATCTTGAGCAAAATGATCAAAACCATACTTGGAAGAAAAGGTGAGGCGAAAGGAGTATTTTGTGTTTGTCCTATCATGCAACATAATCCTTAAAAATAGTGGTTTTTACCACTCCTATAGTGCTTAAAGCCTAAAATCAGAGTAGTAAGGATAGGGTTAAATACCCATCGAACTTAGATTGAGGATCCAATTCCCCAAAGCTCTGATTTGATCTTCATGGAGTAGTAAGGATAGGGTCTAATTCTCATCTCGCTTAGGTTGAGAATCCGATTCCCCAAAGCTTCTATTTTGCCTCCATCACGCTTTAAGAAATTAAAAGCGTGAACTACACTCAAGAACTTGAATTTCCAAAGCAAATATTTTTCATTCTACTTGTATTGCATCATTGATATTGGATTGGAAGGATCGTACTACATGTCCCTTGCAAGGATGGGTAGTCATCCCCAAGGTTCAAGAAATCAAAAGTAAATTCAAATCCTGGATTATGGGGTTGATCTCCACCGGGGCTATAGACGCCTAACTGGCAGTGGAGTATGCTCATGCATGGCAACATGTCTTGTCTAAAAGCAAGACCACTGACTGCTCAAACGAATAGGCTAGCCTGACAGTTTCATCCATAACAGGTTAAATCATTTTGTTCAAGATGAGGTAATGAACTCCAGATCATAATAGTAATGATAGGGTTAAATTCCCATCTCGCTTAGGTTGGGAATCCTATTCCCCAAAGCTCTAATTTCACTTACACTTGCACATGGGTTCAATATGGTAGTGACACCTAACCAACTTTGGGATCTAATAAGTTAATTCAGTATGCACATATTTGGTCCTAAGAGGATTTGATAGTTTTAATATATTTTTTCATGGTACTAGAAAGTTTGAGCCTTTGCAAAACTTGTTATATCTCTAGCATCTTCACCATACGATAAATCCTACAGGAATCATCCATAACTTCTCATACATTCTAATCATAAGTGAAAATGACAATGGAAAACTGAATGAGTTTCAAACGATAGGGAATGAAGCACATTGCACACACCGAGCTGATGCTTAATAATTCTAATGCTTCATGTATTTCTAGTCTAGTTTCATTCTTGGGATATTTGCTGACACTTATGTTTGAGTTTTGAAGGTGTTGATGTTGAGTTCTCATTGAAATGCTTAGGAGCATTTCCCAACAGAGTCGCCATTTGTTGTAGCTGCTCCACAACGTACCCCAAAATTGGGGACCCACCTTTTTGCATATTTTCCAAGAAGACCGAAGTGGCCCATATGCTAAAGATCAAAGAAAAAACAAAACACCACAAGGAGAAAAAAGTGTCGCGATATTGCGACATGTTGCATTTTCACGGTTCAAAGCAAAGAGAAAAAGCAAGGAGGAAAAAGTGTCGCGATATCGTGACATGTTGCATTTTCGCGGTTCAAAGAAAAGAGAAAAAGCAAAAAGAAAAAGTGTCGTGATATCGCGACATTTTGCATTTTCGCGGCCAAAAGAGTAAAGAAAAAGTGTCGCGATATCGCGACATGTTGCATTTTCGTGGCCAAAAGAGAAGAGAAAGAACAAGAAAGAAAAAGTGTCGCGATATTGTGACATGTTGCATTTTCGCGGCCAAAAGAGAAGAGAAAGAATAGAGAAACAAAAGTTTCGCGATATCGCGATATGTTGCATTTTCATGACTAAAAAAGGGCAGGCAGGCAGAGAAACAAAAGTGTCGTGATATCACGAAATGTTGCATTTTTGCGACTCAAAAAGGGCAGGCAAGTAGAGAAACAAAAGTGTCGCGATATCGCGACATGTTGCATTTTCGCGACTCAAAAAGGGCAGCAGGCAGAGAAATAAAAGTGTCACGATATCGTGACATGTTGCATTTTCGCGACTCAAAAAGGGCAGGCTAGTAGAGAAACAAAAGTGTCGCGATATCGCGACATGTTGCATTTTCGCGACTCAAAAGGGGTAGGCCGACAGAGAGACAAGAGTGTCGTGATTTCGTGACATGTCTGATTTTTGCCAAGGGAACAGAGTAGTGGACAGTGCGCCTGATATCAGTGATGAACACCAGGATAGTGAAACTGAATACTGCATAATGACGTGGACCTATAAGGAATGAATCGAAGATTGAATAAGGTAATTTGTCACATAAGGACAAAATCTAATGAATAAGACAAAATGTTACATAAGGAATATTTAATGATTTGAAATCATTTAAGATGGTCGTTACACATGGAAGGAAGCGGACGCATGCCCATGTGGAGAAGAGGAAACGTTTTTTTTGAAAACAAATGAAAAGTGAAGAAAACCAAACAGAGGAAGCCAAACCATGGGAATGAAACGAAGGGCCACAAAATAGAAATGAAAAGCCTTTTTGGAAACCAAAACACGTGCATGAACAAGGGAAGGTGAAACGAACAGCCATTGGAAAATGAAACGAAAAGCTTCTTGAAAATTTTAAATACGCCAGGCAAGGATGTTTTGAGGGGTTGGAAACTGCTACGAGCAGAGTTGCAGATTTGAAGGCAAGAGGGCCATTCTGGACCTGTTTGAGTCATTTTCTTCCATTGACTGGTTTGGGAAAACCATAAATTTCTGTTATTGTAAAATGACAAATTTTTAATACAGGAAGTTTCAGAAAGTTGCATCTTATGGACAAGAAAGGAGTCATTTTCTACATGCAAGATTAAATGTCTATTTTTCCCCTTTTCGGATTTTAGGCTTGTAAATGGAGTTTATGCAAGTTTTCTTGGTTGCTTCATGCGAATGTTTAAATCTGAAAAACCTCATTTAAAACCCTAGGAGCCAGCATTTAACTTATCCGGATTGTGCTTGTTTTGCAAGTCCAATAGGTTAGGTTGCATGCATGAAAACCTCACATCTTCGGTTTTGTTGAAATAGGATAGCATCATACTGAATGCATTTCATTTTCATTTTTTGCATTTTATTTTCCAAAAATTTTAACTTTTTTTTTTAATTTTCAGGCATTAAAATAAACATTTAAAATTTTTCAAAATCCAAAAATAATTTCACCATTGCGTAGGTTATACTATAGACTTCCAATATGCATTTTAAAATTTCATTTTCGGAGTTGTTTAGTATTTTTAAAAATTCATCAAAGTTGTTGTTTTATTACAGATTTTAAAAAATCCGAAAATAGAAAGTTTCCATTTTGGGCCGGAATTTCATTTTTTTCAGTTTCATGTTTCATTCATGAGCCTATGATGACATTCCCTTCATGAAAATTCCAATTTCATTGAAGGAGTTATGTTTTATGGCATTTCACAAATTTCCATTTTTTGAGCCTAAAATTACCCCCTCTTCATAAAAATTCTAATTTTACGAAAGAGGGGTAATTTGAGCACTACATCGTGGTCATATGAGGGCCAACTCACATTTGCTCTATTTTGGTTCAATGAACAATCACTAAAGTTTCATGGTAAAATAAACCAACATTGCCCCTTGTTTACAATTACTTGCAATCACTAAGGTGTTCCAAGCATTTAAAGTGAATATCTTTATTTAAGATTACTAATACACATATGCAAATGCTAATATAGCGGAGACCTTGGAGAAGTCGTTTGTTTAACTTCTTTGCAAGAGGGGATTTGGAACCCAAATCCTAAGGGAGAGTGTACTTTCACAATTGGGTGAAAATACCACTCAACAAGTACCATATCCTTAAAGTAATAAATCACATCAATATTGCAAAATACAGAGCATAACATAATTTAATATATAGTCTATTTCATAATCGAGTTCTTCCAAGGTGGGTCATGACACACACACACACACACACATATATAATGGCTTGAATTGAAACCTTCAACCTTTACTTTCAAATAATGTGTTACTCTACACATCTAGTGAAGAAAACACTTTCCTTTGTGAATATTATAAAAAATTACATATATATATGCATGTATATATAACGGATTGAATTGGAACCTTCGACCTTTACTTTCAAAACAATGTGTTACTTTGCACATCTAGTGAAGAAAGCACTTCCCTTTGTGAATGACTCTACACATTTGGGTGGAAGGATGTGTGTAGGGAAGCATTTGAAACAAATGATTTGAAAGTATTCTACCCAAGGATTAATAAAGACCACTCTTGTCCCATATTAGTATATGGGAGCTCTCCACTACCTTTGAGTTAGTCATCCATGTTTTTATTAATTAAAGTGATTTGATTGTTTCAAAATACAAATACACAAAGGAAAAGTAATAAACAATATAGAAATGCTAAAATATATTATAATATTTATATGAATCAAATCTAGGAAAAAAAATCCACGTTTTAGAAGAATACCCATAAGAATTTTTTGGTTGAAACCCCTATTTCTATCCTTTGAAGTTCTAGAGAGGTGGTTGTGTAGGCCAAACATGATGTTTTTTATTTTTTTGGCAAGGCATATAACCATACTAAATATGCATGCCCTAGAATTGATGATTTGCTTTAGATCTAGCAATTTTTTGGTGTATGTCTATATATACATGTATGCAAAGTAGATATTTATATTTATCAACTACATATATCTATTTTTTTCTCTAGTTATTTTTAAATATTAACATACAAAATGGAGTGAGCTTACTTTTCCACCTTATATTTGTTCTTTTGATAAAAGTCACTATATTTTGTTTGGCAGGTTGAAAAATAAAGCCATTTGTTTCTAGACTTTTGATCGGCCTTACATCAACAATCATTTATCTTGAACCCCACCAAATACATACATTTTATGGATTTGTATGGAGTTTGGCTATTATTACTTTCAAACAATGAATTTTCTATTTTGGCCTAAGTTTTCTCCGAGAATAAATTAATAATGACATGCTTCATGTCATATGTCATTTGCATAGGTAGGTTAGATGATTCCAATAAAGTCAAATCCTCAAAAAATAGATGAGTATCTTTTGAGGTTCATGGAGCTTCCAAATCAGGTTCTATCATTATGACTTATTTACTTATTCATTTTTGCTGGCCATAAATTGGATTCAATTTTTTGGAAACCCTCCTCTACTATGCCTATTCCAAGTTCTTTTTTAAATTAAAATTATTTTTCACTATATCTAAAAATGAGTAAAAATTATTTCTTAGGCAAGACAAAGTGTTGATTTTCACCCAAGAAGTTATTAAAATAGTGCTAAATATTCTACATGTATTTGAATCCATCTAGGTTGGATTGATGTTGGGTTAATAAGTTGTGTTGCCAATTAAAAAGAACAAGTATTTTGAATTTCTAATTTAGACAAACATTTTGATTGGTTTTGGCTCATTTTAGTTCAAATGTTAATTAACTAGTGCTTCTCTTATGGTTATTCTCCTCTCGGTGAGGAAGTTTATTTTCTTAAAATAATTTTTTCATCTCCCCCACAAAGGAGTGTTTCTCTCTACGTATACATTCTCTTTTAGCTAGTAAGTCGATGACTTCCTCTAGCAACACCAAATTAATCACGAACTCACATCTGAAAGCTTTCACCTTCTCAATCGATTAGCTATAGGTGATTTCTTTGGACAACTCAAAATCAAATCCCTCAAATTTATTTTAAAATGGCCAAAATCTCCCCTTCTTCAGAATAGTTTAGACCTCATTATCCATATTCAATACCAAAGGCTCTAACCTAATATTTTTACCCTTCATTACCAGTTTACTGAGATCGTCTCCTTTCCTCTAGATTAGAAGTGAATTCTCTAACTTCCCAATTCTAGTTTCAATATAAGAAGTTAGAGACAACACTTGCCTTGGGTTGGCTCTCTCTAAATCCTTTGTTTGATTGGTTTTATATTTTAAAGGTCCAACTTTATTTCCTAAAGAAGAATGATTTATGGACCCTTTTCTTTTCTCAATATTTGGACTAGTTTGTGCTTCACCAAGGAATTGAGTCCTCAAATGTTCCATGAAAGAAACTTCATTTTTTAGGTTTTTTTAGCACCTTTTTACTTCCCCTACCCAAGGATATTATTTTTTGGATTTAGTTAGCAATGTCTGTCTCTATTTCTATTTATCTAATTTTATGATTGGATGGTCTCCCTTGAACTTTAAAAACACTCACATCAATTCCTATCTTCCTTTGATGTTTATTCTATTGACTTGGAGTTGGGGCTATTATTTCGAAGGATATGATAATTAAAATCAATATCACTTCTATTACATTGAAGGAAGGAGAATATTATGGAGGAAGATTAAAGAATAAGTGGAAGATAACTAGCACCTAGTATGGTGTAAATTTGCAGGAGTGGAGATAAGAAGATTAGAGGAAAGGAAGAATAACGATGAAAGGAGAGCATATGTATTGAAAGGGAGCCACATTGAAAGAAAAGCTTGTAGGTTCTGGAGTGATAGAAGGAAATTATAAAGGAACATTGAAGAATTAAAGATTGAAGTGATTAGCTTAGAGAATGGAGGAAAGTGCATTCTGAGTTGGAGGAGATTGCATTGGTGACAAAGCATTGTAGATAATATTAATATTGTGATAATATATGAGAGGAGAAAGCACCTAAGAATAGAATTTGAGAGGATGAAATGGAGTACCTAGTCGAGAGGAGAAAGCACCTATGAATAATGTCTAAGAGGATGATACTAAATGCTTAGATGAGAGGATAATAGCATGTTAAGCAATGATATTGCATTAATTGAGAGCACTCTAAAAATGCTTATACAATTGATACAGAGTAATTCATAGCTAGTCAACACTAAGCAATTACAAAATTTAAAACACTCTGAATCAAAAGGATAGTTGAGAGTCTGAAGCACGTAGCCCTAATGCAAAGTGGAATTTTTGTATGCTAAAGAGATTTTTTATTATGCATGATATGAGTGCCTAAGGTAAATGCAAACGTTCAAACCTTTATGTGATTTAATAATCTAGGCATAAATTGGAGTTATTTAATTTAAATGATTTCAAGAGTTATAAGAAGGTTGATTTAATTATTTTATTTTGGAGTTATAAGAAGTGGATTAATTAATTAACATGGAGTGATAAGAAGAATTAATTGAAATTTGAATGATTGGGAGTTATAAGTAGATGGAATTAATTAATTGAATGATTGAATGAAGAAATTGATTTTTGAAGAAGTTGATTTGATAAATGAAGGAATGAATTGATTTGATAAATTGATTTAATGAAATTGAATTGATGAATAAAATGATTTGAAGAATTAATTTGAAAAAATTAAATTGAAAGAAAATTGAAATTGAAGGGGAGATATAAGAAGGAAAATTAATTGTTGATTTGATGAATTAAGAAGAAATTGATGAATTGATTTAATGATTGAAGGATATGAAATTGGATTGATTAAAGAAAATTAAAAGGAGATATAAGAAGAAGAAGATTATGAAAATTGATTGATTAATTGAGGGAGATTTTGATAATTGAATTGAAATTAAAATTGGAGGAGATTAGAATTTGAGATTAATTGATTTATTGAGAAAATCATTTGATTGTTCGAAGATTGAATTGAAGAACAAATTACCATGGAAAAAAACAAACAAAAAGGAAAATAAATGTTCAAAAAACTTCACTAGAGGATAGTGAGAAAATGTTAAAAAATCTAAAACTTTACGCATAATGCATAATAGAGAATGTTGGAAAAGAAAAAACTATATCAAAGAGAGTTACAAACAATTTTTAAAGAAGTCAAAGATGAATATTTTATAACATTTGAAGATTATCTAAACACAAAACTAACTAAAGAAAGTGAAGACTTCAAAAGTACTATTACGGTACCTACTAATATAGGAAATATAGGATATATAGAATTACTTTCTCTCAAATCTCATAAAAGAAAGAAAGAAATAATTGTTGAATATAAAATATTGTGACCATGGAATTGAAGATAAAAAGAAATTGAATGTTGAAGAAAAATATACATTATATATTAGGAAATATTTGAAGTCTTCAATTAAAAATAAGGATCATGGTGAACAAGAAAATTGCACAAGATCAGCTAAACATGAATTGTTATATTTTACCTCTAATAACAAGTCTGACAGTAGCATAGATAATAATTATGGGAGTTTTGAATTATATTATTGTGATGATTTCAAAGCAAAGAGCCAAATTTCGAATAAGAACTCGAGATAAAGTAAAAAGAACAAGACCAAGAAAAAGAAGTACAAGACAAAAGGTTGGCATACCAAATGATGTAATATGGGGGGTGTTGAAGGTATTACATTATTTGGTTCCATTGTAAATATTTATATTAGGGTGTGAGCTTTATTTTATAAAGTATGTGTCGAGTTAGTAGGAGTGAGCACATGTCATGTGTTCAAGTGTGTAAGGTGTCTAGTTAGGAAGTGAAGAGTCATGAGCGTGATGTACTCTAATTTAGAAGTAGGTATTTATATGTAATCATGAGATACTTTATCTTTATGTGATATGTGGGACTTATTATGTAATAAAGGAATATTAAGAGTCAAGTTCTCCCGTAAGTTTAAGGAGAGCAAAGGCTAGAGCAAAGGTCAAGAGTCATATAATGTGAAGAGTCTCATGTATCTTTATATTGGAGACATGGCCATATTGTCAAGGTCCAAAGGTCAAAGACTATAATAATATCAAAAACTCCTCCAGATCATGGATTTCTATTAGTAACCTAGTTGAAGGAGAGGAACTTAAACAAATCGCAGATGAACTTGAAAATATGCTTCAAGAGTTTTATTTTCCAGTTTTTACACAAAAGGATGAGTTGGTTTGGAATCTATCAAAAGATGGCAGATATTTAACCAAGTAAGGATATGAGGAATTAAGCAACCAAAATTTTCTACTCGAAAAATGTTTGGTCACTAGAGGCTTTCCCAAAGGCCTCAACATTCCTTTGGTTAGCAGTTCAAAATAAGATTCTTACATGAGAGAGTCTATAAAGAAGAGGATATCATGGACCTTTTAGATGTGCCTTTTATGAGAAGGATTTAGAAACATCAACTCATTTACTTATTCATTGTTCTTTGCTATGTTATATTTTAAAGATTAATGCCTATGTATCAAATTCTTCAACTTTTAAGGAGGAGATCCAAGTTCGAATCTTGGCAAAAGATGCATGCATAATTGCCAAACCATTGTAATACCACTATATGGTCCTCAAGGGTGAAGTCTATTCAATCCCGTATAGCCACTTAAAAAAAAGTCATATTTCATATAACCAATTTTTAAAAAAGTCACAACTACTTTTGCATTTTGCTTTAATTTGATGCTCATGCGAGTTTTAAGAGATCAATTAGAAATTGGTTGCTCTCCCCTCTCCCAAATTTTTCTCTTTCAATAAAAATAATTCAAACATAATTAAAATAATTAGGGTAAATTTTTTTTTAAATATTATTGTTCAAGGCTTTGAAATTTAAAGTCTTTCCAAAGTGTTGAGTAGAAAACACTCCAGAAATCAAAGTGGTGAGTAGAGTAATAAAATTAGGTGTAAAAGTTTTGTATAACATTATTGTTCAAAGCTTTGACATTTAAAATCTTTCCAAATTGGTGAGTAGAGTAATAAAATTAGGTGTAAAACTTTCTGTAATATTATTGTTTAAAGCTTTGACAGTTAAAGTCTTTCCAAAGTGATAGAGTAGAGATCCCTTGATGAGTAGAGAACACTCCAGAAATGAAGAGAAAATAGTCGTCATACAAAGATCAAAAGTTTGAAGATGAAATTTAGGTATGTAAAAAATAAAATTTTAAACCCATCACAAATAAATCAAAAGTATTTCATCGCATTATCTTCTCCCATTCTGGATTTGAAACAGTGTGCAAAGTTAATAGAAGAGTGAGGAGGTTATTATTATGGTGAGAGGCCAATCTTTTTGTATCTGGAGCTAAGCCATTATTTAGTTAGTGGAAAAAAACTCGCAAATCACACAAAGTTTGGGCATTATTATTTTTAGGAATTTGCTAATCACACTCACAAAAACTCAAAAGGGTTTTATGATATGTCATATGCTTCAAGCGTTGCAGAAACTAAAACCATTATTAATCAAATTTGGACAATCTTAGCTTCTATTGGCATCTTGTTGATATATTTCAATACCCAAAGAACAACGTAAGAGAGCGAAATATCTGTAGTTGGAAACCATTTCCCATAGAAGATTATTCAAAACATTATGATTTTTCTTTTGCTTGGTAAAGAGCACGGAAGAAGTTGTACATGTAATACTGTAATACTGAGTAGGATGTATATATATATATAGATCAACCAGCGTTCGAATTATAGTTTACGCAAACTGCTGAGCTTGCCTTAACTGAATAACCAGAAAATGTTAGAATATAGGAAGTTGAATCCAGAAGATGAGCTCCATATCACCATATTTCTTTCTTTCTTTTTTAAGTAATATTTCTTACACGTTTATCATAAGAATTGATGAGTAATCCATGCGAGGGAGACCATGACAAGGAGATATACAGCAGCTAAGGAACATCTGCTGACATACAGAGACATGGGCAAGGATTCCAGCCCTTCAAAATCTTTTAGAAACCATGTTCTGTATCTTGTTTGGTAACATTTAATGGAAATATATATATATAAAACTATATAATACAATATCCATATCATAGCACCTTTGAGATTTAAGATTTACAATAAACTCGATACATCATTATTGAGTTTGTTGGTTGATATGGCACAGACCAGCAAAAAAAAAATTAGCGTTAATAGCTGTCCTTGTACTTACAATACTCAAAAAAAAAACTTCGTGGAAGTTTCATTCGATTCCTCCACCTCCTGCTCCGTTCCTTCTTTCCTACGTTGATGAATGGGTTAGAAGAATTAGAAATAGTCGAAGTGGGAAGGGATAGGCTGGGCCTGTTGTTGCTTCTCGTAGCATGTCTGAGTCCTTCGGAGACCTGGAATCTCAGGGGGTACAGTGGAACGTATTAGAGCCCAGTTGATTCCATTGAAGAAGGGATGGGATTTGATATCAGCAGATCCGCGGTTCGATCCCAGACGGGCGCGGGGATCCTTGGCCAGGAGTCTAAAAATGAGATCTTTGGCGGAGTCCCAGGCTCGGATATCCTTGCTTGGATTTTGTGGGAACTTCAAGGGCTGTGAGACTATATTCAGAATGGTGGTCTCGTTATTGTCACCCTTGAATGGAGTTCTCCCGTAGAGCAACTCGAAGAGGAACACGCCAAACGTCCACCAATCCACAGCACTGCCATGCCCTTCTCCCGAGGTCACCTCCGGCGCGAGATACTCGTGTGTTCCCACGAATGATCGGGATCGAACCTCCGACGGCTCCGCTACCAGCTCTGGCTGCACCTTGCACGATATTAGTATACTATTACTATCATTGATGTTATTTATGTCGTGCTTGGTTTTTTTCAGCTTCTTCTTGAACGAGGCGGATAATAACCAGCTGCAGAGTTGTACTATGGGAATGCAGCCGCTACTGCTGGTGGAGGGTTTTATGGCGAGAGTACGACTGGTGGTGTTGATGGTACTGCTACTGCTATTACTCCTGCTGCTGCTGCTGCAATAAGAGGAGGAGACGGCCTGAGCTGACGACCAAGCATGCGCGCGGCCCATGTGATCGTCTGCACCCGTGTTGTAGTTGTAGGCATCCGCCTTTATGGGATTCTGTAGAGTGGGGACGACATCACATCTCAAGGAGAGATCGAAGTCTGTGAGCATGATGTGCCCGTCTGCCCTCACCAGCACGTTCTCCGGTTTCAAATCTCTGAATATCACCCCCATCATGTGCAGGTACTCCAGAGCCAGGAGCACCTCCGCCGCATAGAACCTGGATCATAACACAAAAAAAACAAAAGAAAAAAACTCAGTTTTTCATCCTCAATCCCTCTCTCCATCATTGTTGGATAATATATCATCATAACCCAAAAAAAAAAAATCAAGTTTTCATCCTCAATCCCTCTCTCCATCATAGTTGGATAATATATCAAATAAAGAGGTGAAACAATATATCACCCATTATCACACATTGCCTGACAGACCTGCAAACTTGCTTAAGAGCCTATAGATTGTATGGGCGAAGCCAAACAATTATAGATAGAACTCTAAACTAATATAAAAATAGGCTACAAAACAACTGAGAGAAAGAAAGGGGAAAAAGGCAAGAGCAGGTAAACTTTGTTGATAGGACCCAATACAATGAGTAATCCCCACGGCCTGCTTGTTCATGGTAGTGAATACAATTGGATGTATACCAAAAGTAGTATTAACCTAACAACACAAGACCAGACCGGGCCGGGCCCTTCTGTTGTGGAATATCAAAAATCAAAATACATTCTCCGGGCACTACTCAAACAATCTTGTTTTTAATGCCAGTATGTTATTCAAAATATTCTGATGACCTTATAAGATCTGTGGGGAACGAACCAAAACAGCTACATTGCTTACTTCTCTAAGGTGGAGATCTAGGCAATGCAAAAGAGGGAAGAAAACAAAGCTGTAAACAATGTTTTAACATCATGAATAATGCAGCTTTGTCCAGCTAACTTCTCCATTTTCAGTAGATATCATGCAATTGCCAACTGCCAACAGCCATAACTTCCGGCAAGATATATATAGAAATTTTTCAAATCGGATACCTGCCTTATACAACTGTAACTATAGGCACAAAAGTAAGAAACTACTGGGAAGTCAATGATACCCACCTAACATCCACATCCAAACAAAACGAAACAGAACCAAACAAGCACATGAATCATATGAAGGAACCATATGAGGAAGAAAACAAAATCATGGGTCTTAGTTCAGTGTTAAGGTCTTCTGAATTTCAAAGGCACCCACCCACCAAATGTCCACCACAAACAAACACACATTCAAGCAACACCATTGATGACCAAGCAAGCAAAAGACCGAATGCATATGACCGAATTATATCCATTTCCCATCGACATCAGCAAACAAGCAGACGAACGCAGGAGAGGAGAGGAGAGGAGAGGAGAGGAGAGGTATTAATGTGGAATGAAATTTTTTATAGGAATATGTCATTGTAAATAAACAGTTTGTATAAAAATAATCATGAACCGATAACAAGAAGGTCAACTACCCCACATTCGTCACTTGATGTTAAATGACATTATACTAAATAGCACGAAATGGCAGCAACAGATGATGGTTCCTCTCTATCGAGTTTGAAGCACAAACCTTGCAGATCTCAGACTGAAGCGTTTCTCAGGCTGGCGATGGCGCAGAGAGTGCAAATCCCCACCGGGGCAGTACTCCATGACGGTGCAGGAATACTGGGCCGCATCAATATGAGCATACAGAGTGGGCAGGAAGGGGTGATCGAGCATGCATAGGATCTCTCTTTCCATCTGGGCCCTGTGCAGCTTATTTCTATAGCTCAAGGCATCTCTGTCCACCACCTTCATGGCGTAGAAACAATTCCCAAATCCTCTCAATTGACAAAGGAACACATTCCCAATGTCGCCGCTGCCCAGCCTGCGCACCAGCTTGAAATGCTTCAATCCCACACTTCCATCCCTGCGTTGCACGCTTCCGATGGCCTCCCACGCCGCATCATTTGCCTTATGCGGCTTCACACACTTGAACATCTTGTTAATCCCAAATCTTCCACCCCCATTATCTCCATTATCATAACTGGGAGTGGTGCTGCTGCTGCCCGAGCTCTCGGCGCTGACGGAGCTCTGTATAGACGGCGAAGTGCAGCTCTCCAAATTCATCACCATGTCCGAATCCACGGTGCCGCACAGAAACGACACCATCTTTATCAACCCACAACAATGATAACAGACAAGGTAGTAACTCCCTCAAAGCATGCCAATGCCCCCACTGAAGGATTACAGTACTGCCGACAACAGAATGTTAAGCTCCAACAGCCATATATATACTGTAAACGCCGGTCAATTCTTCACGGCGTATAATTGAAGTTCTCAGGGCAGAGGGCCAGAGGGCAGAGGGCCAGAGGGCAGAAAGGGAAGGGCAGGGTTTGGGTAGCTGTAGCTGTAGCTGTTGTTGACAGACCTTACCTAATCTATACACGGCCTGTGGTTGTAGGCTGCTCGTATTAAAGCCGCCCGGGCAGTGCGTTTGCGTGTGTGGGTTTCTGAGCTGCAACTATTCACATTCACATTTACTCTGATACGGTCAGAAAATGCACACTGCACATCCTACTAGCTCTTAAGAGTCAAGCTCCAACATTAATAAATTCAAAAATACTCATCCTAACTAGCAGCAGGTCCTCTGGCTGCGTCTTAATTGACTATAGGTACTCTATACCTATAGATATATATAGCATTGGATGGTTACATAAGATAGAGGTTATAGAGGCAGTTTCAATGATTTGATTTGTATTCTAAGGTAGAAACTTTAGGGAGAATGTTTAACTTCTGAGGTAGAGGTTATAGAGGTAGCTTCAATGATTTGACCTATGTTTCGAGGCAAAAACCTCATGGAAAATGTCTAGCCCCTATACCCAATTGTTAGAGATGAAAAGATGTTACCGATCTGTTTGATATAAAAAACCAGTACAAACCCCTACACCCAATTGTTAAAGATGAAAAGATGTTACTGATTCTTCTTATATAAAAAAAACCAGTACAAGCATTGTTTAAGGTGGAAGTGATGTAATACTAATAAGCAGACTAATTATACTTATTATTGTGGATTACGGATGTGTCTCCCTGGAGGACAAGAAATTGGCCATTATTGACAATAGGAGTGAGCTGTGCCTCGGTGCCGGCAGTTTATTCAGTGTGTTCTTATCCAAAAAAAGGAAAAAAAAAGTTGGAATGGATAGATAAATTACATGACATTTGCTGGGGTGAGGGCAGTGGGCAATGCGTCATTGGGAATCGGGGTCAGCGGTTGAAGCGCCGCAGTGCTCCTCGGCGAGCAGACCCGTGAGATCTAGCCAAAATTTCAACACCCTCTTCGTCATCGTTGTTTTACAAAATTCGGCCCCATTTGTCTCTTTTATAAGATAAATTGGATTCTGCCTCGGCTTGGAAGGCGTGCTTTCTCACATGGGGGAATGGCCAATGGGTATATCCCCTCTGATTATTGTCTGCGATTACAGAATGGCATTTTGTTAAGCATCGTAGACAGCGAAACATTAGACAGAGTATAGTAATAGTTTGTATGTTTATTCGTGGACAACGTCTAATTAATTATAATCTTGAGCACTGGGACTTAAATGCATGGATATAACCTGGATTTCTTCTGGCTTTAAGATGGTTAGACAGACACGTACTATCTACAATTTATATAAAAAAGGACGAGAGATTGTTCGATGTTAATGAATTTAAAAGCGTCTTCCTCTCGCTTTTAGTGAAAAAATGTAGGGGGTACGAAAGTTATAAGACGTGGTAAGATCGCTTACACTTAACTCTTGAAATATCTGATCGAGTTAGTAAATTCTGTACAAGAGAGTTCATTCTAATGATTTGATAGATTTTACGTGGGCATGAGGGGAGTCTTCAGACTTCAACGACCAAAACGTGCAAGATTACCAAAAGGAGAAAGGGAGAAAGGACTGACACTCAGCGATTCTAAATATTTTTTTAATGTAAGGGATTTGATTAAATCTTGGGTTTTATAACTCTTATTAGTTTCGTTATTGTTGATCTGGTATGAGATGGAGACCATCGATAGCTCAGATTCGTTTTTTATTGTCGATCAAGCACTTAAAGATTCAGATCAGACCACTTCTTTTACTAAATAACACCCTAAGATTTAAACCAAATTTCACAGAAGGATAAATACAATGTATGTTGATTTAATACTAAATGAAGGCTTTGCCAGTTTTGTAGTTTAATTTTTATAATGTTCTTTTTATGTTCGTTTAATTTGTTTTCACTTTTTAAGGGAAAAAAAACGTATGAAGGTTGTATGGGTTATGAAACTAACATCAAGCCATATTTAGTATCTTCGTTATTTTTTTGTTTATTTAGGAATAAATAGTATTAACCGGCTACATGGTAAGAAAATTTTTATTAAAAAATTTAATTTTTTTTATTTTTAAAGAAATAATGATTTGAATTGTTTCAGATGAAGATTTTTCAACAAAAATATTTTAAGAGTGATTCACTCAACAAAGGAGGATAGTTTACTTGCTAATGTGATCGAATTGCTTGCAAAATAAGTGAAACATTACACAAGGCCATGCAAGTTGCTTTGACATAGCGCAAAATTAAAAAATTTCATGAATTTCAAGGAAAATTTTTCATAATAATGATATTTTTGCTATTTTTTGGTGCACTAAGCATTTTTAAAACCTAAGGTAAACTTTCACTAAGAGTAATTATTTCTCACCTCAAGTAACTTAGGGGTAAACTTTTGTTATAAATAGGAGCCTAAGGTCCCCATTGTATTCATATTTTGGCCATAAGAATCTAAAGCTATGCTCTATCAAACTCACATTGTGCTTTGTACTCATGAGATTGTAAGAAATTGATGAGCCCTTAACCATCCCATCAGTTGCATTGCCCTCTTGGTTTGCTAAGTGCATGGTAGTTGAGTATGATCCTTCTTGCCCATCTTGTCTTTTTCTTATCAATTTTATAATCAAACAAATAGATGGACATTGATGTTGTTTGAGTTCTCATATGTTGATTAATCACATGTTATCCTCGCTACAGTGTAACAACCATATTTTATTTCATCTCTCACACTCTAAACTTCACAATTTTATATATTTACACTATACTTTATACATTTTATTTTCATGTATTTTCTCCCATTTATTTATTTTCCATAGAAAGTAGGTAGAGTATAGTAGAGAGAAATACGAGGACAACTAGGATTTGGTGTTAATCCAAATCCTATAGATGAAAAATTATAATGACTTGGAATGAACCACCCTATAATGACCTCTTACACAAGCTGGAAGATGACAATATAGTGAATTGAAATGAACTCCTAGAGTATATTGATGACGATGAGTATTAGAAAGATGATCAAGACTTGAAAGTAGAGATGAAAATTGGTGTACTACAGGATGATAGAGATCTTGAATTGGAGTATGAAGAAATAGATTTGGTAAATTAAATAATAGTAGAAACTCCTTCGAAGATCCTCGTCTTGAAAATTCATAGGGCTAAAAATACATAAACAATGTACTTTGATGGTACCAAAACTAGGAATGAGATAGGCATTGGGTATATTTCATTGACCCTCAAGGGACACAAGTCCATTACACCCTTGTAGATTGTTATTCAATTACACAAATAATATGGTTGAGTATGAGGCACCCTATACTAGCTTAGTAAAAGTTGAAAATATGATAATTAAGAATCTAAAAATATATGGGGACTCCAAATTAGTAGTGAACCAGGTCAACTCCCAATGCACCACCAAGAATAAACATCTGAAATCCTACAAGCATGGAGTTTGGGATCTGCTTGAAAGCTTTTACTCCTATGAAATCAAAGCAATACCTAGAGAGTTTAATGCAAATGTAAATTATTTGGAAAGTATGTTGACACACTTTAATCCTATAAATGATATGTGGATAAGCCAAAGGAACTAGAGATAACTTTTAGGCCAACAATTCTAGATGATTGCGATCACCAGTAGGTCTTCAATAACAATAAAGAAATCATAGATTTCCTAATAAAATAGGCCAAATGCACTAGTGAACAAAATGAATATGGGGATGTTATCAAGGATGAAGTCATATAACTAAAGTTAAATCAACTACCCAAAGGTCTAATTACACTAGAAATCTTGTTTAAATTGGATGATAGCTCAAGGAAAAGAAACCTAAGGTGGAATCATCCAAATTAGATGAAGGGAAGAGTTTATTGCCTAGGAAGGACTGTACTCAAGAAGAATTGGGTCTCTTCAAATAATTTTATGATAAATACAGAGACATAATTGCTTGGTCATATGAAGATATGAAGATATGGAGATCTATGGCTATAATATTATATAGCACACAATAAATTTGGAACCTAATACTAAAATATTTTTGACAAAAGCATAAGTTCACCAACCCTAAGATAGAAGTAGTAATAAAGGAGCTACTCAAGCTCCTACATGCTCAGATAATATTCCCCATAACACATGCTACATGAGTTGCTAATCTAGTCATGGTGAGGAAGAAGAATTAAGGTATAAGGTTATGCACTGATTTTAGAAACCTAAATAGGGATTCATTAAAGGATCACTACCAATTATCTGCCAATGATTTAATATTACAAAATGTGGAAGGATCATAGATGTCGCTTCTAGATATTTTCTTTGAATATAACTAGATTTGGTTTAAGGATGAAGACCAACATAAAATTACCTTCACCATCAAGTAGGGGACTTTTGTGTATTAGTGAATGAATTTTTGTTTATCAAATGTCAAAGAAACTTTCCAAAGAGCTATAGACATAGATTTTTTAGGGGTGGTGGGATAGATCATCCTTATATACCTTAATGATTTAGCAATTTTTTCCAAAAGTAAAAACAAGCATATTGAACATCTAAAGTTAATCTTCTAGATGTGCAAGGAGTTTGGTATATATAAACCCTAAGAAATCTATCTTCATGATCCAAGAGGTAAAATTGCTAGGTCACATTGTATCAAAAGGAGGTTTACCCATAGATATTGATAAAATTAGAGATATTCAAGACCTACCATTTCCTATACCAATCAAGGTAATCATGTCATTCTTAGGGAAGATCCAATTTATATCTAAATTCATTACCAATTTCACTCAAATGGTTAAGCCTATAACCAAAATGATACTTAAGATGCCTCCTTATATTAGACTAAAGAGAGGAATAAAGCCTTCTAAGAGGTTAAATATTCCATTACTAAATCCCCTATCTTGCTTAACCTAGATTTCCCTAAGGAGTTTAAGATGTATGTGTTTGGAATAGATAAAAGTATTGTAGATATCCTTATTCAAAAGAATGACCAAGATCATGAATGTTTGATATCCTTCATGAGATAAGTCCTTCACAACTATTAATAGAGGTGTATGCTATAATTGAGATGCAAGTATTCACCATCATAAAGGCCCTAAAGAAATTCAAGTATTACGTCTCACAAAGCAATACCACCATTTTTGTAATGCACCTTTGTTGTCTAGTCTATTTTGTTACATGGTGAACTAGGAGATAAGAGGGTTGGATGGATCAATAAGATAAAATAAATTGATATTTAAATAAATCCTACTAATTTGATCAAGGAAAATACTTTATGCAAAAGGTTGGCTAGGACACTATCTAAAAAACATGTTGCTCTAATGGAAAAATTGGATAGTGACTAGGGCATTGAATGGATGAGCAATATGTGTAGGTATATATCTATATGATGAGTAGCTAAATGTTATCCACCAAGGAAATGGTTAGTTTGAGATAGAAGGAAAAACATTACCAATGGCTAGGTAACATCTTATTGAGAAAATACTATGATAGTATTCTAGTCCACTAGATAGAAGAAGATAGACAAGGGGTCCTAATCAAGTAGTATCATGACAAAGGGGGAACTTCTCTACACCAAAACTCACAAAATCATGAGGACTAGATACTACTAGCCTACCATATTTACCAACTGATATCAATGGGCAAGGATTGCAAATCGTATTGCATATTCTAGGGAAGAAAGAAAAGGACTCCAATATTGTTAAAACCGATTATTGTGACCAAACTATTCCAATAGTGGGACCTTAATTTAATAGGTAAGGTCAATCCATTTTCAAGTGTAGGCTATGGATGTATCCTCACCGTCCTAGAATACTTCACCAAGGTGGTCAAAGTGGTCCCAACCAAAGTAGCAAATCAAGAAACAATGGTGTAACTACTAAAAAATATTATTGTCAAGTTGGAGCCCTTGTCACCATCATCACAGATAATGTCAACTTATTACAAATGGGTTATAGTGATGAATTTTTTCCTTGAAAATGGTTTCTTTCTCAAGACATCATCCAATTACTACCCTTAAGGTAATGGGTTAGTTGAATCGACTAATAAGTATATCATCAAAATTTTGAAGAAGACCATTTCAAAATCATAGAGGGATTGCATCATGAAGCTATGCAAAGAACTATGGGAAGATAGGGTGACACTAAAATCATCCATAGGAACATACCCCTATATTTGGTATATGGAAAGGAAGCAGTATTCTTGACCAACCTCAAGCTCCCTTACCTCCAAATATTGCAATAACTTGAGCTAGAAGACACTGACTTTGAGCCTATGCAAGTAAGACTAAATGCATTGTTGGATCTAGAAGAAGAGAGAAAAGGTTGTTAGGATAAGTAATCAAAAACAAAAGGCTATTAATAAATTTTTTAAAAAGAGGCAACATAGATATAATATAAAGCAGACCTTGTGCTCAAGTGGGATGATGATCATGTAAAACTAGGTGCTCACTAGAAGTTTGAATCATTATGGAGAGGACCTTACCAAATCACTAAAATTATAGGGCCAAATACCTACAAACTCACCTCCATGGAAGGGGTGATGGTACATATCTTAGGAAATGAGCAACACCTTTTACTAGTATAACAAAAAAGGTTTTGGCTAAAAGAGCATATATGTACATAGTAATAGCTATTAATTTGGCAACTATTTTCCCTTCTACTATTCTTGTTTTTCTAATTTCTTTTTCTTCCAAAATTTCTCAAACTTCTGGGAAAATTTGCTTTTCCCTCAAAAAAATATATTATGACAGGTCCTTTGAGGAAACTGATATTAAAAAAGAGAGACTTGCTCACAAAGCAAGTGATTTGCTAGCTCAAGTAAGCTATCCACTTTCTTGAGTAATCAAGACTCTCGCATCAATTATCACCCCCATGCCAACAATAAGGGCAAGCAAATTGGCCCTTAGTAGGTCAATTAACCTACCTAAGTAGCACATGCCAAGGTGCAAGAAACTTGTTCCTTGCTCGGGGTCTATATATACCCTGGATAGGGGACCAAAGGGTCCTCACTTGCTCTAGAGTGCCTAAGGAAACCATTGCATCTCACTCGAAGAAAACTCTACGTCAACTAGTTAATTGCACAAGTACAACTTTAAGTATGGAAGGTTAAATGATTCAATGCCTCATAGGGGCTCTCTAATAGTAGCCAAGCGAACCAATAATTTTTTTTTCAAAAAACCCCAAAAATCATCCAAATCATAGAAACTAAGTGAATCACTTAACATAACTAGTGAATCACCCAACCCTTTAGGTAAATTGCTCCTTGCTATCAATAAGTGTTGTGCTTACTTTTTCAAGATAAAATCTCAATTCTTTAAACAAATCACTCCCATACCCAAACAATAGTCGATTGCCTCTAGCAATAGAATCATTTCTTATTATGAATGAATTGCTTTGAACATCCAAGACCTAATATTTGCCAATTTTTTTCTATTTCTCATCCTTGTCTACCTATTTCTCATCATGGATACATCATCTACCTCCACCATCCCTTCACAACTTAAAGCTCAGGTAGAATCACCACCTTCCACATATTATGCTCAATCCATCATGGTTCCAATGTCACCCATAGTGGTCACCATAGTAGAGGTAGGGCCATTAGAGAAAAAAGACAAAAATATAAAAAGGGGGAAGAGGAAGAGACAAGATTCCATGCCTTCCAAAATATTGAAAGAGCAATTTGAGGACCCCTACAAGAAAGTTGTATAGGGGACATAAATAAATTATGTGAGGGAGGTTAGAAGGGAGGAATTTAGGACTTTCAACTTAGGCCCCTAAAGATATTCCTAGAGTATAAGGTAGATCTATATATCTAGCTTAGTCATGATCCTTGTGCCATAGGCATGGAATTATGTTGAGCTAATAGAAACTGTGGCTAAAAGATATAATCCCATAACAAAGAGTTTTTTCCTACCATAGTGGACAAAAGACACTTCATAAGGATGGAAGTCATAAGAAGTATGTTGAAGGCTACCAATAACTAAGCAATGTGGATCTCTTATAGACCCAAGACCTAAAAGCACTTTTACTATAGGCACTCTAGTGCCTATTGGAAAAGCTTCTAGATCCCTTACCTTAAGAAGCCTAATCTGCCATCTGATCTCAATATCCCATGGGAGTTAGTTTAAGAATGATATTCAAATAGTAATATTAGGGATAGCCACCATCCTATGGGAAAATATTGACAAAAGGATCTATGAGTAACACATAGCCCTACTACATGCATACCAAACCTACCCATGGTACTCCCAGATGATTGAATATACCAAGTATATTTTAAGATCAAATGTACATTCAATTGGAAAAAATCAAGAAATGGAGGAAGTTCACCTACACCTCCTACTTTATTTGGTTGATCTTATGCCAAAAGAAAAGCTAATATCCTACCATCCAAATATATTAGGTAGGGGTAGGTGGATGAACCCTACGTATTATAGAGTACATGGATATACCCTATTGATAATCAAGAAATACCTCATATTAATTCTATGATGAGGTGTACAGGGTCATTATGAAAATTTTAGGAGAAAGATGCCAAGACTATTAGATGAGGCATGAGGGATATTGATTGAGGGGAAGTGGCCATAGGGATATTTCTATTGGGGGAGGACCAAATCCTTCATACACCTTTATGGATTTTCAACCATACCCTTCAAATTTCCTATAAAATTACTTGACTACATAATCAACCTAGAGTATAGTAGGAAACTTAATCATGTAAACCTAAAATATTTCAAAGGGCAAAAGAAGACCACTTTTTACCTACTCAAACAATAAATTATGACGATCACTCAAAGATGCAATATTATAACATGATGATAGAGGTAATATTGGTGATCCTATGATCCAAAGGGGATAATCAAATAGACCCTCATTGACAAGAAACTTGAAAATGTCTAGTAGTAGGCCAATCTGGATGAGGAGACAATCCTAGCCACTTTGTGGAGTAACAAGGGTTATGAATATGAAATTAAGAGTTGGTACAGTAATACTCAAAGTGGAAAA
Organism: Wollemia nobilis; assembly: GCA_028583015.1. Classification (NCBI taxonomy): domain Eukaryota; kingdom Viridiplantae; phylum Streptophyta; class Pinopsida; order Araucariales; family Araucariaceae; genus Wollemia; species Wollemia nobilis. Next base: position 5,630,191 of record JAQPPZ010017128.1, read on the forward strand.
TCTTTTATCCAAAGGTAAAATATGGTTTTGACCTTGATATCAAGTCAAACCATTAGAGGTTGGGGGCCCTTTATAAATTAGAGTATATAGACAAGAGAATTCTAGCATGGAAAAGAATGAGGTATGAAATAGATAGCATGATCAAATACACAAGAGATGGTCCATTTGATGTTGAATTATCTACCACCTAGGATGAGTGATATCCAAAAGATACCAAAAAGATAAATATATTTATACAAGTAGAAATAGTAGCAAGCACCTCAATCCCACACAATTTGTAGCCCAAGAAATAGGTAATGCCAAAAATTACTATTTTAGTTATACCTAAAACTCTAACAATAGTTAGTGTTGCGGTCAAATAGGCAATGATCAAAGGGTATAAATATTTTGATAGATACAAATTAATGTTTAGTGAGTTAGTCATAGCAATAAATAAGTAGCAAGACCAGGATACCCAATTCAAAGAGGGGTAAATCCCTCAAAGAATCCCTCCTCTAGATTAGGGAACAACCACTCTAGTGACCACAACTACATTCACTCCCACTCCTATATTTTTACCATTCACTATTACACCTTCTCTTTATCCTATTTCTCTTTATTATGAATCCATATCACTCTCTCTTCCAACTAATTCTTCTCATTTTCTCTCCTATTTTCCATTCTTCTATTGCACTTCTATCATCATCCACTAGCATAGCCCATGTTTCTCCAAGGTGTGACTCACTCCATGGGTCACCAGGATGCATTCTGACTTCTATGATCATAATCATAATAGGGAATTCCCCATCACTTATTTTTCATTACCACTTGCTCAAGCCTTTGCATCACCACTAGTAGTTACACAAATTGTGATACCCCTTTTGGCTACCCTGATTGTATTGGTGGCACTACCCACTTCCACTCCATTTATCACCATCACCACTTACTTCACACCCATCATCATACCTTCCACCTCCATTAATGACCACGAACCCATGGTTACCTATAAAACCAACACTTGGTACAACCATTTCATCATCATTTTTGTAGTAATCAAACTCTATCAAAATACGTAAGCACTTTTTATCAAGAGTTTTAAAGTAATATAATGTTGTTAAAACCTCCCTAGAATTATAAGGATTTTTATTTGGCATGACAAGATTGTTTCAAAATCTTGTTATTCTGATCTCAGGATTGAAAGCACCTCCATATTTTAGGTCAATGGCATTATTGCTCTCTAATTTACACAAAGTGAGAGTGCCAACAATGAATAAAATTATCGATTATTGCTATCATGACCTAATTGCACTTTCACCATATAACATATATTTCTTGAATTATGTTAATTTAATCATATATGTCTATTTGAACTGGGTCTTGATTGTTGCTCAAGGAAGCATAACCTCCCCTGTTAACTCAAACAAACCCCTCTACCATTGACTGTATATTTTTTATCTATTTTGCAGGTCAACCAATAGCACCATCGATAGGTGATAACATCAATGATGCTTTTTTAGAATGGTGGCACTTTTAACTCTATATCAAAAATAAGTCATTCTACTCCCAATATTTTTTATTTAAGCATTTAAGATTTAAATTATGTTTGTTGTCTATGTAAACTAGGTTCTATTTTTTGTTTATTGGTAAAATAGACAAAAAGAAAAGAAAGAACTAGTTTAGTCTTAATCATATAAGGGATCAACTTAATATTTAATGTTTAGAATTTAATCAAAATCATAGGCTTTTTTTGTTGCATATTCTTGCACCCTTGCCTCTTAAAAGAAGAATCATCATTTCCTTCCTCATCAAAACCAAAATATTTTTTTAGATTTAAGTCTTGATTGTTGTATTTGTATGTGCATTAGGGCTAGATTAATTTTAGGCTTAGACAAAGAAGTATATTAGGATAAATATAGGTGTTCTTCAACTAATTCAACAAAACTAGACTTTACACTAACAAACTTTCCCTAGTCTTGAAGTGATAAAAGGAGAGAGTGAAAAAGCATCAGGAGGAGACCCTTCATGATGCCTTCCATATTTTTCCTCTCTCACATCCAGTATTGACAAATCACTTTGGACTCAAGTTATAAAAATTTAATATATTTGAATCAAATCACCAACTTTATGGAGTGAATTGTTCCTATAATTGGACTTGGGATGTTTTCCAAGCAATTATCTCAAATTAAGTTAATCACTCCAAATTTGGAGCAAATTGCTACCTATTTTGGAACTTATTAAAAATATTTCAATTTTGAACCAATCACTCCCACCTATGATGGATGCAAAATTAATGCCAAAACTAAGGAATTCATTCAAATTATAATTCAAATGTTTATTATGGATAAATATTATGGATTCATCCCATCAAGCATGCCAAAACCCTATGTTGAATTATGGAAAAGTTTAACTTCTTAAGTGTTCACAATTCTATTTTTAATAATAGTTGGATGCAATGGTTTATTGCCTCTCCCAACATTTTAGTTTATACTTTTTTCCCACTATCCTTGCTAAGCCCTTATTTAATGTAATCTAATTCATAAAATTAAAATATAAAAACTAAAATGCATGAAAAGTAAATCATGAAGTTTATGGTCTGAGATATTTAAAGTAAGTACAACCAAAATCATAGTGAGGAGAGTGTTCAATCAACAAAGACATGAGGGATATGAATAATAATAACAATGCTATTATCTTATTGATATAAAATTATGAGAGGAATGACAAGATGGGAAAAAGCGATATGTCTCAATCACCATGCATTCTACAATCCATGAGAAAAGCAAAAGACTTATCAATTTTCCACCAATTTCATGAGTTTCAAGAGCACAATGTGGGTTTCATAGATTGTAGATTTAATTTTCTCATATACAAATGATGTTTATAATAGATTTTACGGATCCTATTTATAGGAAATATTTATGTGAGTAACCAAGGGTGAGAAACTATTACTCCTAGTAAAAGTTGAAATTTAGGGGTATCTCTAAGAAAATGATGTTGCATACCTTTAAATATGCCTCTAAAATACTTATAATGTTTCTAAAATGAGTTATGCCACCACTACATGCCAAAATGTTGTTTTCCAAATATCTTCCTTGGGATTTGCACTTGTGCTTTTACCCCTCCACTAGTTTGTGAGCACTTTTCCCTAGGAGGTGAGTGAATCACTCCAATTTACTAGCAATTTATTGGCATTTCCTAGAAATTTGCTCCTATAAGCCAATCACTTCACTCTACTAAGAAATCACTCGTAGAGAAATAAATATTTATCTCTGACTTAGAAAATTTTGGGGAGTTTTGAAAGGTATTGATCAATTAATTTCATTTTTTTTTAACATTCCAGAATTACAATTCCTAAGGTAGTGAATTGTCACTACAAATATATTTGAAATAATTTATCATTATTGATCTCTTCTTCTTCCTTGATAATTCTTTCATTTAGAGTTGAAATGTTTTTGAAAAGTTGAAAGGACAAATCTAGTTTGGCATTAGTACACAAACAAAACTGGTATCTCCATCATATTTTTTAAGCTATCTTTCTATGGATTTTTGGGTCCAGTATACCTCTTTCTTTTGTAATAAGTTATAATATTTAGAAAGTAATTATTTTCCTTACACATAAGCATGTTGATACTTTCTACTAACTTCCTTTATTTCTTGTAAAACTTGGAACTTTGTTTTTTTTTAATTGGTTATATGGGATTAAAATGGCCCCCACCCATATTACATCATGATCATATTGTGATCATACAATAATATTCTTAAAATTGTATGCATGTATCACCTAGGTCTTCTTCTTGATAGTTATTTTATATTTAATCAATTGAGATCATGCTATTTATTAAATCCTTGATATTGGATTTAATTTCTTCCTTTATTTTAAATATTTTACTAAAAGATTTTATATTCCACATATTAATTAATACCTTTAGATATTTCATCTTTTGAACAAGCTTGTAAATACATTACCCTTCAATATTTGCTTCCTCTCACCACAACATAACCTTTTGGAAGAAAATCAAGTTCTTGGAACCACATAGACTAAAAATAAAATGGATTTGGGTGTCCATTATTGAGTAGATCATATATCAAAGAATATATTTATGATATGATCTTACTCACACAAAATCTAAATAGATTAAAAAAATAATAATCCAAATTTTATATACCAAAAACATGTTTGATATTTCTACCACATGATATTGTCTGATATGCTTATTATTCCATGTATAGTGAACTATCAAAGAAATAAAATTATAAAAAAATCATTTAAATTCATAAAGCAAGCAATTTAATCCTTAATGATTCAAAGCAGCTAGGAACACCTCCCTTTTTCCAAGAAGATATAAATGTATTACTCTTGTAATATGCTATTATAAGAATCAAGTTATTATTCTTCTTGATATACGATGATGGTTAAAGCTTTATTGTTGCGTGTTGATTTAATGAGTAAAATCTTACTACTATACTTTTGCCATAATCATAGTTTATTGTTGTACTTACCATGATGATAGTTTTACTATTGTACTTTGTGAATTTGAAAGACTACATTCTTGTATCTTAATATTATAATAATATATTCAAGGAAGATATACTTTATTGTTGTTATATAATGAGTAATACAATCAAATGTATTTTTTGTTTCTATACTGTTCTAATTTCATGAAGCATTGCATTTTATGCCACTTTTATTTACTTATATATTTTCATAATTTGCTAATAACATATTGGTATAATCCATTTTAGCAATAAAGATAATTTAACAGAGTATAGTAATTACTCATTTCTTTCATTAAAATGATAGTATAAAATGCTACTTTATGGAACTTGATAACATATTGGTAAAACCCATACAAACCAACCCTTACATTACGAAGGACTAACTAAAACAAAGCCTTAAATTCTTAACAATATTGTAACAATGTTATATAATTGATATATAATCATCCTTTTAAAACCAAATTATATGATATTTCAAATATATTCTTCCTTTATGTCATCTCCAAGATGATCTTTGTCATGTGTTGTCATGTCTTCTATTATGGTGGCTTTAATGACCTATTGTCATTTCTTGTTTTGAAAATCACTTGTTGTAGTGAGGTCAATCACCTTATGATTTCTATTTTGCATCTTATATTTATTCATTTAAGTAAGATGTTGCTTGTGAAAAGCAATGTATTCATGCTTCCTTTTTTTGGTAGTGTGGTGTGTCATTGATGGTCAAATCTTGAGTGCCTTATACAATGATTCTTGGTATTATCATTGGCCTCTACTTCTAATCCATCTATGGATTACGAGTAATCACATTTAGAATAGACTTCTTTGACTTTGAGTTGCTCCATTTAAAATCATTCATTTATAGGTAAATTTTGGTCATTCATCTTGTTCTCATATTGGTTCTCTAGTAGATTGGGATGATCAATTATGCTTTTGATGTTATAGGATGCCTTATATTCTAGAGAGATTTTTCCTATATGACTAGAATAATCTAGAGTCTAAAATGGATTTTTCTAATTGGTAATATGTTTGGTTTCTTCAAAATTATACCAAATATCATTAGGCTAAATTTGTTGAGCATGGGAAATTAATACATGCTCTTCTTCTGAGTGATCTTATTTTTACCTCTAGAGTGCTTGTCTTTAGCAACATTACTATGTTGTTGATGTATATTTTTCCAACTTAAATTTTCTTATTTGATGATGACTTTTTTTATTGTTGATGTATTGCTTGAGAAGAGGACCCATTTGTGAAGATATTGGGTCAACATTCCTTCAATGTGTTGTCATTATTACCACAAAGTTCACATGTATTTTGGATGTGAAAATTATTTATTGGGTGTTGGAAGTGAGGTCTTGTACCTCTTTTGACTAGCTACATCCCTTATTTATTTGAAAGAACTTGATCTTCTTCTTGTATTGTATGAGAGGCCTCTACGTTTTGGAGTAGATTACCAAATTTTCAAATGTTGGTGTTTGCTCAATGAAACTCAAAGTTGTCACAAAAACATTATATTGTAAAGGGAGAGATCTCAAAACAATAATAACAAGTGTCTCATTAGATACAGTTTCTCCCAAAGCTTGTAGTGATGCATGTACTTTTACAACTCTCCTTAAGGACTCAATTTTTTCTCCTTTTTACATTTTTAAGCAATGAAGTTGACTTTGAAGGAACAATATTTGGCTCTTGTTCCTTGCTTCAAGTATTATCTGGGTCTTATCTCATGCATCTTTAACTGTGGTTGAGTAAAAAATATATGGTTGTACTTCATCAACAACACCAAAAATTGAGCCTTTCTATATGCTTAAATTATATTTGTTTTTCATCATCTATGTGATGATGGGTAATGGACCCATCTACAACTTCACATACTTCTTCAAACTCAAGTTGAGTTCTAAGTTTGGCTTTCTAGCTAGGCTAATTATTCCCTCGCAATAGTTGGGAGTCTATAAATAGTAACTTTAGTGCACCACTACCCATGTTAAACCTTCACAAAACTAGAAAACTTTAATTCCACAATATCAACCTCATTTTTTTTATGAATATATATAAGCCTATACTTGTATGTTGATTGATGCCTCAGATTGTAAAAAAATAGGTGGAGATTATTGTTTCTCCAACCAAAATCTTAAGGGAATATTATTTGAAATATTCCAATGCTTTAAAATATTATATGAGCCTTTCCTTTTTCACTTGCATTCAATAAAAGAAAAAAACCAAGATATAAGGGCATCAATGTGCCTTCCCATGATTCATGTGGGATAAAAGCAAGGTTGATTGACCATTGATGTCCAAGTTCCAACACTATGCTACGTGATACTTGATATCAATAAACAATACAAATTGACTTTCTTCAGTAGAAGGTACCCATGCACTAATGGAATTTATGCATACCTTATTTAAATTAACTTTTGATGATTTTTTTCTCTCAAGACTAGTCTCAAAATACGATAAAGTTTTCTTCCTATATTTGGCATGTACTAGAAGTCTGGTGTCAAACATTATTTAGACATTGTAGCACTTGGAATTTTAGAGTCAATATGCTAATTCTTCTATGAATGCACACCAAAAATCAACATTGATGAAATTCTCTCTATTTTCATGTGATCTAAACAAGCATCTACTAATATACTTTATAGATAAAATGTAGTTGTTGAATAGAGTAATGAGTGAATAAAACTTGCTTGAAAAATCTTGTTGAACCTGTTTTCCAACTTGCAAAAATTTGACATAGTCAAAAATAGAAGAGAAAAATGAAACCAAATTGATACGATTGAGGTTGCATCATAACCTCTTCATAGTTGAGCAATATTCAATATGGGCACACATCTAGTTAGAGAAGAATACCCAATAGGAAACCACAGGGTAGACAAAGCCTATGAGGACAAATTTATCAATGAATATGCTTACTTTTCACAATAGAGCCATTGGTTGTATTTTTGCTTTGAAGGATTATAATTTGGGGATACTCGATGATGGAATTTTTTCCTAGGCAAAATTTCCCATGTGGAAATTGAGTTGTCCATGATTGATAGGTTGGAACTCTTTAAAATATGGTTGTATTTCCACTAATAATTTTATTTTATTGACTAGAATTAAATCTAAGGTTGTTCAAGAGAGCACAATATCATCCTTTTGTGTACCTTTTTGACTTCCTACTACTTATCTTGGTGGCATATCTACCTAGTCTTATTGAAATTTTAAAATAGGAATGTCTTGGCTTGTACGCGGGACTGATTCTTATAATGTAGACAATCACCTTTTTCTTTAAAAGATTAAATTTCACTGATATTTGGTAGCATTATTTATCCTAAGATCATTATTCATGTTATTGTTAAATTTCATTGGTCTTTGATAGGGCTATTTCTCCCGAGTCTTCTTTAAAAAGAGTGTTGGTCTTTGGCATAGTTATTTAACCTAATACCACTTTAAATAGAATCATGATCTTTGGCAAGGTTATTTACCCTAAGACTACTTTTAACAGTGTTGGTTAGAGCTCCTCTATGTCAAAGCTTGAGGAAGATATTAGTGTTTTTTCCTCTTATAGTCCTCTATTTAGTACCAAAGTGCTTCTATAGACTCTCCAAATTTAAGCAAGAGAAATATGGTTATAAGGATAGATGGATCTTCCTTCAACCTAGCTATAATACTACCAATACTTAGATGCTTTGATGATATTGCATTATAGATTGAATATATTTAAATATAATGCTTTACCCAATATGGCATAACAACCTCCAAATACAAATAAAAACTACCTTTAACTAATGCAAGTACATAGACCTTATGATGGGTGGTTATACCACTCTTATTATCACACGAACTATGATGGTAATAATTCCTAACAATTTAGGATTTTTTTTATTATAATATGTTCGATCTCTATTAACATTCAAAGAGTTAATGAAATGTTTATTTCATTTTTTAAAAGCTAAATATTATACATTCTATAGAGGATTGATCTTGTTATTATTTGCTAAAGTTTGTGGTCTCAAAGGAATAATAAAACTTTTAAAAATAATTCTCAAAATCATATCCAGGTTTGGATTCATAGTGATACCTCTCATATAAAATGTGTATAGGCATGGTGTTCATCAGAAGAAGTCTCATATGTGAAAAAAAGTTGATATATTTTTAATAAATAAGATTTAAATATCATACAAGGATCATATGTGATAATGGAACTAAGATAAAGCATCTATGTTAATCTATGATAAAAATAGAAATATGCAAAAATTGGTATTAGGAACCTTCTCGTAAAAATCAAAACAATCACAAAAATATTGCAATAAAATGTAAATGCAAAAAATAATTAGTCTCACAAAGTAACATAGGATCACAGGCCACTTCGAGTGAGCAACCTCCTTCAATATTTTCATTATATTATGCAAAAAGATACATTCATTCATGTCCCTCACAATTTTGAAGATTTCATCTCCCACCTAACTATCAAGGTTGGATTACATGCAAAATGTCATCCAATCTAGAATCTCTACCTATAAAATAGTTACATTCTTGATAACAATTTCATATAATGATGCCACTTGTCTAGATTCTTCTAGAGCCACAACTATTACAAAATATTATCATTGGGTGTCCCCCACATTTATCAAATATTACAAAACATTAACATGGGTGTCCCCACATTTAGTAAGGGTTATTACATCATGGTGTTAGGATGGGGTCCTAACATACCCTTCCCATTTGAAAAGCTTTGTCCTCAAAGTTGAAGATGAGGAAACTATTGCTGAAGTTGTTGAAGAGGTTCCCACATAGCATCTTCAGGTTGTAAGCCACACCTTTGGACAAGAACATTGGTGATGACATGATGGTGAAGGGTACATTATCTATGGCCTAGAATGCATTCAGATTCAAGGATGAAATATTCATCATCCAATGTTGGGAGTGTAGACTACACTTGAACCTTGTTACCAACAACCTACTTTAGAAAATATACATGGAAGATTGGATGAATTTTAAAGCTAGCTAGAAGGGCTAGTTTATATGTTGTTGACCCGGTCCTCTGTAACACCTGATAAGGACTTTAATATTTTACAATAATTTTTTGACAACCATGAAGCTAGAGTGAGGACTGTTTGTATGGTTATAGGTAAAGAAAAACCATATCTCCAACTTCAAAGCTATATTTAATGAGGTGTTTATTAGCTTGTTGTTTCATATGGTTCTAAGCCAAGTCCAAATTGACATTGAGTTAGAAAATAACGAAATCATGCTAGAAAAGAGTGGAATCTATACCCTGAACCTTGGAACTACCTAGAATGTAAGAATATGGTGTTGGAGGAGGATAACCATATACTACTTCAAATGGACTCACCTTAGTGGCAATGTGATATGTTGTGTTATACCACCATTCGACCAAAGGAATTCACTTGGCCCATTATGTAGGATATTCAGAGGTGAACCAACATAGGTATGTTTCCAAACATTTATTAACAATTTTAGTTTGGCAATTAGTTTGAAGATAATAAGTCAAACTCATATTGAGTTATGTTCCTTACAACTTGAACAATTCCTGCCAAAAACAACTGGTGAAGGTAGGATCCCTATCAGAGACAATAAATTTAGGTATTTCATGGAGATGAAATATGGAGCCTAGAAATATTTGAGCAACAATGAAGGTGAGGTATGGATGGGATGGAGAACATAAATGAGCATACTTTGTAAGATGATCCACTACCACCAGAATAATTGTTTTTCCTATAGATTTAGGTAACCTCTCAATGAAATCCATAAAAATATCTATCCAAAATGTTTTGGGAATTGAAAAGGGTTAAAGGGTACAAAGGGAACACACATTTTCACCTTTCATACATTGACAATGATCACATTTAGCCATAAAAGTGTGAATATATTTTTGTATTCCCATCCATAAGAAGGTATGCTTGGTCTTTGTATAGGTTTTGAGAAACTCTGAATGGCTAGCTATTTGGGAAGCATGCATCTCTTAGAGGATGAGATTCTTTAGTCATGATTGATGGGGTACAACAAGATGGTCATGGTACCATAAAACTTGACCTTCCCAAGTATAGTCAGGCCATGAATGAGGATCTGCTTGAAGGGTGTGGATGAAAGTTTGCAAAGAGGAGTTCTTGATCAATTTCTCTCAAATTTGAATCCACTAAGGATGTGGTGTGGATATAGCATGTAACATTTCCTATTCTTCATGTAGTTGGGACAAGGCATCCACCACCACGTTCTCCTTAACCTTCTTATAGGTTATGTTATAGTCATAACCCAACAATTTAGAAATCCATTTTTTTGTTTTGGTGTGGCCACCCTTTTTTCTAAGAAATATTTAAGACTCTGATGAGCAATCTTGATGGAAAAATATCTCCTAGTGAGATAGAATCACCTATGACTAACCACATGTAAAATGGTAGGTAATTTCTTCTCAAAAGTCACCTTGCCCAAATTCTTGCCTAAGAGTGTTTTGCTAGTGAAGGCCAAGGGCCTACCTTCTTGCATTAAAATCATCCTAATGCCAATTCTAGATGCATCACTTTCAATGACAAAAGGTTTAGAGAAATAAAAAATTTCTAACACGAGGGTAGTGATCATGGCATGCTTCAAATTTACAAAATCCTTTTCTGCAAGTTCTTTTCACAGAAAAGAGTTCTTCCTTGGCATGGTTGTCAAGGGAGTTGTTATCTTTTCATAATTCTTCATAAATTTCTTGTAAAATCTAGTGAGTCCTAAAAAACCACAAAGTCCCTTGAGGGCACGAGGCTTAGGCCAATCTTGAATAGCCTAAATTTGCTTAGGATCAACATGAACTTCATTCTTAGTGACAATATGACCTAAGTATTCAACCTCTTGCTAGCCAAAAGAACATTTGGACTTATTTGCATAAAGCTAATTGTTAGACAAAAGTTTGGGTGCTTGATCTACATGTTAGAGATGTTCTTCCCATGAATGACTATAAATCAATATATCATAAAAAAACAAATGAATTTATGAAGGAAAAGGTAAAAAATGAAGTTCATCAAACTCTAGAAGGTAGAAGGTGCATTGGTTAGTCCAAATGGCGTAACCATGAATTCATAATGCCCTTCATGACTTCTGTTGTATCCTAGTTTATCATCTAGCTCACACTAGAACTGTGATTATTATCTCTTGAGATTTGAAGGTGAGCACCCGCTAATCACAACCCAGACTAAACATTGGAAGAATCAAATTACTTTGATTCAACCTCCAGAGAAGGTTGGTATACCTTGTCAACTTAATGAGTGTTGACTCTATTTAGCTCAAATATTGAAAGCTTAGGGATAGAAATGGTAGGGTTAGAAATATATGGATATAATATGGATGGGTGAAGCTAACAACATAGACATCCACACAGTATCTCTAACAAATTGATTTCAGAAATAACTTAAGGGATTAACAACATTCAGAAATTATGCGGTTACACTATTAAATGGCTTTTGCATGTTCACAGAATTATTCCAAGCATCTAGAAATATTGATTATCCAATTTAGTAGAATAAGATCAATACCCTGATTTAACAAAAATAGAATTCTCGAAGAACATGTGTGCAGAAACAATTACCTCAATCTACTCTAAGTCAGCTTTTCAAATTAATAGAATAGACTAACCATAGTAGTAAGATGAGATAACATCTAAGAATTAAGTCCACCATTCAACACAGGCACAAATTCGAGGTAAACATCCCTTGTAATGCTTCATTCATCAATTTGCAAGAAATTTACACAGTGGTGCAAGAAAACACTCCAGAGCCAACCTTTTGGAAGGAGGTTGCTGCCCTTATTTATAGGTTTTACAATCATCATTTTACTCTTAAGCATTACAAAGAATTTGATTCCTCTTTTGATCTTCTTAACCACTTTGTCATTCATGGTGCCCTCTAGCTACGCCCTTTTTGATCTTGTTGCAATTGTTTTCTCATTGAGATCATCATCATCATTGATGGTTCTTGAAATCCTTTCCCATCCGCTGATTATGCAATTGAATCTGGTTCATCAAGGGGTTCTGGAAGGTTCTGGATAGTAGCCATCTGATTTAGCTTCCACGACATCATTTTCAAACCTTCTCTGTTTCTCTGGATGTGCGTGTAGAAATTCATTGAAAATCTTCAAGGAAAGTAGAGGTTCAATATGCATCGTAGATTTGGACCATCGAATAGTTATGATGTTGCTTCCCATTTGCATGGTGGTAATGAAGCTGACAAGAAAGCATTGCCCATCGAGCTTTCTCTGATTTGGTTGAGTATTGGAGCTTTCTCAATTTTGGTCATTTCTCAATGCTTTTTGGTTTACGTGATAAATGCAAAGAGAGCAAAGAAATGTGGTTTTCTTTCCTTCTCAAATGTATCCCCTTTTCTATGCTTTTCTCACTTGGGCACTCCTTTTAGCGCTTTCTTGCTTGTGCACTCAATACAAAAGTGTATGAGAAGCACGATTTATCTTCCTTGTTTTATTCCACCTACTAGTGTTTCTTTGTTCTTGTATTTTTGTAGTGCTTTTATGTTTTAGTCATCTTTCATATTTGTGTGATTAATACAAAGAGCATTGAGAAGTGTGGCTTGCCTTCTTTCTTAAATTTAGCATCTTTTAGCACTTCTTTATTTTCAACCTTTTTGCAGCACTTTTTTATTTTTAGATGTCATTTCATATTTGCACGGTGAATACAAAGAGTGCTAAGAAATGCGACTTGCCTACCTTCTCCATTTTACCCTGAATTCAATGCTTCTCTATTTTGGCCAAATTTTAGCACCTTTGTGTTTTTTATTCATACTTAGTCAATTTTTTGCAAAATTTTGGCTAGGTATGGATGTAGCCAATTTTTGGCCTACATTATGGCACCTCTCGGGGAACTTTGCTTGGAAAGTTACAGAACTCAGAGAGCCTTATCCTTGAATGCATAACTTCTTTTGAGAATGCATGAATAATTCCTTACTGAACCTTAGGGGAGGTAAAAGATACCAGACATGATAGCTATAATATTTGGGAGAAAATAGGATAGAGTGATACTCAAAATATAACAATGATATGTGGAGGTTTGAGGGGCTACAAAATGAACCTCATAATACATATGAAAAACAAAGAAAATGATAGGAGAGGGACAAAACAAGGATCAAGAAGATATAGTTGACGCAGGAGGGAAATAAGGAAGAAACTGAAAAGTAAGCTTATATAGAAGAGGCAGAGACAAGAATACAAAAATGTTGGGGAATGGGAAAGGAAGGAAAGAAATCAAGAGAATTGGAGGTACAAAAAATGATAAAATTGTGCATGATACTGTACCTCCATATGTATACTCCATCGAGGTGAAAATTGCATATGTATATTCCATCGAGGTGTAGAGGATCTTCCAAGGTAGATGGATTGCCATGATATGGATATTTGTCTGGCTTTTCCTCATTTCCCTCTATTTCGAGCATGACCAAAAAGCAACTCCTTCCACCATGTATCCTTATTTCTACCACTTCCTATTCGCATTTTGAGACCCATATTTCTTATGACAGCTTCAAATCTCACTTTCCAAGTGATAACCTTCTTTTATACTTAATTTGAAGGTGGTTTCTCTTGTCAGCTGATGCCATGCTATCATGTTTTAGGGATTTTCTATGGGATTTCTGATGTGTTTGGATCAAAACTGATCTTTCCCTGAGTCCTTCGTGCATGCCCCTTTGCTATCTATGAAGTTGATTCTATACATGGAATGATGTCTTTCATTTTATGCCATCCCTACACATTTTATCTTTTCTCAAAGTTGCTTACTTTTATCTTAAGCTCATTTTAGTTTGGTCCATTGGGCAACAAAGTCAACAAAATTCCTCTCAAAACTTGTACCCATGTTTTCACTATGCAAGGCTCATATCCCACCAAGGAATTGTCCTGATCTATTTATTATAATTATACCTCACCCTTTATTTACCCGTCGACTATGTACACAAAAGTTGGCATAGTAGAGCCCATGCCTAGCTAAATTTTTTATAAATCATCCCCTGAATCTGCAATGTCCTGACCATATGACTCTAAATATGTGCTTTTCTTTGTATCCCTGATCGGATATTTCCCAGAATTTCTTTGTATAAGAAGCATATTTTATGTCATTATTTGGGTAATGAATGAGCGTCACTAGTGATGACTCTTCAGCCTTAGAAGTCTGACACAACTGATCTTGGTAAGATTTTTGAGTCGTCATACCTTTCTGTAGATATTCACACATATGTAAATCCAGAGATCCCAAGTCTGGATATGGCACGTTTCTCTGACTACTTCTATGAAATAAAAAAGGGGATCATCCATCGATCCTTGATGTGAGAACGTCATCATCCTCCACTATTCATAATGCCTAGAATGACATGGTACCAAATTTCCTTTGAATGAAATATCTACCATTGATTTACCATAATTATTGACTTCTAGAGGCATGTAGGACTGATTCTGCTCATATCTTTCTATTATGAAGGGATGGATATCTTTGTGAAATATTTTAAACTTACCCTTTTCTTCGATTATTTTAATCAGTTGTTTCCCATCCTCGAGGTGAAATCTTGATTTGCTGAAGTCATACCCAGAGAGGCAGATGCCGAAAAAGGGAGGAACATCTATCACAATTATATTATGCACTATTATCAGATCGGGTTGCCCATATAACATTATCACAAAGTGCCTCAAAATGCCTACGACCTTGACACTCTTTCCTTTAAATTTAAGCCATTGGGCTTGTACCTTTTCCATAGTTAAATTCAAAGTTTCACAGATAGTCAGGGGTATTATTGATACTTCAACATCTGGTTTGATTATACAATTGTGTAAAATACCCCCTTCTACAAAAATAGATAGATAACCTATCCCTTTTTCATCCTTTTGGGGACTCAAGGTTCTATTTTTTAAAAATGGGGTACTTTCTTCAATCTTGAAAGAAGCGTTAACCAAATTGATTTCTGGTCTTACTAGCAAATCTTCCCCCAAAATCTATTTAGATTGCAAAGGAGGTTCGAGTAAACTTTGGAATCATTCCACCTTTTCTCTTCTTTCCTCTAGAGTTAGAGTTGGGAAATATAAATATCTGCAAGCTCTTGATATTTCTTACCTCTGAACAACTACTAGTGAAATATTTTCTTGAACCTTCATCTGTCTTTTGATCATGACCTCATCTTGAACCGAGGGAGTTTGGGGATTGTCAATTTTGTTCACCCAATGGTTGATATCCCGATCTTGATATGAATTTCTTGCTTGTTCCTTAGGTTGTAGGAATTTTGTTTGAATAGAATTGGTTCTTTCAATTTGCATTAAAGCCAGGTTATGTTTAAATTTATCATCACCATAATTCTAGGATTTTGCCTTGTTTGGTGAATCTAGCTTCTGGTATCTATTTTACCCAATGAGATACTATTCTCTTGAATCAGACTTTGGCTCCATTAGGTAATAATTTCTATAGTGATCAGGAATGCAATCATCTTTTCTTTTTAGGTGTGAAACCATGCTTGCCTCTTCATCAAATCCATTACTGAGGGTAGAAAAAATATTTCTAGGTGGAAGCTTGCCTACCATGATTAATATATTTTTAGCTCTGATAGCTTCTTTGAAAATCTGAGGAAACCTCTTTTCTCTAGATTGCTGGACCAGGATACTCAGATCAGGATAGAGGGTATGGATGTAATAGAGATATGCTTGTGATTGGAAAGGTTGATATTCTTGGGGAATTCTCTCCCATTTTCTTTTGAAATGGATATTAAACTCGGGCAAACTTTCCTAGAGATATCTTCTCACAAATGAAAACTAAATGAGCAATAAAAAAGGATAAATAGGATCATCGAATTCATCAATGAAAGCTTTAGATAATTCTTCCCAACTACTGATGCTTCTATTTTCTAGGGATTTATACCATAACAATACCTTCCCTTTAAAATATAAAATCAATAGCCTAATCATAATATCTTCTTCCACAACATTGTAAACTAAGGACAACCATGCTATATCTTGGCAATGCTCTTTAGCTGATTTTTCTTTTCCTTCATAGCTAGGTAGATTTTTCAAAGCGATCTTCGGGATCTCATGTAGAATAGAAATATTTAGTGGTCCTGTATCATACCATGGTGGATAATCTTGATCGGCCATTGAACTCAGAATGTGGTAATTAATTCCTAAGGGATAAATGAAAACCTATGATGACTCCCAAGTTTTCTCCCCAATAGAGTCACCATGTTTCAGTCATTTCACCACCTATCGGATGATCTTTTATTGAATTCTAAATCACAAATATTGTATGATTTTAAAGGCAATTGGTTGCTGAACCAGAGCCTTTTCTTAGTAGAGTCACCAGGTAGATCTAAATTTCTTGAAAAACCAGGGGTCACCACTTCCTTGATCTTCTAATATTCTATGGATGAGGTCCCACCGGGCATGCCAAAAACTATTGTAGTCTAGTTTTTCATCTAGCCAACACTAGAACTATGATCATTATCTCTTTAAATATGAAGGTGAGCACCCACTAATCATAGCCCAGACTAAACATTGGAAGAATCAAATTACTTTGATTCGACCTCTAGAGAAGGCTGGTATACCTTGTCAACTTAATGAATGTTGACTCTATTTAGCTCAAATATTGAAAGCTTAGGGATAGAAATGGTAGGGTTAGAAATGTATGGATATAATATGGATGGGTGAAGCTAACAACATAGACATCCACACAGTATCTCTAACAAATTGATTTCAGAAGTAGCTTAAGGGATTAACAACATTCAAAAATTATGTGGTTACACTATTAAATGGCTTTTGCATGTTCACAGAATTATTCCAAGCATCTAGAAATATTGATTATCCAATTTAACAGAATAATATCAATACCCTGATTTAACAAAAATAGAATTCTCAAAAAACATGTATGCAAAAACAATTACCTCGATCTACTCTAAGTTAGCTTTTCAAATTAATAGAATAGACTAACCATAGTAGTAAGATGAGATAACATCTAAGAATTAAGTCCACCATTCAACACAGGTACAAATTCGAGGTAAACATCCCTTGTAATGCTTCATTCATCATTTTGTAAAAATTTACATAGTGGTGCAAGCAAACACTCTAGAGTCGACCTTTTGGAAGGAGGTTGTTGCCTTTATTTATAGGTTTTACAATCATATTTTACTCTTAAGAATTACAGAAAATTTTGATTTCTCTTGATCTTCTTAACCACTTTGTCATTCATGGTGCCCACTAGCTACACCCTTTTTGATCTTGTTGCAACTGTTTTCTCGTCGAGCTCATCATTATCGTTGGTGGTTCTTGAAATCCTTTCTCATCCGCTGATTATGCAACTGAATTTGGTTCATCAAGGGGTTCTAGAAGGTTTTGGATAGTAGCCATCTGATTTGGCTTCCACGATGTCATTTTCAAACCTCCTCTATTTCTCTAGATGCGCATGCAAAAATTCACCAAAAATATTTAGGGAAGGCGAAGGCTCAATATGCATCGTAGATCCAACCATCGAATGGTCACAATGTTGATTCCTATTTGCACGGTGGTAATGAAGCTGACGAGAAAGTGTTGCCCATCAGGCTTTCTCTGATTTGATTGAGTATTGGAGCTTTCTCAGTTTTGGTCGTTTCTCAATGCTTTCTGGTTTGCATGACAAATGCAAAGAGAGCAGAGAAATACGGTTTTATTTCCTTCTCAAATGTATCCCCTTTTCTATGCTTTTCTCACTTGGGTGCTCCTTTTAGCACTTTTTTCGCTTGTGCACTCAATACAAAAGTGTATGAGAAGCATGGTTTATCTTCCTTGTTTTATTCCACCTATCAGTGCTTCTTTGTTCTTGTCTTTTTGCAGCACTTTTCTATTTTAGTCATCTTTTAGATTTGTGTGGCTAATACAAAGAGCATTGAGAAGTGTGGCTTGCCTGCTTTCTTCAATTTAGCCTTTTTTTAGTGCTTTCTTATTTTCAACCTTTTTTCAGTGCTTTTCTATTTTCAGATGTCCTTTCACATTTGCACGATGAATACAAAGAGCACTGAGAAGTGTAGCTCACCTGCCTTCTTCATTTTACCCTGAATTCAGTGCTTCTCTATTTCGGCCAAATTTTAGTGTCTTTGTGTTTTTTCTTTATACTTAGTCAATTTTCTACAAAATTTTGGCTAGGTATGGATGTAGCCAATTTTTGACCTACAAGTTCTAAAAACCATTTATGGAATATCCTCATCTTTGATTTGAATTTGATGATACCCTGACCACAAATCCAACTTGGAAAAGTATTGATCCCTATGCAACTCATCAAGTAATTCATCAATAATTGGAATAAGGAATTTATCTTTAATAGTGATCTTATTGAGGTCCTAATAATCCACACATAATTGCTAAGTGCCATCCTTTTTTATACTAATAACACTACAGAAGAATAGGTACTAACAATGGAATGTATAATCCCAACAACACAAATATTTGAAACTATTTTCTCAATTTAGAATTTTGAGCATAAGGATACTTGAAGGGATGGACATTTGGGAGAAGACTACCAAGAAAAAGCTAAATGGTATGGTCATGAGAGTGATGAGGAGGCATTTCCTTGGGTTCTTCAAAAACATGAATATATTTATTCAATAAACCCTGTAGTTGCATTGAATTTTCCTTTTCCCTAGCCTCGAAAGCATCGATAGCAAAAATTTATGCCACCACTCCATGAGAGGAATTTTTTTAACAAATTTTCCATATTATGGGTAGAAATAAACTAAGATATGCTAGCTTTCATTCCACATAAGGTATATTTGGTTTCTTCTTGACTAAACTTCATCCACAACTTAGAAAAATCCCATAAAACTAGACCTAACATCCGCAACCATTGTGCTCCTAAAAATATATCACACCCACTTAATGGTAGGGAAAACATGTTTATCTTGAGATTATATTCCCTAATTTGGAGTTTGACATTATGATATTTTCCTTTGCATGGTAGGGTACCTCCATTAGCAATCATGACTTCAAAGGAATTGCATGTAGTAATATAACAATTTCTCTATTTGGCCACATGTGGATCAATAAAGTTATGTGTACTATTAGAGTAAATAACAATGATGATCCTTTATCCCTTGGGGTATCCAATAAATTTCATCAATTGAGGAGTTGATACTCCTACTAAATCATACACTAAGATTTTTGATTGGGATTCCTCTATAACTTCAGTTTGTTTTGTGTTTTTTGCCTCTTGTGGATCTTATTCTTTCTCTAAAGATTTTGTGGTGGGTGTCTCATCCATATCCAATAGATACATTTTTTTTGCACACTATTATGCCCTAGGGAATATTTTTATCACAATTATAACATAGTCCTTGGGCCCTTTTGGCCTCCTTATCTTTGCAAGTCATTTTTTTATGGTTGAAGATTTAGTGGTAGGATTTTTTGTAGGCTTGGACAAAAAATGTGGTCGAGATTGAGAAAATTTAGAGGCATGTCCTTGGACATTCAATTTGCATTCTACCAATCTAGCCAATTTTATTGCTTGTTGTAATGTTTGGGGTCTCAACATTTTAACCTCAACCCTAATATCATCCTTCAAACTGCTCACAAAACAACTTTGAAATAATTCAACATTTAAACCAGTAGTATGATTAGTCAATTTTTCAAATTGATTTTGATACTCTAGAACAATTGATGTTTATCTAAGTTTAGAAAGAGCTCTTATAAAATCTTCAAATTCACTAGGACCAAAGCGAGTGAGTAGATGTTGCTCAAATTCTTGCCAAGTAAGATCAGATTTAGCCTTCCTAAGACACTGAAACCAATGTAGTGCATCTGATTCAAATTTGAAAGAGGCAATTTTCAAACGCATGTAGCGTGGGACATTATGAAGACTAAATTATTATTCTACCTTACAGGCCCACCCCTCAGGATCTTTTCCATCAAATTTTGGGAAGTCTAATTTAGGCAACTTAAATCCATTATTATTTTATATATTTTTTTGGTGGTAATTTGTACCTATATCTTGTTGATCATGATGACCCAATGAATCAGTAGACACAACTATCCAATTCTGCCTTCATTTCCCTTTGTGTCTTGGTGAACAAATTCATAAAATATTGGAAATTTTTGAGTTGTCTTTAACTCTTCTAAGATGTCTAATTGGGTCGTTAATTATTTTACCAAATGATCCACGTGCTTAGAAATTTGTGCCCCTAATTATTGTTGTCGAGTACCTGAAGCCATGTTCTAAGAGTTATGGTTTGTTCTTAATTCTTACTAAAAATAGAAATTTAATTTTGGGGGTTACTATTTTTAGTAAGGATCCCGAAACATGGTTTGGGTTCTATATATCAAAATGATCAGCTCGAAAAGGTGATCGTAATGGGCTAGGTCCCATGATGATGTTTTTTGACATACCTAAAAAAGTGCATGGAGGCTATATACCAAATTGATCAGCTTGACGAGATGATCACAATGAGCTATATACCACAACACTAGTCTTAGACACCCCAAACGTTTTTTAGGGGGTGAAGCCAGTTTTCCTTTTGGAGGATTGGTTCTCTTAGAAATTTGGTTTTGTGTCGACCAACCTCTTATGATACTCTATATTGTTTATCTGACTACTGACTCTATTCAATCAATCTTGATACTATGCTATCAACTGTCTAGTCTAAATTTGCTTTGACTACCGATACTATCAACATATCTTGGCATTGTTTTATCAATTGTCTATTTTGACTCTATCATGAGCTATTGCTTATCTATTTTAAATTTTAACTATCATAAGTAACCGTTATTGACATAGACAACTAAAAACCCTGTATTGATTGTTACTAATTAAATATATTGAATTTTATTGACAATAACCACCATGTTCCCACTACTTCTGACTCTTATAATTTTTGGCTTAACTATTATGTTTTTCACAATTTCTTTTCAATGTTTTCATGCAATAATTTTGAAATATGGTTGTCTTCTCCATATGCTTCATTTCTATGGTAAGGTTATGGTTACAAATTCAATATTCATAGAACATTTTTTGTTGTTGTTGTAGGTTTGATATTCGACATAATAGGGTACTCTAAGTTAGGGTGTATGTACTACCCATAGGCCCTCTGTTCTATCGTAGCGAAGAATGATAGTGCTTGGACCAATATTTCATACCACTACTCAAGGAGGATTCCACGCATACCCTTGAGCACACTACTTGCATCTTTGTAAGTATGGGAGGGTGATATTTTTGGATGTTGTATCCGATGTACTATGGAAAATACAAGGCCAAAAATCTTTCTAAGGGTTAAAATATTTTCTTAATCCTAAGGGATCTCTTGATATACCCAAAGATATGTGAGAGCTCAATTTCGTATATGAGTGTTGTTTGAGGCCTGGGTATTGGAGCTTGATTGTTCCTCAATTCACTAGATGCTTTACAAGTAATCTAGCTTAGCCGATAACGACAACTCCTATGTGATATTTTAAAATCCCCGACACAGGGTTTTTAACCTAATAAACTAATGCAAAAAAATAAGGACTTGATTTTTTATATTTTTTTAATAAGAAAACTGGTGAAAAAATAAAAATATTATATCTAACAGTCAAAATGGTAGAAACTATTGTGACCGCAACAAAACATGGCCTTCGAAAATGATATGATACCACTTGTCAAGAACCTTCTTCTTAAAATCATCTTAATCACAAAATTATTGCAATAAAATGTAAATGCATGAAACATAGGATATTGTAATACAAAATATAAGTGCAAAAATGAATCAGTCTCATAAAGTGACATAGGATTTTAGGCCACTTCAAATGGGCCACTTCCTTCAATACTTTCATTCAATAATGCAAAAAAATACATTCATTCATGTCCTTCAGATTTCATCTTCCACCTATATCATAAGGTCAACTTACATGCAAAATACCACCTAAGCTAGAATCTCTACCTACAAAATAATTACATTCTTGATAATAGTTACATATAATGGTGTCACTTGTTTAGGTGCTTCTAGAGCCACAACTATTACAAAATATTATCATGGGTGTCCCCTATGTTTACAAAATATTACAAAACATTATCATTGGTATCCCCATGTTCAGTAAGGATTATTACATCATATTGTTAGGATGGGGTCCTAACAATTGGCTTCATCAAAATTTAACTGTATTAGTCCTTTAAAGAAAATTCATGAAAATTTTTGTAAAGGTGGTTATTTTTGAAATAACAAGGGTAAAATTCTCAACTACTCAAAATCATGTAGAACTTATAGGGATTAAAACTGTCATTTAAATAGGATGGAGATATATATTATAGGCAGATTCACAAATTTATTAATATTAAAAAAAAAAAAAGATGTGGAAATTGGATCAACAATATATTTATTTTTAATGTCAATCAAGTTCCCTCATGGAGGTAGGATCTCGAAAATACAAACATATCTATTGAGAAGGAAATAAAATAGCAAATAATTTATGTAATTATGGTGTTGATCTTTGCCTTGACAAAATTCAAATTTTGAAAGATAAATTTCTCTTTCTCAAATAAAATGATATTAAAGATTTCATAGAGGACTCATAATACTATGAGGGAGATGAAAAACATATAATACAAAAGGCAAGTTAGATATGGTCTAGTTGACTTAAAAACATATTAGTTTGAAAAATAGCCCTAGCAATAGCTGCATATAAAATATTAACAAAGTAAATAATTTTTTTCAATAATATAAGTTTTTACGAGGAGTAATGAGGTTTGAACCTTAGATATCTCAAAGAAACATCAAAGCCCCTACCACTACAATAAACTTACAACTACAGAATAAATCATTTATTTAAAAAGTAATTAATATTATAATATTATATTATAAAATCATATAAGTATTAAAACTTAAACATAAATGCTTTTATAATACAATATATGATGAGTTACTATATTGTTTCTATGTGAATATGATTACCATATATATTTTCTGTTTAACTCACAAAACATTGTTTCGCAGTTTAATGTTTTCTAATTTTTAAAGAGGCTACGCCATAAGTCTATAGCCATGTTCAATTTATTATTGTCCATGTTACACATGTAGATACCCATCACGTCATCAGTTTTCATTTGATATAGATGGGGCGTTTGTTGTGATTTGACCTTAACATCAAAGCAGCCTCGTAAACATCATGAAAAAAAGACTTCCCCATCCTCCAAAATGTTTTTTAACCTTTTTTTTTTTTTTGTGAGGCATCAATACCAAATATATTAATATATATAAAAATAAAAGAACACTATCTAATGGATTAGATCCACCATATGTATAAAAGGAGAAATTCAGGGAAAATATGTATCTCTGAATTTAAATTTTAGACTTTTAGAAGGTTTAAATTAAAATTAAAAAAATTATAAATTATAATTAATAAAAAAATATATTAATTTATTATTTTTTATTAAAGTTAGTGTAAAAAATTTTATCACAAACTTTTAGGATTGAGCATTTCTATATTTTAACTATGACCTCTGATAAGGGTGAGAGGGGAGCTTATTTATAAGGACCATTAACACACACATCCCTTCACACTCCAAAACCACATTATAAACCTTAGACTTTCTGAAAAAAAGTCAAAACCCTAATAGTTGTCATTTCCTTGAAAGACTAGATTATGACCTCTGATAAGGGTGAGAGCGGAGCTTATTTATAGGAACTATTAACACACCCATCCCTTCACACTCCAAAACCACAGTTTAAACTTTAGACTTTCTAAAAATGTCAAAACCCTAATAGTTATCATTTCCTTGAAATGTGATGTGTTTTAGGATGTGGGATTTGACTCCATCTTAATGGGCATCCCAAATTAACGCTAAATATAAAATAATGCTAATGATAATGCCCTTATAATCTGACAAAGAACATTCTAAACTTCCCCTATTAAGAAACTAATACAACCTAAGCTACAATAATTAGCACCACCTGCGCCAATGATGGACGCCTCGTTGACCTCTCCCTGTAAACCCAGATCTACGTGCACGTATGATCACACGATAATTAGCCTTACAGTGATCACGATGGAAAAAAAAAACACAGGCTAGGCAGCCGAGCTAACCTAAACTTCCGTCAACATGTGTTCGTGTTAAAGACGTGAATTTCATGATGTCTAATCCGACATCGTACTCGATAGACGAAGACGACAGAGGCCATGAATGAACGTAGTCATAACCCTAATGGGCCTAAGACTTCTCTAGGGGTCTAGATCCGAAATAACAATAAATGTTACCGTTGGGGGTAGGCTCACGTAAGTGACGTCAGGATTGACGTGGAGCTACACAGCAGGAGGTGTACCGGGGGCGCCCTATTCGGGGGTCATCCGTGGACTGCGCCGAACGGTGGGCCAGGCGTCTACGACCTGTAGCTCTCAAGGGAGGCACTGGATCCGGAGCTGCTTTTTCGTATATACGTTCAATAATACAACAAGGGAAGAGTATATACTGGACTGGCATTAGGGGATTTTTTTTTTTTTTTTTTTAAATCATGTTTATGGTTGGGTTACAGTGAAAGCCAACAGTTTGTCTTTGTTTAGTGCCATGCTTCCTTGCCCCCCTTCTGACCACCGCGAATCTTTCTTTGGATGTTTTTCTTGTCTGGGGTTTGTTATGCCATGTGGTAACCATGAATACCGCCCACCCTCGGAATTCTGAGAGAAAGGCTGTTGGGAGCCGGGTCCGGGGCTGGCAAAATTACAAAGCTTGCGTCTCTTTTTCTTCGTCGTTGCGCTCAACGATGTGGTCGACAGAGATGGTCTAACAAATCATGTTTCCATTGATTGAACTGCTTTCTTCCTCTCTTCTATTTCTTTTGTTTTCTTTTTTGGGTTGGAGGTGCTGACCGGACAAATCATGTTCCCATTGATTGAACTGATATTTCTATTTATTGCCTTCCAGTCAAACCTGACTCCTGCGCATGAAATGACTAGGTAAAGTCCAGTCCCATAAATTTTGCACCAAGTTGATGTCTTAAACTATATATATTCTTCACCTAAATAGGGACGTGGCTGGATTGGCATCAATAGGCGTGCAGCTGTTAACAGGTACACTGCCTGTATGCTCACCTTTGCCTCTTCATGTTGATGTGCCAAAGTACCTACCAACTTGGGTTTGACTATGTGGTCCTGGTAAATATTGTATTTGGAAGGATAAATTATCGAAACATAAAATGAAAACAATTTAATCCTTGTGAAGGGTTACCAACAGTGGTATGGGGTGGGCGTTTTATTTTGATGATCTAAGTTCAAATCATGGGGAGGAGGATTCTTATCTTGATGATCTAAGTTAAAATCATGGGGAGGAAGACTCCCATCCTGATGATCTAAGTTCAAATCACTTGGAGGGAGGCTCTAGTTGTTATACCTTGGGGAGAGTGGTCCCATTTGTGACACTTATATTTCAAGTTACTTCAACAAAAAAGAATAAAATAAAACAATTTTGAGAAATATGATAAAGATGGTGCATTTAAAAAGGACCTATAAAAAATGAAATGAGGTTGAAGTGGTAGGAAACAAGTTTCATCTCATAAGTCAAGGTTCCAATCCCTTAGACACGCACCTTGTATAACCAAGGTTCCAATACCTTAGAAACGCACCTTGTATAACCATGAGGACATTTGTGTATGCATTGAGCTTATGATAATACATGAGCATAAGGTCAAGTGGTCATCGACCTAAGGTTAAGTGTAATCACGTTATAGATCTAATCTCATTCTTATGTTTTCTACGAATTCTATCATAATGTTAACAACTATGACAATAACTTATAGGAAGTAATTATATGAGTATGACTCAAGTTCAAATCATTGCATTGCAAGGTATTATGGATTGTATAGCAACAACAAATAGGAAGTAATTATATGAGTACCACTCAAAGTTCGAATTGTTGTATTGTAATGGATATTCTTATGATAATGCTACCTACGATAATATTGTTTGTTGTAATGGATACTCATGTTAAACGTTCCACTCTAAAGGAGGAACGTTTAACAAAGATCCATAGTTGATATGCCCAAGCCTATGGTGCCAATTCTGACCTTCATCATCTGCATGGTCAACCATAGAAACAAAATATTTCTTCCTAGAAGAATAAACATAAGAGGTGGGCCTTTCTACCAACTTATATATTTGGTCAAATTCATCACAATAACAAGAAGCAATAGATTTAAACCCATTGTCTAAGTATTGTAAAAAATAGACAAAGAGGCTAGGACAAACATTAGGAACATGAAGTACCTCATAAAAATAACAATATCAAATGTTGATATCTCTACATCCTGCAGATTGAAGAATAGTTTTGGGGACCCTTTCAAAACCCCTTCTTCCAACTAATAAAAATGAAGAATACTTTTCAATAATATCTTATTACCTTGAATGGGATTTGTTGTACCCCTATAGGAGATGTTTGTGCTTCATCATATGCCTTATCGACCTTGAATATGAAATCCCCTCATCAAAAGAAGTGGATGTCCAATATGATGAATGAACAACTACATATATCTATGAGGTTTCTCCATCAAATATGTCCTCACCCTATGCATAGAAGAGAGCAACATCAACATGCCCTTTTCTTGGTACTTAAGTTTCTTGATGCAAATATGATAAAACTCTACTTCATGCCCTTTCTTTTCATAAAAATCACATGTAGGAATCTTGAAGACCTTCTTAGGCTTTTTATCCTCATACTTTAGCTTTTTGTCATTTTGAAATTTATCAAAAAATTCCTATGGATGGGCCTAACTGGTCATAGGATTACCTTTATGCCTTTGTATTCTAGCCTGATGATTCAAAAAGTAATTATTTTCCTCATCAATTAATGGTGTAGGAGAGTTGGAAAAGTATACATGAAACATCTCAAATACCACAAAAACTATGTTATATGTCTAAAATGTTTTTGAAGATAATATTGAATAGTTCAATGTGCTTTTTCCTCTCCTCAATTTCATGTCCTTCTCTATCACCTTAGTTATTCATCTTGTAGTATGGATATGTTGTATTTTTTTGAAGTGACTAATATACTCATCAACAATATCAAATGAAACCATGGACAAAGTTGCAAGTTTAGCCTCCAACCTATTGATTTATGTGGAATCAATATGATCACGCAATCCTTTAAATTTCTCAAGCATCTTCTTGGGTTTTGTGGTGTTGTTAATATATGTGTCATAGACATTGTCAACATGAAGAGATTTATAACCATGGGCCTTATCCTTATTATACATGTTGACCTACTTTATTTTTTTATAATAAATATCACAAGTTTACTCATTCACATATTTGAGTAACTCCTTGCTCTAGAGAAGATATTCAATCTTGATCCTCCAAGTAGCATAGTTTGGACCACTCAACAAGGGCACATGATGATTCATAATTTTCCTACCAAAATATAAAATTCTACATATAGTTATGACAAGGAACAACACCACCAATTAAAAAATTTGTGTGATTTGAAGAAAATAGGTTCAAATGGCTTATGGATACAAAAGTTATGGACCTTAGAAGTTTGACCCAAAAATTACACAAAATACCTCCAATTGAAAAAAATAGCACTTACAATAAATGAGATGGAATCGAACAACTTTGATGAAACTAGGGCATCAATTGGGTAGACGAAGTGCTAATTGGTTGCTACAAAATTGAAGACAAGATTGTTGCCATAGGAGAGCCCAATGGGGAAACCTCCAGATCCTTATTTTAGATAGATAGAGTTCTTTTGTAGATTTGTTGAAGGAAAAATCCCCAGCAAAGACTAAAGAAGCATAAAAAACTACACTAAAAATGCTCTTTATGACTGCTATAAAAAGATCAACATCTCAAAGAGTCAATGGATGTTTACCATAATTAGAATCAAGGTCAAATATTGTCATTTAGTAGAGGATGATAGAAGAGATAGTCTTATATAAATCCAATCATGATCTAATCTATAAATTCATAGGTATTCACCCTACCCTAAATTTTTGCATTCCTGGGTTTGGCAATAATAAGAGCCTATTGGTGACTATTCTTTATGGTTTATTAGTAATGGATATTTTATTGTTAGTTTTTCCTCACTTATCGATAGAAATAGGGATTTCAAATCAAAAAAGGAATCATGGTCCGATAGGATTATTTGTTCAACCTTGGAGAGTGGGACTTGATCCTCGAATTGAACCCACTATTGTCCTAGTTTGGATCCATTTGTATGCACTTCCAAATGGAGTTATGGAGTGAGCAAATATTAGAAACAATCGGTAACTCCCTTGGAAGATATTTGGGTGTTTCTAGAGACACAATGGAAGGAAACACAACCGTTTATACTAGATTATGTGTAGAAATGGATCTCAACCAGCCATTGTTGA
The DNA here is from genome assembly GCA_028583015.1 of Wollemia nobilis. Taxonomy (NCBI): domain Eukaryota; kingdom Viridiplantae; phylum Streptophyta; class Pinopsida; order Araucariales; family Araucariaceae; genus Wollemia; species Wollemia nobilis. The sequence continues at coordinate 5,658,960 of JAQPPZ010017128.1, forward strand.
TAGAGGTGGAACTAAAACTTGTAGGACTATGTTGGATTCAACAATTGGATTATGAGGCATTGCCCTTCAAGTGTAGAGTTTACCACAAATATGGGCCTTTGGATCGGTCCTACCGAAATAATATGAATACAAAAATGAAGGCTCCTCTAGGAATATTGAATCTTCCTAAGGAGGGTAAATCAATAGTCAATAAAGAAACAATCAACATTTATTAGGGTTGAGAAGCACGGGGAGATGGTTTTAAATAGCCAAAAAGAAGGATAAGGCAAAAGAAAAAATATGGCAAAGAGCAAACCCAACTCAAGCCCTCAAATAGGTATGAGATCTTCAAGACACTAGTGGACCAGGAAGAAGAACAATTCATGGAAGGAGTGGATGGGAATAATGAAAACAATAACAACCATGTTCAAGCCCCTCTTTTAGCTCATATCCTAGAGCAAGTAATAAAGTGCAATGAGTTACCATAATCAGAGATTGCGGGGGTATTGATAGTGAATAACCAAGAGCAACCGATAATAAAGAATAGAGAAAATCCAACTCTAGGGATAAAATAGGTGGAGAAGAGATCAAAGAATATTAGCTCTCAAAGAGTAGGTAGAAAATCAAATAAGGAATTGATAGTAGTTCAAGGAGACAAACCGATCACTAGGAGATTGGTGGGGCCAATAGACTCTTACTGGTCTCAAGGTAACCATTGATTATACAATCATGGAATATTAGGGATTTAAATAATAGAACCTATCAATCTATTATTCGAAGACTCTTAGAAAAAAGTAAAATAGTTTTTTTGCTTATCCAAGAGACAAAAATATCATTGGATCTTATGTGTAAAATAGTAAATAGACTTTGAAGGGGTGCTAGTCATATGGAAGTGGTTGCCGAAGGGGCCTCAAGGGGGATAGTTACCTTTTGAAACTTTCTTGAATGGATGGCAATAGAATATATAGCTTGGAAGGGTGTCCTCACATCACATTTTAGGAAAAATGTGACAACTGAGTAGGTTTTAATCATAAATTTTTATGGGGCTCAAAACCTAGATAGTCAAATTCATCAATGGAAAGTGGTACGTAATATGAGTCTCGAGGGAGGAGTTATACTGGATTATTACTAGGTATTTAATGCTAAATTATCATCTAGATATCAGGAAGGGGGAGCCCCAATTTTGGATCTAGGGAATCGACTTATGATTGCCCACGTCCATGCATTACACTTGGTGGATATTAAATGTTCTAGAAACAACTACACTTGGAAGGTGAAGTTAAACCTTTTTTTGGTTTCAGAGGAGGCATTTGTGAAATGGAATCTAAATTTTCAAATTTTGGAGGGTCTAGTTTCGTATCACTTCCCAATTCTATTGGAAGAGGGGATCAAGAAATGACAACATCATAAACCATTCAATTTGAAAAATTTTGGTTATAAAAAGAGGAGCTTCACAATAAAATTCCACAATGGTGGGAAGAGGGATGCTCGACATAAGGGATAATAATGTTTAGATTCCACAATGTCAAGGATCAATTGAAACAATGGAGGCGAGCTAACAAGGTGGAATTTTAGGTCCAAAGAGCTCCATTGATGGCCAAATGGGATGAGGTGCAAAAATACTTCAGGGAAGGAACAATTATAGAGAAGCTCAAAGAAGAGGATGATGCATTGCGTAAAGTGGTTGAGGACATTGACAACCAAGATGAGATCTACTAGAAACAAATAGCAAGAACCACTTGGTTTTTAGAAGGTGATAAAAACACCAAATTTTTCTATCAGGCTATTTGTGTTAGGAGACAAATGAACAATATGGAAGCTCTTTACGATGAGAATGAGAACTCCTTTGATACAATCCTATGTATGTATTTCTATTCAATGGATTATTTTGCTAAATTGTTGAAGGAAAGTATGGTGCAAGATGAAGAGACTCAAAAATAAGTTCTTGCTTTCATACCCTCTATTATCTCTGAAGAAGAAAACCAAGCCCTACTTAAACCCATTGATAGAGAGGAACTAAAGAAAGTAGTATTTGGAATAAGTACGGGAAAAACACCAGGTCCAAATGGATTTCCAATTGAGTTATTTTAGACCTTTTGGGACAACTTGGAGGAGGATATAATGGCTATTATAGAGGAGTCTAGAGGTAATAAAATAATGCTTAAAGCATTAAATCATAAATTCATTGCCTTAATTTTGAAAGGGGAGGAAGGGGTGCATATTTAGATTATAGACATATTACCTTATGCAATATCATATATAAAATGATCATGAAGGTAATGGATGAGCAGCTAAAACCTCTCCTGCATAGCATTATATCCTTAGACCAAGGAGGTTTTATAAAGGGTAGGCAAATCTTGGATGGTGTGGTTCTAGCTCAAGAGGCAATCCACTCATTGCAAAAATATGGTAATAGGTAAATGTTCATAAAATTGGATATGTCAAAGGCTTATGATAGGGTGGATTGGAGCTTCTTTTCAAGGATGATGACAACCTTCGGTTTCTCTCAAGATTGGATAGAATGGATCATGAGATGCATTTCTACTCTAACATACTCAATTTTAATCAAAGGTCTTCCCTCACAACTATTTGAAGCCACTCAAGGCCTTTGTTAGGGATATCCTTGTTCCCCTTATCTTTTTATCATATTGACAAAAGGCTTGGGTAAACTCATATTGAGGACAATACAAGAAGGTTTGCTAATAAGTATCAAGGTGGGTGAGGAGGTTTTGATTCACCTATAGTTTGTGGATGACACAGGATTGATGGGAGTGGCCAACCTTAGGGAAGCAATAATGATTAGAGATACTCTTAATGTTTACCTTAGGGCCACAAACCAAGTCATCAATGATAAAAAATCCAAAGTGGCCTTTTTCAATATTTATCGAAGGCTTCAGGAGAAAAATTTAAAGATCATGGGATTCCCAAGGACTTCCTTCCCACTGGTATATTGGGTGTCCCTTTGCATTTTAAAAAATTAAAGATAGATATCTGGAGGAATATTTTGGATTATATAAAAAAAATTAATCATTGGTCTCACAAATGGTTAAGCTTTGGGGGAAGATTAAATTTTTAATAGTCAGTCATTCAAGCCATGCTAATATATAAATTTTCTATCCTTGATACCCCACATACCATATGGAAAGAGTTGGATAAGATGATTGGAAAATTTTTATGGGGAGGAGTAAAAAAAGAGAGGAAATGAGTGTTGGACATTTTGAGTAGCTGAGTTGACATTGATGTCAAGAGTCAGTTTTAGTGAAGCAGTGCAAGAGGAAGTGATTCCGTAAGCATATTGAGTGGTCATTGATGTCAAGAGTCAATTTCAATGAAGAGTGCAAGAAGAAGCAGATCCGCAAATCAGTACAAAAGGAAATTCCGCTTCCAAGTGGTCAAAATGAGTTTCAAGAGCAAAGAAGAGACCCAAGCAAATAATATTATAATATTAAAAGGGAAGATTTAAATTAATTTAAATAATTTCATTATAAATTAATTTATTAATTAATTTAATTAACTTTAAAAGTTATTAAGTTAATTATAGATTAATTATAATTTAATTATTAAATTAATCTATAACCCTAAGGTTGGGTTATAATAAAATTAATTTATTAACCCTAAGGATGGGTTATAAAGTCTATTCAAATTTGAATTCAAATCTGAAAATCAAATTTATCCACCAACGTCAATAAAAGCATGGCCTAAAGCATATAAAAAGGGGGCAAAATATTGATTAAAAGTTATCCAAATGCAATCTGTGTAAAGTGCAAAAGACTTCTACTATCATGCAAGGAGGAAGGAATATTTTGTGTTTCAAAGTTATTGGTTGTAGAGGAAAGGACAAAGGGGAGTAGTTATCAGTTTTCATTGCACAACACTGCGTAGCGCAGCTGGCATTCATGGGAGGCGCTAAGGTTGACAGGCTTGAGGTGCAAGGTTCGAAGCCCACCGACTTCATTTTTACAAGGTAGAGTGTAAAGGTTTTTGGGTGCCACGACGAACGAAAGAAATAAGAGGAAGGCTTTTGCCTTCCCCTTCACGTGGGATCTAGTAGCCCACGTGGTGGCCTAGTGCCTTGGTAAGGCGCTTGGCGAAGGAGTAGTCACGCATTCGAAACCCATTGTGATGTTTTGAGTGCAAGGTATGCTTCATAATTTTTGCTAAGGTTGTATGTGGTATGCGCCGTGGTGTTTGTGGAGGGTTTGAGATTTCAGAGGTGTTTGGTTGTGATAAATAAATATTGGCTAAGGTCTTTGAGGGAGATATAAGGGTTTTAAAATTAAATATTTTATTTTAATTTTGGAAGGTTTGAGTTATAAAGTTGGAGTAATAAGGTGTAATCGAGTTTGATTATTTTTGTGTTTAAGAAATATTTTTGAAAAGAGTTAGTGAGATATTTTTGTCATCTAACCATTGAAATTGGCAAAGAAGAAAATTGTATTTAAAACAAGTTTTGAGGTCACTTCTACATCAAACAAAAGGTATGGGCACATCTTCCCAAGTGAGTGTTTGTTGAATGTTGTGAATGCTAAGTTGGAGTGAAAAGGGTTGTTTGATGAGCATTGTTGAGTTGGATTGTTGAAGATTTTTCTAAGTTTGAGTTGATGATAAAAACCTTGTTTGATAAGCATTGTTGTTGAAGTGATTGGTTGAGTGAAGAACTTGAACTAGGGTTTGCAAAGATCATGAGTATCATTGTTATGTGAGATTGGTTGATAAGTATTGTTGGAAACATTTGAGTGAGTGTTCATAAGTTTGGACTAGGGTTTGTGAGCAAGGATTATTTCATTGAGTGATTGGTTGAGTAGAGTTGATTGAACCTAGTCAAGTGGAAGTGTTGAAGTGATAATTCTAGTTATGTGAAACAAATTGTTCTATATTCTGAATTGTTTTGAGAAAGAGATTGAGCATTGTTGTAAGTGTGAAACATATTGAGTCTCTAACAATTATCTATATGTTTCTATGATAAAAAGAGAGATTAAAAGTGATTGAGCATTGTGGTGAATGTGAAGCATATTGAGTCTCTAAAAATTCTCTATATGTTTCTATGAGATTGAACAAGTTCTAGTGAGGACTTGTTGAGCAGTTTTGAGGTCATTCTTTGAGAAGACTTGTGGATAGATTTGTGTGTGCTTTTGTGGAAGCTTACAATACAGATTTGAGGACAGATATTGTTGAGCAGATTGGATAAGTTCTAGAGAGTACTTGTGGATAGATTAGTGTGAGCTTTTGTGGAAGCTTACAAAGCAGGTTTCAGATAAGTCTTTGAGAAGGCTTGTGAGTAGAGTTGATTGATTGATTTGTTCAAACCTTGAGTTAAGGTTTGAGGCAGATCCAATAGAGTTGATTGATTGATTTGTTCAAACCTTGAGTTAAGGTTTGAGGCAGATCCAACAGAGTTGATTTGTAATTGAGTCAAGCTTTGTGGTAAGGCTTGAGGATAGAGATTGAGCAGATTTATGCTAGATCGAAGGATTGTGTTTAGTGCAGATCAGAGGACAAAGATTGAGGATAGATTTGTGCTAGATCGAAGGAATGTGTTTAGTGTATATTAGAGGATAGAGATTGAGGATAGATTTGTGCTAGACCGAAGGACTATGTTTAATACAAATTTGAGGATAAATTTTGGTGCAGATTTGAAGGTAGGTTTGTACCAGATCAGAGACAGAGATTGAGTAGATTTGTGCTATATCGAAGGATTGTGTTTAGTGTAGATCAGAGGATAGATATTGAGCAGATTGGTTCTAGACCAAAGGAACGTGTTTAATACTGAGAGCTAGATTTGGAGGTGAAGGAGTATAGAGGATGACAATCTCTAGTGGATAGAGATCCATTAGCTAGGGCAGTAAGGACAGGTCTTCTGAGTGAGGACATGAGTCTTCAATGGATAGAGATTCATTATCCAGTGCAGTGGAGGCAATAGTTATTCTATAAGATCACTAGCTAGAGCAGAGGAGAAATGAGTTCTCCTGTGGATAGATATCCACGAACTTGATTAGGGGATTGATGTCTCCTTTGGATAAAGATCCATAAACATTGTAATAGGTAAAGGATTCCCAAGAGATTGATTGAGAAAATTTTAGTGAAATATTTTCTTCGTGGAGTAGCCCACATTGGGTGAACCACATTAAAATTGGTGTCTCTATTGTGTGTGATGATTTGTGCATTGCTTTGGTTATTGCTATTGATATTGTCATTGATTATATTGGATAATATTGTTTGGAAAAGAAAAGTAAAAAGTGGTCTTATATTGTTCACCCTCCCTCTCAGTATAAGCTTGTTTTCTTCAATGAGCCTTAGTGGATTGGGAGAAAGTAAGTCAACCCAAGGTAAAGGGAGTTTTGGGACTAAGAAGATCAAAGTTAAATAATAATTCTTTGGTTGGAAAGCTTTACTAGAGGTGAATCTCCCAACCAACTTATTTATTCGGTAGATTTTTAACTAGTAAATATTTGGGATAGGTGAACCCGTATGAGGTGAGTCATTTTTCTTTTGATGGTTAGGATCTCAAGTAGTGAAAGATGAATTATTTTAGAAAGTGGGAAGAGAGGATAAGACACGATTTTGGATTGATGCATGGGATCAATACCCACTTATCATTACTGAATTCCTATAATTGCAACTAGTAAAAATAGCCATGGAAAGTAGGGGTTGGATCTAGATTGAAAGTTATTTCAACACTAGTTAGCTAGGGAATTATAATTTTAAGTAGTTTAAGAAGTTGGATGAGTGGCCAATTCCAATCCCTATGAAATTAACACCCATCATGACTAAAATCTTGGTAGAAAGATTTCTAATAGGTAGAGTTGAGGAGGATGAATTAGCTTAGGGTTATGGAAGCCTTGGAGTCTACATAGTGAAGGATGGATATGATAAGATCCTTCCAAAACATCCTCAAGCATATCAGGTTGAGGATTGGAGAAATATTTGGCAGTCCAAGGGTTGACCAAAAGTAAACTTCTTTGCCTGGTAGTTAATGCATAATGGAATTCTTACTTTTGAGGTCTATCTCAATGTGTTTTATGCTACAAGAGCAAGGAAACATCTAACCACTTGATGTTTGAATGTCTGTTCATGCACTAGATCTAGAAGTGATGTTTTTTATCTTAAAAAAATTAAGCCAATGGTGATTTGAATCAGATTAATGTTAGAGTAATATTCCATCATTTGGGATATTTACCCTTTTCCTACATTAGGTCGAATTTATTTACTGCATGGTAAAAAGTAGCTTAATGTTTTTTACCACTAGTATTTACTTTTACTTTCTACCACAAAGATATTCACTGTGGAATATCTTGTGGTAAGTGGTAGTCAATTTGACTATGTTAGTAGGTTAGTGGTTAAGCGCTTATTCTGTGAAGCGCGTAGTTGTTAGCGTGGTTAGGGGATGTTATTTCCTAAATATTCCTAATCCTATTTCTAGCATTTTCCTAATTTTATAAATACCTACCACTATCAATATAATTTTCTAATGCTTATTTTGATTAATTATTTTGTGCTTACCTTTTCTATCATTGGCATCAGAGCCACGGGGGAGGAAGCAAGAAAAGCGCTGGACAAGGCAAGAGAGATGATCTCATTCCAAGCTGGACAAGGCGAGAATTATTGTTCCAAGCTGGACAAGACGAGAAATCTCGTTCCATGCATTTCAAGGCAGATTGGGCTCCTCCTCAAGTAAGCATGAAATTATGGTTTGAACTTTAGTTTGAATTAATTAATTTTTAATTCTAAGCTAGAAGCCACAGTAGCCGGTGCGCCATCACAAGCTACTACCAACTGCTGACGTAGGACTAACAGCCCATAGAGTAGACTGATAGCCTGTCGGGCATAGAAACCAGTGCACTAATAGTGGTGGTGGCATCCCTCTGACCAGGTGGGGACCGGAGAGGAGACCCTGACCTCTCTGATCATCGTAGTAGTGACCGTATGGCTCCCACACAATGGGAGCTAATGCTACCGCAGGCACTGGCAACCAAGGATCTGAGAGGGTAGGCGACCCTCTGATCATCGATGACCAGCCCGGTGATCAGGATCCAAGAGGGTAGGCGATCCTCTGATCATCGAAGATCAATGACATGAGGGTACGACTACCCTCACAAGATCCTGGTCCTTGACAGCAGGGACAGGACCTGACCACAAACCCCACATGAACTCCAAGGCATGAATCCTGATGCGTATACATGGCAGGACCAAATAAACCTGAGCACTGATTGGACCTGACAAAGTGGACAACCCTTGCTGACATCACTCGAGCATGAATCTTGAGGTGATGATGTGGTGCTTACAAAGCACTGATAGGACTAGACACGTGGGCAACACATGGTGGATAGGCCACACACCACCTAAACACAGATCGACTGACATGGCAGACATGTGGTGGACTAGCCATGTGTCCACCTAACACGTGGTGGATAGGCCATGCACCACCTGACTCGACCTAGCCATGACATGTGGCGATGAGCAAAAGGGCGGGGGGATCTCGAATTACATAAAGATAATCAAAAGCCTCTGTGAGGCTTGGGTATTTTATTTTGCCCCATATGCATCTGCAGGGTGGATGTGGGACAAGAGTCCTAGATTTAAAATCCTTTCTCATCGGTTGGCAGGAATAAGGATAAATAGGGGGGTATTCCCCCTATCCTCATCTGACGTCGTATACCAGCTGGTTGGACACCCGCCAGTAAGGCTCTAGCCAGTGAGAGATAGCGAGTCGAATCCCGCCAATGCCTCCTATTTGAAACAAAACCAATTTTTTTTTAAAATAAAACAGGGGCCGCTAACATTAAAATTAAGGTTTACAAACCAAGTCATCAATGATAAAAAATCCAAAGTGGTCTTTTTCAATCTTGATCAGAGGCTTCAGGACAAAGTTTTAGAGATCTTGGGATTCACAAGGACTTCTCTCCCAGTTGTTTACTTGGGGGTTCCTTTACACTTCAAAAAACTAAAAATAGATATCTGGAGGAATATTTTGGATTGTATAAAGGATAGAATTAATCATTGGTCTCACAAATGGTTAAGCTATGGGGGTAGATTAAATTTTTTACAGTCAGTCATTCAGGCCATGCCAATTTATAAATTCTCTATCCTGGCTGCCCCACATACTATATGGAAAGAGTTGGACAAGATGGCTGGCAAATTCTTATGGGAAGGAGTAAAAGGAGAGAGGAAATGGGCCTTAATTGGTTGGGACAAAGTAACCCAGCCCAAGGTAAAAGGAGGTTTGGTTCTGAGAAGATCCAAGATAAACAATAAAGCTTTGGCTGGAAAGCTTTACTAGAGGTGGATTTCCTAGCCAACTTCCTTATTCAGTAGAATCCTAACCAGTAAATATTTGGGACATGTTAACCCAAATGAGGTGGGTCGTTTCCATTTGGATGGTACTGGATCCTTAGTATGGCAGGCTCTCAAGTTAGGATCTCAGGTAGTAAAAGATCGATTATTTTGGAAAGTGGGGAGAGGGGAGAAGGCTCATTTCTGGACAGATTCTTGGGATCAATACCCACCTATCATTGTTGATTTTCTTGAATTGCAACCAATAAAAGCAGCCATTGAAACCAAGGGATGGGTCCAAATTGAAAGTTATTTCACCACTAGGCAGTTGGGGGATTACAAGTTTAAGCAGTTTAAGAAGTTGGATGAGTGGCCAATTTCAATCCTTCTAGATTTCGCGCCCATCATGACTAAAATATTGACAGAAATATTTCTCACAGGTAGAGACGAGGAGGATGAATTAGCTTGGGTCTATGGGAGCCTTGGTGTCTACACAGTGAAGGACAGATATGACAAGATCCTTCCAGAGCCTCCCCAAGCATACTTTTCAAAGTTGAGGATTGGAGAAAGATTTGGCATCCCAAAGGTTTGCTGAAAGTTAACTTTTTTGCTCGGCAGTGCATGCACAATGGAATTCTCACTTTTGATAACCTCAGATGTAAAGGAATCATCGGTCCTTCCCAATGTGTCTTATGCTACAAGAGCGAGGAAACAGCTGACCACTTGATGTTTGAGTGCCCTTTCACATGTCAGATCTAGAAGAGAAGGTTTTCATGTTTTAAAATTCAAGTTAATGGTGACTTGAATCAGATTACTATATGGGAAAGATGTAAGAGGGGTAGATTTAAATCTAAAGCTCTTTGTCTTGGTTGGGAGCTTGGATTAAACTTTATTTGGTGGCAAGTGTGGTTGGAGAGAAATGCTAGAATTTTTAGAGAAAATTTTTCTTCGTTAGATGGAGTTTGGCAGGTCATTTGGAGCAAAGTCACTGAAACTGTGGCCGTCTATGCTAAAGAGGAAACTCAGGTTGTGATTGGGGCAAGGGAAGAAGGAGTTGAAGTGCAAGAGGGACAAATTAGAGCTAGTTGGAAACCACCCCTAGAAGGTTGGATTAAAATTAATACTGATGGAGCTGCAAAAGGCAACCCGGGTAGAGCCGAAATTGGAGTGGTTTGCCGTAATCATGTTGGAACAGTGCTCTATTGGGAACTGCAAGGCTTGGGAAGAGCTACAAACAATGAAGCAGAAGCCATAGCTATCAAATCTGCTTCTATTTGGGTAGTTAAATAGGGCCATAGGAGGATAATCCTTGAATCAGATTCTCAAATAATGGTTGGAGCTCTAGATTGCATGAGGAACTTTGCCTTGAAAGCTTGGAGGTTGAGGATTCTTGTCACTCAAATTCAAGAATTATGGAGGGAATTAGATGATGTGATTCCAGTCTACGTGAGTAGAGATTTAAACAAAGTGGCCGACTTCCTGGCTAAGATGGGTGCTGAGAAGGAGGTAGGGGTTCAGTTGCACAGTGACATGGCTATTGAGGAGGAGGTGATTAGGCAGGGTCTTGAAATGTCCCTGAGCTAATGATCAAAGAAAAAGCAAAGGGTGGAAAGGTGTCACGATATCGCGACATGCTGCTTCGTCGCGGCCAAGGGAGGAAAGTTGTCGCGATATCATGACATGTTTCATCGTGGCCAAGGGAGGAAAGGTGTCACGATATCGCGACATGTTGCTTGGTCGCGGTCACTAGAGGAAAGGTGTTGCGATATCACGACATGTTGCTTGGTCGCGGCCATGGGAGGAAAGGTGTCATGATATCGTGACATGTTGCTTGGTCGCGGCCTTGGGAGGAAAGGTGTCGTGATATCGTGACATGTTGCTTGGTCACGACCTTGGGAGGAAAGGTGTCGTGATATCGTGACATGTTGCTTGGTCGTGGCCAAGGGAGGAAAGGTGTCATGATATCGTGACATGTTGCTTGGTCACGGCCGAGGAAGGAAAGGTGTCGCAATTTTGTGACATGTTGCATGGTCACGGTCAATGGAGGGAAGATGTTGCGATAACGCGACATGTTGCTTCGTCACGGCTGAAAGAGAAAAGGTGTCAAGATATCATGACATGTTGCTTGGTCACGGCCAAGGGAGGAAAGGTGTCGTGATATCACGACATGTTGTTGGGTCGCATCCAAGGGAGGGAAGATGTCACGATTTCGTGACATGTTGCTTGGTCACGATCAATGGAGGGAAGATGTCGCGATATCGTGACATGTTGCTTCGTCACGCTCGAAAGAGAAAAAGTGTCACGATATCGCGATAGGTTGCTTCGTCGCAGCCGAGAAAGAAAAAGTGTCACGATATCGCGACATGTTGCTCCGTCATGGTCGAAAGAGAAAAAGTTTCACGATATTGCGACATGTTACTTCATCACGATCGAGAGAGAAAAAGTGTCACGATATCGCGACATGTTGCTTCGTCGCGGCCGAGAGAGAAAAAGTGTCGCGATATCACGACATGTTGCATCTCCACGGCCAAGAGAGAAAAAGTGTCGCGATATCGCGACATGTTGCTGCATCGCGGAAAAAGGAGGAAAAGGTGTCACGATTTCACATGTTGCAATGCCTCTGCCCAAGGAGAAAATGTGTCGCAATATCGCGACATGTTGCTTCGTTGCGGCCAAAGGAGGACAAAGTGTCACGATATCGCGACATGTTGCAATGTCATGGACAGAAGAGGAAAAGGTGTCGCGATATCGCGACATGTTGCATTTTCGTGCCCAAAGGAGAAAAGTGTCGCGATATCACGACATGTTGCTTTTTCGCGGCCAAAGGAGAAGAGGGTAAGTGTGTCGCGATATCGCAACAAGTTGCATCTACAGACCAATCTGATCCCACTGTTATCTAGTTAATGGGTCAGGAGATTTGGCCCCATTGCAAATCTTCCTTTCTATTGTAAGCTTGTGTTCTCTATGATTTCGGCTGGGAAAATTCCCTTCCCAATTTGTAATTGATCTTTGTTTTAATACAAGTTTTTTTCAAAATTTTCAAAAAAAAAACATTAAAATTAAGGTCATTCTTTTTATTTTTATTTTTTTTTTATTATTATTTTTAGTTTAATTTATTAATAATTTAATATTATTTTATATAATTATTTTTTTAATAAAAAATAATTTTAAAAATAAAATAATTTTTATTATTAATGAATTATACTTAAATTAATTAGAAAATTGCAATAAACTTAAAAATTAAAAGACATCTTTTTTGCAAAATTTTCAATCAAAGAGTGCTTTTGTTTTCTCCCAAAAAGGGGATATAAGACATATAAGAGCACCTTTTTTTTGCAAAATTAGGAAACCTAAATTCTTCTCAAACCTTGTTAATTTAGCAAACAATAAAGGATCAAACTTGAATTCTTTTTTGCCAAATTGTAACACAAGGAGACACAAATTTTTGTAAAATTCAAAGGCAAAGTGTGCATTTGTTTTCTCCAAGGGGGATATAAGACATAAAATTGCACATTCTATTTTTTGCAAAATTGAGAAGAAATTGAAGACCTTGGGTCCATAAAAACCAAGTCGTGTGTCGATTGGTTCTGGAAGCCTTTCAAATGCGGGTCGTGTGTCGACTTGTCTTGGAAGGAGTGTTATTTTGTTAATTTTACAAAACAAAGGGGGGAAGACAAGAAATTGTATTTCTTTTGCAAAATTGTAACACAAAAGTGAGGAGCACTTAAAACAAAATCAAACTTGTTAAATTTGCAAAACAAAAAGGAAAGGCAATTGTTTTATGCCACATTATTTGCAAATTTGAAAAACAAGAGGAGACATAAAATATCAAATTTTTGCACAACACAAATCCAAATTTTGTTGCAAAAGTTGGTAATAAGGTGCATTTTCGATTTTACTCGACACCTTTATTACAAAATTGGCAAATTAGGTGCATTTTTGGCAGTGACCGACACCTATGTGATAAGAATTTTGTGGGCATTCTTGTTTGATTATTGCATTATTTTTTGCAATTATAAGTCATAAAATCAAGAACACTCAAAACCCCAAAATTTCACAATAATTTGTGTAAATCATTGCACAGGTTTAAAGCCAATTTTACTTGATATTCTCTCCTAAATCAAAACCCCTAATTCACTCTTATTTGTTTGGCTCAATTTCCTCAAACTGATTATCCCTCTTCAAGAGGATTTTCAGGCAAGTGCCATTAAATATCTTTTTGAGTGAATTATCTTTTGGTACTCTTTTAGGGTATATCAAAAGAAAGAACAAGTTTTTGTAAAATAAGGAACCTTGAAAGTAGCAATCTTTTGCACTAAGGGGGATAATTCCTTTCTTCCTTCAAACACAAATTTTGACAAGAGGGAGATAAAACTTGTAAAGGCAATCAAAAAAGTAGAAGTCATCAAAATTATACCTTTTCTTTTAGGCTTCATAATAGCAACCATGCTTGAAGTACTTGCAATAAGGAAGGATTATTTGGTGAACTTTTTTGATAAAATTGCCTAGGAGGCAAAGTTTTGCACAAATTGTAAAAAGGACAACCATGACACCAAATGGTGTTGGTTTCAAAACAAGCAAAACTAAAATGACAAAGGCACATCATAGAAGCCATGTTTCTAGTGAAGTGTCTGATTCTGATTCTGGTTCAGAAAGAGCACACAAAGTGCTCATGGCTAAAACAATATTGTAAAGGGGAAACAAATTTGTCACCTTAGGCAAGCACCATTTCCTCTCTCTCTCTTTTTTAGGCTTCATAAATAGCATAAGTTTTTGTTTGAAGTACTTGTAATAAAGGGGTGATTGTACCTCTTTTAGGCTTCATAAATAGCAAACTCTCTTTGTTTGAAGTACTTGTAACAAAAGGGGGAATTTTCTGGTGTAAAATTTGCCTAGGAGGCAATCTTTGTAAAAACCTTCACAAAGCTTCATGAGTTGCACATCTTTTGCAATTAAGGGGGGATAAACATTTCTTTTCCTACTTCACACAATTTTTTGTAAAAAGGGAAGAAGACTTATAAGGGTGCATTTTCGGCAGCGACCGACACCTTAGTCACACTTATTTCAAAAATTTCATTACAACATGTTTTGCAACAAGGGGGGAAACTTATAAGGGTGCATTTTTGGCAGCGACCGACACCTTAGCTACCTTATCAAAACTTTTGCAAAATCATATTGTAACCGAATGAACCTCGTATGAAGTGATCTACTCTACTACACCTAGCGGTTGTAGCGGTTGGTTACCCATGCAATTCGGTTGGATGACAAGATTACAATAAGGACATTCGTTGATGTGAAGACAAAGTGAGGAATGACCCACTTTTTTCTTAGGAGCAGCCAGAGCACTGTGACAGAGCAAGAACCAACAGATCAACATCTTTTTCACTGTATTGGGACAATTATATACATTACCCAAATAATGTAATAAGGGGGGATGTTAGAGTAATATTCCATCATTTGGGATATTTACCATTTTCCTACATTAGGTAGAATTTATTTACCGCATGGTAAAAAGTAGCTTATTACTTTTTACCACTAGTATTTACTTTTACTTTCTACCACAAAGATATTCATTGTGGAATATCTTGTGGTAAGTGGTAGTCAATTCGACTACGTTAGTAGGTTAGTGGTTAAGCACTTATTCTGTGAAGCACATAGTTGTTAGCGTGGTTAGGGGATGTTATTTCCTAAATATTCCTAATCCTATTTCTAGCATTTTCCTAATGTTATAAATACCTACCACTATCAATATAATTTTCTACTTCTTATTTTGATTAATTATTTTGTGCTTACCTTTTCTATCAATTAATATTTGGAAAATTTGGAAGAGGGGTATATTTAAATCTAAATCTATTTGTATTGGTTGGAAACTTGGGTTAAACTTCATTTGGTGGTAAGTGTGGTTGGAGAGAAAAATACAAAATTTTTAGAGAAACCTTTTCATCCTTAGATGGCATTTGATAGGTCATTTGGAGCAAAGTCACATAAACTATGGTAGTGTATGCTAAAGAGAAAAATTAGGCTAATATAGGGATGATGGAGAAGGAAGTCAAAGTGCAAAAGGAGCAAGAAAAGTTGGGATTTGAGTGGTCTATAGAAATCATATTGGGATAGTGCTCTATTGGGAACTGCAAGGCTTGGAAAAGACCATGAAAAATGAAGCAGAATCCTTAGCTATCAAATATGTTTCTATTTGGGTGGTAAGACAAGGTTATAGGAGGATAATCATTTAATCATATTCTCAAATATTGGTAGGAGATCTAGATTTCATGAGGATATTTACTTTGAATACATGAAGGTTGAGGATTCTTGTCACCCAAATTAATAAATTTTGGATGGAATTATAGGATTTGATTCCAGTTTATATGGGTAGAGATATAAATAAAGTGGTAGAATTCCTGACTAAGATGGGTATAGAGAAGGAGGTAGGGTTTAGTGGCACAGTGGTATGGCTATTGAAGATGAGAGGATTAGAGAGGTTGATAAGCAAATCTAGTGTTAAGCTAATTTGGACAAACATTGTAGATTTATTATTTAGGAGACTTGAATCCAATGTAGATCTTCTTGTACTATAGTAAACATGTGTTCTCACTGGCTAAGGCTAGGAGGAGTCTCATCCCAACTTGTAAATGATCTTGTTTTAATATAAAAATTTCAAATTATTTTTCAAAAAAAAAAATGAGAGGGAACCACATATTTATACATAAGTGGCTAAGGGGTGATCCAAGTAGGGTTATGCATAGCGGCTAATTATCGCTACATTGGCTAAGATTTGGATTTTAAAAATTTGGATTTGGCTAATAGTTGGGACCCTTGACCAGGTCCCATTAGCCAAAAAATTTTGGGTGCAATTTTTTTTGGGGGTTGATTCGCCCGAAATTTATAAAATTTGGTCATTTTAAGTTTAAATTTCCAACATTGCCCCTAATAATAGTGAACCTTCTACATGCGTTTGGACACTATTTTCTTGGATTTCGAAACTAATTCGCCAAAATTTTATAAATACATTTTGGGGTCGATCCCTTATGCATAAAACTTCATGAATCATGTGACACTAGTGAATCATGTATTGATTGGACAAATTACTAGTGAATCATGTGACACTACCTATAATTATTAGGGGATTGTCACTGAAGAACACAAGCTTATACTGAGAGGGGGGGGTGAACAGTATAAGACCTCTTTTTACTTTTTCCTTTATACTTCAAAATAGTAAAGCAATATACCCAAAGCAATATCAAAGCAATGCACAAAATCATCCACAAAGTGACACCAATTTTAACGTGGTTCACCCAGAATGGCTGGGCTACGTCCACACAACTTTTCTCTAAAAGTTATCTCAAAGTTCTTTGGGAAACTTTCCCAATTACAATGTTTATGAGCCTCGGCTCAAAGGAGATACCTTCCCCTAATATGAATTTATGAGCCTCTGCCCAAAGGAGAAACCTTCCCCCAATCTGAATTTATGAGCCTCTGCCCAAAGGAGAAACCTTCCCCCAATCTAAATTTATGAGCCTTTACCCAAAGGAGAAACCTTCCCCCAATCTGAATTTATGAGCCTCTGCTCAAAGGAGATACCTTCCCCTCTGCTCTGGATATGATCCCTCAGAAGATCAACTGTCTCTACCTCTTGCCAGCATGTGGAACTCCTTTCCACCGAAGAACTCCTGTCCTCAATGCTTAGCCTAAGAGACCTCTGCCTTCTATGATCACGTCCATAGCAGCTCAGCAACCTGTACCAAACACAACCAGTCGGTCTAGTACAAGTCTTCCTTTTTCTGTTAGATCTGTCCAAATCTTGAACAAATCAATCCTCTGTCCACAAGCCTTCTCAAAGACTTGCCAAATCTGTCCTCAGGTTCTCTGATAGAACAAATGTACCTCTGTCCTCAAGTTCTCTGATAGAAATATCAATTTTAGCTCACAAGTCCTCTGCTAGGACCTGTCCAAATCTGCTCACAAGTCCCCACCGAAACCTGTCCAAAACCTGCTCACAAGTCCCCAACGGAACCTGTTCAAAACCTGCTCACAAGTTCACCAAGAAAAAACTTGCTTAGCATGAACCCACAAAGAGAATTGTTAGAGACCCAATGTGATTCATCAACCTCATAGAAGAATAAAGAGAATTGTTAGAGACTCAATATGTTCTATACTTAACTCCCAATCTCAATCTCAAATCTCATAGAAACATAAAGAGAATGTTAGAGACTCAATATGTTCTATATTTAACTCTTAATATCAATCTTCAACTCAATATCAAATCTCATAGAAACATAAAGAGAATTGTTAGAGACTCAATATGATCTATACTTGACTCCCAATATCAATCTCAACTCAATCTCAATCTCAAAAGAATAAGATAGATGTAGTATGCTTTTCTCAAGAACATGAAACACAACCCAAAAATTGCCAAACATGCAATATCTCATATAACAATGCTACTCATGTTCTTTCCACAACCAATATCTTTTCTCAACCAATTAGGGCTTTAACAACAATGCTTATAGACAAGGTTTAACCAACATCATTCAACTCAACATTAACCTTGAAGCATTCAACCAATAATCACAAGAAAAGGAAACAAGTAGAAATCCTTTTCCCTCCAAAGATATTTGAACAAAACAGCCACCAACACAATATCACCAAATGCAAAGAATAACTTGCTCAAATCAACTCAATGGAGTAAGCCCAATATCATGAATCAAGTAAAGCAATAACTTGATCAAACAACCTCTATGGAAGCAACTCAACCATCAAACTCAAAACAACCAACCAAGGGTTCCACCAACTCAATGCAAGTAGCTTGACTCACAAACCCTAGTGCACAAAGCTTCCACTATCTCAAACCATAAATTATGCATTCATCAAAAAACTCTCCTCAAGGATAACAATGCATAAGTAGTCTTCAACAAAACAGAAAATAGGATTTACACCCAATCAAAGAAAACCTAGTTGAAAACCTTTTCACTCCAACCTTATTTTAGAAAACATACACCAATCATAATCATAAGAAGAATGTGCCCATACCTTATTGGAGTAGAAGAAAATTGATCCTTAAAGTTGTCACCACACACAACCCTCAAACTTCCAACCAAGTTAGGGTTAGAACCAAGATAAATGAGCATATATAAAAACTTTCCTTAGTACACCTTTTAGCTTCTCTTATTTTGAAAACAACCACCAAAGAAGCCAAAAACACAACAACCAAAACTTACACCTTATATCTCCATTTTAAACTTTAGCATAACAAAAGACTAATCTCAAAAATACAACCAAAGAAATATCCCCTTATTTCTCCTATGTCTTTTAAACAATGCTAAACAATGCCAAAAATTATATCAAGAAATTAATCACACCTTAGAATGGCTACCCTTGAAGAATCCAAAAATCGTGGAATGGCTGCCCTTGACGAATCCAAAAATCGTGGAATGGCTGCCTTTGACGAATCCGAAAAACGCGACACAAAATACGTTTTAACAAAAATGTGACTTAATCCATGCACAGCTCCCTCCGCGGGAATCGAAATGCAGACCTCCGCCTACGCAAAGCCCAAACGCAGCCTATGCTGCCACTAGCCCACAAGGGGCTAACGAAGTCTAAGACAGACTTCCTACCACTTCAACGAACAAGCACTTCGTAAGTTTTTCAAATGCGAGCTCTCTTCTTCCGCGACGTCAACAGAGCATCGATCGTAGCCAAAAATTAATGCATTCAAAATTCTCAAGAGGAGTTAAACCTTAGGATCCTTCCCATATTTATAGTCCAATCGTGGACTTTAGAACACATCGACGACAGAGAAACGTAATTTCAAATTTAATCGAAATTGCTTTCTAAAGGGTTTAAAAACCCTTAATTAATTTTAATAAATTAAGAATAAAAAGGTTTTAAAACCTTTAAGTATTTTTAATAAATTAAAAATAATTTCTCCCTTAATTAATTAAATAATTAATTAATTAAAACCTTGAAGGGTTTTAAATAATAATTAAATAATAAAGAGAACCTCCATTGGTTTTAATAAAAACCCTATCCAAAAACCTTATCCAATGGAATCTCTCCGGATTCTCTTAAAAAGATTCTCTTGGAATATTTCACCTTTGAAGCCAACACATCCTCTTAACATTAATGCCATTTCCTTTTGACATCAATGACAACTCATAGACAAGGAGCTAGGATCTCAAACCCAAAATTGCCAACAGTCACCTATGCATTGACTATGCAACCCATTGTGTAGGGTATCGAAAAACTAGAATGCATCACTTGCAACACTTTGGTTGGATTCTTGATTTGCAAACCATAATGCACCACTTGTCACATCCTAATTAATTTTAAAATTCATGCTTCATGAAGGTTTTTGTTGGTTGTGCAAATGATTTATCAAGTTTGATGAATTGGAAAAATCTAACTGGTTAATACTATATTTATACATACCAAGTGACATACAACTTGTCACATTGGCCCTCTCTCCAACCATATTAGCTTCCATATGTCACACTATGATACCTATATAGATTTACATGTCAATACTTGCATCAACTACCACATGTCATACCACTTTTGATGTCATGTCACTTATATAGATGGCCATTTCAGCTATATGGATTTCCATATTGGCTATATAAACTATGACATATTATGACACATGTCATGCCACATCAACATATGCATATAAAAGGATGACATCATATGGTGCCATATTAGTGCAAATAACCACAACACTATAAATTGCCATATCATCAATCCATTGCATATCATCAAGTATAAAAGGCTTATGCCACTAGGGATTCAAACTTTCGACCTCCTACCTTCAATTCCTTAACATGGGCCATGCTAGCTTCTATCCCTAAGGTTCCCCTTGGGAGGTATGTGACTAGCATCCAACTTAAACAAGTAACAATAATCAATTTCCTCTTGCTACCTATTTCATGACAAAGGCTTGTCATCATGATCCAAGAATGTGTCCATATGTATTTCTTCTCTCTTTAGGATAGGGAATATTCCATCATATATTTTATTTTTCAAGTTTAATTTTTTTTTTTTTTTTGGAAGGAAAAAGAAGATATTTTCAAATATAAAATTGAGGTACCCAGTTTCAGAATGACAAAAAAGTTCTAAATTGGAACCCCCATAAAATATCATAAAATAATATAGAAACATCAATGGTTTATTTGTATCCATCATAGTTTACATACACAAATTTTTTGTCAGATGCAATCAAACAAGACACACTCTTATGCAACAAAAAAAAATCTAAACCATTTTAGCAACTTTGTTAAGTGGCTCAAAGGTCTTTGCCAATCATAGAAGCCTACCTATGGCTTCTCTAGTGCCAAGAATATATATAAAATCCTTTAGACTCTTTTCTTCTTCTTTTACAATAGCTCAGAAGTCTACCCTCTCATATGTGCTACTATTGAATTCAAAAATTCAAAAGAGAAAAGGAAATGGATTTTTTGATTTTTTTTGTAAAAGGTAAATAAGATTTTCAAAAAAATTTGAAAAAATCAATCTTGAAACTAGGGCATTCATCTAGTCAAAAATTAAAAGAAACAAAAATATTGAGTGCCAATGAGAGGAACAAAGAAACTTATCTATGAATATTTCTCCTAGAGTCAATCTGTCAAGTCTAGTGAGATCCTCATGATCCAAGTCCACCTATAGATTTTATCAAATACCTATTCTTCCAATCATGTCATCAACTTAAAAAAATATTCTTAGTTGCTCCAAACATAGTTACCCTTGGATAATCCATACAAGCCAAATTATCAACAATAAGCAATTGAGTATGGGATATTCACACTCACTATGATACCATTTTAGATTTCATAATAATTTATAGAAATAAATGGAATCAACACATTATCCAATATTGCTAAAAAACAAATACACACAAAGCAATGCATAATATATGGGGGTGTTCATGGGCACCAAATAATCTCACTATTAAATAATAGAATTACATTCCAACAAATAACCAAATGGTTGGTATGATGGGGTATTTATACCCAAATACAAGATACTATTAGGTCAAGTATAAGTTACTAACCTTAAGGATCAAAATAATAAAATATTATAAAAAAATATATTTTCAAGGTTTATAAGGGCTCAAATGCTTTATATGAACAATACAATACAAAAGTCTACCATGACCTCAAGAGAAGCTTAACCACCACATATTCCAATAATAAAAACTATTGGATTGATGAGAGAAAGGTCATAATTAGACTTAAAGTACATGGGGTTGGTTTTGTTTAATAAGAAAATCAAAACAAAAATATTGGAAAAAATATTACATATATGGACCAAGCAGATGCATAAGACAAACATAGGGACAAAGGAAAAGAACAAAAAACTAGGAGGAATCCATTGAAATTAAATAAGATCATAGGAGGAAGTAGTGATAAATAGAGAGAATAACATTAGAAGGAGGTAAAGCAATGCCTCAATTATCCTTCTCTTGATAGTGAAGTATTTGTCATGGCTACTAGGTGTAGACACCAAATCCTAACCACTTGTCATCTATGCATCATCAAATCACAACCATTCATCATATATATATATATATATATGAATAAATATCAGCTGCCCATCACAACTTAATCCTAGCCACTCATTTAACATGATCCATATCACCTATAAAATTGTAATCACAACCATTTATCATGTTTTAATATCAACAACCATTGGTGTCATCGAAACCCTAGCATGATCAAAGGAAAATTATAAAAGAACATTCACTTTTGTGAATGAGGGTTGGAGGGAAAAATTAACATCCTAGTCATGAACCCTAGCATTCTATCTACCTCACTTCTCCTTCGCAATCGCACAAACCCTCATCACCACTATTTTTGTCGTTCGTCCCCTAAGACCTTGTTGGCAATTTTGGGTATGTTGCCTAGCTTCATGTTTGTGAGTTTTCATTGATGTCAAAAGGAGTTTGTGTTGATGTCAAAAGGAATTTGTGCTGATGTCAAAAAGAGTTTGGTGCCAAAAATATCTTGAAAGTTCCATGATGTTTGTTTAAGGATTTTTATTAAAACCATGGTGACAAGGTTAAAGGTTTTTCTTAAAACCATTTGGACTCATTAAGGGTTTTTATTAAAACCATCTTGGCTTAATGAAAAGGTTTTGCTCCTTGAAAAAACCTTAAAAGTCCATTTTGATTATTAATAAATAAATTAACTCAAATATTTGAATTTTTTTTAAGTTTATTATTAATAAAATAATAATTATTAATTTAATAATTATTATTGAAAGGGTTTCTAAACCCTTAGCGACGCTCATGTAAAAGACTTACCTCACAAACTTCAACTTGCATGGGATGAAAAACACAATGTTTGAAAGGAGCGCCGACGTCAATTTGCATGGGATGAAAGACTATTAAAGGACATTATTTCCTAAGGTTTTAAGAACCTTAGATTTGCGTGATTACCTTCGAACTTGTATTTCTTTGTGACCTTTGATTTCAGATTGCTTTGTGATTTTTGAGTTTCGTATTGCTCTGTGTTTAAGTTCTGATTTTGTATGCCTATGAGGAAGACAAATCTATTTTTCTTTAATCTCTACGAGAAAAGGGAAGGTAAAACAACGAGTGGTACTTGAGAGTTTCATTGGGCACTTGTGCTCCAACGACGAAGGCAGTGGAGCGAAGGCGCTTGCTAGGCAGAGGTGTCGAGATCGATTCGCGTTGGGAGTGTTTCGTTTTTGGTCATAGATTATTGTGCACGTGGTACAACAGTTGCTTTGGACCATGAGTTTGGAGGAGGAAGCACTTTGGCGCTTATGTTGGTGTCTCCACACTTATCCTAAGGTTGGAGAATTAATTTTTGGTCAAGGTAAATATTTTGTTGATAATGTGGAATATTTGATTTGACTTGGCAATTATTGTTGGTAATTGGATGGAGGTATAAGGTTAAATAGAAATATTGCTTTGACATTGTTATTATTGATGCTTAATGTTTATATGGTAAATGCATTTAGAAGTAAATGTATTTTAGGAGTTATAAGGGTTTAAGGAATAATTGTGCTTAATGTCATATTGGGGTTAGAAAGCCTTTGGAGTTATTGAGTGGATATTCTCTTGTAATTATTTTTTGAGGTTGAAGTTATTTTGTGATATATTAAGTAGGAGTTATAAGGTGTAAAGGAATATTGTTGATATGTATATTTGTGAGTTGATTATTTATGAATTGGAGTGATAAGGTGTTATTAGGACTCTTATCATTGTGCATTATTCCATTGTTGCTAACTCTAATTTGTGGCAAATTGAGAGTTACTGTTGTGACAGATTTTGAGTTCTCCTTCTTCATAAAAGTAAAGGTATGGGAACATTCTTCCATGGTTATTATTGATTGATGGTTTTCTAAAAATAAGTTTGGAGTGAAAAGGATTAAATTAAGTTTCCTTATTTGGAGTGGATTTTATTTTTTGAAAGTGGAAGTATTGATTATGCATTATGAGATCATGATGAGTTTATGAGTTATTCCATAATTATGGTTTATGAGAGTGGAAGCATTTGAAGTTTGCTTTAGGGTTTTTGAGTGAGAAGCTTATGCCATTGCTATAAGTTATTGAAACCCTAATTGAGTTATTTGGTTGTTGAGAGTTTGGTTTTGAGATTGCTTCCATTGAGATTGAGTTGATCAAGTTATGCTTTACTTGATACATGAGTTGGGCTTGCTCCTTTGAGATTTAATTTTAACAAGTTGTACTTTTCTTGATAAACTTGGTTGTGTGGTTAAGTTGAGCATTCCCATTTTAGAGAAGTTGGAAATATCTTGAACCCCTTTTTTATGCTTAGAGAGATATTGCTTTGAGTTCTTGAAAACTAACTTGGCTAGGGTTTGATAACAAGTTATGGTTCTATGTTGGAGGAGTTGATTACTTGATATTGCATTATTGGTAATTGTTGTGTTGTGGCTCAAGATATTGTGAAAGTATACTACTTCTATGATATTGATTTGAGTTGAGATTGAGAGTTGAAGGATAAAACATATTGAGTCTCTAACAATTCTCTTTATGATTCTATGAGATTGATTTGATTTAATATTGAAAGTTGAAGGATAGAACATATTGAGTCTCTAAAAATTATCTTTATGCTTCTATGAGATTGATTTGATATGATTGGATGAAACACATTGGGTCTCTAACAATTCTCTTTATGTGTTCACATTGGGCAAGTTTCTTGGTAAACTTGCTTGAGCTGATTTGGGTAAGTTCTTAGTGAGCTTGCTAGGACTGATTTGGACAGGTTCTTGTGGAGAACTTGTGGACTGATTTGGATAGGGTCTTGTTGAAGAACTTGTGGACATATTTAATGAAGTCTTATTGAATACTTGTGAGCAGTTGTGATTGATTTGTTCAAGATTTTGGCTTAAGCTTGGGATAGATCTGACAAAGATTTGAGAGTAGATTTGTGCTGGACCACAGGACTGAGTTTTGTGCAGATTTGTGGCAGAGTTTGAGAGGACTTGTACTGGACCGGCTGACTGTGTTTAGTACAGGTTTTGATGAGCAGTTATGGAGGTGATCAGTAAGGATAGAAGTCTCTAGATCCAGATAAAGGAGGATAGGACGTCTTCTGTGGAAAGGAGTTCCACCTACTAGCGATAGAAGAGGTAGTGATCTTTTGAAGTATCATTTCCAGAGCTTTTGGGTATAGGACATCTCCTTTGGGTAGGAGGCTCATAAATACTTCTTTGGGGGATAGGACATCTCCTTTGGGTAGGATTCTCATAAATATTTTATTAGGGGAAGGATTCTCCTTTGGACAGGAAGTCCATAAACATTGTAATCGGGAAGGATTCCCAAAGGATTTGATTGAGAAAATTTAGTGAAATATTTTCTCTGTGGAGTAGCCCACCTTGGGTGAACCACGTTAAATTGGTGTCTCAATTGTGTGATGAATTGTACACCGGTTTTATTAATGCTTTGATTTTGCTATTGGTTCATTGCATTGCTTTCTGAAGTAAAAGGAAAAAGTTAAAAAGTGGTCTTATACTGTTCACCCCACCCTTTCAGTATAAGCTTGTGTTATTCAATTGGTATTAGAGCAGGTTCCTTCGGAAGAGTTTCACAGCTTGAAGGAAAAACTTGAAAAAAACACAATGGATTTTACAAGTGGTAATTCAACACCTATTCTTGATGGGATAGATTTTGGTCTATGGAGCATAAAGATGAAGGTTCATCTAATGGATCTTGGAAATGAAGTTTGGGAAGCAGTTGAGTTTGGGTACATTATTCCAAATCTTCCTCCTACTACAACAAATGAGAAACTTCTACATCACAACAATTCAAGGGCAATGAATATAATTCTTAAAGGTCTACAAAAGGCAGATCTTAAAAAGGTGATTCATTGTAATACAACAATGGAAATGTGGGATCAATTGCAAGTGGTTCATATAGGTGATGCAAATGTCAGAAAATCAAAATTGAGATATGACAAAGGTATGTTTGAACAACTCAAGATGAATGATGAAGAAAATATTAGTGACTATATGCTTCGCGTGGATGAGATTGTTAATTCCATGAAGGAACTAGGTCTTGAGCTTGCTGAAAATGATGTTTGTGATAAAATTTTGAGGTCTCTTCTAAATAGATTTAGTGAAAAGATTTCAGCTATTTGGGAAGCCAAGGATTTGGATAAATTGAAAAAGGATGAGCTTCATAGTATACTTGCAAATTTTGAGTTAAGAACTAAAGTGGTACCTGATCCTAAGAAGGAGGAAAATTTCAAAGCTACCAAGAAGTCCAAGGGTAAACAACAAGAAGATAGTGATGAGTATTCTAGTGATGAAGAAGCAAACTACAGTAGTAAAGACAAGTTCTCAAGAAAGCACAAAGGTATGAAATTTGTTAAATTTTTCAATTGTGTAAAGTTTGGTCACCATGCTACTGACTGTCCAGAACCCAAGGATGATTGTGATGAAGAAAAATAGGATTATAAGCATAGGGAATTTGAGAAGCACAGGTATCAAAGGAAGAACAAAAATGAGCAAAATAGTCAAGGGAAGAGGTACTTTCAAAAACACAAGAAAATTTTCTACACATACAAAGCAAGTAAGTGTTCTAGTAGTGATGATGGAAGTTTTTCAAGTGATGATAGAAATGAGATGTTGTTTCTAACAGAAAAGGAAGTAAATGAAAAGAGGAATAGATTTGTTGTGCTTAAGTGCTTTAGATGTGGAAATTTTGGTCACCTTGAGGATGATTGTACA
The DNA here is from genome assembly GCA_028583015.1 of Wollemia nobilis. Classification (NCBI taxonomy): domain Eukaryota; kingdom Viridiplantae; phylum Streptophyta; class Pinopsida; order Araucariales; family Araucariaceae; genus Wollemia; species Wollemia nobilis. The sequence goes on from JAQPPZ010017128.1 coordinate 5,685,422, forward strand.
AATGATGGTTTAAATTCTGGTAATACTATGTATGAGGATGCTTCAAAAAATTATGAGGAAGATCTTCTTATGGCTTTAGATGAAGGTAGCACCTCTAGTGGTAAGAAATCAGAAAAGGATATTGATGTTTCAAAAGGTAAACAAATAGAGGATGTTTTAGAAAAGGGAGAAGTAGATCTTGAGGTTGAACTTGTTAATGCTCTTGATGTGTTAAAGAAAGAAAGAAATAAATATGCTAGACTCATTGATAGGTTTGATGAATACCGTTATGAAAGATATGAGCTTGTAAGGAATCTTGATATCTCTATAGCAAAGACACAGGAAATCAAAGAAGAGTTGGCAGCTAGGTCTCTTGAGTGTAAAGAGTTAAAACATGAAGTAGCTTCCTTGAAAAAGGAATTTAAAGAGTACAAGGAGAAGATTTACAGGTTTGAAGAAAGTTCCAAGAAGGTAAAATCAATCATCAAGGATAAAATAAGTACAACAGATAAAACAGGTCTTGGTTTTGGAAAGAAACAAAAGGAACAGGTTGAGAAATCTAGTATGAGCTCCCAAGAAGATGGTTCAGATGAAGAGAGTACTTCAGAGAGTAAGTTTTTATACGGTAATTCAGATAGCACAAAATCAGAAAACATGAATCAACATAAGGGGAGAAATACTAAAGGACCTATGAGGTCAAGGTAAGGAAATTTAAATGTAATATGTTTTGCATGTTATAGGTTTGGACACATGGCTTCGCAGTGCAGGGCTCAAGCAAGACAGGTTAATGGAAATTTTAGAAATGGTAATTTCTTTCAAGGGTATTGCTACTCTTGTAATTATTTTGGGTACAAGGCAGTTAATTTCAGGGTTAACAATAGGAACAGGTTTGGTCCAACAAAGAGGATTCAAAAAATAGGTACATCTCAAAGGAATAACATTGTCAAATGTTATAGGTGCAATAATGAACGACATACAACTAGATGGTGTAGAGCAAAAGTTCCAAGGTACAGGTTCAGGGCTATGAACAGGAACAAGAATAATGGCAGGAACAGGAAAATGATAGGACTATGAATAATGGCTTGGAGAAAAATAGGGATGAGAAAATGAACAGGAACAAGGTTTTGAACAAGAACAAGAACAAGGATATGAACAAGAATAGGAACAAGAACATGGATAAGGATATCAAGAAAAATCATGGAAAGGCAGCTATGGATACTGATGATGATCAGTGCCTAATGGGAGTTTTAATCCCACCCCAAAATTAATCACCTTAACAGGAGGTGGGGGAGGGGCTAAGCTAAGAGGCTCATTCTTAACCCTGAGCCCCAAAGGTGACCCTTTGCCATTGATGACAAAGGGGGAGAGATTTGAGTAAGGGGGAGCAAATATTTATAGGATGGTTTTCAGTTGGTTTCAATTTTGACAGTTGGCAGTGGTTTCAGTAGTGGTTTGCCATCAATGACAAAGGGGGAGATTGTTGGTAATTTTGGGTATGTTGCCTAGCTTCATGTTTGTGAGTTGTCATTGATGTCAAAAGGAGTTTGTGTTGATGTCAAAGGAATATGTGTTGATGTCAAAAAGATTTTGATGCCAAAAAGATCTTGAAAGTTCCATGATGTTTGTTTAAGGGTTTTTATTAAAACCATGGTGACAAGGTTAAAGGTTTTTCTTAAAACCATCTGGACTCATTAAGGATTTTTATTAAAACCATCTTGGCTTAATAAAAAGGTTTTTCTCCTTGAAAAAACCTTAAAAGTCCATTTTTATTACTAATAAATAAATTAACTCAAACCTTTGAAAAGGTTTTAAGTTAAGTTTATTATTAATAAAATAATAATTATTAATTTAATAATTATTATTGAAAGGGTTTCTAAACCCTTAGCGGCACTCATGTAAAATACTTACCTCGCCGACGTCAACTTGCATGGGATGAAAACACAATGTTTGAAAGGAGCACCGATGTCAATTTGCATGGGATGAAAGACTATTAAAGGGAATTATTTCCTAAGGTTTTAATCACCTTCGATTTGCACGATTACCTTCGAATTTGTATTGCTCTGTGACCTTCGATTTCGGATTGCTCTATGATTTTCAAGTTTCGTATTGCTCTATGTTTAAGTTCTGATTTTGTACGCCTGTGAGGAAGACAAATCTATTTGTCTTTAATCTCTACAAGCAAATGGAAGGTAAAACTATGAGTGGCACTTGAGAGTTTCATTGGGCACTTATGCTCCAACGACGGAGGCAGTGGAACGAAGGTGCTCGCTAGGCAGAGGTGTCGATATCGATTCGCATCGAGCGTGTTTCATTTTCGGTCATGGATTATTATGCACGTGGTACAACAGTTGCTTTGGACCACGAGTTTGGAGGAGGAAGCGCTTTGGTGCTTATGTTGGTGTCTCCACACTTCTCCTAAGGTTGGAGAATTGATTTTTGGCCAAGGTAAATCTTTTTTTGATAATGTGGAATATTTGATTTGACTTGGCAATTATTATTGGTAATTGGATGGAGGTATAAGGTTAAATAGAAATATTGCTTTGACATTGTTATTATTGATGCTTAATTTTTATATGGTAAATGCATTTAGAAGTAAATGTATTTGAGGAGTTATAAGGGTTTAAGGAATAATTGTGCTTAATGTCATATTGAGGTTAGAAAGCCTTTGGAGTTATTGAGTGGATATTCTCTTGTAATTATTTTTTGAGGTTGAATTTATTTTGTGATATATTAAGTAGGAGTTATAAGGTGTAAAGGAATATTTTTGATATGTATATTTGTGAGTTTTGATTATTGATGAGTTGGAGTGATAAGGTGTTATTAGGAATCTTATCATTGTGCATTATTCCATTGTTGCTAACTCTAATTTGTGGGAAATTGAGAGTTAGTGTTGTGACAAATTTTGAGTTCTCCTTATTCATCAAAGTAAAGGTATGGGCACATTCTTCCATGGTTATTATTGATTTATGGTTTTCTAAAAATAAGTTTGGAGTGAAAATGATTAAATTAAGTTTCCTTATTTGGAGTGGATCTTGTTTTCTGAAAGTGGAATTATTGATTATGCATTATGAAATCATGATGAGTTTATGAGTTATTGCATAATTTTGGTTTATGAGAGTGGAAGCATTTGAAGTTTGCTTTAGGGTTTTTGAGTGAGAAGCTTATATCATTTCTATAAGTTTTTGAAACCCTAATTGAGTTGTTTGGTTGTTGAGAGTTTGGTTTTGAGATTGCTTCCATTGAGATTGAGTTGATCAAGTTATGCTTTACTTGATACATGAGTTGGGCTTGCTCCTTTGAGATTTGATTTTATCAAGTTGTACTTTCCTTGATAAACTTGGTTGTGTGGTTAAGTTGAGCATTCCCATTTGAGAGAAGTTGGAAATATCTTGAACCCCTTTTTGATACTTATAGAGAGATTGCTTTGAGTTCTTGAAAACTAACTTGGCTAGGGTTTGATAGCAAGTTATGGTTCTATGTTGGAGGAGTTGATTCCTTGATATTGCATTATTAGCAATTTTTGGGTTGTGGTTCAAGATCTTGTGAAAGTATACTACTTCTATGAGATTGAGAGTTGAAGGATAGAACATATTGAGTCTTTAAAAATTCTCTTTATGATTCTATGAGATTGATTTGAGTTGAGATTGAAAGTTGAAGGATATAACATATTGAGTCTCTAAAAATTCTCTTTATGATTCTATGAGATTTATTTGATATTATTGGATGAAACACATTGGGTCTCTAACAATTCTATTTGTGTGTTCACATTGGGCAAGTTTCTTGGTAAACTTGCTTGAGATGATTTGGGCAAGTTCTTGGTGAGCTTGCTAGGACTGATTTGGACAGGTTCTTGTGGAGAACTTGTGGACTTATTTGGATAGGTTCTTGTTGAAGAACTTGTGGACATATTTTATGAAGTCTTGGTGAAGACTTGTGAGCAGTTGTGATTGATTTTTTCAAGCTTTTGGCTTAAGCTTGGGATAGATATGATAGAGATTTGAGAGTAGATTTGTGCTGGACCAGAGGACTGAGTTTGGTGTAAATTTATGACAGAGTTTGAGAGGACTTATGCTAGACCGACTAACTGTGTTTAGTACAAGTGTTGATGAGCAGATGTGGAGGTGATCAGTGAGGACAAAAGTCTCTAGAGCTAGAGCAAGGAGGACATGATGTCTTCTATGGAAAGGAGTTCCACTTGCTAGCGATAGAAGAGGAAATGATCTTATGAAGTATCATTTCCAGAGCTTTGGGGGATAGGACATCTCCTTTGGAAAGGAGGCTCATAAATACTTCTTTGGGGGATAGGACATATCCTTTGGGCATGAGGCTCATAAATATTTTATTAGGGGAATGATTCTCCTTTGGATAGGAAGTCCATAAAAATTGTAATTAGGAAGGATTCCCAAAGTATTTGATTGAGAAAATTTAGCGAAATATTTTCTCTGTGGAGTAGCCCACGTTGGGTGAACCACGTTATATTGGTGTCTCAATTGTGTGATGACTTGTACACTGGTTTGATTACTACTTTTATTTTGTTATTGGTTCATTGCATTGATTTCTAAAGTAAAAGGAAAAAGTTAAAAAATAATCTTTATACTGTTCACCCCCCTCTCAATATAAGCTTGTATTCTTCAGACCTCTACGAAATAGATTTGAATTCTATAGAGCATTCTCCATTGCCCATAAATTCTCTAGGGTATTCCTCAAATGTTGTAGGGTGTTTTCAAAATGATGCAAGGCATCCACAACCATCCCTAGATGTTGTAGAGTGTTTGTCGTTCACCAGTTTGCGGTCACAAAACCCTCGAATGCTTACAGGCATTCACGCATCACCAGATCGAGCCATCAAGAGTGTAGATCCAACAAATGAAGAATATTTCAACAAGGTATCAAGTATTATTGATTTACTTATTTCTACACTTCATTTAGCAAGCATTTTAGCTAGGATTAGTATTTTACACTTTCATGTTTTAGTGGGCCTCACACCGTGGAGGCCCTGCAGGTGTTACTAATTTTATTCTAATTTATTTATGTGTAGGTTATAGGAGGTGTTTCTATTGATGATTTTTGTAGCTTCGAGTGGCCATGTAGGGATACAAAAGCCCACCTACACTTTTTTGGAGTGAAGAAGAGCCGAAGATACCAATATTCCTTTGATAAAGGGTTTTATTCCTCTTATTGTAAAATTATTGTATCACAAGTTGTACATTGTGACCCCTGATTTTGGGGCATATTAGTATTGTAACAATGTAGATCCAGGCTCCCTGAAATAAATATAATAACATTATTTCTTTGTACAATACCTCTTATTGTTGATATATTATTATTATCTTGGTGTTGTTCATTTTTGCTTTACACTACGCAATTGAGAAAGTTCACAACATGTAGCATGATTAGCTTAATCAAGTTCAAGTTTAACATCACTACAGAGATGAGAATTCCTATCAAGATGAGTATATTGGAGGCACTAGATCTTCTTGATCAGTAAGATCTATTTAAGAATCCCCAAGAGAACAAGAAAGAAGTTATGCCAAGAATAGACAATCAAAGCCTATTCAACTTAGTCTAATAGAAAAATAGAACTTGATAGTATAACATTCAACTAGCATTTAGGTCAGTACAACGGATATCTTGAATGATCCAAAGCCTAAAATGCCAAATCCACTTCCATTCTATGTGAATTTAAATTTTAAAAATTAGCTATTGCGAATTTTTATAGTCAATTCAAAAGAGATTATAACTTTGGTGCCAAAAGTAGTTTATAAAGAAATGGAATTTCCTTACACTAAAATGGATTGCCAAAAATTATATTGTAATGATGCTCATAACTCTATAATTATCCTCATGAATGATTCCAATTTCTCTCCACCTTTCATCTTCAAGTAATGGAGCTAGCTTTGGAGGAATAGAATTTTATATTATTTCTTTTCTTCAAAGATAGTTTTAACTTCTCCCATGCATCTTTGGCTATGGTTGAATCCTAAATATATGCTTGAACTTCATCTTCTACTTTGAACATGATGATTAATATTTCCTTTTTTTTTCTACCTTGTCAAACCTTTATCTAATCTTCATTTTCTTCTTTAGGATGGGTAGTGATCCTGTCTACTACTTCCCATACTTTCTTAAACTCAAGCCACGTTTCAAGTTTGGTTTTCTAGGGAGCATAGTTATTTCCCCTCAACAGTTTGAAATGTAGAAACAAAAAATTTGATGCTCCACTAGCCATAGTAAACTTCCATAAAATTTTAATATCTTATTTTTACTAAATCAACCTCAAAAAATACTTTTTGACAAGTATATATAAGCTTATACTTGAAATTTTATTGATGTTTCAAAAACATGAGAAAATTATCTCGCCAAAAAGAAATATGAATGTGAAGATTTTCCTCTCTTTTGAATATGAATAGTCTCTTTTAAAAGAATAATATTTATTATTTCTATTATTATCAACCAAAACAACTTTCAATTTTTGTACCTTTGTTTTTCTTCTTCCCACTATGAATGTGGGATCAAATATTTAAGTCTTCTTGAATATTGTTTCTTTGACCTTTGATGAAAATTAAACTAAATCTTTGACTTTGCACATGACCTTTTGGAAATTGTACCAGCACGTTTATCCTTTGCAAATACCTTAGGAAATATCTAATTTTCAAACACTTGTAATATGTTTCTAAGATAACTTTGCTTGATGTTGGATGAGTAGTGAGTTAGATAATTGTCCTCTTCCTTAAGCAATCCATTCTTAGGGAATATCCTTTTGCATACAATGTCCTTGTTTTGACTGTGAGAAACTTTGTTTGACTTCACTCTTCTTATGCTAAATGCCTTTGATTAGCAACCTTGTTTATATGTGAACACCTTATTTAAAGGTAAGTTCCTTCAATGTTCAAGTGTTTGAATGATTGCTTTCATCCTCCAAGTAATGTGTAGTAGGTGCTTCTTCATTTGGATGAATTTCTTTGAAATTGAAATAGGTGTTTTTATGCTCTCTTTTATTCAAATATTTCCTTTGCCTATAAATATAAATAGTGCAAATATTATCATCTCATAGAGTTCTCGAGAGATAAAATTTTGTTGTTTGTGCCACCTAATTTTAACCCATATTTACATTGTATGCATGAGTGCTTGACCTTTGTTTTTTCTCAAACTAATTCTTCAATCAATAAACACTCTTTCTTGTGTGAATGCTTTCTTTGTATCTGTAGCACCCTAAAATTGGCGCAGTTAAACCTTAGTAAAAAGATAAAAATTTGAATTTTAACCCCAAAACCGCCCGTTAACCGCCCGTTACCCGCTCCCCTCATTTTTCGTGCCATTTTTAGGAGTTGTTTTGACCGTTGGACGATATCGTCGCCGATCAGACGAAATCGTCCTAGATCGGACGAATTCGTCTGGAACAGAACGTCCAGACGATTTCGTCCCAAAACCAAATTTTCATAATTAGCTTCTGTTTCAACAGCTTCTCTAACTTGGGCAGAAAGCGTGTCTACGCGGTTAGAGTCTCCCCGTTGGAGATCTCCCAAATTGGGGTGATCTCCAACCTCCTAACCTCTCCCTAAATCCTATATAAACTTAGGATTTTTCTTGACTTCCCCTGGCTGATTTTCCTTGCAACTTTAGTTTCTCGTGCATTAGAACACCTTCGCACCATTGTTTGCATTGTGTATTTCAAGTTTTTCTTGCAAGAATTTTACTATTTTTCAGTCGGAGCAAGCTCGGATCGTCGTTGGCGATTCCAGACGATTTCGGATGATCCTGTCGTAGATCGGCGATGATCTCGTACGATTGGAGGTGATCTCGATTGCAGTCCATATTGGGGGCAATCAGAGCCCGGAGTTTGCATTTTTTTATCTTCTCTCTTCATTTCCTTATGCATTAACTTAGTTTATTCTATTTCTGCATTCTGGAGTTCACCTCATTTAGCATAGATGCATGATAAAGTTAAAATAAATTATTAAATTAATGCATTTCCTTTAATTGTTATCCGGATCTATCATTTAGGCAGGTTTACTATTATTTCTATCATTTCCCCTTGCTTTTGCAGTTGCATTTTTGGTCTTTGGTATCTGTTTCTGTGATTGCAGGTTTCGACGAATTTCACGAATTCATCAGGTCGACGATGATCTCGTCTGATCTCAGATGACCGACTATGATCTGAGATGATTCTGTGCAATTGCAGATGATTATGTAAGATTTGAGATGATCTGGACTTCTACAAACCTCAGAATCTTCATCAGACATCCGAAATCAGGTACATTCTGTCTTATTTAGCACACTTTCTATGTTTAGCACTTATTCATGTTTTCTGTATCCATATAAATCAGCATTGGCATATAGAATAGCTTAGATTCATCTTGGCCAAACCTAGGATATGAATGATTAAAGTACAAAATGAACACATCAAACCCATTCTCAACCTAGGCATGGAAACTGCCACTCAAAGTTTCCTGGTGAACCCACCATCCATCAAAAATTCACCCTTATACCCCTCCCCCGAGAGGCGCGACCTTCAAAGGGCCTCTCAGTCCGAGGTATTGTCCCATCCTTCTCGCATCCCCTTCCGGGCATGGATCCTATAGCCTGAAGGTAAGGATGCAAAAAATTTGGAGCGATACATTTTGGTGAACCCGACGTGAAAACTAAAACCTTTTGAAAATAATTAAAAAAAAAAAATGCATTTAGAATCATCAGACAAACAATTAAAATTGCATATCATATTTAGATGGTAGATTATAATAAAAGATGAGCTGTCACCATAAATGTTGAAAATCAATTAGCAGCCATAGAGATTACTTCTGTGCTTAGAGTACCTCAAACAAATAGGGTTCAACCTTTATGGGACGAACTTGATAGGAGATTGGGTATCATTGGATCTAGGTCAACCGAACTTAGGCAAATCAAGAGGTTTGTCCTAGATAGAATCCTGGATCCTGATCAAGTGACTTTGTACCATGAGCTTCAGAGAGCTTGCCATAGGTGGTTAGCAGATAAAAGAGCACTTGTGTCTTCCGAGTTGTACACCTTTGAGGAATACCTCGACAACGCAGTTGTAGTACATAAATTTCTATCTCGTATAGAGGATCAAGAGGTCATTCTTACGGATAGAAAGAGATGGAATAGAGTTCCTAGAGCTGTGTTATATCGAGAGTATTGCCATGAACTTTATTTCTACAGGTCAGAGTCTGAAACAGATAATATCACCATAGCACACTTTGTCAAATTCCTGGAAAACCATTTCCAATTTGAAGAGGAGCATTTCATGACTCCCGATGAACTTGATCCTATTAATGATATCCATAAACTATTTATAGAAAACTAAGCCATTCTTTTATTATTATTATTTCTTGCATTTAGTATGTTGTTTGTTGTCTTTATAATATTATCATAAAAACAAAAAAAAACAAAACAAAAATATAACAAAAATTAAAACGTTTTCTTTTAAGTATTATAGTAGGTATATAATTAAAATATATACCTCCCAAACTTGTCGCAAATATATATATATATATTTGCTAAAATCTAAGTTTAAACATAATGACTAGACTTAGGAATGGAAAACAGACTGAAGTAGAAGAAGATTGGTTAAGGAGACCATTAAATAACCCAGATGTCCTTCCTGAAGACCCAATTCAGGAAGAAGGAACCCTAGACCAACAAGAAGAAGAGTTTGTTGTAGGAAATGAACAAAAAGAAACTGTTAGAGAGGAAGGATCATCATCCCCTAAAATGTCTCCGGGAGGAGCTGTTACTTTTGAGAACATGGAACATTTCTGGAAGTTCCTCAATACTAATATTGGCGCTCTTAATAGAGCAGTCCATATGGACAAGGATCAAATTAGTGACACTCAAGCAACCCTAGAAGAAATATATCACACACGCACTAATCCCTTGTCCTTTGTTGATCAAGAAAGTGATCAAGCTGGACCATCCAATTTGGATATGGCCGCTATAATCCAGAACATGCAACAACAATAGGTTACCCAACCACCTAGAGTGCCTGTTACCAAGCCTAGAGTTATTCCCACACAAAAGAAACCTTCATTCACTGCTCTATTTCGCCAAGCTATTGATCAACATACCTCAAATCAACAAAAGCCCAAAACAAAACCAAACACCAATTTCCAACAATCTGGGATACAACATAATGCTACTACAAATCTTCTTCATAATACTCTCCCTACCAACCATTTGCATAATAGCAATATAGCATCTAATCCTTACGTCACGCCATCATACGCTCACATACCACCGAACCAATATGGTGGACAAACTAGTAATCTGGAAGCCATGGTGAAACAGTTAGTCTCCCGCATGGACCAGATAGATCCCTACCATCCCTCGTACAATTATCGAGAGATGTGTAGTCAGCCTTTAGATCCTATAGTTGTAGCACAACCATATCCTAAACACTTTCCTATGCCTGTCCTACCTATATACAAAGGAACCGAAGATCCCATAGAGCATCTTCGTATGTTTAGGATAGCATGTCATGATATATCACATGATGACTTGTTATTACTAAAAATGTTCCCAAAAAGTTTAGGAGGAATGGCATTAGAGTGGTATTATCAATTACCCACTCATTCTTTGAGGAATTTCGAAGAAACAACCGAGTCTTTTGTTCATCAATTTAGTGCCTACATCGAAAGGCATGTAACCATTAAATATTTGTACAACTTAAAACAAGACAAAGATGAATGTTTTGCTGATTTCCTAGCTCGATGGAGACAGTTGATAGGAAAATTGCACTTTGTGTTACCTTATCGGGAAATGCTGGATATCTTTATCAATAATTTACAAGAACAACTATCCTATGAGTTATCAATCGCTACCTTGACCACCTTCGATCAAGCTATAGACTTAGCTCGAAGAGTGGAAGATGCTCTCATTAGGAGAGGTCAGCTTAAAAAGAAAGATGATGAGAAAACATCCAAAAATCAATATAAGAATAAACAAGTTGTGGGTGATGGAGTCACTGATAGCAGAAACATTGCTAATGTTAATGCTGCGAAAACAACGAAGAAGTTTATACTGAAACCTCCTGATAAACCACCTCAAGAATTTACTAGGTTAAATCAACCTCTATCAACCATTCTCCCACAATTATTAGCACGAGGTTTGATCCAATTACCAAATATCCGGGAACCTGATCCAACTATACCCGGATACAGAGCTGATTTACACTCGTGATTTCCATAGAGGACCTGGACACGCTACCAACTCTTGTAAAATATTAAAACATAAAATACAAGACTTAATTGATAACAATGAGATGGAGGTGCAAGCCTTTCAACCTAAACAAAATCCTCCTAATAATGCTCAAAAGAACATCCCCCAAAATCAGAATCAGAATGCCAATCAATCATTGGACATATTTCAACATCCTTTACCAAAGCATGGTAAAGAGGTGGCTAATCAAATTGAGCATCATAATGTTCCCCCTCCTACCCGATATGTAGGAACTATTAGTGGGCATTTACCTACTCATGATTTGGAAATATTTGACACAACTTTATCCATGGTTACGACCAGACCTCTATATAATATTCAGACACCTGATCTTAGTGATACAGAATATGAGACTGAAAGTGACATGGAAATCACCTCAAATCAATCGAATAGCTCTGAAGATGAATCAGATCCTATTCAACCTATCACAAGTTCTATGGTTCCAGAAGAACCATTTCCAAGAAGAGTCACTACTCGACCATCGTCTCACCAATTACTTTCTAATGAACAAGCCATAAATGCTAGACCAAGACCCATTCATCATCCGCAAAATAATATTGTAGGTACCATCGGAGCTGTTACTAGACAACAGGCTCAAAATTCTCAACAAGATCAAACTCAAAATGATGGATCAGCTCCATTTGTTTTGAAAGTTCCTAATAAAGGGAATCATGCACCTAACGTTCAACCTAAACCTCCTTATAATATTAATGAACAATTATCAAATACTACAACTAGAATTTCCCTTTTGGACCTTTTAAGATCTTCTCCTACACATAGGGATGAATTAATGCTCACATTAAGCCAAATGATGGTACCACAAAATATTCAACTTGAAGCCATGGCCAATACTATAATAACTCGTGAAGTTGATTGTATTGACTTTCGGGATAGAGATATACCGCAACATAGTTTACATAAGGATAACCCCTTATATATTACTGCCCTAATTGGAGATGTAGCAGTTAAACGAGTCTTGATTGATAATGGTTCATCTTTAAACATTTGCACTTTTGACTTCTACCAAATATTTGGGTTTAGAAGTGACGAAATGAAAAGAACTGATATGATCATAAAAGCCTTCAATGACGAAACACAAGAAACGTGTGGAGTTATTACTATCCCATTGCAAGTTGGTCCAAGAACCTTAGACACGACCGTGTTTATTGTACATTGCCCTGCATCGTACAATATACTCTTGGGTCACCCTTGGATCAACGCGATGCGAGCTGTTCCCTCAACTTTACATCAATGTGTTAAATTCAAATTTAAAAATCAGTTGGTTACCATTCATGGTGATCCTAGACCCTTTGATATGTGTGCTTTGGCAGAACCTGTTGGAGTTCAATTTTGCCCTGCTTTATCATCCACACATCCTAATTCTCATCATCCATCTAAACGTGTGAAACACACACCCATAACATCATCTACTTTTTCTCCATCAACTCCACCTCTACATATAGTTCAACCATCCTCCAAACAAACCACATTAGGACCTCAAAAAGATCCTAAACCCACAACCAATGCTTCTTGTTTTACTCCTATAACTTCCATACCTATAGAACCATCCATCGACATCTCTACAACATCTACACCCACCAAAGGCATATTTTCCGCATCAGAAGATGTGGGAAATGTTCCTTCTACCTCTTATGCTCTTACTGACGAGCTCTTACCCGATTTATCTAAAATTCTTATATCAGAACAAACGAACGCTGCTATGCAAGATTCCCTTATCTTAAATAATTTGCCACCCTCTCCTCGTACCTTGGGCCTCCCACAGCCTATGGGAAGTATTTACCAAGTCGGGAGTTGCGCTTTTATTTATAAGGGATATGACTGGGGTAGAATACCCAGAAACATCAAGGCTCATTATGATGGATATGCTCGATGTTATTTTACTAATGAGTATATTAAAGCTAAGCCTATAATGCTTAAATTGGGATATAAAGGGAAAGGTTTGGGACCTTTCCAAAATGGTATGAAAGAACCCTTTGAGGTAGAACCATGGCCTGCCCGATGTGGTGTGGGCCTATTTCCTAGTAAAGGTCAGCCCTTCCCATTTGAGGATGATGACCATCTCATATGTTACCAAGATTATTTGGATAAACGTGATGCCTTGCGTTTAATGAATAAGCCATTTACATGTAATATGCTATCTATAGCCTACCCTGAGATGATCGCCGAATCCGACGATGAGTTGGAGGGAGATATCTTCCATGATGTCTCCGTTGAGGAATTATTACATCATGAATTTTATTTTGATGGATCTATACCTAGTATAGCCCAGCTTGAGGCCACGACTCCTCAAGATGAATTATCCAAGCTAACCTTGGAAGAATTACAAGAATTGGGCGTTTCACCCGCCCCACCTAATTTTGAGAGAGATCTACACATGGAAGTAGAAAATGTCATAAAAATTAACATTGGAACCAAAGATAATCCTCACATAATCAACATTGGATCAGAATTGAGTCAAGAAAAACAAGATAAATACATTGCATTTCTTAAGGAATATGAAGATGTCTTTGCTTGGACATATGAAGATATGCCAGGATTAGACCCTTCTGTAGTTATGCATCACCTAGTAGTCCATCCGGATGCTAAACCTGTTAAACAAAAACTTAGAAAAATGCATCCTAAAGTGGCCTTACTAGTCAAAGGGGAATTAGAAAAACTCCTGAAGGTTATTTTTATACAAGCCATTGATTATGCTGAATGGATCTCGAATGTAGTTCTAGTAACTAAGAAAGAAGCTACCAAAGTTAGGGTTTGCACAGACTTTAGAGATATTAATGTTGCATGCCCTAAAGATGATTTTCCTCTTCCCAACATGGATCAGATCATTGATTTTACCGCTGGGAGTGGAATGATATCCTTAATGGATGGATTTTCTGGTTATAATCAGATCAGGATAGCTCCTGAAGATCAGGCTAAAACAACCTTTATTACCCCTTGGGGGACCTTTTGTTGGAAAGTGATGCCATTCGGTTTGAAGAATGCAGGTGCAACATATCAACGAGCCATGACTTATATCTTTCATGATATGATGCATGATATTCTACATGATTATGTAGATGATATTATAGCTCGTTCCATCAAAGAAGATGATCATTTAGATGACTTGAGAAAAGTATTTGATCGGTTAAGGGAATATCTTATCCGACTAAATCCAGCCAAATGTATATTCGGAGTTAAGTCCGGTAAATTATTGGGGGTTATAGTTTCTTTACGTGGCATTGAAATTGACCCTCTCAAGATCATGGCTATCACTGATATGCCCGCACCCACAAATATATCTGAATTACGGAGTCTACAAGGTAAGCTTCAAGCTATTCGTCGCTTCATCGATAAGTTGGCGGACAAAACAGGACCCTTTCTTAAGCTTCTTAAGAAAGATGTCTCTTTTCATTGGGACGACGAATGTCGGGAAGCATTTGAACTCCTCAAACAATATCTCCTTAACCCACCCGTGCTTTCACCACCTAGATCTGATCGCCCATTTATCTTGTATATTTCTGCTTCAGATTTTGCCTTAGGAGCTATGTTAGCTCAACTTGACGATGAGAAAAGAGAGCGTGCTAATTATTACATTAGCCGAACCTTAATCAGTTATGAAACCCGCTACACAACATTAGAGAAGTTATGTCTAGCAGTCATATTTTCTACACAGAAACTATGCCATTATATGCTCAGTCAAAAAACGTATGTTATTGCTAAATTCGATCCTTTGCGGTATCTCATGAGTCGACCGTACTTATCTGGTCGCACAACAAAGTGGGTTCTTGCGCTAAGCGAGTTTGAACTCACGTTTATAGGACAAAAGTCTGTTAAGGGTCAAATCATAGCAGATCAATTAGTTGCTGCACCCTTAGAGTCTACCCATCCCCTCATCATTGAGTTTCCTGATGAATGCCTTAAATTAGAGGCAGACCATCCAGAGCAATGGTCCCTATACTTTGACGGAGCCCGATGCATGAGTGGGGCTGGTGCAGGTATTATTTTAATATCTCCACAGAAACATCTTATCCCTCTGTCCTTTAAATTAACATTTGCTTGTACTAATAACACTTGAGTATGAGGCTCTAATCCTTGGATTACGAGCTGCCTTGGCACTGAAAATTAAAAATTTATTAGTTTTCGATGATTCTCAACTTGTCATAAATCAAATTAATGATGTTTATCAGACCAGAGATGATAAATTGCGCCCATATAAAGCATATGTCTTACAATTATTATCTTTATTTGATCAAGTTACCTTGGAAGCTATTCCTCGAACTAGCAACCGTGCGGCTGACGCTATGGCTGCAACTGCATCTCTTTTGCCCTTGGAGTTAGATGACGAATATGCTACCATCATTATTCGTCGACTCCAGGAACCCACTTCAAATAAATCATGCTTAGAACCTTTGGATGTGTTTCTAATCAACGAAACTACTCCTGAACCTTGGTACACTGATATATTTAATTTTCTTCAAAATGGGACCTTCCCTGAAGGTTGTAATAGCAACCAGCACCGGTTATTACGTAGACGAGCAAGTCGCTTCGTAATTATTGGCAATACGTTGTATAGGAGATCTTTTGAAGGCATCCTATTGAGATGTTTGAATCTAGAAGAATCTAGATCAGCTTTGAGTGAAGCCCACGATGGATCTTGTGGGGGACATTTTAGTGGTAGCGCCATTGCTAAGAAGCTCCTTAGGATAGGATATTTTTGGCCTACCATGGAGAATGATGCACATGATTACGTGCGCCATTGCGACAAGTGCCAGAAACACGCTGACCTTGTCCATGCGCCTGCACAAGAGCTACAGGCTATTTCATCTCCTTGGCCCTTTTCAAAATGGGGCTTAGACATCATTGGAAAAATCAACCCTGTGTCATCTGATGGACACAAATTCATCATAACCGCCACCGAGTATTTCACGAAGTGGGTTGAAGCTATGCCCTTAGCTTCTTGCACTGGAACCCAAGTTTCCAAATTTATTTTTAATCAAATTATTTGTAGGTTCGAAATTCCTGCAAATCTCATCTCGGATAATGGAACTTGTTTCAAAAATAAAGATGTCAAGAAATTATGTCAAAAATATAAAATTCAACATCGTTGGTCCACTCCCTATTATCCTCAGGGTAATGGCCAAGCGGAAGCATCTAATAAAACATTAATCAAAATCCTCAAAATACTGGTCAATAAATCTGGCCGAGATTGGCACATCCAATTATATCCTGCTTTGTGGGCTTATCGAACTAGTGTTCGTACTCCCACGGGCACTTCACCTTTTGTTTTGGTTTATGGCGCTAAAGCAGTTTTTCCCTTTGAATTAGAAGTTCCTTCTTTGGCTCTGCTACTTCAAGATACTGAAGTAGGAGATGAATATCGTGTTGGTAGATTTAGTCAGCTGGAACTCCTAGATGAGAAGCGCATCAATGCTTTGGAACATCTTCGTGCCTACCAAAACAAGCTCAAGCGAGCATACCTCAAGAAAGTTCATCATCGATCCTTTGAGATCGGTGACCTTGTCTTAAAAGAAAATAAAAAAATACTAATGCAACTAAAGATCTTAAAGGTAAATTTGAACCTAACTGGCTTGGACCATATATCATCACTGCTAAATTTGGCTCGGGAGCATACAGATTAGCTACCTTAGATGGTAAAGATCTTAAAGAACCTATGAACATTATGCATCTTAAACGCTATTATGCATAAAATCTGGTCATTTCATCATTGTATATATTGTTATTTTGCATGTTGTTTCATTTTAGTCATCCATATAAAAATTTCAAAAAAACAATCACATTGTGTATCTTCTCAATTCATCAATCAAAATCAAAATATAAAAACATCAAAATCATCAAAATCTTCAAAAACATCTTTTATTTTCGTACTTGTCAATTCTTGAAGTATTGCAGCTTATATTTTCAGTTATTTTGGATAAATTAGCATTTATTTGGAATCCCGCACTTTCACACTCACATGCATAAATATCTTGATTTTATTTGGTATGATTATTAATCTCTCTTATATCAAAGTCCACAGTTGAATTAAATAAAGTTTTGAGCATAGAGAACTGATCTTGTTATTTACTTGAACCAAGCATATCTTTTCACATTAAAATGATTTCATTGCAAATTCGATATGATGCTACATAGTAGAAATGGTTTCTTGAGCGAAAAGTTTCCCCTGCTATCCTATCATGCACATGGTCTAGAATCTTTGAGAATTGACAAAAGGACAAGCTCACCCCTGCCCGTAATAAAAATCCCTTGCTCTACATCCAATCCGAGCAAGTATCCCTAGTATAGGAAGAAAAAGAAAAGTCAAAGAAAATGAGAAAAAGAAAAATATTATTTTGTACCATCGCAGCAATATTTCAGCATTATCTCAGTTCCAAGCAAAAATACAAAAAAAAAAAAAAGAAAGAAGAGAAAAGAAAAAGAAAAAGCAAAAAGCAATAAAATCCCTTTCCCTACCCCTTGAAAAAGAAAAGAAGGGTGAATGAGCTTGAATCCCTGGAATTCTCAATTATTCGAAAACTGTGAGGTAAGCCCCATAACAGGTGGTTTGTGCCCAACCCGCTTGGCCTTGGGTAATCCCTAGCGTGGTGATATGTCTGTCACATTAGCGACCTTCTTTTGTACAGACCTATGTCTGCTTATGGATCAGCTAGCTCTTGATGACCCGACTTACATAGTAGTCTGGTACGGTTACATGCATATAAATCATGGTCAACGAACACTTATTTGGTTAATTCAAATTACTTGTATCAAATTATCTTGCTCAAAATTGGTGAATGAACAATACAATTGCACACACATTTGTATTTGAGAGATTTTGTATCATTATGATAAATCAAGATCGGCAATGAACTCACATATGCACATGAGGGTTCCTTATAAATCTACATTTTGTCTTTGAGATAATTTAAAATATTTCTGCAACTCTTTTTGGAATAATTTCATCTTCTTATTTAAGAACATCTGTTTAGTATAAAAACAATTACATACATTGTTTTCAAAAATCCAAATTCTTTCAACAACATATTCAACAATCTAGCAATAAAGTCACGTTTATATATTTTTTCTGTTTATCTCAAAATCAAAAATCAAATTATGCAATAAAATTACTTTTTTGGATTTCGCGATGATGGTATAAGTCTATACCTATAATTCTATGCCTAGCGCAAACCATTGTTCTAATTTTATTTCCCATTCATTATTATTTATAAAAACATATGGCTTATATCATTATGTTACACAATTGTGCTTTAAAAAGAACGAACACATTTTTCTATTTCATTTCATTATGTCAACATTCCATTTTGCAACGATGGTATAATTCCTAAGGAATTGTTCAAAATTTTATCACACTTAGGAATTTATGCCTAGCAAAAATCATATTTTTAATATTTCATGCATAATATTTTTATGAAAATCTGAAAACAAATCATCACCATCATCATTTTTCATCATCACAACACAAAGCCTTAAGACAGTCTCTTAAGCACTCTTTTACTTTTAGCAATATTTCTATACTGGGATTAGCTTGACGACCTAGCGAGCGGCGACTCCATGAAATGGTCTATAACAACGACAATGTCCTTTGAAATTATTGTTAGAAGTCCCTTTATTTTTCATCAAATCACACCAAAACAACCAATTTGTTTACATCAGATTATTTCATTTAAATTTTACAGCATGACATAAAATTATAATATTTCCAAACGACATAATTACATGAATAATCAACCAAACAAATCCAAAATTAAAGCATCATACAACATATACACAAGTCATATCATCAAAAAGACCATATATATATCAACAAATTATGTACATCATATCAAAACTGGATTGGTATGCCACAATCTATACCCTGGCATACTCAATCCTCTCAAAATAAAAAAATATATACAATCTCTGTGCAATGAGCGGCTAGTCTCGAGAAGCCCTCGAGCTCTCAGCCTCATCTCCTCTCCCACCCTGAGGTGGAGGAGGTGGTCCCATAGAGGTCCGCCCTGTGTCTCGGGTCCTCACCGTCGATCGTGAGGATGTCCTCGATGATCCCATCCGGATCGGCTCCGCAATGTCGGCTGGCAGCTGTAACCTCTGGCCCTCTGGAACCAACTGGAAGTATACTCCCTGATAGAACGTGGTCTGAGCCATAGACCATGCCAACTCCTGCATGCTCGCCCCTCCGCTCCGAGCCCTGAGCCATGTAGCCTCATCCTGTAGAGTCTGCACCTAAGCCCGAAGGTGGGCAACCTCAGCCCGGGAGAGCCGCCATCTCGCTGCTCTCCCCCTACCTCGACACCCTTGCCCTTATCGGGCGATGGTGGCCTCTCCCCCTACTGAGAAGGGAATCCCTCCTCCCTCCTCCCTATCTACTGTGGTCTCTATGGAGCCTGTGGCATCCTCTGGCATCTCTCCTACGGAGACCATCGCTGCTCTCTCCCTTCATGACCCCGTGCTACCTCAATGGCAGCCTGGCACCGCCTCCCCATCCATCGCACAACCGCGTGCATCGGACCCTATGCCCTCGTCATCCGAGGAGGGCGGATGCCTGCATACCAGGCATCGTATCCATCAGTGACCCCAATGTCATCCCCATCCACTAGCTGGATGGGGGCATCATCCACGTCTTGGCTCTAGAATCATTGCATATCGGAGCCCCGCTCAGTGTGGTATTATCCCGGATAGTCCGGGAGTACTCATAGTCCCTGAGAGATGGGATCCCCTGCTGTAGACCGAACTATCACAAAACTCGGTCATAGCGGTGGAGCTCTACCTCTCCCCACTCCATCCTCGCCAAGACTCGCCTGATGCGAGCCAACTCCTGTCCATCCTCTCCCCACCCTGGATGCTCTCTCCATGGCCTCCAGGTGATCTGGTCTGGGATGAGGTCATCTAGTAACCTCCGAGACATCGGTAGATCTATCCACCACTGTGACCCTCTCTGGAGCCACCAATAGAAAACCCGGGGTCTCTCCCGGTCAACCCCTATCAGTGGGAGTCCTACCGGCCTCCGCACCGTGATGTGCTCCCAGCACCATACCTGTAGTAGTGATGTCAAAACCAGACATCGGCCTCCCTTGTATACGACCCCATGCAGGATCCTATACAAGCGACACAATACAAAGCTGCCCCATGCAAATCTGTACCCGTGGTCTCTCATGTCGCAGACCACATCTGAAAGGAGCCATGGTAATCTGCACCCGCTCTGGTGGCACAGCAGTAGGCCACCCACTACCCCTGCCAAAACTTGAGTCAACCTAGATGCCCTAGGCATCTGCCTCAGAGACTCGATGTTCACTTCGCCCTTCTCTAGGGTGAAGCTCGGGTCTCCGCACAGCCTCATCATAGCCTGGCCCTGATTGGCCGTAGGAGTCATAAACCGTCCTTGTATGGGGATCCTCAAGATCCTCCATACGTCCTCTAGAGTGGGAGCCATCTCCCCTATCGATAACCGGAAGCAGGATGACCCCGGATACCACCTCTCTGCTAGGGCTGTCAGTAGCCCCATGTCTATCGGTATTTGTGGCATCTCTGCCACATGCTGTAGTCCGACCTGTGCTAGTTGGTCTCGCTCCGCCTGATTGAGCACGGCCACGTCATCCCTCAGCCCCCCGTATTTCCATTCCTGACTCTTTAGTAATCCCCTCTACAAAATAAACAATAAAACAACAAAATTCATTAATAAAACAATTATTACAATCAATTAAATGCAATTCAAACAAGCTTAATTTCATAAAAATGATGATATCGTCCACCATTGGATGATATCGTCCTAAATTGGGTCAAATCATCCTTTGTAGGATGAAATCATCTCCGATTTCTCAACTTGGGGATCGCCCCTTGTTGGACGGGATCGCCCCTATTTCGTCGATTTTGCCCTCAGACGAAATCGACGATCTAGGGATGATTTCGACGAAATTGGGACGATTTCGTCCCGACGTCGTCGACGGCCTAAAAACGGCCGCGATGCCCCAAAATAGTCAAAATTTAAATTGCAAATTACACAAATCAAATTAAAAACATAATTCACTAAGTTTAGATCCTTACCCGTAGCCCGCGTCGGACCTCTGTTGATCTGTGCGCTGTTTCGACCATTTTGTCTGCAGAGCTCTAAAAATAGTGAAAATGAATAGTAAAAATGAATTAGGGTTTTACCCTATTTTTCTTAATTTTATTTAAAAACAACATTTTTTAATTTTGCTTTTTCGTGCTTTTACCTCAAACGTTCGATTTGGGTAAAAACACGGAGGGGGCACCATAGTAAGCAGTTGTACGATTCGACCTAGAATCGTTGTCTAAAAAATTGAGTAAATTTTTGCTTTCTCGTAAAACGGGAAGAACTCGTCTTTAACGCATTTTCTTCGAAAAATTCGCTAAAGAGGGGGCAAAATGTAGCACCCTAAAATTGGCATAGTTAAACCTTAGTAAAAAGATAAAAATGACGAATTCATTAGGTCGATGATGATCTCATCTGATCTCAGACGATCGACTGTGATCTGAGATGATTCTATGCAATTTTAGACAATTATGTAAGATTTGAGATGATCTGGACTTCTACAAACCTCAGAATCTTCATCAGACATCCAGAATCAGGTACATTCTATCTTATTTAGCACACTTTCTATGTTTAGCACTTATTCATGTTTTATGTATCCATATAAATCAGCATTGGCATATAGAATAGCTTAGATTCATCTTGGCCAAACCTAGGAATTGAATGATTGAATATATAAAATGAAAACATCAAACCCATTCTCAACCTAGGCGTGGAAACTACCACTCAAATTTTCCTGGTGAACCCACCATCCATCAAAAATTCACCCTTATACCCCTCCCCCGAGAGGCGCGACCTTCAAAGGGCCTCTCAGTATGAGGTATTGTCCCATCCTTCTCTCATCCCCCTTTTGGGCACGGATCCTATAGCCTAAAGGTAAGGATGCAAAAAATTTGGAGCGATATAGTATCCTTGTGAATGGGTGAAAAAATATTTTGAAACCAATCGATGATCTTCTACATATGGAAACAAATGTTGTCCTCATATCCTTGTGAATCGATAAAACAATGTATTTGTTTGCTATGCTTTTGGATGTCTGCTTTAAATGTGCATACTATTATGAGTGTTGAATGTGTTAACTACTCTTTCTTATCTCATTCTTGTATCTTTTCTTTAGGGAAAATCTTCTTTCTCTATTAAACTCTACCAAAATATTTTAGAATTTTGGTAACCTTTCAAATGTTTCAATTCAAGATCTTTCCTATTTGATGGAACCTTTTAGTTCCTATTTTTTATTTGAAAATTTTATCCACTTGATTGTAGCAATTGAATATTTTTCTATAGGCCCTAGTTTTTATCTAGGTAGAATATAAATTTTGAATGCTCCATGGAATTTGCTTCATGAAGATGTTCTTCCTCTCTTTTGAGGTTTATTTTGAACAATTTTATACAAGGCAATATTACCCTTGAAATTGATTTTCTCAAACTTTATTTTTTCTTAAACAGAGTGCTCTTATGGCTTTTGTATGTCAAATCTAGAGAATGATCAGAAGTAGAAATATTTCTTCCTTCCATTGCTCTGATACCACATGTTATAATTCAATGCTTCAATGATTGTATTATAAAAGTGATAGGTATTTAAATATATATAATTCCTATTTTAGGCATAATAAAAATTCAACCATAAACTATATTTGTCATATACTATATACATATAGCTTGTGAGGGGTGGTTATATCACTTGAATTCTCACATGGGATATGATATAATAAATCCTAACATTTTTTTATTACATAGGAGAGTTGGTCACAACCACTATTTTAGTAACTGGATAGCGTAGGGTTCAAACCACAGGGACTTCTCCCAATAAAATTATTCATCTCGTTCTTGTTGATCTAGCGTGAGATGGGGACCACCAGTCACTCGAGGTTCATACCATCATTATCAGTCTGGCGTGCACTCAGAGGATTCAGAGCGGACTACTACCTTTGCAAAGGGTTGTCTTCCCCCCCAAGGTTTGAACCTAGGTCTCTCCTTGGTAAGTGCCCAAACACACTTGCACTTACCAATCCACCTAGCCCTTGGGGGTATAATAAATCCTAACATAAACAAGAGGGTTCTATAATAAGTATCATCAAGTAGTAGCATAAAGCATAGGCTAGATATTCAATATTGAGAAGTGCCTAACTGAATGTCTTCAATGAGGTTTACATCAATGTCCTTCAAGCATCAAATGTATTCTAATTTAAGGTTAGTACATCTCTCTTCTATCTCTTTTATGTTTACTTTTACAAGCATATTAGGTCAATTGTTATTTACTTTGGCTATCTACTTGCTTGCATAGTTGATTATTTTGCTTTATGTTGCTATGGTCTACTACCTTACTTAGAGCACTAGTATTCTACGTGTATGATCTATGTTGGTTCCTATCCTTATTGTTATACTTTTACTTTTTCCTATATTTACTCTCTAGGAATATCTATCATTGATTCTAATCTTACCATCCCATTCATAACCATTTTTTGATTGCACCTTTTTAAAGTTTTTCTTAGGTTTGATCTTTTCCAATTCTAAGGTAAACATTTTTGTAAACTTGACATGGACCACTACTTGTAAGTAAAATTCCTTACATTTGCCTCTATATTTATAAATTGACCTTAGAAAATATCAACATGGCTACTTTTGACCACCAACATGGGGGCAATGACTCGCATAGGCTTTACATTAACCCTCCTCTATGGGATATTTATTAATTTATGAGGACAAAATATAACTTAATGGATTATAATAAAAAATCCTTACACCAAATCCTCCAACAAAGGATCAATAAATACACTAGAAAAAATATACATTAATTTTTTTATAAAGAGCAAGATGATGCTTTCATAGTTTATGAGCAAGAACTTGATGAATTCCATAAATCCAATACCAAGACATCTAGGATCCTTATAGAAGCATATATATAATTCATGAAAATAATTCATACTAGGATTTTGGTCCCTATATTAGTATAAGAAATAATAAGTATGATCCCTTCATAACCAACCTTTCTAAAGAATAATAAATATACTTCTTCTAACGATGCAAGGGTGATAGCCTAAGTCAAATAAATCTCAAAAAAATTCTTCTCCACATACTCCACTAGAATTTAATGTCTATAAAATTGTGATGGAAAATACAACTCAAGAAACACAAAGTCTTAAGACTCAACTTATGCAAAAATTAAATCAATCCTATGGGATATTACTTTATCCAACCAACCATGCTTTCTCTATCTCTTACGACACCTTGAAATCCTTTATGAATTGGGCAAGTATGCAAATTAACAATCTAAAAGTGTATTGCTGAGCCTCGTCCTCAACACATTTATTAAAAAACACTCTCCTAACCACCTTCAATAACATACTATGAAAATCAATATACTAGAGAATATATGATATGTTTTTGCCATATTTACAAATATTAGGTTCAATTCAATCTTGATGCTACAACCAAAGCTTTAGCAAGATATTTTAAGGAACTTATCATAAAATGGATCACTACTCTAATCAAGTGTTTATCATATTATTTCACCAATTAGTGGATCTATTTGCAAAATATTTTGGTTCTAGAAAAAATTATAATTATGCCTTATGCCAATTTTCTACTACCACGCAAATAAATAATGAAAGTATTGATGCCTTCATTTAGAGGATAGGAAGACCTAGGTTACCAAGTCAAACACAATATTGATTAAATATCACTCAAATAAATGTTTATTTAGGTTGTTCAATCATCTATCCAAAATGAATCAAAAGGAAATTCAACTTGAATACCTTACAAGGTATCATAGCTCATGCTAGAACCATGGAACACCTCAAAGAAGAGGTACATAAAAGAAAATAACCACATCCAATAATGGGGTTTCAATTTTTGAAATTCACTTGCTTTAAATGCTATCATCACCAACTCTAATGGAAAATAAAAGTCTTATCTTATCTATCTTATGAGAAAGGTATAACAAGAACAAATATCACAACTTAAGACTTACCAACATCCTATTAGTAGTTTGTACCTCTTACCATGGAGCATATTTAACAAGCAATAACAAAGATAATAACAAAACCAATGTATGCCTATGGGAAACACAGACTAAAATGGCATAAATAATATAACTTTAGCTTTTAGAATGACATGCCTTAACATGACAATGCTTCATTCCATCAACATAATAAATTAATCAATGATCTAATATTTGATCCAAACTTTGAATTGAATGATATTCAACAAAAAGAGAATAGATATTATGATCCTATGGAAGCTAAGTATTGATCAACTTATTAAATGTCTAAGCCTCAAGATGAACGATATCAATAAAGTTAGGATCTCTTTAACTATCATAATGAGAATGTAAACTTCTATGAAACATGTAATAAAGTAATCAACTTTGTATATATCTTCTATCATGAAGATAACAAAGAATCCTAATAACTGGATGTGAAATATATCACTAGAGGTATCCCAAATTACCTCCTAACAAATATAGTTCTAATGATATTAATGCTTATGAATATCATCCCAAAACCAAGAGTCCTAAAAACTTCAAGGTAGTGCTAGCCAATATTGTCAACCTAATCAAGGTTCTCCATCCAATCAATTTTTAGAAGCTCAATATTTACAAGTCTAATCCCCATAATCTAAAAATACCACTTGAAACCAACCACCATAATACATTTATCAAGCTATAGCATACAAGCCTACCAATACCAATCATTACTTACATAATAAGTCTCAATTAGTAAATCTAAAGATCTCAAATATCCAATATTTTTCAAAGTCATCCCATGGGATATGATCAATGAAATAGATTTTAAACCCATAAAAATATCTTGGCTAGATCTCTTAAAGACACCTAATTTCCATGATTAGACTCTTAATTGAGATGGATTACTCACAACCACCATAATAGAGGCAAGTCCCAATGATTTCTACCTATCTTAAAGAATAAGAGATAACCCACACTGTTAGTGGATGAGTTAGATGCATACTTATGGATAAGAGGAACATTCAATGTCACTATTTTAAAAGGTATGACAACTATAAAAGAGAATATAGAATAAATAAAATTAGTGTAGGATGAATTATAAACTTTTCACATGAAGAAGGTGAAAGGTAAAAAATATGTTGTTGTCATGTAATATGGTATAATTTTCAACTAAAGAGTCTTGGTACTTATATTCCAATTGTTCAAATTATATTAGTTGTGTGATAACTCATACAAGAGCATGGTGAAATTTAGAGAAAAAAGTCATTAGAGATTGAAAATAAAGGAATCTTACAAATTGAAAAAATATGGAAATAAAATATCCAAAATACTTACTTCATACCAGGATTAAAGAACAATTTGTTGAGTGTGGGTGAAATTTTGCATCCCTTCACCCACTCTTCTTTGCAAATATGATGATCTATAAAATTGGCCAAATTTTGAAGTAGTAGTGGTCGTGCAGAAGATGAATTCAGGTAACGTCGGTGGGTGGCAACAAATGGCAGAAGGGTGAAAGATCAGAGGGGTAGCCGAGTAAGTCTAGTTCCATGATTTCACCATGAAGTCAAAGATTTTTCTAAGGACAAGTGATGAATTGGATGAACAAAGAATTGGTTGGGTAGATACCCAAGATCTACTTTAGGGTAAATCTATCTTAAAACCCCACCCAGAAGGAGGATGAAGTTATCTTAAATCACTGCCTATAGGTAGGGTGAAAATTTACGATAGCAAGGAGGGTGAAACTATCCTAAGTCCATACCCAAAAGTACACAAAAATTTGGGATGATAGTAGGGTGAAATTTTCCCAAAATCCTAGGTGAAATATAGTAAGGAATATAGACCCTAGGGACCCACCCTACATTAAATGTGTTTGACTACCAAGGTATGGGGTTCATAGAAAGACGAGCCTCCTCTCTGAGAAGATGAAATTTTGTGTAGACACCTAAAACACGTCATGTCGAGGGTGACTACTCATATGGACATGCTACAAGACCATATGGAAGATCTTGGATAGACTCCAAGATAGAGCAGTGGTTCTAACCACTCAATTTGGGCTCCTTGGCCTAATCAGTCTGAACCGCAGCCCAGACCTATGGTTTACAGCTGAACCATGGCTGAGACCTACGGTTTGTAGTCTAGACCACAGCTGTGACCTGCGGTCTTAACTGAAGTTCAGTTGGCCTTCAATCCGAGCCAAATCGGTTGCAATGGCCATTGGATCTAGAAGAAGGTGGTTAATGGAGGGAAGATTCCAGAGGCTTCCATTCCAACTATCCTAACCACCCCTTCTTGATCTTGGCTTCTCCAGGAAGCCACCCCTAGTCCTAGGGCATCCTATAAATACCCCCTCCAAATGGGGAGAAGAGATAGATGATTTGTATAGCGAAGCATTGACGAATTATCGAGTGAGTGTGAATTGATCAAGCGAGCAATGAAGCCCTGTCGGATTGCATACTGAATTTGTGCATTCGAAGGCCACTTTGCTATTCATCCAATGATCAGTTTGCCATGGAAGTTCTAGGAGCCTAGGAGGATCAAGAAATACAAATTCGAGCAAACGAAGGCCCATCACAGTGATTCGACCACCAAACCTATCAGAAGGACACCGAAGGTGACCCTTGAACATCAATTGGACAAGGAGGTCAAGCCCACTACCCTTGGAATTGAGGGTAAGCCTATCAGAGTGCTAACCGTGGTTGTCAGCCATGGTTTACAGTGCAGACCATGCACCAGAGCTATGGTTTGTAGCAGAGGTATAACCGCCTTCCTATTTTCATTTATGTCCAGCTAATTAGGTTAGATTAGTTGTTTTCATGGTTTAATAGCATTTTAGCAGACTTTTGACCGTAGAATTAGGTTAGATTTACTTCTTATGTTTATGCTTCAATTAGGACCTAAATGCTTTCTTTATGCATGTTTATGCTTCATTTTCTATATCTGATCCATGCATAGTGTAGCTGCTACTTTCCTTTACGCTATTACATGAATCTTGATTCACTTTGCATAGCTTAGAAGCATTCTTTACATTTTCTTGATTATGCATGTTAATGGTGTCATTATGCAATTTACCTAAAAGGGCCTCATCATGAGAGGTTGCCTATCTTTTTGACATTCTTGTGTTGTTTCTTGACCGTAGGGAATAATTTCAAAGGAGAACCAACCATCAAGTTCCTTCCCCATCATGAAGAAGAGGGCATCTCCACCCTAGAGCAGTTCGTGCCATTCTGAAAGGCATTTGGAAATCACACCTACCCTTAAGAGGGAAAACAATTGTGCACTCCTATTGTAATATTGTATCAAAATGAATATCCCTAAGAGGGACGTACTTGTAATTGGATTTTGACTTTGAATACAATGGAATAAAGCGTTTTCTTTCTTGTTTCATTTGTTGTCAATTTCATTTTCTTGTATGCATGCTATATTTTATCATTCATTGCAATAGGATACGCCATCGGGTGTGACCCTTTCTGGTGGTTATAGAGGTGATCATGGTGGCACCCCATATTTTTAGGATCTGACTATGCTTTGTTGGTTTTTGCATTTGTAGGTACAGACCGTAGCTATCAGCTATGGCCCAACAACTAAACCGTAGGTACAAGGCACAGTTTATAGTCAGAACCATAGGTCA
The DNA here is from genome assembly GCA_028583015.1 of Wollemia nobilis. Lineage (NCBI taxonomy): Eukaryota > Viridiplantae > Streptophyta > Pinopsida > Araucariales > Araucariaceae > Wollemia > Wollemia nobilis. The sequence continues at coordinate 5,714,291 of JAQPPZ010017128.1, forward strand.
GACCTACGGTTTCCTGTTGACAACACAGACATACAAATTTAGAATTTCAGATAGTGTAGGACTTGAGGTAGGTCCTATTTTTAGACCTCTATCACTTTTATGTTCTCTATGTTTTTATAGTAGGTCTAATTCGAATGCAAATTAGGAAAAGAACTAAAAAAAATGGTAAATCAATTGTCCTAGTTTGCTTTCGTACTTTGCTTTCAATAGAAAGGTGTTGTTGGGAACAACGGACCTCTGATTGTAGTCTGCCCTAGGCTACAACGTGCTTGATAGAGATGTGTTGATGGTTTGCATGTGTGAGGCCCGATTAGTGGCCATTTAGCATCATAATGTGCATAGTCTTAAAGAGCATCTAGAGTAGCTTGCATTTTTTGAATTTGAAACATCTTTCAATTGCATAGCATTTAGAAAATGAGCATGTGTGCTATATGATGCATTTATTTTATGTACATTAAAAGGAACCACACACACCACGTTTCATTTAAACATCAGTGGCGTTGGGCTCTCACATCCAACCCATTTGATTGAGACCAATAGTGGATGTCATTACCACTTGGTTGGCTCATTTGAAATTGTATTATCGGGACCCGCTCATGGCCAAGGCCGACCCAAGAACTATCCTATCCATGCAAAATAGCATGCACTCATCTTCGAAAGAGTGTATCACTATGCATGGTGTGTTGGGTGAGGGTTGGTAGTACCTATGCTACCTCGTTGAGTATGGACTTCACTACCATATTCGGCTTGTGCGAGTATATAGGTGAAAACCTTTGAACAATTTGAGTATAACATCAACTTTTGCAAAACATGATAAGAGTTTCTACAATTGATACAACAAATATTGAAAACACATCAAACAGTTTAGGACTCACTTTTAAAACTTAAAATGAGATAATCATTATTGTATACCTTGTTTGCTTAATAATAATACATTTAGACTCTAGGTACACAATGGTGGACACACGGGGTGGTCGACAAAGGTCCAAAGCCAATGCCGATGACCAACCCCTAACCAATTCACAATAATACGTGTCGAATCCTCAACCACATGAGCGAACCGAACATCGTTCGGCTAGCATTCGAGGAGATAACTCGACACGAGGGGAGCCAATAGAGCAAACCCCAAATAGAGGAGCTTCAGTACACTCCTCTAGGCACAGAGTAGAACAGGAAACCTTCCAACATGAGGGTGTTCCACTTGAGAGCCATTATCGAGACCGCAATGCACGCGCATCCACGGGATCGACCGAAGAGTTTATTGTGCAGGGGACCAAGTTGGTGCCCCTACATACTAAGTCCACTGGAGGATCTATGGCTCCACCTTCTGAGTATAGAAGGACTAGAGACCCACCCATTCAGGGGTAGGCAGATAGGCTCGCTATCGAGCATAGAACTAACCATACTCCCATGCGTGGTCCACCATGCAAGATCACCATTGATATATCAAAGGTGGGAGATAATGGCACACCGCCGCATGAGCGATGGTGGTCTAGGTAGCTAGAGGGTCTAGGTAGTGTTCTAGAGTAGCTAGGCTACAAGCCTTCTGCTCCACCCACTCGAGCCTCGAGTGAGCATAGCGTGAGTGTCATCCACACTACTAGAGAACATGGGGAGGCTTCTAAGCACCCTCATGTCACACACCCACTATCTATGCATGGTGGGTCACAATATAGGACACAATAAGAGGCCAATGTCATCTTCATAGATAGAGGCAAAGGCACAACACATCAGTCCGATGGGTACAGAACCCACAAGGTCGCTCGTACAGAGCAGGGATATCAAAGGCCTCCCATGAGCGACCAGATCGATAGATCACATCGACTGGCATCAGAGAAGAAATGCCAACTCCTCCAAGATCAATTGGAGGATGCTCACCTAGAGAGGCAGCATATCGAAGATGAAAATATTCAAGCGCAAAGGCTCATAAGACAGAGGTTATATGAGCAGCGCATGCATGAAGAGCGTATCCTTACCCAAAAGGAACGCGTGGAGTAGGAGGATCGGTTAGCTAGGGCTGGCCTATATCCTCAAGATGAGCATCGAGAGCATACGCATAGGAAGGCTTTCTCACAAGCCGATATGCATCAAGAGCATAGAGATGCTCGAACTCATGCTAGTTTTGAACAGAGGGAGTGGCTATTGCCGCTCAACAATCAAAGGGAGAGACAACATGAAGCAGCAGCGGGAGATGGATACGAGCAAGAATATCCTGAGAGCTCCCGAGCTGAAGAGGAGGAAGAGCAAAGACCTCCATCTCACACAAGGAAGACAATACCTCCTAAGCCACCTACACGTCAACTTAGGGAGGAGGACTTTCTATCTTCAGAGGCCTATAAGGCCTTAGCCGAGAAGATTAAAGCCATTGAGAGACAAGGCTCAGACTCTAAGGAAAATCCATAACGAGCCTTTGGATCCTTCGATGCCTACTCTAGCTTACCCTGAGCATTTTGATATGCCCAGGTTAGATAAGTTCAAGGGTGATGAAGATGCACAAGAACATGTAACGAGCTTTCTGGATGCTTGTTTTTAGATAGCAAGCAATGATGCATTATTATTGCACACGTTCATCATGACACTTTTAGGGCCAACCCGAGAGTGGTTTAATCAGCTAAAGAAACATAGTATAACAAGTTTTGAGCAATTAGCTGATGCCTTTCTTGAATGCTATTCCTTTGGCATCAAGAAATAGGCCAATATTTCTAATCTAGTTATGCTAGCTCAGCGCGACGATGAGCCAATAGAACAATACAAAAAGAGATGGAGGAGATTAATGGTGAAGTTGCCATTCCCTATTCCTACCATAGAATTAACTCAGATGTTCATGAAGAGTTGTGCCAAGCACATCTCATTACTATTGTAACTGCAATAGTATCCTACATTCGAAGAGGCTTTGGCGCAAGCCAAGGTGATTGAGGATATCAAGTTGTAGGAAGGCAACTTGAAGCTCAAAAATAGGAGAGAGGGATAAAAGAAGAGTACCACAAAACAATAGGGCAAGTAGGCCCACGTAAATCAAGTGGTATTGAATCTCCAATGGGAGGACAAGGGGCAACAGAAATAGAACTATCAGGCCCAACCTCCCCCTATGCAATATGACAAGCGCAATAACAATTACAAGGGCAAGAACAAAGATCAATGCCCACCTCACCAGTTCACACCATTGATGGAATCACTGATAGTGATTTTCCATCAGTTATGCGAGGCCAAGGCAATCAGATTTCCTAAAGTCAAGATGATAGACCCCAATCAACCCAAACCAAAGGGGTTCCAAGATGATCTATTTTACATCTTTCATAGAATGAAAGGTCATGACATCGAGGTGTGTTGGTCTTTCAAACACCTAGTACAAAATATGATCGACAAGGGTGAGCTTGTAGTGCCTCACAACCCATAGGCACCCGAAAATCAAAATATGGGGATTTACAAGAACCCCTTACCAAATCATGAGGCGCCTCGGAACAACGTTGGTCAAGTTAACCAGGTGCGAGTCGAACCACCTACCCAGGGGTTCATAGGCATGGTCAATGTTGTCACTAGGCATGGGAGATATGAACAACAAAATCAACCTCATGCTCCTATTCAAATACAAGCCATGCCGAATCAATGGTCGACACAGAATATTCTAGGCCCACCAACAAGACCGATGGTGACCATAAGGAGCAGGTTGGTCCAAAACCTATAGACAACTCCTATGAAGTTGTCAATATATGAATTAATTCAGTAGTCCTCGAGGCACAGGGAGACTCTTATGGACATTTTGAGGTCCATTGAAGTACAGGCCCAGGATGCACAGGCATTCACAAATTTTATGGGACATGTACATCAGTGTCAGGAACCGATGATCCAATTTTATGATCATGAGATAAGGATGGTTTCTACAACTACGACCGACCCACCATTGCATATAATCGCGTGTGTGAATCACATGCCATTTAAAAGGGTCTTGATCGATACTGGCTCATCGATCAACATAATAATGACCAAGGCACTGAGTCATTTGAAGCTACCTAAATCACACATTGTGCCAACTACATTTACATTGAGAGCATTTAACGATGCACTATGTTCGACTATCAACACAATTATCCTACCCATACAGGTAGGTCTGAAGACCATTTCAGTAATGTGTCATATGATAGAAGGGGCCATGCAGTACAACATTTTACTCGGTAGGCCTTGGATTCATGAAATGCGTTGTGTCCCCTCGATACTGCATCAGTGCATGAAATATATTCATGAGGGACTGGTTCACGTAGTGGCTTCGGATGAGGAGCCATTTAAGTTTGTGAACCTAGCAGATTTTCCTAGGGGTTTCATACTCCCATCAATGCACCTGGATGTTTGACCATCATCACCAATAAAGAAACTAGGAGGTAAACCGGTAGTGCATGCTCAACCAATGCCATATGTGTCACACAGATCGGAGCATACCACTACCACTTCCTTGAAACCATCGACATCAGTCATGCGTTGGGATGATAAGAAATTGAAGGTGAAGATGGGTGAGAAAGAGAAAGAGCGTGAGCCTGAGCCAATCATCGAGGACGTTCCCATTCCCATGGAAGTTGAGGAACCCCAAGACAAAGTCGAGGAGGCACCTCAGCCTACCTCACCTACATCTTCAGTAGGGTCATCCACACCATGGGTGATGGTACATCTCGCTAATACCAGATTAGGTGAGTACCTTGTGCAAAATGTGACCTTCGGACCAATTTTGAAGACTACGCAAGAGATGGGCAGACCATCCACTCATCGTTATCCAGTTGGATCGATGGTTCCATTGGGAGAGCCACCTAACCAGACTAACTTCATCTATGTGGGGCTAGATCAACTTCCAACGTGAGAGCCCATGGATGAAGATGACGAGGAACCTTTCATGGTAAACATTCGTTATTTGTCTAATCTAGAGTATGCCATGCATATTTTTGAGCTATATCATTGGCATGGATATGACCTTGGTCTCTTTGAACAAGGATGGAGGACTCCATTGGAACCTCATTATCAGTTAGTCACTGATAGATTTGGTCTAGGGTTACAGATACATGGGCAGGATGATTTGCTCATAGCATCCCTAGATCATCTGTACCTCAGCATGGCGGATGATGTGGATTTTAATCCATATCATCTAGATCCTTCCAAATTTTAGAGGAATCACCCTATGATATCTGTCATCACCATTGAGCCACTCGAAGATCATCGTGAAGGGCTCCTTGAGCAGACTGAGGTAGAAATGAACCCCAGAGATCAACTGGGACACCAAACCCATGATGCAGTCGATGACACAGACATGCAGGGGTGCAACCCCATTACTGCAAGTGATCTCGAGTTAGGAGATCTTTGTAATGAAGATGGAGTGGAGTCCACCTCCGATATGAGTGGACCAGGCTATGATGCAGATGAGGATTCCTCAAACGATGATGGATCTAGGGATGAAGTCGAAGGTGCTTATGTAAGGCCTTTGTATGTGCATCATCTATTGCCTATGGAATCGGTACAGGATACCGAAGAGATCCTTCCCAACATTGATCATTCAGGGGAAGAGATCGAGCCAATTTTCTCGATAGCATCGTACATGAGGTATAATTATCCAGTTTTTCTGGATAGCGATGACAACATGCAAGAAGTAAGATTCATGGGGCCTCATTTAGAGGAGCACCCTCTAGGAGTGGGGGTGAATGAAGGATTCTATTATGATAGTGATGAAGAAGATGAGTTAGAGAGGGCCTACCTTGGTCCTCCTTATTTGCATCACCATCATCAACCCATCGACATCGATGAGGTCTATAGGCAGCTACATGTTGGTCCGCGTCTGAGAGCAAGACGGTTAAACTTGGATCAAATCCATCGGTTGGTTAATCCCCTTCCATCGACCTACATGCAGCTCCATGAGCCAAATGATCCTATTTTGCATTCAGTGCATAGGGAGGATCCAGTTATTCATAGTCCTCATAGGGAAGACCCTTTTGTGCCTGTGCCATTAGAGCCAGATCGTGGGTATGAGGACTATGCAGATTTTGTAGAGGTCAGTCCATGTGGTCCTGGAGATCAATTCCATTCCATAAACATGGTCTCCATTGATTTGACCACTCCACTCCACAATCTAGCAGATCCATCTAAACCATTGTATCTTAACAAAGATGCTATCGACTGGGATCGCATTGATTCACCCATTGAGCCTGAGGATTTCTTCCCCAATGAAGAAATGTTGCAACCTTTCCATTTTGCACCAGGCTATGCATATGATGTTTATCATGCCAAAAATGCTTCCAACGTGGAACCAATCAACCCGGATGATGACATTCATTTGATTCCTATGCCTCACCAGCTTGAGGAGGGATCGCATATGTCGGTAGAGGAAACCTTTGAGGTGGATATCAGTGATGATCCCACCAATGCAAAGAAGGTTAAATTTGGAGAGAGTCTCACTCCAGATGAGTGGGCCACCCTCATCCCTCTGCTGAAAGAGAGACCAAATTTGTTTGCTTGGTCGTATAAGGATATGCCAGGTCTAGACCCAAAATTGGTTACTCATAACCTTTCGCTAGATTTGACGAAGAAGCCGATCAAGCAAAAGCTTAGGAAAATGCACCCAATAGTAGCCTTAATGGTGAAAGATGAGCTACAAAAGTTGTTGGATGTGGAATTTGTGATTTCCATCGATTATCCAGAATGGGTGTCCAATATGGTACCCATGGGAAAACTCGATGGAAGAATCCATATTTGCATGGATTTCAGAGACCTAAATAAGGCAACACCCAAAGATTCATTTTTATTGCCCAATATTGATGCTCTCGTAGATGCAACTGTAGGTCACGAAATGCTCTCCTTAATGGATGATTTTTTTGGTTACAATCAAATTCGGATTAAACCCGAAGACCAGCACAAAACCATGTTTATAATGCCATGGGGAACATTTTGCTATAAAGTTATGCCATTCGGCCTCAAAAATGTTGGTGCCACATATCAGTGGGCCATGACATACATTTTTCATGACTATATGCACAAAATTCTTGAAGATTATATCGATGACTTGTTAGCCAAGTCATTGCTATGAGAAGAGCATGCAGAGGTCTTAAGGAAAGTCTTCGATCGCCTGATAGAGCACAATGTCAAGCTGAATCCTAAGAAGTGCGTATTTGGCGTAACTTCTAGAAAATTACTAGGGTTCATCATCTCCAAGAGAGGCATCGAAGTAGACCCAACGAAGGTCAAGGCCATTTTGGAAATGCGTCCTCCCACCAATATTAAGGAATTAAGGAGCCTTCAGGGCAAGGTAGCCTCGATAAAGTGATTTATCACCCAACTATCGGATAAATGTCGACCCATGAATCGACTGCTACATAAGGGAGTCCCATTCAACTAGGACGAGGACTGCAAGGTAGCCTTCACTGAGATAAAGCAATACCTGGTGATGCCACCAGTGCTAGCTCCACCAAGGCCAGAGGTGCCTTTTCTACTATATATATCGACAACTGACTTTGCACTGGGAACCATGTTGGCCCAAAAGAACGTGCAAGGCAAAGAACAGGCCATATATTACATTAGTCAAACTTTGGTGAGCTATGAGCTCGGGTATGCATATGTGGAAAAATTGTGTTTAGCAGTAGTGTTCGCTACAAAGAAATTGTGACACTATATGTTAAGTCATACGACGTATGTTATATCCAAACAAAATCCTTTGCAGTACATGATGAGTAAGACTTATCACAATACGCGTACTACGAAGTGGATCATGCTTTTGATGGAATTCGATCTAGAATTCATAAGCCAGAAGTCCATTAAGGGATAGGTCATAGCAGATCAATTAGCTGAGGTGCCATTGTCAAATAGTAGGCCTCTAACAATTGAGCTTTCGAGACGATGCAGTCTTCATCGTATCTGAAGCTCCCAAACTCGAAGAACCAGAGAACAATGCTGATATGACTCTATTCTTTGATGGTTCGAAGTGCGAACAAGGGGGTGGTGCCGGAATAGTGTTCTTCACACCGCAAGGAGCTCCAATGCCCTTGTCATTCAAGTTGGATTTTTCGTGCACCAACAACAACGCTGAGTATGAAGCCCTACTATTGGGCCTCCACATAGCTATCACCATGAATATTAAGAGATTGAACATCTTTGGTGATTCCTTGCTCATAGTAAATCAAGTCAAGGGGATTTTTCAGTGTCGATGTCCCATACTGAAAGCCTATAAAGATCTAGTTGACACATATTTGGCCAAACTAGAATGGTATGACATTGAGGCAATCCCTCGATCATCAAATAGGTTTGCAGATACCATGGCTTCTTTGGGATCTTTAATCCCTCAGAATCCATCTACTGATTTCACTACCATCCATGTCAAGATGCTCTCGCATCCAACAATAGAGCGTGCAACCTATGATAACAGAGAATCAATCAACATGATCAGTGTAGAACCACAAGCTGAATGGTTCTGTAGAGCTGAAGACTTTCTTAAGAAGGCACCCTAGGGGTCATTAACCTCTCAGAGTCCCATGGGGAGTGGTACTACCATTCACCATAGGGTTGTTTTCGAGTCTGCATTTGCAAAAGTAAATACGTAGGGGGAGCAAGTCATCTTAGCAGTCGAAGCTGAGATTTATCAAAATTGGATGTCACAAATTAAAGACTTCCTAAAGCTTAGTATAATCCTAGAGGGATTTTCACATGTCATGAAGCGCACATTTAAATAGAAAGTGACCAAATATGTCTTAATAGGAGACATCTTGTACCGAAGAAGCTATGATGGAGTTCTCCTTCATTGCTTAGAGCCCCAAGAGGCATCATGGGCAATTTTACAAGCCCATGATGGTACGTGTGGTGGCCATTTCAATGGCATGGCCATCATCAAGCGCATCCTTCGAATGGGTTATTATTGGCCCACTATGGAGAAGGAGTGCAATGCGTATGTCAAGAAATGTATTAAATGCCAACATCATGCTAATCTTATGCACTTGCCATCATAGGCCTTACAACCCATTCAAGTGGCTTGGCCATTTGCTCAGTGGGGATTAGATCTTATAGGCAAGATCTCTCCTCCATCATCGGGCTGACATACATTCATAATCATGGCTACTGAGTATTTTACAAAGTGGGTGGAAGCAATACCCTTAACAATGACAACTGGAGCTCGTATAGCAGAGTTTATACTGGAGCATATCATAAGTCATTTTGGGATTCCATCCAAAATAATATCGGATAATGGAACGTCTTTCAAGAACAAAACTATGAGAGCTTTGACATCTAAATATAGAATCAAACATAGTTTTGTGACTCCATACTATCCACAAGCAAACGGGCAAGTTGAAGCTTCAAATAAGATAGTGGTGGCCATCTTGAAAAATATGGTACAAGAAAACCACAAAGACTGGCACATCCAGCTGCCCCTTGCGTTATGGGCTTACAGGACTAGTATTCGGATGCCCACTGGGGCAACACCATTCTCACTAGTATATGGCGTTGAGGCCATTATGCCCTTGGAATTAGAAATTCCAATGCTGCACGTCGCATTGAAAGAGTTCATCGATGATGACACTGCATGACAAGCTCGATTGGATCAACTGACGCTACTTGATGAACGTCACGTGAATGCCCTGGAGCATCTCCACATTTATCAAGAGTGACTAAAATGAGCTTACAATGTCAAAGTCCACCAGAGAGACTTTGAAGTTGGGGATCTTGTCTTGAAATAAAACCAACAGAACTCTAATTTACCACCAGATATGCGAGACAAATTCATGGCTAATTGGCTAGGACCCTACATCATATCTAAAAATATTGGTCTAGGTACCTATCGCCTAACGTCGCTAGGGGGTGTTGAAGAGCCTGAACCTCTCAACATCATCCATATTAAGGCGTTTTATGCTTGAAGAGCATAGTAAAAGGCTTCGAGAGTTGCTTGTAACTGCTCGGTCATCCTAAAAAGCTCCAAACACTCTCATCAGTGGTTTGGTCAAGTAAAAAGCTCCAAAGGCATCTGTAAGCCCTTTGGTCAACCTCAAAAGCTTCGAGGGTTTGGTCAAAACCACTCGATCATCCCAAAAGGCTCCAAGGGTCCCTAAAACCGCTTGGTCATGTCAGTTAAAAGCCTCGAGGATTTGCTTATAATCGCTCGGTCATCCTAAAAAGCTCCAAAGGCATCTGTTATCCCTTTGGTCAAATGCAAAAGGTACCAAGAGTTTCTGAAAAACTGCTTGGTCAACCCCAAAGGCTCCAAGGATTCTCAAAATTGCTTGGTCATCCCAAAATGCCCCAAAGGTACCCATAATCCCTTTGGTCAATCCTAAAAGCTCCAAGGATTCCTAAAAATTGCTTGGTCAATCTAAAGGCTCCAGAGGCATGTACTCATCGTTTGGTCAATTATGAGGCTCAAAACCCATAAAAATTATAAAATCAATAAAATCCAAAAAAAATTGGTAAAGCATAAAATCCAAAAACATTTGCATTTGCATTTGCATTTTCATTTTGCATTTACACATGCATTCACTGCATTACTGCATTGCATATAGGCATTCGTCATCCATTGCATTCCATAATAGAAGGCATTGTGTTTGTCAGTCTTACAAATGATGCCACGTTTGTGTTTAAATCATGCATCTCTACATTTATCATAATCCATCATTCATGTGAGTAATTGTGTTTTTCAACACAACCTATAATGTTGCTATGGAGATATACTAGGGTTTTTCGGTCACTCAGCCATACCTAGTGGTCTTATCAAGAGTTGGTAGAAAGCTTGCTTTGCTTTTGTAGCTAAGGTTCAGTTAGTATAGCCCTTAGCATATCAGAAGCCTATCACTAATCAAAAAATTTAAACAATCCTAACAAGGACTAGGGGAAGATGAAAGCCATGAAGCAGGACCGGGTATCCTAAAGTGAAAAGAGTTATTCTTGCTTATCCCTCTATGCGGACGGTATGGGAAATGTTGGCAGTTGGAAAAAGGACAAGGTTAGTTCCCTATTCAGAATCCCTTGCTTACGATAAAATGAGCAATATCCCAAAGAGATATCCCACATCAATCCTCATGATTGATACCCTAGATCGATATCATAGATCGACTCCCTAGAGTGATATCCCATATTGATATCATAAGATCGATATTCTCAATCGATATACCAGAAACAATTTTTCCAAGTAAATCCCCCCAAAGGAAAGTTTCTGAAGAAAATTATCAAATGTAAATGCCGAAAAGTGAAGATCAAGTGAAGATAAAAAAATAGGCTTAAATCAAAGTTCAAAGTGAAGTTCAAAAGTGAAGATCAAATGAAGATCATAAATCAAAAGTTCGAGCGGAGATCAAATGAAGATCCAAAATCTAGTTCGAAGAGAGATCAAATGAAGATCCAAAGATAGTTCAAAAAGAAGATGGAATCGACTCCCTTGCTTCACTACATATGAGCAAGTATCCCAAAAATTGAAGGATAGAAAGGAATGAGCCTGAATCCCTGGAATTGTCAGCACTACTGTACCTTACGCATGATGATATGTCTAACGCATTAGCATCTCGCTTATGAACAAGACCAATGTTTGAATGTGGAAGAGCTAGCTTCAGGTGTCCTGCATTGCCTAGTGGCTTAGTCCAACTAAAATCTAAACTTGAGATTGGATAAGACATTTGTGGAACCCCTATCTTAGCAATGGGCTGAAAGAATCCTACCTGACATCGGGGAACGCTCGTGTCTTATCTTAAAATAATCATTTGCACACACAGGGATAATGAACAGTTAGGGTCTATCCTAGCAAAAGCCTTTTATCTCAGAAGTCTAGTGTGGTTAGTATGCAACTTTTGATAAGTCTATTAGGGTGTTTGAGTCTCATGGAAAACCTCAAAAATTTCTCCCATAGCAACAAAGTGTCAAAAATTGCAACCATATAAATCATCAAATTGCAAAGTATCAAATCCATGATACATCATTATATAAAGCACAATCAACATATAGGATAGATACCGGATGGATATTAGCAATAATATTTAGATGACCACTGACTATATCATGCATATTTTTCAAATTTGCAAAAGAAAATCGAATGACACATTATATCATTCACATCATAAACATCGCATACCATTGCATTTCATATATGGGTGATTAATTGATTAAATTCTTATCTTAAGGATTTTCAATTACATTCATGATTTTTATACATTCTGTGGTGTCATCCATTAGATTGATAAACATATTTGCATTCATTCCTTATGTTTTAAGTGATTAAAGCATACAGGTTCATTTACATTAGATTAGCATCATGTAAATAAAGCATTACATACATTAATGCATGAAAAGAAAGCAATATCAAATATGTGTTAAGAGAAAAACATCGCATCCATATGCATCCATCAAAAAGCACATCTAAGCATCTAGATCACTGCATATCATCATCATAAATTAAATAGCTATCTAGTGCATGTCATCCATACATCACATCATATAGCATCAACATAACATAAGCATTGCATCCATGTGCATCACATAAACATAAAATAAAAAATAAATGAGTACACAATAATGAGCCATAATAATGATCATATCATATATAAATGTGTGTCTCAGAGTACATCGAGAGTACAAAAATACCCTACAGATGTCCTGCACCATGCCAAACTGCCGCAAAATGCAAGAGAAAAATTGGTACTCCCAGATCTCGATCTTTCGATCGAGTAACCATCTATCTCGATGAGACTATCGAAGTCGCTCATCGACCTCAGGCTATTCAGGACACTCCATGTAGGGCCACCACTCGATATCATCTGGATCGAGTCCTACAAACCGAGTAATGTAATGCTAGACGTCGCCAGCATGGGTCCTGCTACGAAAGCCCTCCTCCTCTTGAGGCCAGTAGATAACATAACACTGATGATCATCGTTGATCTCTGTAATATGTATGGGCAACTCCCCATAATGATCTATCCTGATATGCTACCAATCCCAAATCTATAAAAGTAAACTGTAGTTGATCCCCTGGTGGTTTCGATTGGTGATGATATAGCTCATGGTATAGCTGAGCTAGTAGAGTGATTCCCCAGGCTAGGAGTAGTGGCTGGTGGATAGAGCTCTGTACAAAGCTGCATATCGTAGCTAAGAGGTTCTAGGGAATCCTCATGCCCGAGGAGTCTAGAAGCACATATTGCACCACCAAGTGCATAAAAATGGCCTCGCGCATAGAGAAGACATTCTTCCCCTACCAATAGCCAATGTGGACCCCTCCATGGTCAATGGCTCGTTGAGCCTCCTCGCTTCGAGCACCGAAGATGGCATCAAAGATAGACTCCTTGACACCAGAGGTCGAGGAGACGATGGCCTCACCATCAATGGGGATCCTAAAGATCCTATAGACATCCTCTAGTGTAACTATCATTTCACCTGTAGGTAGGTGAAACATGTTGGTCCACATATTCCAGCGTCGGGCCAACGCAATCAGATAGGATTGATCTACCCTGATGGTGGGTAGATCCAGAACATAGCAGAAGCTGACAGCTTTGAACCACTCTCGCTCACCATCAGTGAGCTCTCCATGGAGAGTCTTCAGAATGTCAGGCTCTCATGCTCTAGAGGTCAATCTCTGAAATAAATAGCATAATATAAGGAAAAAGCTAACTAAAACAAGCAAAAACATTTTAAAAATGACCTAAAAATCATCAAAAATAGTAAAAAACTGATAAAATTGCAAAAACATGTCATCATGCAGGCCTACAAATTAAATTTGTCAATCAGACAGGTCAAAAATGCATTAAATGACATTAATTGCCTCTAAAAATTCAGAAAAATTAAAAATTTTGCAAATTTTTCCTAAAGTTGGTGAACTGCGGGTCAACCCTGCGGTCCGCATGCGGTCAAAAATTGACCATTGGGATTTTGAATGCTGACCGCAGCTAGTAGCTGTGGTCCCCAATTGACCAATTGGGAACCGTAGCTGGTACCTGCGGTCTCCGATTGAGATCCGGCCGGGTGCGATACCGCGGCCAAAAATGCAAAAAAAATTAAAATCTAAGCTACCCTAGCCTAATATGAGGTTCATTACCAACAGTTTAGTGTAATTGATTTTCCAATTTCTTAATTGGGTTCATTTTAACTGGTAATGGATGCGAGGTCTTGGTTTTTGAGTTACCTTGCCCTCGCCTCGTCCCCCATGGCTAGAAGACGCTTGCCCGCGCCCTGCCATCGTGCTGTAAGTTGGTGTGCGGGTAAGGTGTGGTAGGTTGCAGGTTAGTTTTGTCAGCTGTCATTGTCAGAGCTCTAGTTTGCAAGTCACTATCAAGGAATAATGAGAGATATTTGAAATTTGAGCATTTTATAGGCTTCTCATATTTCGCGTGGACCGCAGGCCCTAGTCACGGTTCCCAAATTTGCAAATGGGAACCATAGACCCTAGCCGCGATTTGCAACTGGAAGACAATTTAGGAAAATCCCACCATGGGAAGGGCCAAAAAGATAAATTAATGCCTCCCATTGGGTCAAAGCTCAATAAAAGAAAACTAATTTGGAAATTTGGTGATAATCAAGCACCGGGATCCAATTAAAAATTAAAAATCTAGCTGAGATTATAAAGTACATTCAATCGAGGTCGTCGCTATGACAATCCTTTCATGGAGCGACGCACCTCCCAACAAAATAAATAAGCTCAATGCATAATTCAAAACATTCAAAAAAATCAAATAAATTAAAACACCAAATGCGCCTCGTATTCAGTAATTTACCCTATACACTTGGCGGTTGCAGCGACTTGCGCTCCATGCAATCCGGCAAGATGAGTAAATTACCATAAGGACATTTGGGGAAAAAATTGTCATCGTTGATCTGATATGCTTCTTTTCAATCCCTAAGAAGGCCTTCACGGCTGGACTGCTCCACGGGAATGAGGCGTTGCATGCCATTTCTTCTATGACCTCTTTTTCAGCAAATCATCGATAATTTGATTCAACACAAATCTGATTGGATTTGTATCAATTTGATTCCCTAAGATGGCTATTGTAGCCCGACTGCTCCATGGGATAGAAGCATGCAAATACTATTAACAGTTGGAATCAAAAGTTGAACTAGGCCTAGCCAAGGCATTAATTTGCTCAAATCTAAATTTTTTCAGATCATCCATGGTGGTCAAGCGACATCGTCACTTCATTCATTGTCATTACCCTCATCGACTCATCGCTTGAGGGGGTAGTCATAATATCAAATCATAATCAAAATCAATAGAAGATCCTAGAGATCATAGATCCCTTGATCTTGTCAAAATTGCATTCGTCCTTGCGAATCATTGTCAACAACTATCATAAGCTTACCCCTTTGCTTGGGGAAAATAGCAAATATGATAATTTGCTTGTTGTTCTCATCCTTTTGGTTATATGGGCCTAAGATACCTATGGAATGCACAACTACACCGAATGAGATGAGAAGGGCACAAGATTTTCAAGTTTAAGCCTCCAAAGAGTTGGAAGCAATGATTCCAGGATGCGCGTCCTTTTGCTGGACCTAGGGCATCTAATGTTGATCTGACTAATGATCATCATAGAACCTTCGACATCATTTTAGGAGGTCTATTTTTTCTCAGCGTTGTTCGATCTCACAACGCATCTCAAAAGGGGCATCTGTAGACACCTAAAACACGTCATGTCGAGGGTGACTACTCATATGGACATGCTACAAGACCATATGGAAGATCTTGGATAGACTCCAAGATAGAGCAGTGGTTCTAACCACTCAATTTGGGCTCCTTGGCCTAATCAGTCTGAACCGCAGCCCAGACCTATGGTTTATAGCTGAACCATGGCTGAGACCTATGATTTGCAGTCTAGACCATAGCTGTGACCTGCGGTCTTAACTAAAGTTTAGTTGGCCTTCAATCCAAGCCAAATCGGTTGAAATGGCCATTGGATCTAGAAGAAGGTGGTTAGAGGGTGGAAGCTTCCATTCCAACTGTCCTAACCACCCCTTCTTGATCTTGGCTTCTCCAGGAAGCCACCCCTAGCCCTAGGGCATCCTATAAATACCCCCTCCAAAATAGGGGAGAAGAGAGAGATGATTTGTATAGTGAAGCACTGACAAATTATCGAGTGAGTGTGAAGTGATCAAGCGAGCAGTGAAGCCCTATCAGATTGCATATTGAATTTGTTCATTTGAAGGCTACTTTGATATTCATCCAACGATCAGTTTGCCATGGAAGTTCTAGGAGCCTAGGAGGATCAAGAAACGCAAATTTGGGAAAACGAAGGCCCATCACTATGATTCGACCACCAAACCTATCAGAAGGACATCGAAGGTGACCCTTGAACATCAATTGGACAAGGAGGTTAAGCCCACTACCCTTGGAATTGAGGGTAAGCCTATCATAGTGCTAACCATGGCTGTCAACCATGGTTTACAGTGCAGACCGCGCACCAGAGCTACGGTTTGTAGTAGAGGTATAACCGCCTTCCTATTTTCATTTATGTCCATCTAATTAGGTTAGATTAGTTGTTTTCATGGTTTAATAGCATTTTAGAAGACTTATGACCATAGAATTAGGTTAGATTTAGCTTCTTATGTTTATGCTTCAATTAGGACTTAAATGCTTTCTTTATGCATGTTTATGCTTCATTTTCCATATTTGATCCATGCATAGTGTAGTTGCTACTTTCCTTTATGCTATTACATGAATCTTGATTCAATTTGCATAGCTTAGAAGCATTCTTTACGTTTTCTTGATTATGCATGTTAATGGTGTCATTATGCAATTTACCTAAAAGGGCCTCATCATGAGAGGCTGCCTATCTTTTTGACATTCTTGTGTTGTTTCTTGACCATAGGGAACAGTTTCAAAGGAGAACCAACCATCAAGTTCCTTCCCCATTACGAAGAAGAGGGCACCTCCACCCTAGAGCAGTTCGTGCCATTCTGAAAGGCATTTGGAAATCACACCTACCCTTAAGAGGGAAAAAAATTGTGCACTCCTATTGTAATATTGTATCAAAATGAATATCCCTAAGAGGGATGTACTTGTAATTGGATTTTGACTTTAAATATAATGGAATAAAGCATTTTATTTCTTGTTTCATTTGTTGTCAATTTCGTTTTCTTGTATGCATGCTATATTTTATCATTTATCGCAATAGGATCCGCCATCGGGTGTGACCCTTTCTAGTGGTTAAATTTTGAAACATGAATCCTGGAAAAATTGCAACCCTTTGCCTATCTAAATGGGTAGGGTATGTGAGAAATTTATGGTATAATAAAAATTAGACCTGTGTAGAATCACCTACCTTTCCCTAACAACCATTTCCAATCACATCTTCAGAGATGCAAGGTACAAGTCAAAGGCTTGTCTTAGCTTCCCGTATAGTGCCATAAAATCTTATTTTTGAATTTATAGTAAAATTATTATACATACTGGAAGGAGGATACTTTTAGGGCATGACTCTTTAGCTATTACAATTCATGTGTAAGGCATTCACCATTCTGTTAATACAAGGTTGTTAATGTTTGGTCTCCAAAATTATCTCTCGAATGTATGTGTGTATGATGTGGGTTTATTTCTACTAATGCTTATTGAATGAATATGCAATTAATTCTAATATCTTGGTTTCTTGCATCTTCATTCATAAGTTCTAGAAATTTCTCATAGCTAGCATGTTAAAAGGGGTAATCGAGGGTGATATTGAATGATTTGTTAGGTGTATACTTGTATTTTCAGCAATGGCATCTGCTTGCCCTGGGCGTGTCTTGATACGACTATAACCTATCCTTGTGAGTTCTAGATTTGAACTCCTTTTATTCTCTTTCATTTTCAATTTTTCCCTACTCCAGGCTTAGGTAGTTAGGACTTGAGGAACTAGCATTCTCCAGAGATCGAACATGAAGCCTGCTTGGCTTTGAAGTTATTCGATGTTGGTCAAGGTTCATAGGATGTGTAACCTTTACCTTTTTGTTAGGTGCAGATTTTTGACCAATAGATTTTGGTGACTCTGCTAGGGATTCAAAAGTATTTGTTGTTCAAGGAGATCATAGTTTTGTGATTCTCTGGTTTATCCCAATCTGATCAAATCACTTGGTGACTCCTCTAAGTGGAAAAATCTACATTTTGAGGTCAATTACCTCTTCAATGCTTTGAAAGATCTAAAATTCCTAGAGGAATCAAGATTTTATGAGTAGTCTTGAACTCATTGGCATAAAAAGTATGCTCATTTGGAGACTCTGACTCCAAATAAAGGACCAAGATTTTTGAATACTAGTTCCACAATGGCTCAATAGTGCTATCCTCGATGGGATGATCCTAGTCCACTCAATCTCCAATGCTGACATGAGATTCATAAAAGTGCCCTAAAGGCCCTGATAAAATATGATGGCATCAAAGGAACTACTTGAGATAACCTTAAATATATTATTGCTCTGGAAATCCTTTATGGAATTACTCATGAAGATGTCATGATAAAGATCTTGGTCTTGTCTCTTAAATGGAGGGCATTATTTTGGTATCGATCTCTTGAGCAAAAAAGTATCTACTCATGGGAAAATTTGGTGGAAGCTCTCATTGATATATTTGATGGTTCTAGGGATCCCTTACAACTCTTGATGCACATCTCATTCATCAAAAGGGGCTCTTTTGAGTGCATCACGGACTTCAAAATCTGATTCAAGAGAATTTGGGAAAGGATTCCCCTTGACTACCAGTCATCTCCCACCCAGGCCCACCTGTATTATATTCGATCCTTCAGTTCAGATATAAGCCTCCTCCTATATAAATCTAGGGAAAAGAGATTCCCTAAAATATTTCAAGAAGCTTTGCAAGCTGAACAAATCCTGCTTCAAGCAGCAAATATACCTTCAAGATATTTTTCTCTCCCAATCCCTTCTCCAATTGCTTTTGCCCCCCTTGGATTGCACAATGTTCACCATGGCTACTTTATGAAGTTATGCAAGATCTAGGGCTACAACTATGCAAAGCATAAATGATGGATCCTTTCTTGAGCTCACATAGAGGAAATGTAAGCAAATTTTCGATAATGGACAACTTCATTACTTGTAGTTTTCTCTAGAACCTTGAGGACTTGGATCAATAGGAGCATCAAATTGTGGATCCCACTTTCAAAAGGGGCACAAATTTACACATTTTTTTGTATCTGGGTGCACATTAAGCAGGAGCTAAACCATACCCTAGAGAGCTTGGCCAATCAGAATATGGGTTCTAAGGAGATCCCAATAGCAAGGTTGCTATTGAATAAGCCCTACTATCATACTTCTATAGGGACATTAAAGGAGCATGTGGTAGGGATTCCAAAATAGGTGTATCCCAAAGAATGACAACATTAGAGTTTGTTACCATATGAAACAGTACCTGAGAAGAGCTACCATATGGTAAGATTTATTGCCGAATTGATCATTGATTGCAAAAGTACTGGTATGCATGATGGTTCACCAAGTTGTGGATATACTACAACTTGAAAATTTTTGGGGCAATGTTAGATGGACTACAAATAATACCTCAAGTTTAGTATGATTTGGTATGGACATTGTAGATTCACTAATGATTTCCAGGGTGAGTCATTGGTTATGGTGTGCCAATAGCATCACCGTTTTGTGAAAATAAACCATCAACTAAATAAAGGTGTAGGAAGCATGTGGCCACACAATAAATAACATCATCTTGTACAAAGGTGACCCAAATAAAAATTATAAGAGGAACTTCTAGAAAGCGCATCAATTTTGAAGCACTCCCCCTCTTAGTCAGTTTCCTTCCTTTTGTTTTATTGTGACCTCATTACCTAATCGATAAAGGCCTCAGATTTAGATATCATTTTATGCAATCCCTAGAAAAGATATCTATTGCATGCACCAGTAAAAAATGTGATGTAGTGTGATTACAAAACAAATGGGCAAGCTCTGGATCAACCCAAATCACTCGCATTAAATCAAATATTATAATAATAGTACCCAATCCTCAATTTAAGGGGAAAATGGATCTATAAATAGCACCCTAAAATGTGATAGCAACATATGTTGTGTAAGATGAAGTTGAGAATGATGCTACGATTGAAGAATCCCTAGAGGAGTGGTAACTAGAAAATGAAGTTTTTTATTGATTGCATTAGAAAGAAGTGTTTCATCAGGATTGACAAATGCTCCTGGTATTTTGACTGTTCTTGAATGGGTCTTGGTATTTGGTGGGGTATTTTGATGGGAGCGCAATTTATGGGGGTGTTCCATGAATTGCCTTCCCTTTTGTTCTTGTTACTTTTCTACATCCTTTCCTTCCCTTAATTACCTTTCCTTCATTCCTTGTTACCACTAACCTCTTCAGTTAGTGGTCGTCATCTCCATACATGCCCTCTTGTTCTCTTTCCCTCATTTTGCTTGTTGTTTCCACTTTTGGTCCTCCTTTTCTTCCCTTCTGCCTTGTTTCGCCTTGTTTTTAATTCACATTTGGTTGCCTTCCTATTTTTTCTTGTAGCCTTTGTTGGTTGTATTTTTTTATGCCCTATCTATCCCCTTCTTCCTAGTTTGTGAGAATTTCAAGGTGTAGCTTTTTAGATTCTGCTTTTCCATAGGTAAAAATTCCCTGTAAGTCACTATGAGTGTGGGTGAAATTTTACATCTCTTCACCCACTCTTCTTTGCAAATATGATGATCTATAAAATTGGCCAAATTTTGAAGCATTAGTGGTCGGGTGGAAGATGAATTCAGGTAACACCGGTGGGTGGCAAAAAATAGTAGATGGGTGGAAGATCTGAGGGGTATCTAAGTAAGTATAGTTTCGTGAGTCAGCCATGAAGTCAAAGATTTTTCTAAGGATGAGTGGAGAATTAGACAAGTGGAGAATTTGTTAGGCATACACTCAGAATCTTCCTTAGGGCAGAGCTATCTTAAAACCCCACCTAAAATGAGGGTGGAGTTATCTTAAATACCTGCCCGTAGGTAGGGAAAAACTTTGCAATAGCAAGGAGGGAGAACTATCCTAATACCCCACCCAAAAGTATTGTGGAACTTTGGGACGATAGTAGGATGGACTTGTCCCAAAATATTGCCCAGTCATAAATAATATATTGGGTGAATTATAGCAAGGAATATAGACCCTAGGGGATTACCCTACATTAAAAGTGCTTGGCTACCAAGGCATGGGGTTCATAAGAAGATGAGCCTCCTCTTCAAGAAGATGAAATTTTGAAACATGGATCCCGAAGCAATTGCAACCAGTTACCTATCTAAAGGGGTAGGGTAGGTGAGAAAGTTATGGCATAATAAAACTCAAACCTATGTAGAATCACCTACCTTTCCCTGACAGCTATTTCCAGTCACATATTTAGAGATGCGAGGTACTAGTTGAAGGCATATCTTATCTTCTCATCTAGAACCATAAAAGCTTATGTTTGAATTTATTGTAAAATTATTATAAATACTGGAAGGAGGATTCTTCCAGGGTATGGATCTTTAGCTATTACAATTCATGTGTAAGGCATTCACCACTCTATTAATACAAGGTTACTATATGATCTCCAAATTTATCTATCGAATGTATGTTTACATGTTGTGGGTTTATTTTTGCTAGTGCTTGTTGAATGAATATGCAATTAATTCTAATATCTTGGTTTCCTACATCTTCATTCATAAGTTTTGGAATTCTCTCATAGCTAGCATGTTAAAAGGGGTAATCAAGGGTGATATTGGTTGATCTATTAGGTGTAGGCTTGTGTTTTCAACAATGATGTCTGCTTGACCTACATGTGTTTTGATGTAGCAATAACCCATCCTTGTGAGTTCTGGTTATGACCTCATTTTATTCTCTTTCCTTCTCCCTTTTCTCTCACTCTAGGATTAGGTAGCTAGGACTTGAGGAATCGACTTTCTCTAGAGATTGACCATGAAGCCCGCTCGGATCCTCGATCATTTGATGTTGGTCAATGTTTTTAGGTTGTAAAACCTTTAGATTCCTCTACCTTTCTGTTAGGTGTAGATTTTCGACCAACATGTAGCTTGTATAGAAAAAATATAGAGCAATATTTGAGAATAAGGAGTGAATCATCTATGACAAAGAAAATGAAAAACAAGTATTATTTGTTAGACCTATCATAAAGAATAGAATATTTCCTTTGAAACTTGGAGGAGATGATATCAATTTGTGTCATACAACCATTGAGAACAACAGTTGGTTATGGCACCAAAGTATCATCACCTAAATTGTTGAAGCTTGTAATTATTGAATGCTACGGAAATGGTCCATGGACTTCCTTGTTTAGAAGCAATAAGTGAAGTGTGTGATAGTTGTAAAAATGAAAAATCATAGTGATAACTTTAAAAAATGAAGATCATAGAGGGCACCATATTCATGGAAACTAATTTATTACATTTTTTTGGTCTAATATATACACAAAGTGTGTTAAATCCTTCTACTTTATCACTTTCATTGATGTTCAAACTAGGAAAATTTAAGTATATATTTTGAAGAATGAGAGTGATGCTTTTGAATTATTCAAGAGTTTCAAATACATAGTAGAGGATAAATGAGGATATAAAATAAAAATATTAAGGATAAATTATGGTGGTGAGTATTATTCCAAAAGCTTCAATTAATTCTATAATGAGCATGGGATAAAAAGACAATTGTTAGTAGCCTATATACCTTAGCAAAATGGACTAGTAGATAGGAAGAATAGGATAATCATATTGATGGAAAGAAGTATGGTACTAACAAAAGGATTGGGTAATCATATATGGTTTGAAGAAATTGCAACAATAGTGTACATCCTCAATAGAAGTCCCATAGTTATAGTAAAGACTTAGGAGTCATGGTATGGAAAGAAGCCTTTGATAAGTCACTTGAGAGTGGTTGGTTGTTTAGATTATGTTACTCTTGGAGATAAGAAAAGGAATAAGTTAGATCCAAAGATTCAAGCATGCATTTTTATTGGTTATTCTAAAGAAATAAAGTCATATATATATATATATATATATATATATATATTATGACCCCATATATAGATAATGCATTATATCTAGAGATGTGATATTTGATGGAGTACATGGAAAACAAGAAAAAATACTAAGAATACAATCATAATTGAATATTTTGGTATTATAAACATCAAGTGGAGGCATAATCATTTATCCAAGGACAAAAATAACAGAAAAGAGGACATTAGAATCACATCTAGGTTGTAAAATACTAAATCAAATTTTAATAGGAGGTTCAAATAAGCTAAGAAAAAGCCTAAGAAAAATGTAAAATGAACAAGAAGAAAATATAGTGAACTGTACATTATTGTCCACTATTAAAGTGGATACATCAATGTTTGAAGAAGCAAACCAAAGTAAGGTATTGATCTCTAGAGGGGGAAAATTACCTTGTTGTGTATGATTCTCGACTGGATCCGCTAGGAGCTAAGGTGATCGTGGGGGTGTGTTATATTCTCTACACTCGATGGACAAAAAGGAATGGGTTCACCAGGAATAGTTTTAGGACTCACTCCAAGTCTGGGGTGGAAATGTTTAATGTGTTCAATTTAAGCAATCACCTATGTCTGGCCTCTATAAACTAAACTATGCAAATAAAAGAGCGATGCAAGACACACAAGATGCAAGAAGACAATATCTAACCCTAGTATGATTCTTTTATTCAATGATTTCTAACCCTAAGCTGTAGTAATGAAATTCTTTTTCTTTTGAGCAAGGGCACAAGTGAAATGCATAGACAAGGCTAAACCCTAGATGCACACTATATGCTCTTATCCTTTCAAATGCCTAAAATATGATCAAATGCTTTTCCTTTTATTTATATTTTAGGTTTGAACAAAAATGAACAAAAGCAATCAACAAACAACCTAAAGATCTACTAGGGTACTTACTTGAATCGATGTTTGATCCAAGCTTTATCTTGTGTCCAAAAATATCCCATAGCTTCAAATCTACAAAATAGTTTCACAAAACCCTAGAAAATATGATCAATGTTAGGGGGCCTACTTAGGCCGCTATGTAGCAGAGCTTGAGAGCATAACAGTCAAGCCCCCTAGGTCCTTTTAGTTGACCTTTAGAAATCAAGAGTGAATGTTGACCTTTTTTGAAAATGGACAAACAAAATGCAATGAAACAGAATAGTACAAAAAATAGAATGTAAACAACAGTATTATGTCCTAAATGCAACATGCAAACATAGATCTAGGGTTTGGGAGTGAATCTTGCCCCCAGATTTGATGCAACCAAAATCGCACCCTATACGGGGCATCCATGATCTTGACTCTGTCAAAATCATGCCCTATAAATACGAGGCACGATTTCATGATAGATCAAAGAAAATAACAGATCAATGCAAAATGAGCAACAACACAAATGTAATTAATGATCTAGAAATGATAAAATACATGAAACAACTTGGTGGTAGCGAAAGAGGTAGGCAAGAGGATGAAGACCTCCACAAGATGGTTGACTCCTCCTCAAGGCTCCAAAACTTGGCCACCAAGGACAGCAAATCAACAATACAGTAGAATAACACCAGAAGAAACTTATGATTTCTCTTAACTTGCTAGGTAGAATGCTTGTTATTGCTTGGAATCTTAGAAAACTTAGCTTCCTTGCTTAACTTGCTTAGGAGAAAAGGAGATCCAAAACCCTCTATTTATAAGGGATTTGAAACACAAATGGGTAGGAAAACCCTAAGGGAGGATCGACTTTAAAGAAGTCGGCTCAAAAGTTGGGTTTTCTAAGAGAAAACCCTAACTTGCCAAAATCGTACCTCGTAAGGGCCGATCATGATTTTGGCAAAACTAGGAAAAAAGGAGAAAGAGGGGAGAAGAGAGGTCCAAACTTACCTTTGGGCAAGTTGGAGGGTCTCTCTGAGGTTCTAGGGAAAATGACTCACTTGGGTGGGTCAATTTTCCATGTCTACATTTTACCCCCTCTTTGATGCATTTATGGCCTAATAAATGCATCAAAGAAATATGTAGACACCTATGGGTGAAGAACAATAAGCAAAAAAGGGGTAGCTAGTTTAGAAGAAAGGGGTGGTGTAAAAATGGTGTCATTCTAGACACTTTCATATTTTACATGTAAATCGAGGCATTAGGGACATTAATGCCTCTCAGGCTAGGGTGCCCCCTCGAGTTTTAGAAGGAATGTCAAATTCCTAAAGAAACTCGAAATGGATGACTCAGAAGAAAACAAAGTGACAAATAAAAGAAAAGGGATATCAAAAGGAGGAGAGAAGAAGAGGGAAAGACTAGGCTAGGGCTTGCATTGTTAATTTTTTTTTAAGCATGATAATCACAAACATAATGAATGCAATGCAAAATGATCCTAACTAAATAAAATGCATGAGTGAATCTGACTAAATGAAATGCAATCTAACATGCAAGCTAAAATGAATGCAAAGTGAAATGTATGGATGAGCGGATGGAAAGAAGAAAATAGAAAGAAAGAAACAAAAAATGAAAGAAGAGAAAAAGGTGGAAGAAGAAGAAAGTGAAAGCTCCAAAAGGTCAAAAGAAAAATAAAAAATAGAGCAGAACCCTGTGAGGATGTATGCTCACAAATGGCCGAATGGAGGCTACCCCTCACTAGTGGCCATGAAGCTATCCTGTAAGGGTGTTATGCTCACAAATATGGTCAGGTGGAGTGGTACCCACTATGGGTGTAGTGCTCATTGATGGCTAGAGAGAAAGAGAGATATACCCACTAGGATGTATGCTCACAAATGGTCAAATGGAGGCTACCCCTCACTCATGACCATGAAGCTATCCATTATGGGGTGCTGAAATGATATGATTGATTTACCAAAGTGAGTACTACCCGATAGGGGTGTGGTGTGTGCAAAAGATGAGTGATCAAAGTGAAGCATAACCTATGTGTGCATGTGCTAAAAGTTAGAGGGAAGAAATAGAGATGAAGAAGAAGAATGGTGCATGTGTGTGTCCTTCTCAAAGAAGAAGATCGAGATAGGAGAAAGTGTGAACAAAGCAAGATTCATAGATAGAAGAAAAGAACATGTATCCTTGTCTTGACAAAATGGAGAAAGAAAACATGCAAAGGATAAGGATACATAGAAAAAGAACTATATTCCTTGACTTAGGAAGAATGGTGATGATCATTTTATACTTTCAAGGTCAAGGAATATAGAATGACATGAGCAAATGCAATGATGGAAATGCAAGGAGATGAGCCCTAGGTTGGGGATTCACTAGGCATTAGAGCCCTAGTGTGAGTGCAATGCATGTGAGCTACGACCTAACTAGGTGTCATCACTTGCCATTATCACAAAATCCCTCAAGAATCTATATGATCAAGCAGTCATGCAAATATGAGCAAGCAACAATGCAATTGTATGACAAGCAAAATGTAAGGAACAAAATTTTAGGTAAAACATGCAAAATATGATAGGCAGTCATGCAGTATGAACAAGCAAACCAAATGTAGTATGAAAACTAAGCTAAATGTAATAT
This sequence comes from Wollemia nobilis, assembly GCA_028583015.1. Lineage (NCBI taxonomy): Eukaryota > Viridiplantae > Streptophyta > Pinopsida > Araucariales > Araucariaceae > Wollemia > Wollemia nobilis. The sequence goes on from JAQPPZ010017128.1 coordinate 5,740,684, forward strand.
GAAAATGTAGAGTACCAAGTTATGCATAGTATCTCTTTAGATGCATTATATTCATTGGTTCTTTAAGTTATTTACCATCTAAAGAAGCTAAACAGTAGGCCCTTGAACCAAACTTGGCTGTTATGATAAAGGGGCCTAACCAATTGGGCTAAAACTTACCTTTAAGATCTGATTGAGCATTGGTGTTCTTCTGGTTTTCCTTGAGGACAAGGTCCCCAACCTCAAAAGAATGATTGCAAACTTTCTTGGAATAAGATCACTTGAGCCTATTCTGATAGGCTCACAAATGCTCTAAGGCATGAATGTGCTTTTCATCCAGCAACTCCAATTGATTCAAATGATCTAAGTGATACTCATCGCTGACCTCAGTCCCATAGACCAAGACGTATGGAGAAGTACCTGTAGGAGTTCGCACACTAGTGTGATAGGCCCATAAAGTTGGATAAAGTTGGATATACCAGTCATGATCGGTCTTACTAACCAACTTCTTGAGGATCTTGATCAAAGACTTATTGGATGCTTCGACTTGTCCATTACCTTGAGGGTAATATGGAGTTGACCACCTATGCTGAATATTGTACTTAGCACAAAGTTTATGGATATCCTTGTTCTTGAAAGGAGTGCCATTGTCAAAAATAATCATCGAAGGAATCTTAAACCTACAAAGGATCTAGTTAAAGATGAACTTGGAAACCTGAGCTCTAATCACTATGGCTAGGGGTATGGCTTTGACCCATTTAGTGAAGTACTCTATCATTGTTATGATAAACTTGTGACCATCAGATGACATTGGGTTAATCTTCCCTATAATGTCCAATCCCCACATGGAAAATGGCCAAGGGGAAGAAATAACCTGAAGGTGTTGAGAAGGAGCATGAACAAGGTTGTCATGGCGTTGACACTTGTCACAGCATCGAACATGGTCACATGCATATTTCTCCATGGAAGGCCAATAATACCCCATCCGAAGGAGCTTTTTGGCAATGGCATTGCCGCTGAAATGGCCTCCACATGAACCTTCATGAGCCTCACTAAGAGCTAGCTAGGCTTCATCAAAGTTAAGGCATCACAAGAGGATACCTTCAAAATAACATCGATACAAAGTATTACCAATTATAATAAATTGACACGCTCTTTTGTGCAAAATCTTACGTTGATTATGATCTAAACCATCAAGAATCAAACCATCCTTAAGAAAATTAAAGATGTCGGTATACCATGGCTCAAATGGGGAAGCTTCGATGGTCAAAACATCTAATGGAACAAGACAAGAACCAAGTGACGTAGGCTCCCAGAGTTGTCTAATGATAATTGATGCTTGATCATCTTCCAACTCCAAAGGAAACAAGGATGTAGTAGTAGCCATGGCATCTGCATGGTGGTTGGAGGATCTAGGGATAAACTCTATGGTTACCTGATCGAACATGAACAAAAGCTTGGTGATAATCTCTTTGTAAGGTTTTAGCTTATCATCTCAAGTTTGATAAACATCATTAATCTGATTGACCATAAGTTGAGAGTCACCAAAGACTGAAAGAACACTAACCTTCAAGGCTAAGGCTGCTCTAAGACCAAGGATCAAAGCTTCGTACTTAGTAGTGTTGTTCGTGCAAGAGAAGTAAAGCTTGAAGGACAAGGGGATGAGCTATTTTTATGGGGTAACTAGAATGACTCTAGCACCAACACCCTTCATGCATCGGGCTCCATCAAAAAACAAAGTCTAAGACTCTAGCTCTTTAGCCTCTATGCCAAAGCACTCATCAAGAAACTCAATGACCAAAGGATGGGCAACTTCTAGGGGAGCAAAGGCTAACTGATCAGCAATCACCTAACCCTTGATAGCCTTCTAACCTATGAAAGTTAGGTCAAACTCACTAAGGGCTAAAACCCACTTAGCAACTTGACCTAAAAGGTGGGGCTTAGACATTAAGTAATGCAAAGGATCAAACTTTGCAACCACCAATATCTTATGGTTGAGCATGTAGTGTCTTAGCTTCTAGGAAGCGAACACCACAACAAGGCAAAGCTTCTCTAAGGGAGTGTACCGAGTTTCATAGCTGACCAAGGTTCTACTAATATAGTAGATAGCTCACTCTTTATTTTGATCATCATGTTGAGCCAACAAGGCTCCCAAAGCATGAGCTATGATTGCTATGTAAAGCATCAGATGCTTATCTAGTAGAGGTAGAACTAAGATAGGTGGGGAAGTGAGATACCTTTTGAGTTCATCAAAAGCTTGTTGACACTCAAAATCCCACTAGAACACAACATCTTTCTTAAGAAGCTTAAGAAAGGGCTGACACTTATCGACTAACTAGGCTATGAACCGATGAATAGCTTGAAGTCTACCTTGCAAGCTACACAACTCGATCAAGGTGTAGGGAGGAGGTATGTCAGTGATAGTCGCTATCTTAGCGAGGTCCACTTCAATACCTCACCTAGAAATGATGAAACCTAACAACTTGCCAGATGTGACTCCAAACACACATTTGGAGGGCTTAAGACTAAACTATCAACCTTTCAAAAATTTATCTTAGATCATGAACATGATCCTATCGATGTATGGAATGACCCAAAAGATCATCCACATAGTCCTATAAAATATCATGCATCATGTCATGAAAAATATAAGTCATAGCCCTCTGATATGTGGCACCAATATTTTTCAAGCCAAAAGGCATGACTTTATAATAGAAGGTGCCCCATGGTGTGATGAAAGTTATCTTGGCCTGATCCTCAGGGGCAACCATGATCTAATTATATCCTAAGAAACCATCCATGAGAGAAAGCATACCATATTTGGTAGTGAAATCTATGATCTGATCTATGTTGGGCAAGGGAAAATCATCCTTAGGATATGCTAAGTTAATGTCCTAAAAGTTGGTACATATCCTGATTGTTCCCATCTTCTTAGCCATAGGAACGATATTGGAGATCCAATCAAAATAGTCGATAGCTTTTATAAAATTAATATCAAGGAGTTGTTGGAGCTCCTCCTTGACCAAAAGGGTGACCTTAGGATGCATCTTCCTAAGTTTTTGCTTAACAATATTAGCACTAGGGTGAACTACCAAATGATGCATAACAAGGGAGGGATCAAGCCCTGGCATGTTGACATATGACCAAGTAAAAATATCATGAAATTATTTCAACAAATTAGTCAATTACTCTTGCTCATCCATGGACAAGGCTTTACCTAGCTTAAGGATTCTAGGGCTCTCCTCAAAACCTATGTTAACATCTATGGTCTCCTCAATGAGAATGGATGACTCATCCTCAAGAGGAGGTGGGGCAGGAATCACTCCTAGTTGCTCAAGGTCCTTGGGAGATAGAGAACCAAAGTCCTCTTGAGAACTAGAAGACTCAACCTGCGCAATGCAAGGGACTAACCCATCAAAGGAGATATCATTCCAAAGGACAACCTCATGAGCCATGTCACAAAGAGTGTCACTTTCAGCATACTCCTTTGGAGTTGCAACTAATAGAGAGGGAGAAGGTGGTCCCTCATCCTCATAATTCCACTCTAAACCTTGATGAGATAGATTCAGAAGAGGCTCTTGAAGAAAAGGATTGACTTGATCCTATGATGAAACATTGATTAATGGTTCCTCACTCACGTTCATATTTTCAAATTGCTTAGTCATGTGAGATGAAGAAACTGATGGACATAAATGAAGATCAGATTGAGTTTGTTCAACTAGTGAACAATATTCAAATGGGTGAGGATCACCCAAAATGGTGATAAATTGATTTTTAAATTCAAACTTCAAACATTGGTGAAAAGTAGAAGGGATAACCCTCATCGCATGAATCCAAGGGCATCCAAGAAGAAGATTAAAATATGTAGGGCAAGACACCACATAGAACAAGGTATCTAAGATCTTAGGTCCAACCCTAAGAGGGAGAGATATAACACCACAAGCCTCTTGGGACTCATTGTTGAAAGCTTTGATGATGATATCAGATTTAGTTAAATCTTCCTCTTTTAATCCAAACTTTTGGAAAAATTGATAAGTGCATAAATTGAGGGAAGAACCATTATCAATCAAAATCTGTTTGATAAATGTTTCCCCAATAAATGCAGTGATGTAAAGGGAAGAATCCCCTCGTAAATCTGAGGAAGGAATATCATCATCCGAGAATGTGATATGATGTATCCCAAGAGAACTTACAACATTAGCTATAGCACTAGGGGAAATATCTTGAGGAACAAATTGTTGTCTTAGGAGCTCCAACAAGGCTTCCCTATGAATAGGAGAAGTTTACAAAAGATCTAAGAGAGAGATCTTGGCTGGGGTACTAGCTAATTATTGTTGAATGTCAAAGGAGACTTTAGGTTGTGGCTTCAACACTAAAGGTGGGTTTTCTACCCTTGTGCTCCTTTTTGGGTATTCTTCAAAACTAAGGTGGGTTTTGAAGGTGGGTTGGATGAAGAACTCATCTCCTACTGAGAATGTTGAGTCGATTGATTTTATGCTTGTTGCCTTGTAGTTATTGCTATCATACCAACCATATTATCATAGGGAGGTGGCACATTATGATATGACACTTGATTAGTTGTCTATTGACCATGCTTAGGTAGGGGATCTTGGAAGATCCCCATGTCTTGATTAGTTGTGGGTGCTTGTTGAGTAGGAGGTTGATTGTTTGTTGGAGGATTGGGTTGAGAACCTTCTATAACAAGGCATCCTTCATCAATTAGGTCCTGAACCACATGTTTCAACCTCTTACAAGAGTTTTTCATATACCCCTCCACTCTATGATACTCACAATGTTGACCAGATTTATACCAATTAGTTGTGGTATCAGGTTGCCTTATAGGTGGTAACTCAATCATGTTAGCTTCCAAAAGTTGTTTTAGGACCACTATCATAGGTATGTTGAGTCTTGTGAAATTCCTTTGTGGGGGTTTTTGAGGTTGGCTAAGCACCATATTTTATAGGGTGTTAACAACACTGTTAATAGGCCTACTATCCATTACCCCATCACCAACCACATGCTTGTTCTTATACTATGTTTTAGTGGTCCTATCTTCTTTTACTTTAAGTTGACCTCTTCTGATAAGGGCTTGCTCTACCCTTCTTGCTAGATCTATAGCTTGGTCAAAAGATGTGATAGTTGTAGTTTCCAATTCATAAGATATTTGTTCTTGTAAATTTCCAATAAATATCTCAAGCATGTCTTGAGGAGGTAAGGTATATCTCAAGCATCCAACTAGACTCCTCCAATGAGACAAAAATTCTAAAAAACTTTCATCTTTAGCTTGTTTTAACATATAGACATCTTTCATAGTCACATTCTTTTCAACATAAGCACCAAATTGTTGAACAAACATTTCAGCTATCTCTTCAAAATTCCTCAAAGAATGATTGGGCAGTTGATAATACCACTCTAATGCCATACCACCAAGGCTCTTAGGGAACATCTTTAGTAACAACATGTCATCATATATGATATCATGGCATGTTGTCCTAAACATTCTTAAATGCTCAATTGGATCTTTCGTTCCCTTATAGATAGGTAAAACTAACATTGGAAAATGCTTAGGGTAGGGCCTAGAGGCAATGATAGGGTCTAAGGGCTGATTGCACATTTCTCTATAGTTGTAGGTGAAACTAGGAGGTTGAATCATATCCACTCTTGAAACCAATTGTTTCACCATATTAGTTAAACTTTGCATCTCAGGATTGTTGTTGTGCAATACCCCTAGGTTCCCTAGGGGAGGGGTATAGGTAGGTTGTTGAAAGGGAACTTGGCTCATGTTGGAGGTATTGACATTGTTATGGTATGGGTTATGATATGTGGTATCTTGCTATGGAGGATAACTAACATTTGGTGGAATAGAAGCATGAATGTTGAGATTAGCAGAATGAGGAGGAAATTGAACATAATCTTGAGATGCACTACTAGTTGGAGGAACTTGTGGAATTCTTCCAACGTTGGTGGTCATAGTAGTAGCATATGTTGGTTTAGGACAAGGATTAACATGATGTGAAGATTCAAACAATGGATTGTTGTGAACATTTTGAGGAGAAATTATTTGATGATGAGAAGTTCCAGCTTCCTTGAGTCGAGCTTCCTCTTCCATAGCTTTATCCAAGGCATATTTATGATGCTTGTAGAAATTCTAGACATGTTCAAATGATTTAAAGATAAGGTTCCCATTGGACCCCTTAGTAGGATCAAGGTCATTGTCAGCTTCTTCATTTTCTTCCTCTTCTAGATTATGATTCTCTCTATCAATCTGATCATCTTCTTGAAAAATCTCATCAAAATCTGAAAGCCTTCATCCACTCCTAAGGTTGGGAGCCATTAGAAGAGAGAGAAAGGATAGAGTGGAAAAGGAGGAGAACTAAAAACTAGCGAACACACAAGATTTTTAAGATGTTTTTAAATATTTTTTGATCTAAACAAACAAAATTAGTGGTCTTATTAAAGTTTTCAAGAGAAAAGCAAAGGAAGAGGCTTCCTATCTTGGCCACTAAGACGTGTCTTCATGTTAGGTTCACCAAATATGTAGAGGGGGAAAAATGCCCTGCCACGTATGATTCTCGATTGGATCCACTGGGAGCCGAGGTGACCACGAGGGTGTGTTATATTCTCTACACTTGGGGACACCAAAAGGAATGGGTTCACCAGGAATGATTTTAGGACTCGCTCCAAGTCTAGGGTGGAAATTTTTAATGTGTTCAATTTAAGCAATCACCTATGTTTGGCCTCTATAAACTAAACTATGAAAATGAAAGAGTAATGCAAAACACACAAGATGCAAGAAGACAATATCTAACCCTAGTATGATTCTTTGATTCAATGATTTCTAACCCTAAGCTACAATAATGAAATTCTTTTTCTTTTGAGCAAGGGCACAAGTGAAATGCACAAACAAGGCTAAACCCTAGATGCACACTATATGCTCTTATCCTTTCAAATGCCTAAGATATGGTCAAATGCTTTTCTTTTTATTTATATTTTATACTTGAACATAAATTAACAAAGGAAATCAACAAACAACCTAAAGATCTATTAGGGTACTTACTTGAATCAGTGTTTGATCCAAGCTTTATCTTGTGTCCAAAAATATCCCACAACTTCAACCTAAAAAATAGTTTTACAAAACCCTAGAAAATATGATCAACGTTAGGGGGCCTACTTAGGCCACTATGTAGCAGAGCTTGAGAGCACAACAGTCAAGCCCCCTAGGTCCTTTTAGTTGAACTTTAGAAATCAAGAGTGAATGTTGACCATTTTTTGAAAATGGACAAATAGAATGCAATGAAATAAAACAATGCAAAAAATAGAATGTAAACAATAGTATTATGTCCTAAATGCAACATGCAAACATAGATCTAGGGTTTGGGAGTGAATCTTACCCCCAGATTTGATGCAACCAAAATCATGCCCTATATGGGGCGTCCATGATATTGGCTCTATCAAAATAATGCCCTATAAATATGGGGTACGATTTCATGATAGATCAAAGAAAACAGTAGATCAATGTGAAAAGAGCAACAACAAAAATGCAATTAATGATCTAGAAATGATAAAATACATGAAATAACCTAGTAGTAGCAAAAGAGGTAGGCAAGAGGATGAAGACCTCTACAAGATGGTTGACTCCTCCTCAAGGCTCCAACACTTGGCCACCAAGGACAACAAATCAACAATGCAATAGAATAACACCAGAAGAAACTTGTGATTTCTCTTAACTTGCTAGGTAGAATGCTTGTTATTGCTTGGAATCTTAGAAAACTTAGCTTCCTTGCTTAACTTGCTTGGGAGAAAAGAAGATCCAAAACCCTCTATTTATAAGGGATTTGAAACACAAATGGGAAAAACCCTAAGGGAGGACCAAATTTAAAGAAGTTAGCTCAAAAGTTGGGTTTTCTAAGAGAAAACCCTAACTTGCCAAAATTGCGCCCCGTAAGGGCCTACCACGATTTCCTAAAAACTAGGAAAAAAAGGAGAAAAGAGGGGAGAAGAGAGGTCCAAACTTACCTTTGGGCAAGTTGGAGGGTATCTCTCAGGCTCTAGGGAAAATGACTCACTTGGGTGGGTCAATTTTCCATGTCTATAGGACCAAATCCATAAACAAATGAATGCAATTAAAAAGAATAATACTTGGGAGTTGTTTGAGCTTCTAAAGAATAAAAAATTAATTGGAATGAAGTGGGTGTTCAAGACAAAATATAATAGTTATGGGTCAATTGAAAGGAATAAACAAATATTAGTCAAAAATATATATGCACAACAAACTAGTTTAGATTATGAAGAGACATATGCACCTGTTGGAAGGTAAGACATAATAAAAATGGTCTCAACCTTAGCAACCAAAAATGTATGGGCTATATATCAACTTGATTTAAAGAGTACATTGTTGAATTGGAAGATTTAAGAAGTATAAATTGAACAACCATAAGGATTTGAAGTGAAATATAAAGAAGGACAAGTCTACAAATTATGAAAATATTATAAGGACTGAATCAAGCTTGAAGGGCATTATGAGGTTTAGAGAAATTGGTAAGGAATACAAATATTATATGGACTGAAAAAAGCTTGAAGGGTATTGTTTGTGACCCTCAATATTTTTTGTAAGTGTGTGAGTTAGGATTGAGTGCGATCCAAGAGTGAGCCTCATTTTTTCTTGTTTTAGAAAGCAAGCAATTGGTGTGGGTGTGAGTAGGAAGTAAGCATCAATAGGAAGAAATATGTGAGCAAGGAGCAAGTGCTACTTCTTATTGTAGGCCTTAGGTGTAATGAAATAAAATCCATAAATATAGTAATAGTAAAATATTTCAATATGGTAAAATGGTAAACATTCAAATGAAAAAAAAAAAATTATATTCAATTCCATAAATACAAGCAATCAAATTCTAGATTCCATATCAATGTAAATCCTAGCCACTCAAAGAGGGTAGAGTATCTTATCCTCTTAGGAAGGGAAAAGTATCATATGCATGATAGAGAATACTAATATTCAAATATAAAAGATTATTCCAACTACAATATAACTCTTCCTATTTGTAGAATAAATCAACCATAGTCCTAACCCTAATACTCAAGGGCTGACTGGCTTAACCTAGAAATAAAGCTAAAATAATAAATATAGTCGACATGTCTATATTGGATCTATTACATGGATCTCCCCTAGAAATATTTGTACTCAAAGCTAGAGAATACTAGAAAATATCCTCAAGCTCTCATGTTCCATATTCTTCTTGAATATCATACAACTTGATGAGGAATTCTTAGATCTAATGATACATGATGAACTTGAGACTGCAATATTGCTTTAGTATAAAAAGTGATTTGACATTCTTCATAAAGTTCTAGAAGCTCTATTTAGGACCAAACCTTTTGGTCAATAACCTATTTGAGAGAATAAACATGAAAAATAGTATGGATGCAAGAAGATGGTAAAATCTCTAACTGATATGCTACTTTGCTAATACAATTAACCACCTTGTAGGGTCTGTAAAATTAAGGAACCAAGTTTTTATTGGACTTGGTATTCAATGATAATTACTTATACAAATTAAGGCACCAAAATACCATATTCCCCATGATAAATTATCAATCAAAACCACAAAAATACTCTTGTTACTTCATGTGGTTCTAGGTCTGGGTTAAATTATCTTTATAAAGCTATAACACAACTAATCACTGCTTCAACAAATCATCCACCCAAGCCATATTATAGGATATTGGAACATAATACAAATTGATGGATATTTTGACCATACAAGGACTCAAATGGGGACATCTTGAGGGAAGAATGGTAAGAAGTATTTTACCACCATTCGACTAGAGATATCCAATGAACCTAATGATACTACTTATCTTGGGTAAAAAAATGAAGGTAAGTACCCAAAAAATTATTTACAATCTCCATTTGGCCATATAATTAAGGGTGATAACAAGAGGACATATTCAAATGAGTACCACTAAGATGAAATAATTCTTTCAAAAAATTGTTAGTAAACAAAGGATCATGATCATTGACAATGACTTGGGTATACCATGAAATTTAAAATAGAATGAAGGAATACCTTGGCAACATTGCTAGATAAGTAGGGATACTATAGTGCATAAAAATAAGTGTAATTTGAAAGGTAATCCACTACCACAAATATCACTTTTTTCCCTTATATTTGAGAAGATCCTTAAAGATATCCATGGAAATATGTTCCCATTGGTGGTCAGGAATGGGCAAGGGTTGCAAGAAACTAGAAGAATTAATATTTTCCATTTTATTATGCTAAAATGCATCCCATTCAACCATAAGGTTTATGAAATATGCTTTTAGTACTTTCCAAGATAAGTATTGCTTCATCCACTAATAATTTTTTAAGAATCTAGAATATCCAGCCAAATGAGATGCATGCAATTCTTGGAGGACACTAGTATTAACAACCGAGGATGGAGGAAGATAATTGCAATTCTTATTGAAAATAATCCCATCATGAGAAAATGAAATATGACAAGGATCTAGAATCTACTTCTTGAATGATATTAGTCCTTGGGTCAATAATATTGTCCTTTCAAAGATAGAAAATACATTACGAAAGAGGACTAGAGATGACTTTGACAACAACAATATTTTCATGTTTGCAAGATAGAGCACTAGCCATAATATTTTCCTTTCCATTCTTGTACTCAATGATAAAATCATACCCCAATATCTTGGTCAATCATTTTATTTAGGACAAGAGAGATATTATTCTAGAAAATTTTTAAGATTGCTATTAGTCTTGATGATGAAGTAATGTCCCAACACATAAGGCTAACATTTATCAATGACATAGATAATAACTAATGTTTCCTTCTCAAAATTATATTGTCTTAGATTCTTGTTAGAGAGTTGCTTATGTTCAAATGCTAAAGGATGTCCATATTACATCCAAACAACTCTAATACTTGTTCCCAAAGCATCACACTATATGCCAAAGGGTTTACTAAAATTAGGAGTGGCCAAAGTAGGGTTGGTATATATAAATTCCTTTAGGGTATGTAAGTCTTGGGAGAATACTTAAAACTAAACAAAGGCATCCTTTTTAGTAAGACTAGTGAGAGAAGTAATAATATTTCCATAATTGCAAACAAAATTCCTATAGTAGCCTATGAAACCTAAAATTCCATGGAGCTACTTAAGGGATTTGTATGGGGCTCATGCCTACATGGATTTGATCTTGTTAGGGTCTACCTTGAATCCTTTATGATATACTATATTTCCTAATAATTATACCTTATGGATCCTAATGGAATATTTAGACCTTTTGACAAATATTTTTTCCTCCTATATTAGGTGAAGAACATGGTCCACATGAATTGGATGATATTCCTAGGACTTGCTATAAATTATGATATCATAGAAGAAGACTAGAAAAACTTACAAAGCAATTAATGAGAGATAAAATTCATAAGACTTTGTATAGTGGAAGGAGCATTAGTGAGACTAAAGGATATGATTAGAAACTCATAATGACCCTCATGTGTACGAAAAGTAGTCTTAAGGATATTATCTTCACTAAGCTATATTTTATGGAACCCAAAATGCAAGTCCAAATTTGTAAAGTATATAACACCATATAGTTCATCCAACAAATAATCTATAACAGGTATAGGAAACTTACCTTTGATGGTGATCTTGTTGATAGATTAAACTATAGGACACATACACCAAAAATTATCCTTGTGCTACACCTTAAATACTAGAGAAGAATAAGGACTAAATATTGGATGGATAAGTTTTTGTTCCAATATTTCCTGGACTAGCTTCTCAATTTTAGACTTTTAAGTTAGGGATATTAGTAAGGACATGCATTAAGAGGTTGAATTCCTAGAAGTAGGTGTATGACATGATCGTGTGTGCACTTAGGTGAAGACCTATGGGATTATCAAATACAACTACATAGTGATCCACAATGTTCTACCATTCTAAAGGAAGAGCTAGGAGAAGCAACTATAAAGACTAAAATTCCATTCAATTTACCTAGGTGAAGAATCCATGACCACCTTTCTTCAATATCATTTTCATACTATGTGAACTAACCACCTTAGAGGGAGGAGGCTGGATTTATTAGAGATAAATGAACTTTCCATTCTCCATTCATTTAACATATAGTCATTGCAAATTAATAACAAAATTGTTAAGCTGAGATAGCCATTATGATCCCAAGATGACATTTGCACTACCAAGATTCATGGAAAAGATATTTCTAAACAAATTATAATCACCCATCTAGATAATAATCTTAGCTATTCAACCCACACATTCAGATATATCCCAATCTGTAATAAACACTTGAAATCTATCCTAGTTTGAATATTTTAATATACAATCCCAAAGACTTTGTTATCTTTCTATCAATAAAGTTATGCTTGCTACCTAATTCAATGAACATATTGACACACTATCATTTGATGAATCCTTGAACCTTGATGATATGGTGATACTGGATCCCTATAAGGTTAAAATAAAAAATCCAAGGTATCATCCTCATACTCATCATCGACTACTTTAGCTAAGTGCTCCTACTACAATGAATCTTCATCTTCTAACTTTGTTGCTTCTTCACCTTCCATTTGAAAGTTATGATGTTATTCATAGGACTAATATTAGGGATGGTGTAAATTCTATTTGAAATAGAAGAATCCCTAGGGGTGCTCATTATTATAGTTATTGAAGTAAGACCATCAAGGATTGAAGTCACACCAAGGTTGGGGATAGGGCACTTGGAGATTATATTCTATAGCCAAAGATACATATTTAGCATCCTTGAGGGTGGAGGAATTGAGCATGTCAATTTCTCACTAAATTTCATCCTTAATACCATGGCAAAAGGTTAATATCACCACTAATATTGTAATTTATTGTTTCCAATTCCATTTTTTGAACCTAAATCAAGAGAATGGGATCAATAAGTAGATATGAAAACATTGCATTTTGATGTTGCAAATGTTATGAGAGCATATATATGGCAAGTGTAAAGCTCTAAAAACCACACATCTAAAGCTATTGCAACATGATAAGGAATTGAAAGCATATAATCTATGTAATCATTTGACAAAAGGAAATAACAAGAAGGAATGATCTCTTTTATTGATCAAATGAATATTTGATTACAATTCGTCCCTCTAAGGGATACCAAATCTTGATACAATGTTACAAATGCAAATGACCCCAAAATAGGGGAAGATGTGCTTCACAAGGTCTTCATGTCTCCACCACTTTGTTTATATGAGGGATTACTTAGCCACCTCCATCTCTTTAGATTAAGAAACCAGATCTTGATGATCCTTTGCTCTATGATGCCCTGAGATCTACACACAAAGAACTTCAAGAAATATTAGCAACATATGAGGCCTCTCGAAATGAGGCTTGTGTCTTTGTTAATGCAAATCGTAAAGCCAAGCATAAATGTGTGTAAAGATGCATAAATATGCCTAAAATATTGATAAGAAAGCATGAAATAATGCTTGAAATATACAAAGGAGCCTAAAGATGCATGTAAACTTGCAAATGAAGCATAAAGAACCTAATGTATGAAAACATGTAAAGGAAAGCAAAGATGCCTATGAAACTGATAATGAACCATGGAAATGCAGTAAAGATGACTAATCTATGCTAGATAAAGCTAAATACATGCTAAAAATAGGAAATCTATGGCTAAAGCAAGGAAAATTGTATGTCAAACCCTGGCCACTATCGCTCATAGCAGTTGGCTCTGCTAGTCACAGTCGATCGTCAGTAGCTAAGCCTGGGGGATGTTGTTGAAAACAACGACTATGAGGAAAGTAATCTGCTCTTAAAATTAGGTCTAGCAACACATAATTCCTCTGTTGAATTGATGATCAAGGGTTGCTGTGTGTCTCAAACATGGATTTGTAGGTGGATTGTCGTGAATTTGCAATGGATTGGTGGGAGAATGGCAAGCTTGCTCCTCAAGACGTTGGAAGCTCCATTGAAAGTATTCACAGTTGTCATTTTCCAATTGGATAGCATTTTACTACTCCTCAAGGGTTGCAAAATGGCTCTCCAATATGGTAGGGCTTCGCTATGGTAAATTTGGTATCCTATTTGCCTCTTTGGGAGGTCTATAAATAGACTTTTCCAAATCCTAATCTTGGCTTCTCAAGGAAGCCAAGATCAAGAATTAGTTGGCCTGAGCAGTTGGGAGGAATCCTCTAGAAGCTTCACAACCTAAAACCACTCAAGAACCATTGCAATTTTATTTGTTACAACTAATTTTTCTCAGCTCGAGGAGCCCGAGTTGGTTACAGGGCTAGCTGCTCTCACTCAATGCAGCTAGGGGTATGGCTTCCCTTAGCCACTATCGACAATTGTGGCTAGTGCTTAGCTACTCTGATCATCAGTGATTGGGATCTTAGCTACTATTAACATCAGTGACTAAGGTTGCATAGGCCTAGGATGCCCTAAATGAGTGATTAGAATCATTGCTTAGTCTTGGAAAGGTCCAAGCTCATTCATATGGTTTGCAAAGGTGCCCATATGAGTAGTCTCCTAAACATGACGTGTTTTAGGTGTCTACATATGCCCCTTTTGGGATGCATTGTGTGGAAAACATGATGCTAAGAAAAAATAGACCACCTAAAGCCATATTATAGGTTAATTGATGTTCATTGATCTGGTCAATGTTAGATGCCCCAATCATAGAAAGGGCATGCATCTCAAAATCATTGCTTCCAATAGGATGAAAGGCTTAGCTTTGAGTAAATCTTTGGATGTGATCTGCATGAAATCAGTATGGATTGTTTGAATGACAATGACCAAAAAATAGATTACCAAAGATTTAGTTCATTATGTATGCTTTTTCCCCAACATAAGGGTAAGCTTGTGATAGTTGTTAGCAATGATTCGTAAGATGAACACAATTTACATGATCGAGTGTTCAATTGTTGATTTTGATTATGAATGTTGTTATTATGACTACCCCCTCAAGTGATGAGTCAATGAGGAAAGGACAAGTGATGAAAGCGATGAGTCACTTGACCAAGATGATTGATTTGGACAATTCAAGATGATTGCATTTGTTATTAGGTAGGTCCTATTACAACTATGATTTCAACCATTAATAGTAATTGTACATCTCTATCCCATGGAGCAGTCCAACCACAATGGCCTTCTTAGAGAATCAAGATGATAGCAATTCCATTTAAGCTTGTGGTGAATCACTATGTTCGATGATATGATGAAACTTCATAGGAGAAATAAAATGAATACCTCATTCCCATGGGGTAGTCCGACCTCCATGGCCTTCTTTAGGATTGAAGTGAAGACATTTCAAGTCAATGATGAATAATTTATTTCAAATAGCCTTATGGTAATTTACTCATCTTGCTAGATTGCATGGAGTGCAAGTCGCTACAACCACCAAGTGTATAGGGTAAATAACTGGATACGAGGTGCACTTGAAATTTAATTTTATTTGATTTTTTTATTATTTTGATGATTTTTAAGGATTTTGGACCGGTAGATATGCATTAATGTCCATTTTGAAGCTCCTCATGGTGAGAAATTGAGAGCATTTATTGCTGCTTCCTAGCCACTATCAAAAGTCTGGCTAGTTTTTGTAATTTCCTTAGCCATTGTTGACATCAATGGTTGGGGTTGCCCTAATCTACACCCATTGTCAATGTCAGCAGCCAAGGGAAAACATGGAAAATATAAAAGAAAAATTAGGGTTTTTATTCTTCATTATTTCCAACTGGCTTGAGTGAACAATGAGCTCTGAGGGAGAGAAGGAGAAACTTGATACGGAACACTTCCAAACTTACCCTTGACCACCATGGTGGATCAACCTGAGGCCTCTACTAGTGGTGGAGCCAGAGCTCCTAAGGTAGACTCTCCATCTCTCTTTAGTGAATTTATGCATTAATAAAATGAACCTCACTAAGTAATGAGTTTAAATGAACTTCACTAAACTACAGGTAATGAACCTCACCTTAGTTAGATTTAGCATTAGGTTAGCTTAGATGGGTGGGATTTTAATTTTTGGGTATTTTTGGGGTGGGAAATGACCTCGCATGGGGTCTTTCCCATAGCCGCTATCGGTGATGGTGGCTCCCAATCTACCAAATGGGGGCCATTGTCACTTTGGGTAGCTAGGTTCAAACCCCAATAGTCAAAAAATGATCATTGGTGGTTAGTCGGTCGACGACGGTCATGGCGACTGTTGTCAACATGAGCGGCTAAGAAACCTTAGCCAAATTTATTTTTTTTTATTTTTATTTTTTTGAAGTTGCTTATTCTTTTGCTTGAATTGCACATTTAGACCTTGATAGCATGGGCATGAGAGCCTAATTTGTTACTTGAGCTACTACCCCAGATGGATTAGGTGGACTAGGATTGGTTTGGGGTGATTGGCCTTAGTTATGTCATTCGATTATCGATGATTATGTTGGATCAGGCCTTCTTGATAAATCTAGTCCATCGATGGGATTCGAGGACTAACACTTTTCATATCTTGACTAGTGAAATGATGGTGATGTCGAAGGATATCTACCATATTTTTAGGATCTCGATCGATGGTCGGGCTATCACCTCTTCAATGACTATAGATAGGGTGGTAGTCTTTCAGAGGGTTTTTGGAGATAGACACATTGAGGCCCTAGGTGATATTGAGCATGGTGGGGTGTCGGTTACCTATTGGTTTAGGGAGGATGTCTTCTCATGGTGCTAGGATGTTCTTATGCACATTATATATAATATGCTCTTACCAGACACATCAAGTGTGAGGTTCCCATGGAACCTCCTGGTGATGGTTCAAGACTCATAGCACTACGCCACTAATTATGGCATGGGGGAGTACGCTACTAGCCCAACTCTATGATGAGCTATACAAGATTACTAGGTGGGGGTGAGTTGGAGTTGGGTGCAGCCTACTACTCTAGGTTTGGGGATGGGAGCACATTTAGATAGATAGGCCTAATGGATTACCTATTAAGATTACAATAGTAGTGGTGGTGGCATAGTGCTATGGTGCCCAATGGCCATGGGATTCAGAGACACATAGGAGTAGATCTCATGCTAGGGATCTTGATCATTATATGAGATCACTGATAGGGCTACAAGCTAGCTAGATTATATGGAGGTCCTACTTGGATTACCTAGCTTGGGAGGAGGTAGATAGGTACTTGGCCTAGATGAGGCATGATAGATGGGTCATTGGGTGTAAGGCTAGGGTGAGGGAGTTCTTCCATTTCTCTTGGGTCACTAGGTAGTTTGATATTAGGCAGGATGTGCCAGAGGAGCCAGTCCTCTACCACCACCTGAAGGTGGAGATACAACTCGCATGGCCTTAGGTTATAGCTCTTACAAAGGAGGATGATGATCCTATGGTAGATACGGGAGTAGCAGATGTAGGGACTATAGAGGCCTATGACACTTGGTGGACGACTCAGCTATGGTAGGGTGGTGGTAGCCTAGGCAGGGCTAGAGATGGTGCTGAGGTCATAGCAGAGGGAGGTGGAGATGATGGGCGATGAGTGCAATGTAGGGTAGATGAGGCATGGGGATAAGCTATGACACAAGAGGAGGAGTTGCATAATGAGGAGGAGGGGAATGTGGATGACTCGATGATGAGGTATCTAAACTACAGGATTAGGTGCATAGTCTACAAGAACAACTACAAGCAGCACAAAGATAGGTCCTAGAGTGAGATACATATCTCATGACTATACAGACGTATCTCAGTGCAGGGTAGAGGTAGTGGTAGGGATACATAGAGGAGAGGACTACTCTACAGGTGTAGGTGGATTTAGCGTAGACCAAGATAGATCATGTCACTACGTAGAGGGATATACTATAGGTACAACTAGATGCTAGGACTATTGAGAGAGATGCTCTCAGGGTACAACTAGGGACTTTAGCTACTTCTCAGGCCACACCATCCACTCCAATCAATCGAGGACCAGTAGGTTTGGATGAAGATATAGAGATTAGGTGACTACAAGGTCTTCTAGAGTAGAACACATCTCATATGGCAGTGAATGCTGCGTATATGGTCTCTCTAAAGGGTTGGATCAGGATACTAGGTGGTACTCTTCTAGAGTGATCTACAGTAGGGGGATCCCACTAGAGTAGGTGGAGTGAGTCTGGGTAGTCCTCAGTATGACCTAGTCATAGGTCAAGGGCGCGATCAGAGAGATCAGTGGGTACTAGCTCTAGGTAACCTCGCAGAGAGGGAGCTAAGGGTGGAGGTGACTCAGGGGGTGTAGGCACTGCTTGATACATTTTGATGACTGTATCATTTTTGAGTGTAAGGTCTGAGGACCTACACTATTGTAGCCTACGGGAATTTTTGTACCTCTATGTACTTGATGACACACACACACACAATATATATATATATATATATATATATATATATATATGATACTCTTTTATTTCTCATTATGTGTATTATGTTGTTGCTTTATGTTCATGTGATGCAAATGTGGATGCAATGCTTATATGATGTTTTGATTATGCTATATGGATGCAATGTATTGATGACATGCACTAGCTAGATGATAGATGTATGAGTAGATATTGTGATCTAGATGTATAGATGCACTACTATGTATGCATATATGGATGCAATGATGTATGTTAAATGCATGTTTAATTTGTTTCAATTGTTTATGCATTTAATCTATGTGATATGATATGATAGATGATGTGTAATGTAATGCATTAATTACATGAGAATGATCTAATGCAAATGAACCTGTATGCTTTAATCACTTAAAACATAAGGAATGAATCTAATATGTGTTACAAACTAATGGACGACACCACTGAATGTATAAAAATCATGAATGAAAATGGTAACTCTTATCATAAGAATTAATCATTTTAGCATCCATATGTGAGATGAGATGATGTGAGATGTATGGTTTTCCCTTATAAGATTTTGTAAATTAAAAGATATGCACAAAATAGTCAGTGGTCATCTAAATATCATTGTTGATATCCATCCGGTATCTATCCTATTTCATGAACACCCCTTAATAAACAAAACCTCATAAGGAAAATTGGTGATTGATTGATGAGATGATTTGTTGCTATAAGGAATTTTTGAGGTTTTCCATGAGACTCAAACACCCTAGTTGATTAATCAAAAGTTGTATAATGACTACACAAGACTCTTGAAAGATAAAAGCTTTTGTTATGAAGACCAAGATATTCATTATCCCTATGTGTGCAAATGAATATATTATATGAGACATAAGACTACCTCATTGCCAGGAGGGATTCATTCAGCCCATTGTTGTAATGAGGATCACCATATGCTCACCATGATCCTAAGTTTGGATGTAGTTGGACTAGACTACTAGGTAATACAGGCCACCTAAAGCTAGCTCATTTGTAAATTGCTTAGAACTACCCCATTTCCAGGAGGGATTCATTCAGCCCATTGTTGTAATGGGGATCACTCAATGGCTTCGAATACTAACCATTCTAGGGATTCAAGCTCTTCACCCCCTTCTTTTCTTTTCATTTTTTGGGATACTTGCTCATGCTTAGTGATGAAAATCACTGTTTATTTTACATTTTTTTTTAGCAAGGGATTTGCTTTGATTTTGGGATTTTTCTTATTTTGTATGAAAGCAAGGGATTTCTTGGGTAGGGGGGAGCTTGTCCTTTTGCCAATGATCAACATCCTAGACCATGCGCATCACAATATGAGCAAGTAAAAACCTTTCACTTAAGGTAACCAGGACCACTTTGTAGTGTTCATATTTCCTTGTTCAAACTAGGATTATTAATGTTTAAATTGTGATAGGATTTTGAAATATGCAAGGTACTATCAAAACTAGACCTCATCTTCAAAAGCAAAGATAGCTTTCTACAAAATCTGAGAAGATCACTAGGTATGGCTGAATGATCGAAAAACCCTAGTATATTCCTTATAGCAATAGGAAGGGTTGTGTTGAAAAACACAATTACTCACAAGGGATGATGGATGATGATGATGTAAAGATGCATGATTAAGATACAAACATGGTGTCGTTTGTAAGATTGTAAACACAACCTATCCTAATGCAAGTGCAATGGATGAAAATACCTAATGCAATGCAATTAAATGAATGCATATGCAAAATGAAAATGCAATACCAAATGTAAATGTTTTTGTATTTTTGATGTTTTGCAATGTTTTTGATTTTATTGCTTTTTGATTTGTTTGGATTTTTGATGTTTTAAATTGTTTTTGTTATTTTGAGTGCTTTTCAAATGTTTTTGAATTTTTTATTTTATGTATGAAATGCCTTTAGGTGAAGGATGTTGAGAGGTTCAGGCTCTTCAACACCTTCTAGCGATGTTAGGCGATAGGTACCAGGTCCAATATTTTCTAAAATAATGAATGGACCTAACCAATTGGCCATAAATTTGTCTCACAGATGCGGTGGTAGGTTTGAGTTCTGTTGGTTTTCTTTTAGCACAAGATCCCCAAATTTAAAGTCTCTCAGGTGGACTTTATTATTGTAAGCTCATTTTAGTCGATCTTGGTAAACTCGAAGATGCTCAAGAGCATTCACTTGATGTTCATCAAGAAGCATCAATTGATCTAGGTGAGCTTGTCATGCAGTGTCATCATCGATGAACTCTTTCAATGCGATGTGCAATGTTGGAATTTCCAATTCCAAGGGCATGATGGCCTCAATGCCATATACTAGTGAGAACGGTGTTGCCCTAGTGGGCGTTCGTATACTAGTTCTGTAAGCCCATAATGCAAGAGGTAGCTGAATGTGCCAATATTTATGATTTTCTTGAACAATCTTCTTTAAGATGGCTACCACTATTTTATTTGAGGCCTCTACTTGCCCATTTGCTTGTGGATAATATGGAGTTGCAAAACTATGTTGAATATTATATTTGGACATTAAAGCCCTTACAATTTTATTTTTGAATGAAGTTCCATTATCCAAAATTATTTTGGATGGTATCCCAAAATGACATATTATATTATGGAGTATGAACTCTACAATACGTGCTCCTATCATTGTAGTTAAAGGGATTGCCTCCACCCACTTGGTGAAATACTTAGTGGCCATTATGATAAATATGTGTCGACTCGACGATGGGGGAGAGATCTTACCAATTAGATCCAAACCCCACTGAGCAAATGGCCAAGCCACTTGGATGGGTTGTAAGGCCTACGATGGTAGGTGCGTAAGATTAGCATGATGTTGGCATTTAATGCATTTCTTGATATACGTTGTGCAATCCTTCTCCATGGTGGGCCAATAGTAACCCATTCGAAGGATGCGCTTGACGATGGCCATGTTGTTGAAATGGCCACCGCATGTACCATCATGAGCTTGTGAAATCGCCCAAGCTGATTCTTGGAGCTCAAGGTAACGAAGGAGAATTCCATCATAGCTATGATGATACAGGATGTCTCCTAACAAGACATATCTAGTCATTTTTTGTTTAAATGCTCTTTTTACGACATGCAATAATCCTTGTGGGATTACTCCAAGCTTAAGGAAATCATGTAATTGTGATAACCAATCTTGATAAGCAACGACTTTGACTGACTAGATGATGTGTTCCCATTGCAATTCAACTTGTACAAATGCATATTGGGAAACAACCCTATGGAGAATAGTGGTACCATTCTCCGCAGGACCCTATGAGATCAAAGACCCCCAAGGTGCCTTCTTCAGAAAGTCTCTAGCTCTATAGAACCACTCATGGTTTGGTTCTATATGAATCATGTGGATTGATTCATGATTTTCTTGAGCCTCACATCGTATCATGGATTGCGATAGCATTTTTACCTGGATGGTAGTGAAGTCAGCAGATGGATTTTGAGGGATTAAGGATCCCAAAGATGCCATAGTGTCTATAAATCTGTTGGACATTCGAGGGATTGCCTCGATGTCATACCACTCTAGTTGGGCTAAGTAAGTGTCCACAAGTTCCTTGTATGCTTTCAAGATGGGACACCTGCACTGATAAATTCCCTTAACTTGATTAACTATGAGAAGGGAGTCACCAAAGATATTCAACTTTTTGATCTTCATGGTGAGCATTGTTTGGAGACCCAAGATTAGGGCCTCGTATTCAATGTTGTTATTGGTGCAAGGGAAGTTGAGTTTAAATGACAAGGGCATTGGAGCACCTTGTGGCATGAAAAACACAATCCCTATGCCACCCCCTTGCTCGCACTTTGAACCATCGAAGAACAAAGACATATCAGCTTTATTATCTGGTTCTTCGGGTTTGGGTGACTTCGAAAATGCAAATACTGCATCATCGAGAAGTTCTATGACAAGAGGTCTATGATCCTAAAGAGGTGCCTCTACCAGTTGATCAACTATGACTTATCCTTTGATTGAATTTTGATTGATGAATTCTAGGTTGAATTCTATCAATAGCATGATCCACTTTGTAGTACGTGTGTTATGATATGTCTTGCTCATCATGTACTGCAAAGGATTTTGTTTCGATATAACATACGTCGTATGACTCAACATATAGTGGCACAACTTCTTAGTTGCAAAGACCACTACTAAGCACAACTTTTCTACGTATGCATATCATAGCTCGTAACTAACCAGGGTTCGACTGATGTAATATATCACCTGCTCTTTGTATTGCATGTTCTTTTGGGCTAGCATGGTTTCTAGTGCAAATTTTGTGGTAGATATATACAACAAAAATGGCACATCTGGTCTAGGTGGAGCTAATACTGGTGGTGATGCTAGGTATTGTTTGATCTCAATGAAGGATTTTTGGCAGTCTTCATCCTAGTTAAATGGGACCCCTTGTGTAGCAATCGATTCATGGGTCGATATTTATCCGATAACTGTGCGATGAAGCACTTTATGGATGCTACCTTGCCTTGTAGGCTTCTTAATTATTTTATGTTTGTGGGGGGACACATTTCTAATATAGCCTTGACCTTCGTTGGGTCTACTTTGATCCCTCATTTAGAAATGATGAATCCCAAGAGTTTACCTGAAGTTACACCAAAGATGCATTTCTTGGGATTCAACCTAACATTGTGCTCTATCAGGCGATCGAAGACTTTCCTAAGGACCTCGACGTGCTCTTCATGCAGTAATGACTTGGCCAGTAAGTCATCAATATAATACTCTAATATTTTATGCATATAGTCATGAAAAATGTATGTCATAGCCCATTGATATGTGGCACCAACATTTTTGAGGCCAAATGGCATAACTTTATAGCAAAATGTTCCCCATGGAGTGGTGAAAGTGATTTTGTGTTGATATTTGAGTTTAATCCAAATATGGTTGTAACCAAAAAAACCATCCATGAGTGAGAGCATTTCGTGACCTACAGTTGTGTCTACAAGAGCATCAATATTAGGCAATGGAAATGAATCCTTGGGTGTTGCCTTATTGAGGTCCCTAAAATCCGTGCATATGCGGATTCTTCCATTAGGTTTTCCTATGGGTACCATGTTTGATACCCATTCTGGATAGTCAATGGGAATTATGAACTCTACATCCAACAACTTTTGTAGTTCATATTTAACCATCAAGGTGATGGTTGGATGCATCTTCCTGAGTTTTTGCTTGACTGGTTTCTTGGTGGGGTCTAGCGAAAGGTTGTGGATAACCAATTTTGGATCCAGACCTGGCATGTCCTTATAAGTCCAAGCAAAGAGATCAGGTCTCTCTTTCAATAGAGGAATGAGGATGGCACATTCCTTAGGAGATAAGCTTTCTCTGAATTTAACTTTCTTTGGATTGGTGGGATCTTCGCTGATATCCACTTCAAAAGTTTCCTCTATTGACATATGCGATCCCTCCTCAAGCTGATGAGGCGTAGGGATCAAATGGATGTCATATGCTAGGTTTAAAGGTTCCACCAAATCAAGATCAACCTCAACATGATAGACATCATGTGCACAGCCTAGCACAAAATGGAACGGTTGCAACATTTCTTCATTAGGGAAGAAATCTTCAGGCTCTAGGGGTGAATTAACGCGATCAAAATCAATGGCCTCATGATTGAGGTGCAAAGGTTTTGAAGGGTCGGATGGATTATGGAGTGGAGTGGTCAGATCGATGGAGATCATGTTAATGGAATGGAAGGAAATCTCCAGGACCACATGGATGAAATTCACTATTTTTGGGTTCTCTCCCATGCTCTAGATGTGGCTCAGGTGGTATGGGGATCACCGGGTCTACTCTAGGAATAGACAAAACAATTGGATCCTCAAGGGGAAGCAATTGCCTTAAGTTCGAAGGACCAAGGAAAGCTATGTGATATATCTCCTCTAAGTTTATTGGTCTTCTTTGGATGGGAGGAACTGGGAATACTGCATGATAAATTTCCTCCATGTCCATAGGCTCCCTAAGATGACGTAGATGTCGAGGCCCTAGGTAGGCCATCTCTATTTCATCTTCATATTCCTCATCATTTGAGAAGTATTCACCATCATCTTCTTTAGAGTTGTGCCCTGATTCATCTTCTTCAAAAATGGATTCTGAATCAAACTCTCCATTTATGCTAGGGCTATGAGGTTCAATGCCAACTTCATCGGCATACTCATTATTTCTAATAACCTAGTCGATCCCTGGGATGCTTTATGAGTTAGCCTCCATAGAAATGTTCTCATGATAGACTAATGGTGGTTCTATGGTAACCATGGTCATAGGCCAATTACCCCTCTATGAGTGCAAAGGGTTGGGGTGATAAGGATTCCAATCAACATCCTCCCCCAAGCCTAGATTCAGATGATCCAAGGATGTTGCTAACAATTCATCTTGCCCTTGAATGTGATATCCAAGGCCAAACCTATCATTTGGTAGTTGGTATTGTAACTGATATGGAGTTCTACACCCTTGTTCAAATAAACCTAACCCATAACCATACCAATGGTGACGTTCAAAATACCTAAGGGTGAACTATGGGTTGGATAGATAATGAACGTTAGCAGTAAATGGTTCATCATCATCATCCTCCATGGGCAAGCGATCAGTGACTTGATCCAAGCCCACATAAATGAAATTATTTTTATTGGGTGGCACCCCTAGTGGTACCACCATTCCAATAGGAAAACGGAAGGCTTGAGGCCTCCCCATGTCTTGCACAAACTCTATTATAGGTGTGAAAGTTACATTCTGCACAAGATATTTAGCTAACCTAGGGTTAACTAAATGAATCATCACCTATGGTGCAGATGACACGATTGATGATACGGGTGAGGTAGGTTGAGGTACCTCCTCGACTACATTGTGTGAATTTTCCTCTTCCATAAGATTTGGAATTTCTACGGTTGCAATATTTGGGATCACCCTAGGTTCCTTTTCACCTAAAACTACTTTTATATTTAGATAATTCTTTAGTTTTAAAGATGTTATAAGCTTTTAAAAAGCAGTCTTTGTACTAGGGGTTGGTTGCGGTGTTGACGTAGAAGGATCAATACTGCTACATACTAAACCTAGCCGTCGGCTAGGTTCTCCAAATGCATAAAATTTCATATTTATTAGCATAGTGTTTCATTAATTCATATCATCTCATATTTTTTATTTTTATTCATTGCGTAATCGCACTTTGGCCTTCACGGCGGGGACGTGCCCTCCCTGAGTGGCGAAATATATCCATATCAGTTTTATTCCATTTACTGCATCTGGTCCTGTATTACTCTTGTATTGGAATCAAAGAAATAATATTGAATTAAATTAAAAGGAACAAGTTTAACGTTCCAAGTGGTATCAGGTTAGCGATCTGGGCGTGAGCGCAAGTCACCGAAGAATCCCTCGCAGGCGGCGGTAAAACATCGTCAGACGTCCCTCTGCAAGTGGAACCTGGTGGAGGATTCGTGAAGACCAAGCAACAGCCGAGTGAGCGTTTCACTGTCACACTAACGCAGGCACCGATTTACTTCATCAAATTACCGAGAAGCACCAATTTAAGGGAACATAATACTCCCAAAAATCCCATCAGTTCACTGCGATAGTATTCGGGAAAAGCCATCAGATCTGGCATGATTCAGGAGTGCATTCAACGTTTTAAATTAGCAGCAATCGTCTTCAGGAATTTTAGCCGACCCCTGCATGCAACAGAATTCAAAAACTCGAAGAAACATTACCTAGTACTCTCCAGCCATCGTCACTATCAGTCGGTCCGTTCCTTGCTGTCATTCAGTCTGCTCCTTGCTGTCCATGTCATCGCTGTCAGTCTGTCAGTCAGTCGCGTCCTGTCGTTGTCAGTTTGTGTCCCGCGTCTGATCGTGTCAGTCAGTTTGTCGTGTCAACAGTGTCCTATCATTGCCAATCGTGGTCAGGTGAGTTACATTAAATTTCGTGTAGTCAAGGGGCAGCGCTACCTTAAATTCTGCATCGCAGTTGGCGCGACAGTTGAAGCGGAACACACAAATTTTGGCAATTCATCAAATTATTATTGGAGAAGGGAAGCCCAAATTTTTTTTTTTTTTGAAAGTGCATGACCAAACAGTGGACCAAAGGACCTGACGGTCGACTATCAAGCTCGGAGACGACCAATAACAATGCAAGAAGACCTCATCGAAGCCCAGGTACAAAAAATTCTCCTTCTCCTTTCAAAATTGGCAGTTATAATCCACATCATCCACTGGTAGACCCTATGGCTACTAACCCTCCCCCAACTCACGAAAACATCACACAAGGAGAATCCAGTAACTCGGCCATTACCACGGATGAAACTCTTCGACACTTACTAGATGGTATGCACCAAATTAATGTCAACCTAACTAAACTATTGAGCGCACAAAACCGACCTAATCCCAATACTAATCCCCAAAATCACTCCCATGAACAAAGGAATGAAGAAAATGACGACCAGGATGAAGATTGGGAGCAGCAAAGAGGCAATCCGGATAATTACGGGAATCGCTATCATAGACAACGATATAACCAAGATCAGGATAGGGATATGGGTTATCACCAACCGAGAGGCCCTAATAATTTTCCACGCATTGATATGCCCACTTTTGAGGGTCATGATCCTCGTGGTTGGATAGCCAAAATGGAAGGCATTCTCGACTTATACCAAATTAAGGATTTTGATAAAGTCCCTTTCGCTGCATCAAAATTAGGCACCGAGGCCTACCAATGGTTCGTATGGCTTAAGCGAGAGAAAGGAGCTACTATTAACTGGAAAAAATTCACTACCTATTTTTTAGAAAGATTTGATGAAGGAGCTACATCGTCATACACAGTAAGATTGTTATCTCTTAAACAAGAAGGATCGGTTAGTGAGTTCGTCTCGAAATTCACCAGTTTACTACCATATACATTAGACCTCAGTCCCGACACAGTGGTAGGAGCTTTTCGCAATGGATTGAAAGAAAATATTAGGGTGGAGGTGGACATTCAAAATCCAACCTCGTTGAACGATTGTATAAGAATAGCCAAGCTGGCTGAGAAGAGAATTCAGTTGTATGCACGACGTGAAACTTATAGTCGTCCTTCGTATCGCAACAATTCCTTTCATAGAAATGATCAACCATCAAGATACTTTTGCTATAAATGTCGCACTCATCATCCCAGGGAACAAGCATGTGCCCAAAAACAAAACTTTCATATTGAATGCGATCAATATGAAGGAGAAGAGGAAGAAACTTACCACCAAGAAGAACCTATGCAAGAAGAACTACCAAGTACTCTAGAAGAGAAGGAAGAGGATACAATGGCTATCTCCGTGCATGCCCTCATGGGGTTAACCGCCCACCATACCATCAAGGTACCAGGATTTCTCCGCCAGAAAAAGGTGAATGTGCTAATTGATTCTAGCAGTACCCACAATTTTATCGACATCAAAACAACAAAAGCTTTGAATTTATTCATTAACTCTTCCAACAAAGACAAATTCCAGGTTCTAGTAGCCAACGGGGTGAACGCTCAATGTGTTGGTAGAACATCTCAAGTTTCCATAAAAATGGGAACTTATACCTGGTTTGGATCCCTTTTCGTCATGAATTTAGGGAACTCTGATGTCATTTTGGGAGTTGAATGGTTGGAAACATTAGACACGGTTAGCTTCAATTTCAAAAAATTATTTGTGGAATGGAAGGAAAACGGACGAGTCATTCGCTTACAAGGCATTACTACTCCTCCATCACAAATGGTGAGCTCTCATAGTATGGAGAAGATGTTAAAAAAGGGTGGATATGGATTTATAGCTCAAATTAATTGTTTGGAAAAACAATCTCGAGCAACTTCGGATATTATTGCTCCAGATTTACGAGACATCGTAACAAATTACGAAGAGGTTTTCCAAGAACCTAAAGGATTACCACCTAAACGATCTCATGACCATGCCATCCATTTGATTCCAGGGAGTGTCCCACCTAACAGCCGTCCTTACCGCTATCCTCAACCACAAAAGATAGAAATCGAACAGATCGTTCAGGATCTGCTAGATCATGGAGTCATTCGTCACAGCACTAGCCCTTATTCCTCACCTGTAGTTCTGGCTCGACGAAAAGATAACTCTTGGCGTATGTGTCCTGATTTTTCGTTCTCTCAATAAACTCACTATCAAGGACAAATTTCCTATCCTTGTCATAGATGACCTACTAGATGAGTTGCATGGTGCAAATTTTTTTACAAAATTAGACCTTCGCTCAGGATTTCACCAAATCCGTGTCAGAGAAGAAGATATTCCCAAAACTGCTTTTCGTACTCATGAAGGTCATTACGAATTTTTGGTCATGCCTTTTGGTCTCACCAATGCACCATCCACATTCCAAAGTCTCATGAACCAAGTGTTTCGTCCACTCCTCCGTAAGTTTGTGTTAGTTTTTTTTGATGACATTCTCATATATAGCAAAACATGGAAGGATCATTTACATCATGTGGATAAAGCCCTTCACATTTTACACAGAGAAAAGTTATTTGTCAAACGTTCCAAATGTTCATTTGGTGTCCAAGAAGTCGAGTATCTTGGTCATATAGTTTCACACGAGGGCGTCAAAGTCGACCCCAATAAGATTAAGGCAATTCAAGAGTGGCCTTTACCTAAAACCATCAAGAAACTTCATGGTTTTTTGGGTCTCACGGGCTACTATCGCAAGTTTGTACGAAATTATGGTAAGATTGCAGCACCTCTCACAACACTCACAAAGAAGGATGCTTTTCGTTGGTCGGAAGAGGCCACTCAAGCCTTCGAAGCTCTTAAGGAGGCCATGTGTACAACTCCAGTTTTAGCAACTCCCAATTTTCACAAACCATTTATTATCGAATGTGATGCGTCAGGAACAGGAATTGGGGCTATATTAATGCAAGAAGGTCATCCATTGGCATTTGAAAGTAAACAACTATCGGGGAAAATTTTGGGAAGATCAACATACGAAAAAGAAATGTTGGCTATTCTTCACGCGGTAGAAAAATGGAGACACTACCTAATCAAGTAGCCGCTTCATTATAAAAACAGATCATAGTAGTCTCAAACATTTTCTTGAGCAAAGGTTTTCCTATCCGAAACAAAATAAGTGGTTAACCAAACTATTGGGCTATGATTTTGTTATCGAATACAAGAAGGGGAAGGAAAATGTAGCCGTCGATGCGCTATCCAGGAAATATGAAGACGAAGTAGTCATTAACGCTATTTCAGGTCCTTGCTCCCAATGGGTGAATCAATTACAAGATGAATGGTTGTCCAATAGTGAAACTGCTCAGATAATTCAAGAATTATCTATAGGGTCCTCTAAACACCCTTTGTTCTCTTATGAAGATAAAATCCTCCGGAAGAAGAACCGCATTTACATTCCACACAATTCAGAACTCAAATCGAAGATCCTCGATGAATCGCACGCTTCTCCATCAACGGGACATTCAAGATTTTTGAAAACATATTTAAGGGTCAAACAATCATTTTGTTGGAAAGGATTAAAAGCAGAAGTCAAACAATGGGTAGCAGAATGCGAAGTTTGCCAGTGCAATAAAGGAGAAACAATCAAATCACCAGGGTTGTTACAACCATTACCCATCCCTGAACGTCAGTGGGAACATATATCCATGGATTTTATTGAAGGTCTTCCAAAGTCAGAAGGCAGGACAGTAATCTTCGTAGTCGTAGATCGGTTATCCAAATACGCTCACTTTCAGGCTTTACAACATCCATTTTCCGCAAGCAAGGTGGCAAAGGTATTTATGGATTCAATTTTCAAATTACATGGTATGCCAAAAAATATTGTAAGTGATAGAGACCCCATCTTCACTAGTAACTTTTGGCGGGAATTATTTCGACTTAGTGGTACCAAATTGAACATGTCCTCAGCTTACCATCCCTAGACAGATGGTCAAACAGAAGTAGTTAACAAATGTTTGGGTACGTACTTACGATGTTTCGTTCAAGATAAACAATATCAATGGAGCCAATGGCTAGCAATGGCAGAATGGTGGTACAACACTTCTTACCATTACTCAATTAAGATGTCTCCCTTTGAAGCATTGTATGGAACCAAGCCTCCAATTGTAGCAGATTACGTACCGGGTTCATCCAAAGTAGCCAAAGTGGATGATTGGTTTCAACAAAGGCAGTCTACACTCACCATACTCAAAGAGAATTTATTCCAAGCACAAAATCGCATGAAACAACAACAAGACTTGCACCGATCAGAACGAACTTTTAATATCGGTGACAAGGTTTTCCTAAGGTTGCAACCTTACAAACAATCATCGTTAAGGATAAAGACCAGTCAAAAGTTGGCTCCACGATTCTATGGTCCTTACAAAATTGTGCGTCGCATTGGAGAAGTAGCCTATCAGTTAGAGCTACCTTCATCATCACGAATACACCCGGTATTTCATGTTTCATGTCTCAAAAAAGTAATTGGTCAGAAAGTGCAAAGTCAATCAGAATTACCGGTGCTCGATGAGGAAGGACGCATACATATCCAACCTGAAGATATATTACAACACAGAATACGAAGACTAAGATCGCGCCAGATTCAAGAATTTCTCATCAAATGGCAAGACCTACCAGAGGAAGATGCCACATGGGAACATGAAAGTATTTTCCAGACATTTCCAGCTTTGAGGACAAAGCTTTCCGAGGAGGGGAGTCATGCTACATACCAAACCTAGCCGTCGGCTAGGTTCTCCAAATGCATAAAATTTCATATTTATTAGCATAGTGTTTCATTAATTCATATCATCTCATCTTTTTATTTTTATTCATTGCGTAATCGCACTTTGGCCTTCACGGCGGGGACGTGCCCTCCCTGAGTGGCGAAATATATCCATATCAGTTTTATTCCATTTACTGTGTCTGGTCCTGTATTACTCTTGTATTGGAATCGAAGAAATAATATTGAATTAAATTAAAAGGAACAAGTTTAACGTTCCAAATACACACTGAATTGGATTTACCCACTAGATGTTTTATGGGAGACGTCAATTGAATATTCGAGTGAGTATATGGGAGGATGAAGTCTCTCAGCAAGTCAAACTGATTCACATATTTAAATGACTCTTTATCTGATGAGACCACATGTACTTGTCTCTCGTGTACATACTTGATGCATTGGTGCATAATCGAGAGGATGCAATGCATGTCCCTTATCCACAAATGACCTAGGATAATGTTGTACTGCATAGCGCCTTCTAGAACATGGTACATCACTGAGATGTTTTTTAGCCCCACTTGAATAGGAAGGACTATTGTATCTACTATTGAGCACAATGCATCTTTGAATGCTCACAACGTAAAAGTTGAGGCTACAATATGCGATTTAGGGAGGTTCAGGTTTCCTAAGGCTTTAGTGGTTATTATGTTGATTGATGATCCTATTTCAATCAATACCCACTTTAAGGGAGTGTGATTAACACACACAATGATATGCATCGATGGGTCCGCTATAGCAGTGGATACCATTTTTATTTTATGATTATAGAATCTAATCATGGGTTCTTGACACTATTGCACATGCCCCACGAAGTTAGTAAAAGCTTCAATATTTTGGGGTTGAATTTCTATGGCTTTCAGTATTTCCATTAATATCTCCCTGTGCTTAGGATATTGTTGTATGAGCTCATTTATTTATAGCTTTGTTGAGGTTGTCTATAGACTCTAGGTGAGTCTATTTATAATTGTTACCACTGATTTTGTTGGTGGGCTTGGCAATGGGTTTTGTGTTGGCCTCTATTGAGGGACATATTGGATACAAATGGGAGCTATAGGTGGCTCTGATTGATTATACCTTCTATGCCTTATTACCACATTTACCATACAGAAAATTTCTTGAGTAGGTGGGTCTATCTGCACTTGGTTGAATTTTCTAGCATGGTTCCTTGGTGGCTCATGATTTGGTAAGGTATCCTTGAAGATTATCATGTTTTGGTTATCTAGAACCAAGGGATTGTCGATTCACAACTCATACCTATCAATCATATTTTGCACCACGTGTTTAAACCCATGACACACTTCTATGTTGTGCCTCTTTTGTCTATGGTATGGGCAATAGTGATCTTCCCTAAACCCCTTGGGCTTAGGATGGTTAGGATATAGCAGCTGCACTTTAGGCAATCAAATAACCTTAGCCTCACATAATTTATTAAAAATTGATGCCAAAGTCTCTAAAAATGGCATGAACTAGCAAGGTGGGCGACGTTGCTTATCTTTGCCCTGATTCTTATTGCATTGAATGTACTATGTAGGGGGTGGTTGTGCTTGATAATTTGTTGTTGTTGACTTTTATCCCTTTGGAAGATTCAACATGACTTGATTAATAGGCAGAGGTTTGGCCTAATGATGTTGTTTTCTCATGTTATTATTGTTCTAGTATTTCTTAGTCCAAAGTTTCAAGTCTCCTTCATGTAACTGTATATCCTTAATGACTTTGGCTTGCACCAAAGCCTCTTCAAATGTTGTATACTGCTATAGTTGAAGTAAAAGCGAGATGTATTTCATACAACTTTTTATAAAAATTCAAGTTAGTTCTGTGGTTGGAATGAAGAATGGAAGTTTATCCATTAATTTTCTCTATCTGTTTCTATAATTAGTGACTAGCTCATCATCGTATTACCATAAAGTAGCTAGATCAGTTATATTGGTCTTTTTATTGATGCTAAATGAGAAGCATTCAAGAAATGTATTCACCAGCTACTCAAAGTTGGTGATGTTGTGCCTCAAAAGCTAGTTGAACCATTCTAGGGTTATGCCTAAAAGGATGATCACAAAATTCCTCAGTAGTAGGGCATCATTGTTTTGAATTTGAAAGCACATATTCATGAAACTGGTCACATGTTCTTGCACATCATCATCACCATGGAATTTGTCTAGCTTTTGTATCTCAAAATGATAAGGATATGTCAAACTAGGGACCGAGGGACACAAAGGCTGATTATGAATCTTATTTAGGGTAGGCTTTTGATAAACCATCCCCTATTTCTTAAATGAATTAATTTTCTTAGCAAGGACTCTGTACACTTTAGAAGAAATTATTTCTTCTTCCCTTAGTGACCTCTATGGTGCAAGAGGTGGTAAATTTATTTGAGACTAAAATGGATGATTGTGCTCATCGTCCATGTCTATAGAAGAGATTTCAGGATACTACTAATCCTAGCCTTCTATTTTTGATTCCTCATACTAACTTTACCCATTTTGATGTAGCGTCTAACGCTATTTTTGCCTTGAAGCATGCTGGGAAGTATGATGAGAGTGGAGCCCGACTTGCCTGGGGCATGTTGAGAAGCAACACACCCCCACTAAAAAAATGAAATTCCATCCTTTGAAAATTTTTAGCTTTCATTTTGTAGTAAGGACCCTCTTGATGTTTTCCAGGTTTTTATTCCAAATTTTGCTTGCATCCTTTGTCAAAATTCGCCTTCATCAAAGCATCCAAGTAGGCTTGCATATGGCATTGATTTCAATTTAAAACTTTTGAAAGTTTGCATGTTAAAAGTATTAATTCATATTAATGCATTTTCTCTTAATCCCTGATGAATTCTAAAGTTCCGTTTGCAGATTCGGATACCCTTTGGCCTTATTTAGATCCTTGTAAAGTTTCATCAAATTCTAGGCACTTTGAGTTTTCGTCATTTTCTGCACCAAAAGAAGCAAGGGAAAGCACATAAGCAAAACATCGCGAAATCGCGACTCGCGAAATCACGATGCATGGTTTAGTGAAGGCACCAAGTCCTGGAAAGGTCACGAAATCGTGACACAAAACCTAAAAAAGTGCCAAGGCATGGCCGTGTCACGAAATCGTGACACGGCAGGAACCAAAAAGTGCCAAGGCATGGCCGTGTCATGAAATCGTGACACGGCAGGAACCAAAAAGTGCCAAGGGTGGCCGTGTCGCGAAATCGTGACACGACAGGAACCAAAAAAGTGCCAAGGCATGGCCGCGTCATGAAATCGCGACGTCGCAATTTCATGACGTCGCGAAATCGCGACACGACAGAAAGGCAAAAGCACTAGGGTGGCCGTGTCATGAAATCGTGACACGTAGGAACCAAAAGTGCCAAGGGTGGCCGTGTCATGAAATTGCGACACGACAGGAACCAAAAAGTGCCAAGGCATGGCCGTGTCGTGAAATCATGACACAGCAGAAAGGCAAAAGCACAAGGGTGGCTGTGTCACGATTTCGTGGCAGACAAAGCAAAAGAAGTGCCCAGTCAGGGGAATGTCGCGATTTCGTGACATGTCGCGAAATCGTGACATGTCACGGTTTCGCGACAGAGAAAGCAAAAGAAGTGCCAAGTTAGGGGAGCGTCATGTTTTCGTGACACGTGTCAAAAAAATAAAACCGGCATATAGTGAACATTAGGATTTTAATTTAATAGTTTTAAAATACTAATCCTTGTTTGTCTTTTGCAGAAAGCGAGCTGGCAGTTGCATACTAGCGGAAGTAATGGCAAAAAAGGACAAAATAAGCACGGATTAAATGAAGGCCGTCAGATGGAAATTTGAGATGCCGAGAATTGCTGGTTCATCCAGATTTTACAGATCTGGCCGCAAAGAGACTTTACGGTGACTAAGCAGCTACCCATTTAATAGAATATGTCGGCAATTGACCGAAAAATGAAAATATCTACACACAGTTACTAGAATTTGCCGATGGACGCATTTAACAGGAGAATTTATGGTGAAAGTAATGGCGTGCAGAGAATTTTAACTCAGAAGCGGCTCTGCAAAGATAAAATGTCAGAGAAACCAGTGACTCATTCCAAATTTTTCTGAGGAATTAATGAGGCGCTCCCGGAAAGTGCACCAGAAAGATGAAGATATTTACTTACGCAGTGCCCATTTATGGAATATATCGACGACCGACAAGAAAACGAAGATATTTACTTGCGATTCTGAGATGGATGAGAATAATATCAGATCATGCCTTTTCCATTTATGGCAAGTAACTGCACTAAGATTTGCAGAGTGGTTAGGGTTTATTCAAAACTCTATTTTTAAAGGGGCTTATATTGTAAAACCGAGAGAGTAAGGTTTAGAGGATAAGTTTTAGGGTTTGAGAAGAAGATATTTCTAAAAAGATCAGGGTCTGTCCTGGGTCTATAAATACTTCTTCTGAATGTAAATTCAAGAGGCGAAAACTTAGAAATACAAGCTATTGGAGCAATTTCCTGCAAATCTTGTTTGAATGCTTTGTTCTGGACTTAGAGTTGGTGTGATTTTCGTTTTTATGTGATAGCGTGGCCAGGAGCCTAATCTCTTTCAGATTGTGATAAGTTCATCTTCTTTTGTTTTTGTTTCATTAAGGTTTATTTAAATTATGTTGTAGATCTGTGTTACCAGGATTGGATATGCTGCTAGGCTTCATTTTCTTTATTGTATGTTAGGGAAAATTACAGATTTAAGGTTCAGGCCTGTTCTAATTGCTTTGTCCTCACTGTGTGAGCTAGGCTGCTGGTGAAAGATACCAATTTTAACCGACTTCCCTTTTGTTTGTGATTTTCTTTCAGATCTGTTGTTGTCTCTGTCTTATGCTCTTAGTGGAAGGTGATCTTAGAAAACTGGACACTTTCCTCTTTGATTTGTTCTATTGTGAAGCTAACCGGTATAACTAAAATTGGTAGTTTTGGTTTTGCAGCTAAGTTAGATAAATTTCTCTTTCTGCCCTACCCTACTCTCTCTGTTCCACCGATTGAATGATCCATTTTTATTTTCTTTTAAATTTGTCTTTTATTTAAATCTGCTAACACATAAAGAGCTAGATCAAAGAACTGATTGTAAATCTGAGTGTCCACAAAGATAACCAACTCCAAAAACATTACTGAACAAGTCCAGAGCCCGTTGTAAGGTAACAGACAGTCCACTTGAAACTATTCCAGAAGCGGAAAAGAGTGAATAGACATTCGACCCAACTCTGTAACTCACACCTTGGATATCCAACAAGATCCTAAAGTGAGTGGGATTTATCCCGTATAAGTGTTATCGGTATTTTATGCTCATTCTTCATAGGGTGTGTATAAAAGTCGAACCAACATTTAAAATTGGCGCTAGAAGGAGGGCTAGAACTTACGTTCTTAGTGCGCTTGAGTTGAGAAATATGATTGTATGTGGTATTTAACAAATACTATATTTTATCCAGAGTCTGGTAGCCTTTTCCCTCCTCCTCAGCCTTTTAAAACTTGTTTGTTTGAGTTTTGCCTAAACAGTGGAACTCAACACCAACATTTAAAATTGGCGCTAGAAGGAGGGCCTGAAGTTCAGTAGTTTGTTAAGGATTGTAAGATTATAAGTTGCTTGTGAAAAGCTGGATTCCACTTATAGAGTAACAAGGTCCCATTCCAGAGCTAGAGAGCTCCTTGTGCCTGAGTTAGAAACTCCAAGAAGAAGCAACCTCAGAAGGGCCAAGTCCTTGTCTGGAATAGTTTTGTCACCACTTGTAGTTACTCCAACTACAACTGAAAGTATCATCGTCAATCAAGTAGTAATGGCCAACTGGTTGGGTTCCACTGCCTTAAATATCCCGGGTGCAGCCCATGACCTACCCAGAAATCCTGAGAGATATCTTCCCAGATACAAGCATGATGGAACTAGGACAACAGAAGAACATCTAGTAGCATTCAAGAATGCTCTAAAATTGTTAAATGTACAACATGAAGATGTGGCTTGCAGATTGTTCCCGTTCACTCTCCAGGAGGGAGCTTACGACTAGTTTCTAAATCTCACTAACGATTCTATTACCAGTTGGAATGACTTGGAAAAGGTTTTTGTATCGTAGTTTGGTGAAGTAATAGATCCCGATGTATTATATCAATAGTTTTCTGGTATTAAAAGAGAAATAAATGAATCTCAGATCTTACAATGTCAGATTTCGAAGGCTTATGGTAGATCGATTGGTTATTATGTGCCAAATGCAGACCTGGCATTAGAGATTTTTAGGAATTCTCTAGATCCAATGACTTCTGTTTTCTTGAAAAGAGATGCCTCTATTACCAATCTAACAGAGGCTTACAAAGAAGCTTTGGTTCTGGAAAGACAGTTGGGGCCTCAACCTTTAAGTGCTCATCAAATTCCTTTGGTCACACAAGGTACCCCTATTTTCAATCCCATACCACATCAGATGATGTTGCCAGTATGTCAAACTCCACCATCAGGAAATCCATTGGCTGTAGCACCTGTTGAAAATGTACAGAATCCAGGTAAAGAAGCTGATAACACAAGAGTTGAAGAAGTTTCAAGGGTAGTCCAAAAGTTGGCAAATGACTTTTTGACTTTCAAAAGGCAAGTGTCCACCGACGAAAACCCAAACAGGTTTTCTTATCAACAGAATAGATTCACTCGACCCCCATACGAGCCCAATAAGGATTATAAAGGTAAAGGGCATGATGTAAATATTTGTGATTTAGCTTTGCCTAACTGGTGCAGGATTCATGGAACATCTCAGCACGGGGAGTTGGATTGTTTGGAATTCTGTAATGCCTTTGAAGCTCTTTCTGGCGAGTTGGTTTCTCCTGAACATCAAAGAACTACGGATGCCCCAAGTTCATCCAAACATAGTGCAGCTATGGTCTTAGATTCTTTCACTTTCCTAGAAGAATCAGAGAATGTTGTGGAGCTACCCATGGATGAAGTGCAAGCTTTTCAACAATACGGGAGGGACAACTACAACCTCGAAATAGAAATCCGGAGCCCAACACTACATCTACCCCTCCGGACAACTCCCACAGTGTTCCTCCGGATCCATCTTCAAGCAATAACCCATCTCCACCCAAGGGAGGAAATCCGAGAGGACCGGATGCATTTGTCCCTCCACTCAATAAGGGATATAATATAGTGGAGGACATGAAGAAGATCAAAGCCAACATCACTCTTCATGAGTTGGCCCAAATTTCTGAACAGAGGGATAACTTGATCAAAACATATTCTGAACCTACTACCAAACCTTTGGAAAAGGGAAAGAAGATGGCAAATGCAAATGTGGCCATGTATAAAGAGAAGACTGAAGTTTCACCTTTTCTACTGACTGTCCGAATATTTGGGAAAAACTTACACAACTGTCTGGTAGATTCGGGTGCTTCAGCTAATGTCATGCCTTTGGCCATCTGTCAATAGTTGGGTTTGACCCCCATGAACTCCGAGATGAGAGTCATCCAATTGGATAAGTCTGAGGTTAAAGTGGTAGGTGAACTTCAGAATATACATATCCAGCTAGCATCTGAGCCGAGAGCTCAACACAGAATTGACATTCAGGTGGTGGATATTCCTGTAGGATACGGGATGCTTCTGAGCAGGGATTGGTCAAAATCCTTGAATGGGTACTTGGCTACTGATTTTTTGCATATGTGGTTACCCTGGAATGGTTTTGCAAATCAATTAAGAATCAATAGAGAACCAAGATATAAACTCATGATTACAGAGTATAATGCCAAGAATGAGACTGCTAATCTTGTTGAAGGTTGTTATATCGGGGTTTATAATTTGACAACTACTCAAAAGGAGAAATCGGTTAAAGCTCACCAAGATCATGATAATGAAGTTGGGATGCTTCATATTGATGCAGCTAAGTCTGAGCAAGGTTATGGTACAGGGGCTGTTCTTAAAGGACCAAAAAATCAAACCGATTTTATGTCATATCGCTTGCAGTTTCCCTGCACGAATAATTTGGTAGAATATGAAGCATTAGTACCAGGATTAAAATTTGCTTTACATTACTTTGATCATGCAGATACGAAAACTCGTATGTTGGACTTGTTTGATTTGCAGGGTGGACGACTTCAAGCTGTGGAGCATTTTAGTCGACACCAAGAGACAGTCAAGCGTTGGCTTGACGAAAAGGCTAGGGTGAGCGCTTTCAATCGTGCAGACCTGGTGCTTCTATGGGACAAAGCCCAAGAAAGGAAAGGTAAACACACAGAGCTGCAACCTCTATGGATAGGGCCATACCAGATTGCCGAGATCCTAGGTAATAATGCATTTCGTCTACAGGACCTTGAGGGTAATTTTTTGAACCTTCCTATTAATGGTCAATACCTAAAGCATTATTTCTCAGCTGTCCCATCCGATACATCGTTTGAATAAATCACAAAGACGTTGTAACATGTGTATATATTGTAAATAAGCTTTGAAGTAGTTTGTTTTTATTTTATTTTAGCTTTAAAGTAGTTTGTTTTTATTTTATTTTGTTTATCCTTTGGGGTCTGTACAAAGTAGTTTGTTTTTTATTTTATTTTGTTTGATTTTAAAGTTCTGTGTTTTATCCTTTGGGGTCTATACAAATTTCTTTTAGCTTTTAAAAATTTATATTTTTTTTTAAGTTTTTGCCTGGGCAGTAAAGAAAGAAATCAGCCTTTAAAAAAATTGTTTTTATTCTGAGTTCAAAATCCCGTGTTCATTTTGTTTTATTCTAATTAAGAGATAGTCTGCTCAAACTGAACAGTGGAACTATTTTGTTATTCAGAACAACAGTAGAAAGATAATTGGATTTTGTGTCTTGCTTGCCACAATTATTTTAATTATAAAGAAACTGCTATACTGTTTGGTTGGAGAAACTCCCAGGGAATCCAAGAAAAGTTGGTCATAAGAGGGGACTCTGATTCGTGAAATTATTTGAGTATCCATAGAGGCTATCAGTACCCAGGTTGAAGCAGTTCCAGATCGATGAAATTAAAAAAAAAAAAAAAAATTGTTCTGAAGCAGTTCGGTATATTTCAAAGGAGAGAGAGAGAGAAGGTGAAAGTTGAGCAAGACAACATAAAACTGGCACTCTGTTATTTCCCACACAAAAAAAAAAAAAAAAAAAGGGAAGGCAGAAGTTATGTAATGAAAGAGATAGCCAAGGCTTCAGAAGATGTTTTCTTTTACCAAGTTGTAGATACCACCTCACAGTTGTGGATCAGGGTCGTGAAAACCTAAAGAGTAACTCTGTCGGGGCTGTAAAAGGCTAAACTAGTAAACAGAGCCCTACTCGATTTCCCCTTTCACAATCTAGAAAAGCTGATCAATCTAGAGTACAACATTTGAAGGCCCAGTCATTCTTGAAGAAAGTTTTATACGCTTATAATTGCACATCAGAAATCTTCCTTAAGTGATTCAACCTAGTATGTCCTTGGAAAATTTTAACAACTATCAGGTAGTAGTTAATTTATTTTGAAGAATATTTGTGGCAAAGCATGGTACATGGTCTATATTGTTTTGAAACTAGAGTCCTGGATTCTAAAATAGTGCTACTATTTTACCCGTAGATATCGCCATTTGTTGAGAAGCAACACACCCCCACTAAAAAAATGAAATTCCATCCTTTGAAAATTTTTAGCTTTCATTTTGCAGTAAGGACCCTCTTGATGTTTTCCAGGTTTTTATTCCAAATTTTGCTTGCATCCTTTGTCAAAATTCGCCTTCATCAAAGCATCCAAGTAGGCTTGCATATGGCATTGATTTCAATTTAAAACTTCTGAAAGTTTGCATGTTAAAAGTATTAATTCATATTAATGCATTTTCTCTTAATCCCTGATGAATTCTAAAGTTCCGTTTGCAGATTCGGATACCATTTGGCCTTATTTAGATCCTTGTAAAGTTTCATCAAATTCTGGGCACTTTGAGTTTTTGTCATTTTTTGCACCAAAAGAAGCAAGGGAAAGCACATAAGCAAAACCATCACGAAATCGTGACGTCGCGAAATCGTGACGCATGGTTCAGTGAAGGCACCAAGTCCTGGAAAGGTCATGAAATCGCGACGTCGCGATTTCGCGATGTCACAAAATCGCGACACAAAACCTAAAAAAGTGCCAAGGCATGGCCGTGTCGTGAAATCGCGACACGGCAGGAACCAAAAAGTGCCAAGGCATGGCCGTGTCGTGAAATCGTGACGTCACGAAATCGCGACACGATAGGAACCAAAAAGTGCCAAGGCATGGCCGTGTCACGAAATTGCGACGTCACGAAATCGTGACACGGCAGGAACCAAAAAAGTGCCAAGGCATGGCCGTGTCGCGAAATCGTGACGTCATGATTTCATGACGTCGCGAAATCATGACACGAGTAGAAAGGCAAAAGCACTAGGGTGGCCGTGTCGCGAAATCGTGACGTCATGATTTCATGACGTCACGATTTCGCGACACGACAGGAACCAAAAAGTGCCATGGCATGGCCGTGTCGCGAAATCGCGACACGATAGAAAGGCAAAAGCACAAGGGTGGCCGTGTCACGATTTCGTGACAGACAAAGCAAAAGAAGTGCCCAGTCAGGGGAATGTCGCGATTTCGCAACATGTTGCGATTTCACGACAGAGAAAGCAAAAGAAGTGCCAAGTCAGGGGAGCGTCACATTTTCGTGACACGTGTCAAAAAATAAAGCCGGCATATAATGAACATTAGGGTTTTAATTTAATAATGTTAAAATACTAATCCTTGTTTGTTCTTTTGCAGAAAGCCAGCTGGCAGTTGCATACTAGCGAAAGTAATGGCGAAAAAGGAAAAAATAAGCACGGATTAAATGAAGGCCGTCAGATGGAAATTTGAGATGCCGGGAATTGCTGGTTCATCCATATTTTATAGATCTGGCCGCAAAGAGACTTTACGATGACTAAGCAGCTGCCCATTTAATAGAATATGTTGGCAATTGACCGAAAAATGAAAATATCTACACACAGTTACTAGAATTTGCCGATGGACGCATTTAACAGGAGAATTTATGGTGAAAGTAATGGCGTGCAGAGAATTTTAACTCAGAAGCGGCTCTGCGAAGATAAAATGTCAGAGAAACCAGTGACTCATTCCGAATTTTTCTGAGGAATTAATGAGGCGCTCCCGGCAAGTGCACCAGAAAGATGAAGATATTTACTTACGCAGTGCCCATTTATGGAATATATCGACGACCGACCAAAAAACGAAGATATTTACTTGCAGTTATAGATGGATGAGAATAATATCAGATCATGCCTTTTCCATTTATGGCAAGTAACTGCACTAAGATTTGCAGAGTGGTTAGGGTTTATTCAAAACTCTATTTTTAAAGGGGCTTATATTGTAAAACCGAGGTAGTAAGGTTTAGAGGATAAGTTTTAGGGTTTGAGAAGAAGATATTTCTGAAAAGATCAGGGTCTGTCCTAGGTCTATAAATACTTCTTCTGAATGTAAATTCCGAAGGCGAAAACTTAGAAATACAAGCTATTGGAGCAATTTCCTGCAAATCTTGTTTGAAAGCTTTGTTCTGGACTTAGAGTTGGTGTGATTTTTCGTTTTCTATGATAGCGTGGCCAGGAGCCTAATCTCTTTCAGATTGTGATAAGTTCATCTTCTTTTGTTTTTGTTTCATTAAGGTTTATTTAAATTATGTTGTAGATCTGTGTTACCGGGATTGGATATGCTTGCTAGGCTTCATTTTCTTTAT
This sequence comes from Wollemia nobilis, assembly GCA_028583015.1. Taxonomy (NCBI): domain Eukaryota; kingdom Viridiplantae; phylum Streptophyta; class Pinopsida; order Araucariales; family Araucariaceae; genus Wollemia; species Wollemia nobilis. The sequence continues at coordinate 5,783,447 of JAQPPZ010017128.1, forward strand.
TGTATGTTAGGGAAAATTATAGATTTAAGGTTCGGGCCTGTTCTAATTGCTCTGTCCTCATTGTGCGAGCTAGGCTGCTGGTGAAAGATACCAATTTTAACCGACTTCCCTTCTGTTTGTGATTTTCTTTCAGATCTGTTGTTGTCTCTGTCTTATGCTCTTAGTGGAAGGTGATCTTAGAAAGTTGGACACTTTCCTCTTTGATTTGTTCTATTGTGAAGCTAACCGGTATAACTAAAATTGGTAGTTTTGGTTTTGTAGCTAAGTTAGATAAATTTCTCTTTCTACCCTACCCTACTCTCTCTGTTCCACCGATTGAAAGATCCATTTTTATTTTCTTTTAAATTTGTCTTTTATTTAAATCTGCTAACACATAAAGAGCTAGATCAAAGAACTGATTGTAAATCTGAGTGTCCACAAAGATAACCAACTCCAAAAACATTACTGAACCAAGTCCCGAGCCCGTTGTAAGGTAACAGACAGTCCACTTGAAACTATTCCAGAAGTAGAAAAGAGTGAATAGACATTCGACCCAACTCTGTAACTCACACCTTGGATATCCAGCAAGATCCTAAAGTGAGTGGGATTTATCCCTTATAAGTGTTATCGGTATTTTATGCTCATTCTTCACAGGGTGTGTATAAAAGTCAAACCAACAGGGCACAACTCTGGTTATGATATAGCACAACTAGTGTTATGCTGCTTCTTGTATGTACTAGTGGGAGGTAGATTAGCCCTAGTTAACCTATATTCTCTCTCTTCATTCTCTTTCTGATCGAGGATGTTTTGCTCATGTAAGTGTTGCTCATATAAGCATTTTCAAAGCAAAATTTGTTGTTATGTGTCATCTTGTTTGAGCCGCTCATGCTCTGCATGCAAATCCTCCAATTTATCTTGGAGTATTTGCTATATTTATCCTCAAAAAAGCCTACATGCTTGATCTGTAGGGTAATATGTGTAGGTTCTTTAGCTTCTTAGCTCTATATGTGGATCTCTAGTGGTATGAGTTCTAGTAGATTGATCTATTATGCTCTTACCTCTATTAGCATAAGTTGCATTGATTTTGTGTTGAGGCCTTTGTTTTGTGCCCGTATGCGTGGATGGGGTGTGTGTGCTATAGGGGTATTTTGAGCATTCCCCATGGGTACAAGTATGCCTCTATCTATCCTCAATACATGTAATTTTAGAATGTGAGTGGGCAGTAGAGGTCCTACGCTCTAATATTTCCATAACTTGATTTAGTCTGTTGAGCTGACTAGTTATCCAAGGTTGGTCAAGAGGCATACCATTTATCGCAATAGTATTGAGATCTAGCACAAACTTATCATGTTCAATGTAGTTTGGACTTCTTTTGGGTCTGTGATTTGATGTATTCCTTTCATATTACCCATCATTGGGTGGATCTTGTCTATGTCTATATTGTAATGGTGGGGGTCTTGAACCACCCTCATTTTTGTCACGAGAGAATCTTGTATTTTATCCTCTAATTGGGATGTCTTTATGAGAACCCCCATGAGTTGTGTTCACCTATAATTCTAGATAAATGTTGTTCATGAGAATTCTGTGTGGGAGGCTCAACTTCATTGTTTTACGTGTTGGTTGGGACATCAATTTCCACCTTAGTCATGGACCGAGGGTGGCAGCCTAGTGTTGTGACCATAACTTGTGAATTATCTCGGATGTAATTTTTAAGGAAAACAAAGTATACAAGGTGATTATCTCATTTAAGTTTTCTTTGTGATCCCTAAAACTTGTTTTGTGCATTTTGATTTGTTGATAATACAATCTAACTCTTATCATGTTTTACAATAGTTGATGAAGCTCTTAGATTTTTAAAGGTTTTCACCTATATATTCACAGTGAGAAACCTAGTAATAACATCTATGTTGTCTACCTACAAAACTATGGAGATAAAATCCATAGCCGATCAGGGAGCATAGGTACTACCGATTCTCACCCAGCACACCATAGACAATGATATAACTTTCAAAAAAGAGTACATGTTATTTTCTACGGATAGGATAACTCTTGAATCAGCCTTGGCCATGGATGGGTCCTGATGATACAATGTTCGATATGCCAACCGAGTGGTAATAACTTCCACTATTGGTCTTGATCAACGGGTTGGATGTGAAATCCCAATGCCACTGATGTTTACTTTGTATCATGGTGTGTGTGTTCTTTTTAATTTTATTGAAAGAAATATGCATCAAGAAGTGATAAAATTATTTTTCTCTATACGCCTAGAAGGTACATTTTATCTTCAGAGAATGCATAATTAAATGCTATTTAATTTCAGAGAATGCAAAATATAATTTAATCATACAAATAACCTTTGATCAGACCTCAGGTAAGCATACCTAACACATAAATTAAATAGTGGCCACTATTATGTATAGCAGGCAATAGACTTGGTTCCTATATAGAATAGCATTCAAAAATCCTAGCCGTTGTAGACAGTAGCAGCTAGAGTTTCTAGCTGCTATCTTCTGGGGTGACTAGCAGAACCAGCCACTGTTCCTAGAAACAACTAATAGGAGAATAGAAAAAATACAATTGATTTACTTTTAAATCCTTTTTCTATGTGTTTTAATTACTGCTACTGCCTTTCAAAAAATAGAAGAAGCAAGAAATAGAAATTTAGATAGGATCACTTACCAGAAAATCCCATCTAATGAAGAAACAAGTTTACTATTTTTGTTGTCTTTTCTCGTAGTCACTGTTAATCAAAAATTTGGGATTCTATCTACTGAAGCCATCTACATTTGGGACTGCTAGCCATTGTTTCTCAAAGCGATGATTCCTAAAATAAGAAAAAATATAAAATGTAAGCAAACAACACAAAAATAGGGCTAGTTCGATCATGATTGCCACTTGTAAAGCTTTGAAAACCATACATCTAAAGTTATTGCATCATGATAAGGAATTGAAAGTATATAATATATGTAATCATTTGATAAAATAAAATAACAAGAAGGAATGCTCTCTTTTATTTATCAAATGAATATTTGATTACAATTTTTCCCTCTAAGGGATATCAAATCTTGATACAATGTTACAAATGCAAATGACCCCAAAATAGGGGAAGATATGCTTCACAAGGTCTTCATGTCTCCACCACTTTGTTTATATGAGGGATTACTTAGCCATCTTCGTCTCTTTATATTAAGAAACCAAATATTTATGATCATTTTCTCTATAATGCCCTAAGATCTACACACAAAGAACTTCAAGAAATATTTGCAACATATGAGGCCTCTTGAAATGAGGCTTGTGTCTTTGTTAATGTAAATCGTAAAGCCAAGAATTAATATGTGTAAATATGTATAAATATGCCTAAATTATTAATTAATAACTAATAATTTTAATAATAGAAAAGGATGGTTGGTTCATCCTCTACTTGTTCGATGTGCAAGGTGGTATAGTGGGATTTTTCTCCATGCTTTTGGGTGGTTTTTGCGGAGAGACCAGGTGCTTTCGCAACATGGAGGAGGACTTTTCTAGATGGTCTCCTGGTCTGGCAGTGGTGGAAAAGGGTTTTGCAGCATTATTTAGTCTGTCTAAGAGGCATTTTTATGGACCTCTTTCTCTGTGGTTGTTTGTGGTCTTGGATGGAGGACCAAGGGATTTCACATTAACCATAGAGGAAGGGTATTGGATATCACCTCTCGATAATATAGCCTTGGTCCTTTGCCCATTTGGTGAGGAAGCCTCAGTGAGCCTTTCTCTATGGTTTTTTTACTCATTAGGGGAGGGACCTCATGATTTCATATTATATCTATGAGATCTTGAGGAGGACTTGATGCTTTCACAATAGTTGTAGAGGGGGGTTATATATTTGGCTTCTTAGTTAGGTGTTTGGAGGGGCCTCGATGGGTGGTGGTGTTAGTGGTTCACATCTTCTCAATACATCATTTGTAACCAACTGTTTTGTTAGCTTCTTTGTTTCAAATTTTTGATAAATTTTTTCCTAGGTAGGAAAGCTTTCTTCAAATTTTAGAAATATTGCTAAAGGTTTCCCTAGGTGGGAAACCTCTATTTAATTTTTAGAGCTGATGTTGAAGGTTTTGAAGAACATGTGCTTATACTAATAGGGAGGGTGAATAGTATAACATAATTTTTTTTGCTTTTCAATCCATATGATAACATCAGTAGTATTAAAACAATAAAAATCACACAAAGCATCACACACATGAGAGACATGATTTAATGTGGTTCATCCAATGTGGGCTATTCCATGGAGAAAATATTCTCGATAAAATTTTCTCAAATAAATTCTCTTGGGAATCCTTTCCCTATTACAATGTTTATGGACCTTTGTCCAAAGGAGATACCAATCCCCTAATCAAGTTTGTGGATATCTATCCACAAGAGACACCAATCCCCTCTACTTTGGCTAGTGATATTCTAGAAGAACTTTTGCCTCCACTACACTAGATTATGGATATCTATACACTGAAGAATCATACCCTCACTCACAAGACCTACCTTCACTACCCTGGCTAATGGATATCTATACACTGGAGACTGTTGCCCTCTATACTCTATCACCCCCAAAGATTGATTTCAGCTCTGTCTCAAATATATACTAAACACAGTCCTTTGGTATAGCATAAATTTGCTCAATCTATGTCTCTAATATGTACTAAACACAGACCTTTGGTCTAGCACAAATTTTCTCAATCTCTATTTCTTATCTACACTAAACTCTATCTTCAAATTTATCCTCAAGCCTTAACACAAATCTTGGCTCAATCACAAATCAACTCTACTAGATCTGCCCCAAACCTTAACCCAAGGTTTAAACAAATCAATCAATCAAATCTACTCACAAGTCTTCTCAAAGACTTACCTCTAATCTATCCACAAGTCCTCTCAAGAACTTGCCCAATCTGCTCAACAAGTCTTCACTAAGACTTATCTGAAATCTGTATTGTAAGCTTCCACAAAAGCTTACTTCACTCAACCAATCACTTGATGAAATCTTAGTCAACAATGCTTGTCAAATAAATCTCAAATAACAATGGTACTGATTAAATTTTACAAACTCTAATCATGCATATGAAAGCTTATTCAATATTTTCAACAATGCTTATCAAACAAGGTTTTTATCATCAAATTTCACTAAGAATAACATTTACCAATAAAACTCAACAATGCTTATCAAACAACCCTTTTCACTCTAACTTAGCATTCACAACACCCAAACAATCAATCACAAGGAATATGTGCCCATACGTTTTGTTTTATGAAGCATTAACCACAAAACTTGTCTCAATCACAATCACTATCTTTGCCAATATCAAATATTAGATGACAAAATATCACTCTAACACTCCCTAAAAATATTCCACAATTACAAAAATAATTAAACTCAAATACACCTTATTACTCCTTGAAATTAGCATTCACCAAAAACATATAAAAATAAATCTCTTATTATACCTTATAACTCCACTCTAAATAAATCAATCCAGAAAACAATTAAATAAAAATAATTATTTAATTTCATCAACCTTATATCTCCCTAAGCTCAAAAATACACCATACAACCTTAAGAGCAAAAAGCAATTTATAATAAAAAAATTTAGTACCTCTCAAAGTGCTCCCAGTAGGATTCAATCCCAAGTCGAAGCGCCTCCAACGTTTTAGCCACGATTGCTAATATGCATGAGCTAAGCACTCACATGGAAGGCAAAAGTGCCCACATCACTTTTTCTTCTTCCTAGGCATCAATACCCAAAAAGCTTTGGCATCTTCAACACAAAAAACCTCACAACCAACCTTGCGATGAATTGAATGCACCACCTTGCATTCCTAAAGTGTTGCCAACTATCGCTAGCCCACCTAGCTAGGTAGTGACAAGGCTTCGAGCCTTGTGCCTTTTCATCCTTTGCTACCTACCAAAGAAGTCAAACGAAGGACTTCTTCCTTCTTGCTTGCTGAATATTGTGCACATGATTTTCTTGGGAGTTTTAATTAAATTTGATTGTGGATGGATTTGAAGCCACTTAGGCTTTTGGTATTTATACCCATGCCTTGAAATTTGTTGAATTTGGCAAATGAGATAATGCATGACATCGATGCATTATTTTTGCCCTCATAACCCTAACCTTAGGTTTAATTAAATTAGATTATAATTTAATTAATAATAAAATTATTAAAATTAACTTATAATTAATTTAATAACCATAGGGTTAATTAAATTAAATTACAAATTAATTTATAATGAAATTATTATAATTAATTTAATTACTTTAGGTCTTACCATTAGACCTTTTATATTATAATAAAATATTATAATATTATTTTTATTGGGCCTTCTTATTTTTCTTGTAGACCTTATCTGACCATATTGAATATTATAATGAGAGATATTATAATATTATTTCCCTTAGGTATAGAAGCAATCTTTCTCTTGCATTGATTACTAAAACTAACTCTTGGCATCTTTATTATTGCACTGCTCATTGAAACTAACTCTTGACATCAATGACAAAAAATATTTTTCATATTTCCAATAATCTCCCCCTTTGTCATTGATGGCAACCCATTTACCTTTTACCATTTATTTTACCTTTTCTTGTTTTGCTCCTTTGAGAAACTACTCCCCTTGACTGAATGTTCTCCCCTAATTCAAATATCTCCCCCTTTGTCATCAATGGCAAAGGTCACCTTTGGGGCTTGGGGCTAAGAATAAGACTCTTAGCTTAGCCCCTTCCCCACCTCCTCTTGAGGTGGTTAATTTTGGGGTGGAAGTATTACTACTCCCAACTTTTCTTGCAGGTACTCAAAAGTCTCTTTCGAAAGTGGCTTAGTGAAAATATCTACAAATCTGCTCCTTTGTAGTAACATATTCCAACCTGGCCTGTTTATCCGTCACTTGCTCTCTTAGAAAATTATACTTAATTGGAATGTGCTTTTTCCTGGAGTGCATCACTGGATTCTTTGAGATATTTATAACACTTGTATTATCACACAATATGGGAATAGGATGATCATATTTTATCTTAAAATCCTCTAGAGTTCACTTCATACATAATACCTGTGTACAATTGGAAACTGTTACAATATACTCTACCTCTACTGTAGATAAGGATAATGATGCCTATTTCTTACTTAACCAAGGGACCAAACAGTCTCTAATAAAGAATGCTCCTCCACTTGTAATTTTTCTGTCATCAATACTGCCAACCTGATCTTCATATGTATAAGTTGTGAGAGTGAAACTGTCAATTTTGGGATAACAGAGCCCAAAATCCATAGTCCCTTTTAAATACCTGAGAATCCTTTTTATTGCTCATTATTGCGGGCCAAACAAGGTTAACTTCTTTCCTACTTTTGTCACATGCCCGTGCATTTAATTTATCAACCCAGGGAGCTTCATAAACTTGCGAAGGGTCTTGAACAAGATTGCTTACAATACCACTTGAGATGAGTCCGCTAGTTCTACTATTGGGGGGTGTTTCAACGGTCGTCAATCATTCATACACTCCTCAATAATTTACGTAAAAACAATTAAATCTACAGAAAGGAAATATTCACGCATTCCTAGAAATAAACCTATTGCAATACTAGAAATAACAATGCGATAAACAATCTTATAAAAGCGGTAAACTAATCTAGAAAACATAGGAAAAATAGGGGAAGAAATACTGGCTTGGAGTGGGCCCAGGCTCCAGCAGCTTCCTCCCAGCTGAACACGCACTTAGAAACTCTTAGAACTGTATTATAATTATCAAAGTATTACAATGCTTCTTCTGTATATCTCTCTACATTTACTATCAAAATATTCTATATATCCTCAGAGAGGTCTGCGTGTGTTTATATAGCACACCCGTAGATCTTCTGTTACAAAGAAGTTATAACAATCGATTCATTCCAGACTAAACTAAGACAGTCTGGTAAATGTGATCGACGTCTGCTAAAACTGGCATTCATTTCTAACGGTGGCATGCTCACTGATTGGTTTGTGCTTCACCTGGCATTGGTAGGACGTTCTCATACGTCGGTGCGATCCCCAATTTAACTCTACATGACGTAGAGTTGGAACTGCACCAGTCTCTGTTGTCCACGTCGTGCTTGTCTGGTCAACGGGCGAAGAACAGGGGCGCCTTCCCTATGAGGAAGGTGCCTAAGTATGTCGGGTGCCTTCTCTATGCGGAAGGTGCCTTACTACCGTTGGCGCCTTCCTGGAAGAGGAAGGCGCTTATCTTCTGTTGGCGCCTTCCTGTGAGAGGAAGGTGCTTGCCTTCTAGTGGCACCTTCCTATCGATGCCTTCCTATGAGAGGAAGGCACTTATTTTCCTTTGGTGCCTTCCTGGAAGAGGAAGGCGCCTACTTACGCTTGGTGCCTTCCTGGAAGAGGAAGGCGCCTACCTTCTCTACATTGATTCCGAAAGAAACAAAGTGCCAGGTCCATGAAAAGACCTCGACTGATCCAAATATGACTAAATCAACTACAATTCCACAAAAACACATTGAAAACACATGAATTAGATAACACGCATAATTTCATCAAATAATTATATAATCATTCATAAACATATGCAATCCTTATTATACAACCGCATAATAATCAAGAAAATGTATACAAAATATGAGCATTTTTGATGCTCATCATCCCCCCATGCCTAACATATGCCACGCCCTCATGGCATCAAAACTATAGGTAGCCCTGTTGACCCCTCATCGTTGTCATTTCTTGGTGGATCCATCCCCCTTCCTCTTCTCCTGAGGTGTGGCTCCTCTTTTCCTCTCTTTTCCTTTGCTTTCCTCATCCTAGACTGTATCACTCAGGTTGATGACAGGGGGTGTTGTGGGACTTCTTTCCCCTTCACTCCCAAAAATAGAGGAATTCTCCCCTACCTTTGGGCTGCTCTGTCGGGCGTCCGATCGAAATTCTCCCGAAGAGAATACTCGTTCTGTAGATGTGGGAGAATTCGTCGAGACCTCTATTGCCCAGTCAGTTTGGGTCGATGCATCCCTTATTTATATTCCCCTATCCTAGAGTTGTTGGTTCTCCTCCCGCAACTACTGGACCAACTGCTCGAGTTGGGTGATTCATCTTTCTCATTCTTCCAATTCCCCTCTATGCTCATTCTAGTAGTCCTCCAAAATTTTTTGGGCCATCCAACAATTGGTCTGCCACTCCAACACTTCCTCCAAGGCTGCGTCGACCTGATCATTGCTCCCAAAAGTCCCTACATCTTGTGGGCTCCAATTTGTCAATTCCTAGAGGGTTTGGGCTGCAATGTCGACTTTCGGGTCATTCTCTTCTTCTTCTATCGAGAGGAGGAGTCACCATAGGTGTTTCCTCCTAGGGACTAGTTCTAGCGGCCGAAACTCGGCCTCACTGCTAATAAGTGGTGCTCCTTCCTCTTCATACTCGGGCACTAGGGAATGCCCTCTTTCCTCTATGCATTTGAGCACTAGTGAATGCCCTCTTTCTTCCATGAAATTGAGCAATGCCAATTTCTCGATACTTGCCATCTCCTCTATAGGGCTTCCCTCTTCTTGCCCTATTTTGGCAACAACATCCTATTGCCTTTCTTGGCTGCCATCTCCCTCTACATCGAGGTTCTACCTCTACGCTTCTGCATGGCGGACCAGTGCTGATATCAGCCCATGGTGGGCCAAGGTGGATGGTGCTCCCTTCTAGTACCTAGCCGCTTCTTCCTTCAGGGCATTTTCTAGGTAGAAGGGCATGTTCAACTTCCTTCCATGCACCAGGTGATTCAGAAACTGCACATGGTTAGTGTGCAAATGGGTATACTTCCCGATGCATGTAAAGAATCGAGCAACCTGCTCGAATATCTTCCATAGATTCATGGGAAGGCTACTTTTGGGTAGCCCTTCCTTATCTATCTACACATTTTCTCCTGGTAGCAGCACTTCGGCGTACGACTTCAATAGTCCACCTTTGTATATGCATTCACCTGTGAGGGGCAATCCAGTCACCTACGAGATGTATTCGGGGGTGACCAAAATTTCTACCCCTCGCACCTGAGCTACGTCGCCCCTCAAGGAGGTAGTGAATTCCTTGGCTACCTCCATATCCTAGCCTTGACTGACCAGGGTACAGTATTCGAACCATCCCTCGGCCTCGAACTATGTTTTTACCATCCCCCTGATTCCTTTCATATCACTCGGCTCATTCTTTTTCACCGCATGATTCTTCGACCTTCCTCCCATGGCGCCTTCCCTTACTACTGTGCTTTTTTTTTCTATCCTTACTTCTTTAGGAAGGCGCCTTCTTATAGGGAAGGTGCCTAACCTTAGCATTTAATTCTAGGGTACGCCTTTCGAGCCATATCATTGGCACGTGGTTCCGGCCATGGGGGTATATGATTTTTATGACGATAATATTTTTTTGATACTGCATAATTTATGAATAATTATATAAATATTTGAGTTAGTATGCGCGTACCTTATTTGGTGTTTCATGCATCATGAAGAGCATTGATTCACTGATTTGTGACACGGGGGAGGGGTATTTCATTTGTGTGGATTACGTTGGACTTTGGTGCTGAGTTGTTTGATGGTTGGTGCTGAAGACAGACTCTCGATTTGCTCAAAAAACCATCTGTCCATCATATTTGGAATGTGCACTCTGATCTCACCCCATAATTCTCTAAGATTTTTTTGATTGGGGTAGATTTCCATCACATGGGCGATGGTGGTAATCTGATGTCGCTCGTTCATGTGGTGATTTCATTTCGATCGAGGCATCCATGAGACTTAAGTGTTGGCTATACATGAAAGGTGCTCTTTGGTACCTTCCCAATGTGGAAGGCGCTTATGTGGTGCCTTCCCGATGTGGAAGGTGCTTATATGGTGCCTTCTCGATGTTGTCGATGCTCTTTGAATGGATGCGCCTTTCGATGGTGGAAGGCACCCTTTTGATGATGGCGCCTTCCTACTATGAAAGGTGCTTCTGAATGGGTGTGCCTTCCTGATGTGGAAGGCACTATTGAATACCTACGCCTTCCTAGGGTGGAAGGCACCATTGTATACCTACGCCTTCCTAGGGTGGAAGGCGCCTCGATCTATATGCGCCTTCCTAATGTGGAAGGCGCCTCAGCTCTTTTTTTTTTATGTGGCACCTTCCCGATGTGGAAGGCGCCTACTTTTTTTTTTTTTTTGTGTGTGCCTTCTTTATAAGGAAGGCGCCTTCTTCTAGGCCTTCTTCATAAGGAAGGTGCCTTATTCTGGCCTTCTTCATAAGGAAGGCACCTTCTTCTGGGGTGCCTTCTTCATAAGGAAGGTGCCTTATTCTAGTGGGGCGCCTTCTTCATAAGGAAGGTGCCTTCTTCTAGCTGGGTGCCTTCTTTATAAGGAAGGTGCCTTCTTCTATGCCTTCTCGATGTGGAAGGTACTTTATTCTTGGCAATCATGTTGTGATTGACTGGGAAAGGGTGATCAAGCCTTCTCAGTCTCGCTTCATGCTGCCTCAGCTTCTACCTATGAGTGTCGATGTTGGAATGTTGAGCCGAATCAGGCCTGGTTTCCTAGATACCTATTCCTCGTGCTGTCAAGTCTTCCACCTACAAAAAGCAAATGAAAAGAAAGAAAAATAAAGGTAGTTAGATGCATTCCATGCCTATTAGGCCCTGGATTAGGATGCCTACAGCTTGCATGCGGGTGTCATCCCTACAAAACACACCGTAAGAAAAAAACTAAATTAACTGATTTTGGTGAGCACCTCCATGCCCACCATTTTGCCTATTAAGAGTTTGGTCCGGATCTAACAAGATGGGATCTCCCCCACGTCTATTCTGGATTCCACCTGTAAGGTTTCGGATGTGTTATAGGGGTGCAGTCGGTGGCCATTGACCGTTAACACGGTGTTGCTATCGTCAATTGTTCTAACATGCACTGCCCCATTCTTGATGAGCTCTACCACCTCATACGGTCCCATCCATATTTGCATTAATTTACCTTTTCTTTCTTGGAACCGAGAATCGTACAACAACACCCATTCTCCTTCTTGGAACTGCTTCAATTTAATGTGGTGATCATGCCACCACTTTCTTTGCTTTTGTATGATTTTCGTTCTCTACAAAGCGTCCATTCAGATTTCGTCCAGCTGATCTAGCTGTCGAATCCTTTCTTTTTGAGCGTCATCCAAGCTCAAGTTCAATTCTGAAGTCATCCTCAATGTCTTGATTTCAAATTCAATGGGCATCATCGCACTCTTCCCATAGACCAGTTGGAAGGGTGTGAAGCTTGTGGTGGATTTCCACGTGGTATTATACGCCCAGACTGCCTCCGACAACCATGTAGCCCAATATTTTCTGTGTTGTTGCATGGTCTTCGTCAGGATGTTCTCTATTTCTCTGTTCATCACTTCCACTTGCCCATTTGCCTGTGGATGGTAGGGTGTAGTTTTATTGTGCCAAACTCTGTATTGCTCCATCAGCTCCTTGATCAACTTGGAGGTAAATTGAGGCCCTTGGTCTATTGTTATCTCTCTAGGGACCCCAAATCATGTAAAAATGTGGGCAAATAAGAAATCGATGACTGTTCTTTCTTTTGAATCTCTCAACGCTTGAACTTCAACCCATTTGGTGACGTAATCTATACAGACCAAAATAAACCTCCTCCCTATTGAAGGTGGATTAATTGGTCCCACGAAGTCCATGCCCCACTTATCGAAGGGTTCCAGGTGTACCTGAGGCTGGAGGGGCATTTCATCTCGATGGGTTGGTCTGCCCATTCTTTGGCATTCATCGCACTTGCTGGCGTACGTAGCCGCATCCTTGAACAGAGTGGGCCAAAAGTACCCAACCTATAGGATTTTGTAGGCAGTTCATTTCCCTACAAAGTGTCCTTCGCATGGTTCATCGTGACACGCTTTGAGTACTTCTGAGAACTCCTGTTCTGCTATGCATCTCCTTATAATCTGGTCACGTCCTATTTTGAATAGGAGGCCATCAATCCATAGGAACGATGCACTTTTCTCTATGACCACCTGCTTTTCTTGGAAAGAGAGAGCAGGTGAGGTTCTTTCGATGGCCAAGTAATTGGCTATATCTACGTACCATGGGATTTTCTCACTAATGGTGAACAAATGTTCATCCAAAAATTGGTCTTCCACTATTGTATGGTCTATCGGTATCAATCTGGATAGAAAATCTGCTACGACGTTGTCTTTGCCTGGTTTGTCGACTATTGTGATGTCGAATTCCTGTAGTAACAAGAGCCACCTGATAATTCTTCCACCAATGGCCGGCTTGCTCATCAAGTATCTGATGGCCGCATGGTCCATGTGGAAAAATACCTTATACCCGATGATATAATGGTAGAATTTGTTTATGGCATGCACAACTGCAAGGAACTCCTTCTCCGTCACCGTGTAGTTGAGCTCGGCTCCTGCCAAGTTTTTGTTGACATAGTAGATGGCATAAAATTCTTTGCCATCCTTCTATTCGAGGACTGCTCCAATCGCATTGTTGGATGCATCACAGTAGATATGGAATGGTATGGCCCAATTTGGTCCTCTTAAAACCGGTGTGGATATCAGTTTCTCTTTAAGCAACTGAAATGCTTCTTCGTAGTCTTCCATCCAATTGAACTCCACATCTTTAGATAATAGAGTGTGCAGTGGTTTTGCAATTTTGTTGAATTTGATGATAAATCATCGGTAGTACCCAGTTGATCCAAGAAAACTCCTCACCTCTCTCTACATTCTAGGGCTGGGTAGGTCTCTGATGACCTCAATTTTTCTTTTATCAACCTTTATTCCTTCTATGGAGAGGTGGTGTCCCAGTACGATGCCTTCTTGCATCATCATAAAGCATTTCTCATTGCTCAGGGACAAATTGTTTTCCTTGCTTCTTTCGAGCACTCTTTCCAAGTTCATCATTGCTTCATCAAAGGTTTCTCCATAGACGGTGAAGTCATCCATGTATACTTCGACCGCATCTCCCATCATGTCTAAAAATATGCTAAGCACCACCCTTTGAAAGGTGGCAGGTGCGTTGCATAATCTGAAAGGTAATACCCGATAGGCAAACATTCCCCATGGGTAGGTGAACGTTGTCTTATCCTGATCCTCTTCTCCTATCTGGATCTAGTTGTATCCACTGAATCCATCCAGGAAGGAGAAATACTTCCTCCCGGAGAGTGTATCCAAGACTTGATCAATGAACGGGAGCGGGAAGTGGTCCTTCTTGGTCGCTTTGTTTAACGCTCTGTAGTCCACATAGATTCACCACTTCCCATTCTTTTTAGGGACTACCACTAATGGTGATACCCACTCACTGTCAAAAATTGGATAGATGAATTCGACAGTCAAGAGTTTTTGCAGTTCTTCCTTGACAATGTCTTTCATTGCTGGATTCATTCTTCTCTGTGGTTGCCTGCTTGGAGTTGCTTGATCATCGAGGTATATACGATGGGTACAGATCTCTGGGCTGATACCCTTCATATCTGAGTAATCCCATGCAAATGCCTATTGGTGTCTAACCAGGAGCTCTTCTACTTTCGTCAATTGTGTGGGAGTCAACCCACTGCTGACATTCAACGTTCTTCCTGGCCCGACGTGTATCTACTGAACATGGTGATCTTGGGCACCAACCAACGGTGATCCAGGTGTGGAGATGGAGGACTCCCCATGGAGGAACTCCACAATAGCACCATCTTCATCTTCTTCTACCAACTCATCCAACGTCATCACCGGCTGGATCATGGATAGCTCAGGATTTTCATGCTCGATCAACATGGGTTCTCCTAATGAGTCGACGGACTACGTTGGGGGTGAAATAGTCAACCTTTTAATATTTCGTCCATCGAAGATGGTCATCAGCCCATCCCGATAGCTGATGTAAGCATCAACTATTGCCAGCCATGGCCTTCCCAAGATGAGTGGGTAACCGCCCAACCTAGTTTTAGATTGCAAGACTAAAAAGTTGGTTGGGTATTCCCATGCATTGATTATCACTATTACATCTTCCAACATTCCTTTTGGTGCCATGGTCGATCGATCGACCAGCTACAGCACTATCATAGTGGGTTTCAGGTTCATGAGTTGTAGCCTCTGCATGGTCTCCTGAGGCATTACATTGATGGCTGCTTCGAGATCGACCAACGTATTGGATAGGGAATGTCCCTCAATTTTTATAGTCAGCACCGGGCTGCCCGGGTCTGCATACTTAGGATGGCACATTTTGCCCATCATCAAATCTGCTAGTTTACCCATGACATTGATAGTCTGGGTTGCTCTTCATCCTGGCTTCCTTAGACACATCTCTCTTATCACCTTGGTATATATCGAAACATCTCGGATGGCTTGAAATAATGGAATTGTCATGGTGAGGTTCTTCAAGCTAGACAAGATATCAAACTCTAGTTGCGTTACTTTCCTCTGTTCTTGCAATCGATTGGGAAATGGAGCCTTTGCTCTCTCAGGCATTTCTTCTATCACCTCTTCTACAAGAGGTGTTTCTCCTACCTCTTCCTCCTCTTCTACCAATGGAGGCATTCCTACTCCTAGCTATCTACCAGACCTAAGCTGAATATGGTACATCGGATACATCTCACCCTCCATGTTGTATGCTGGCTGGTTCACCCTGTTATTAGGATTTGTCATCGGTTGTGCGGGTAGCTGCGTAGGTCTCACTACTGGCAACGTCGATAAATTCTATTGGGGGTGAGTTGGTGCTACATTCTATGGAGCCTGATTCCACGCAATGTGGCCTCTCCACTGCTGCCCAGGATATGGATATGGCATCCATGGCTATTGGTTCGGGAATGCTACTAGGGGTGCATTGGACCAGGGTGATGGCCCCCACCACCCCATGTTAGGTGGTTGAGGTGGGCCTTGGGACATGTATGGTCCTCCCCCATATGATGACATTTTGGTTGGCATATTCCCCACAAGGGGTTGTGGCCAACTCTTTCGATTGCCTATGAAATAGGCATCCATGCTTTCAGCATCCTCCTGATTATTAGGCAGTTGTGGGCACAATCGAGTTTTATGGTTCAGCCTACAAACTGTGCATACTCTGACTTTGTTCTCTCGGGCATGCATTCTTTGCATGCTTCCCTCTACATTTTGGATAGAAATAAGCCAATGTTGCTTCATTTTCTTGCTTCTTTTTCTCTAATAACAACGTATCCATCTGCAATGCTAGAGATGAGAGCATTTCGCTCTTTAAATCTTCTAGCATGTTACCTATTTTTATCTTCGTGACTGAAGCAGTCACTTTCATGGTTCTAGAAGTGGTCTTGCCTCTCCTTCTTGAGTAGTTCCGGCATAGTTGTCGGATGTCTTCCATAGCATGCTGGTAGACATCACCTCCAGAAATCATGTTAAGAGCCTCCAGTGATTCATTGGTAAGTCCTCTCAAAAATATGCTTTTGAGGGACTTATCAGATAGTTTCGTGTGAGGAGATCATTGAAGATTGAAGTTGAATCTCTCCCAGTATTCCTTGAGAGACTCATATTCTTTCTGCGTCATGCTCAGGACCTCTTCTCTGGAGTCTCTTGCTCTCCCAAAATCTTGGTATTGCTCTAAAAAGAGCTTCTTCATTTGATCCCAAGTGGCAATGTGTTTGTCTCCTAGACCGATGAACCACCGCAGAGCTGCATCATCCAATGTGGAAGGAAAGAGTTTCAGCTTCTGCGTATCAGATTTGTAGTCCACAGACCTGCATAAGACATCAAACTTAAATAAAAATAGGTCAGGGTCCTCAGTTGGGTATCCTCTGAAGGTCGAAAGGTGAGCAGGGGATATGTTTTTCATTTTGGTATCTCCTACTCCTTCATCAATCGGGAAACTAAAGCCAGATGAGACTTCTTCATTGTCAGCCATTTTTTTAGGAAATGCAGTCTCTAATGCAGTATTTATGGCCTTACGATCATTTAAGACTTTCTGAGTCAAGGCTCTAAGGTTGTCTGGTGTTATCGTCCGATCTTCTACAACTTTCCACAACAGGGCTTCCTCTAAGGGTGTCCTATTAAACAGGGGATTTATGATGATTCGTTCTTCCCCAAGTTGATGGGATGAGGAGGCACTTTGCACAAAGTGTGGATCCTCACTCCAATGGATTGCTGGTGGTGGGTTGGGTGAGTCTAATTCAAATTTAGAATGTTTGGCTGACTCAGGTTCTGGTGGATTGGTTTTTATAAACCGACCGTCAGGTCCTCTTCTTCTCGAAGAACTCATACAAGGTCAGATGGAAGGTTTCTAGGTATTGTAAATAATCTAGTTGAGATGCTTCCCTGACAACGGTGCCAAAATGTTGTGGGCCAAACAAGGTTAACTTCTTTCCTACTTTTGTCACATGCCCATGCATTTAATTTATCAACCCAGGGAGCTTCGTAAACTTGCGAAGGGTCTTGAACAAGATTGCTTACAATACCACTTGAGATGAGTCCGCTAGTTCTACTATTGGGGGGTGTTTCAACGGTCGTCAATCATTCATACACTCCTCAATAATTTACGTAAAAACAATTAAATCTACAGAAAGGAAATATTCACGCATTCCTAGAAATAAACCTATTGCAATACTAGAAATAACAATGCGATAAACAATCTTATAAAAGCGGTAAACTAATCTAGAAAACATAAGAAAAATAGGGGAAGAAATACTAGCTTGGAGTGGGCCCAAGCTCCAGCAGCTTCCTCCCAGCTGAACACGCACTTAGAAACTCTTAGAACTGTATTATAATTATCAAAGTATTACAATGCTTCTTCTATATATCTCTCTACATTTACTATCAAAATATTCTATATATCCTCAGAGAGGTCTGCGTGTGTTTATATAGCACACCCGTAGATCTTCTATTACAAAGAAGTTATAACAGTCGATTCATTCCAGACTAAACTAAGACAGTCTAGTAAATGTGATCGACGTCTGCTAAAATTGGCATTCATTTCTAATGGTGGCATGTTCACTGATTGGTTTGTGCTTCACCTGGCATTGGTAGGATGTTCTCATACATCGGTGTGATCCCCAATTTAACTCTACATGACGTAGAGTTGGAACTGCACCAGTCTCTGTTGTCCATGTCATGCTTGTCTGGTCAACGGGTGAAGAACAGGGGCGCCTTCCCTATGAGGAAGGTGCCTAAGTATGTCGGGTGCCTTCTCTATGCGAAAGGTGCCTTACTGCCATTGGTGCCTTCCTAGAAGAGGAAGGCGCTTATCTTCTATTGGTGCCTTCCTATGAGAGGAAGGTGCTTGCCTTCTAGTGGCGCCTTCCTATCGGTGCCTTCCTTATGAGAGGAAGGCGCTTATTTTCCTTTGGTGCCTTCCTGGAAGAGGAAGGTGCCTACTTACGCTTGGTGCCTTCCTGGAAGAGGAAGGCGCCTACCTTCTCTGCGTTGATTCCGAAAGAAACAAAGTGCCAGGTCCATGAAAAGACCTCGACTGATCCAAATATGACTAAATCAACTACAATTCCACAAAAACACACTGAAAACACATGAATTAGATAACACGCATAATTTCATCAAATAATTATATAATCATTCATAAACATATGCAATCCTTATTATACAACCGCATAATAATCAAGAAAATGTATACAAAATATGAGCATTTTTGATGCTCATTAGCTACTACATGTGTTTCCTTGGGTGCTGCCTAAAACTATGCCACTAATCCCACTGCCTACATGATATTTGGTCTAGTAGCTATGACATACAATAAGCTATCAATCATAGATATGTATAATTTTTGATTTACCTCTAGAGATTCATCATCTTTACTTAACTTACATCCTGTGACCATGGGAGTACTTATTGCTTTGCAGTCTTCTAACTTGAATTTCTTTAGTATCTATTTTATATACTTGGTTTATGAAAGAAACACCCCTTTCTATGATTGTGAAATTTGAAGTCCAAAAAATAAGGATAACTCACCAAGCATAGACATCTCAAATTCATTCTGCATGCTCTTTGCAAATTTTTGACACATTTTAACATTATTTCCTCCAAAAATGATATCATCAACATAAACAACCATAATTAGTAAGTCATTCCCTTTATTTTTTATGTATAAGTTATTGTCCACTATTCCTTTCCTGAAACCTTGTTCCTGTAGGTACTTATCCAATCTTGAATACCAAGCTCTAGGAGCTTGCTTTAGTCCATAAAGTGCTTTCTTTAGTCTGCATACATAGTCTGATTTATCAGTCAAATTGAAACCTTCTGGCTGCTCAATGTAAACTTCTTCTTCTAAAACACCATTTAGACAGGCTGATTTAACATCCATCTGATATACTTTGAAGTTTTTGAAGCTTGAAAAAGCTAAGAACATTCTAATAGATTCAAGTTGTGCAAGTAGAGAAAATGTATCATCAAAGTCAATTCCTTCTACTTGTGCATAACCTTGCATTATTTTTGACTACCTGTCCATCTTCATTTAACTTGTTCCTGAATACCCATTTAGTGCCAATCACATTTTTATCTTTTGGTCGTTGAAAAATTTCTCAAGTCTTTTTTTTCTCTATTTTATCTAATTCCTCATCCATTGCCTTAATCCAAAACTTATCTTCACTTGCCTCATTTAAATATTTTGGCTCAATTTTACATAATAAAGAAAATATTTCTTGTTGAGATGGTGTTATTATCTTTCTCCTTGTCTATCTCTCATATGGATTCCCAATTATTAGCTCTTTTGGATGATTTTTATGTACATACCTAGATGGAGTCTTAGAAAGAAGTCTTTGTGTTTCTTCCTCTTCTTCATTTGATTCCTCACAAAACTCTTGTTGACAACTTCCATATTTTTGATACATAATTTGTTGAACTGGTTCTCTTGAATCTATCTTCTCATCAAATGTTACATTTATACTTTATACAATAGTGTGTGTCCTTTTGTTGTAGCATTTGTAGGCTTTACTCTTAGTAGAATAACCAAGAAAAATACTCTCATCAGATCTTGGGTCAAACTTGTCCAAGTTTTTCTCTTCCTGTCTTATGTAACACTTGCTTCTAAAATTTTTGAAGTGTTTTATAATGGCCGTTCTTCCTTTACAAATCTCATATGGAGTATTATGATGGTTTATCCTTATTTGAGCCCTAGTTATTATATATACTGCTATGTTGACTGCTTCCCTCAAAAATCCATCTGAAAGTTTGGACTCATTTAACATAGCTCTAGCCATATTCTCAAGAGTCCTATATTTCCTTTCACCTACTCTATTTTGTTGAGGATTTCTTGCAACTGAGTATTCTCTCTTGATTCCATGTTGTTCACAAAAATCTAAAAAATTCTTTGAGGTAAATTCTCCTCCTCTATCAGATCTCAAACACTTAATCCTTTTGCCAGTTTCATTTTCGACCCATTTTTTAAATACCTTGAATTTATCAAATGCTTTTGACTTATCTTTTAGGAAAGCTACCCAAGTCATTCTAGAGTAATAATCTATAAAAAATATAAAGTAACTTTCACCTTGAATACTCTGTGTTCTGGTAGGACCACATAGATCAGTATGTATTATTTTCAATGGCTCGGAAGACATATATCCCTTTGATTTGAAACTTGTTCTAGTTTGCTTTCCATGTTGACAAGGTGCACAAATTGTGTTTTGTGGCATTTTTAGCTTAGGTAAATCTTTGACATTATATTTATTTCTTATGTTGACTATGTTATCAAAATTAAAATGACCCATTCTTCTATGCCACAACCAACTCTCATATTATTGTGATAGAAAACACTTTTCTCCTTTAATCTTATAAGCATATAGAGGTTGTTTGGAGTTCTACTTACATTTGCAATGACCTTTCCAGTTTCCAACTTTCTTATCTCACATCTATCTGGGTGAAATGTAACCATATGATATTGATCACAAAGTTGGATTACACTTAGCAGATTATGTCTTAACCCTTTGACATATAGTACATTTTTTGTTATCTAAACTCAAAGTTCCTTTTCCATAGATTTTTGCTAATCCATTATCACCAAAACTTACTGATCCTCTATTAGTTTCTTTGAGTACAAGAAATTTGTCTTTATCTCCTATCATGTGTCTAGAGCAACCACTATAAAAAAAACCATTGTTATTCTTTATCCTGAGCATGAAGAGTTGTTTGAACTAACATTGATCTAACTTTTTCATCCCCTTTTCTTTCTTTCCTAATTGTTGAAGTTGTATTATTTTTACTTGACTTAGGCAATACCATTTTGCACCATCTAGCCTTGTGACAAATATTATTGCATTTATAATATATAATATAACTATCCATAAGAGGTGAAAAAGAATTGAAATTACTGTTTGCATTATTTTTAACATAACCAGTGCAATGTACAACTCTATGACCATATTTGTTACATGAAAAATAATAACCATGGAAGATAGTATGTAACCTATTTGAATGCCTTGGAAAATATGGTTGAGTGCTCCTCCTTTTGTTGTAATTGACCTCTGTCCATGGTTCTTCTTTGCTTTCTTATTTCCTAATATCTTTTCCTTCTGGAGTATACGTCTCTTGCTTATCTTTGTTTGAAGTCTCTGCTTCTTGAAGACTTGACTCCTATTTTCGTTTCCCAAAATTTATATCTGGTAGTACCTTGGTATTTTCAACTTCATTCCTTATATAAAAAAATTCTACTTCTAATATTTCACATTCTATTTCTCTTGCTCTTAATAGATCTGTCATATCCTATTCAATTTTATTTTCCTCTTCTACCTTTATCTTGAGTTTCATGAAATTTTGTAGAAGTTCTATCCTTGGTTCTTCATCTTATTGAATTTGATCCTTCAAAATTGAGTTCTTATTTCTAACCTTCTCAAGGTTCCTGAGAGCAGTAAAGAATTCCTCTTTTATGTCAAACATGGTATCTTCTTCACAATTTGAAGTCGTGTATTTTTCTGATGGATCTTCCTCCAAGATGTTAGTCTTTTTAGGGAGAGACCCACTCTGATACCAATTGAAGAACATGTGCTTATATTGGGAGGGGGGGTGAACAATATAAGATAAAAATTTTTGATTTTTTAATCCATACGATAACATCAGTAGTATTAAAGAAATAAACATCACACAAAGCATCACACACATGAGAGAAATTATTTAATGTGGTTCACCCAATGTGGGCTACTCCACGGAGAAAATATTCCTTATTGAATTTTATCAAATAAATTCTCTTGGGAATACTTTCCCTATTACAATGTTTATGGACCTCTATCCAAAGGAGACACCAATCCCCTAATCAAGCTCATGGATCTCTATCCACAGGAGACACCAATCCCCTCTACTATGGCTAGTGATCTTCTAGAAGAACTGCTACCTCCACTGCACTAGCTTATGGATATCTATCCACTAAAGACTCCTACCCTCACTCAGAAGACCTATCTTCATTACCCTGGCTAATGGACCTCTATCCACTGGAGACTATTGTCCTCTATACTCTATCACCTCCAAATATTACTCTCAACTCTATCTCAAATCTACACTAAACACAATCCTTCAGTCTAGCACAAATATGCTCAATATCTATCTCTAATATGCACTAAACATAGTACTTTGGTATAGCACAAATTTTCTCAATATATATCTCTGATCTGCACTAAACTCTATCTTCAAATCTATCATTAAGCCTTAACACAAAGCTTGAATCAATCACAAATCAACTCTGCTAGATCTGCTCCAAACCTTAACCCAAGGTTTGAACAAATAAATCAATCAACTCTGCTCACAAGTCTTCTCAAAGACTTACCTCTAATCTATCCACAAGTCCTCTCAAGAACTTGCCCAATCTGCTCAACAAGTCTTCACTAAGACTTGTCTGAAATATATATTGTAAGCTTCCATAAAAGCTTACTTCACTCAACCAATCACTTGATTAAATCTTAGTCAATAATTATTATCAAATATACCTCACATAACAATGGTACTCATTAACTTTAAAAAACCCTAATCATGCATATGAAAGCTCATTCAATGTTTCCAAAAATGCTTATCAAACAAGTTTTTTATCATCAACTTTAAGTCAGAAAAAACCTTTAACAATCAAACTCAACAATGCTTATCAAACAACCCTTTTCACTCCAACTTAGCATTCACAACATCCAAACAATCACTCACAAGGAATATGTGCCCATGCCTTTTGTTTGATGAAGAATAATACATAAAACCTATCTCAATCACAATCACTCTCTTTGCCAATTTCAAATATTAGATGACAAAATATCACTCTAACACTACCTCAAAATATTTCACAATTACAAAAATAATCAACCTCAAATACGCCTTACTACTCCTTGAAATTAGCATTCACCAAAAACATATAAAAATAAATCTCTTATTACACCTTATTAATCCACTAAATAACTCAATCCACAAAACAATTAAATAAAAATAATTATTTAATTTCATCAACCTTATATCTCCCTAAGCTCAAAAATACACCATACAACCTTAGGAGCAAAAATCAATTTATAATAAAAAAATTTAGTACTTCTCAAAGTGCTCCCGATGGGATTCGATCCCAAATTGAAGTGCCTCCAGTGCTTTAGCCGTGGCTGCCAAGCCGCGTGAGCTAAGCACTCACGTGGAAGGTAAAAGTGCCCATGGCACTTTATCTTCTTCCTAGGTTCCAAGACCCAAAAATATTTGGCATATTCGGCACAAAACAACCTCACGACCTTCCTTGCAGCAAATCGAGCACAACACCTTGCATTCCTAAAGCATTGCCAACCACCTAACCCGCTAGGCTAGGTGGTGACAAGGCACTAAAGCCTTGTGCCTTTTCATCTTTTGATACCTGCCAAAGAAGTCAAACGATGAACTTCTTCCTTCTTGCTCGCTGAATATTGTGCACATGATTTGCTTGGGAGTTTTAATTAAATTCAATCGTGGATGGGTTTGAAGCCACTTAGGCTTTTGGTATTTATACCCATGTCTTGAAATTCATTGACATCGATGGAGGAGATAATGTATGACATCGGCGCATTATTTTTTCCCTCATAACCCTAACCTTAGGGTTAATTAAATTAGATTATAATTTAATTAATAATAAAATTATTATAATTAACTTATAATTAATTTAATAACCATAGGGTTAATTAAATTAAATTACAAATTAATTTATAATGAAATTATTATAATTAATTTATAATTAATTTAATTACTTTAGGTCTTACCATTAGACCTTTAATATTATAATAAAATATTATAATATTATTTTTCTTGGGCCTTCTTATTTCTCCTGTAGACCTTATCTGACCATCTTGAATATTATAATGGGACATATTATAATATTATTTCCCTTAGGTCTAGAAGCAATCTTTCTCTTGCACTGATTACTAAAATGGACTCTTGGCATCCTTCTTGCACTGCTCATTGAAACTGACTCTTGACATCAATAACAACAAATCTTGCTTATATTTCCAACAGGTTTCCCTAGGTAGGAAACCTCTGTTTAAATTTTAGATTTGCTATTGAAGGTTTCCTTGGATAGGAAACCTCTTTCTAATTTTCTAAACTGCTAGTGCAACTCCTCTGGTTCAACTTTTTGGTTAAGGTTTTCCTGGGTGGGAAACCTCTTTCCAGGTTTTGAACTGTAGGTGAAGGTTTTCCTGGGGTGGAAAACCTCATTTATTTTTTTTGTGTTGTAGGTAAAGATTTCCTTGGGTGAGAAACCTATTTTTATTTTTTGAATTGCAAACAAAGGTTTCCCTAGGTGGGAAACCTCTTTTCAAATTTCTTTTCTCTATTGTTGCTCACTGGTTTTCCCGATTTGGGTGGGAAATATTTTTCAAATTTTAAGTCTCTTTTGTAGTAGGTCCTACAGAGTTTGTCTCCATGTTTTAGTAGTTCTCTATTTATCTCTTGGAGATAGTCTTCAGAAGATATTCTCCTTTGTTGTATTCCTTTTGTAAAAGGTTTGGGGATCCTTTCAAAACCCCTTCTTTCAACCAATAAAAAAAAATATGTCTATATATTTAGTGTGAGGCACTTATTATAATCAAAATTCAAGGAAATTCAAGAAGGATTTAGGGGAATTCAAGAAGTATTCAAGTAATTTAAGGAGGATTCAAAGTATTTAAGGGGATTCAGTTGCAAGATTCAAGGAGGATTCAAGTTGGATAAAAACTCTGATTTTATGATCACAAATTAGATCTATAATATAATATCACATAATTGTTGTGTATCTAGGACTATGTAGTTTTTATTCTATGTAATAATTACTGATTTATTGATTAAAATCATATCTTTATTGCTCATATTTGTATTATTTCTAAACTTGTATTAACATATAGTATCAGAGCCAAGGGTTCTAGTTTGCTAGTTTCTAGCTTATAGGCTCAAACTTGTTAGTCTAGGATACTATTGTTGGTTCTTTGAAGAAGGAAAAAGGTCTTGGTGAAATTTTTGATCCAAATATTCCTTAACTAGAATTTTGAAAAGTCTTTTTGAAGATAAAATCTCTATATCGAATGAAGAAGCTATCATGTCTCTCAACGATGCTTTCTATGAATATCCCTTTGTTCAAAGAAGATAATTTTGAGCATTAGAAATATCAATTGAAGTGGATATTAGTGTGGAAAGGCATATGGGATAGTGTAGTTATGTGTTACATAGATTTGATTGATTGGAGAAGCTTACAAAAAGATCAAAAAACTAAAAAAAGGGATGACACAAAGGTTGATGTACAAGTTTTTTTCTACATCCAAAGTTATATAGATCATAACATATATCTTGACATAGATTGTTGTAAAAATAAAATTGAAGCATGGAAAACTTTGGAGCCTTCCTACCATGTAACAAATAAGGTCAATGCATCCAATCTTCAAAATTTTAACATGAAATTTGAGAACATATGAATGGAGGAAGGAGAAAGCATAGGAGGCTATTATGTCAAGGTGAATGACATGATGCACAAGATGTAAGTCTATGGTGAATCTATTGAAGATATCACTATCAAGAAGATCTTGAGATATTTAACACCCAATTTGTTGCATATAGTTATCACTCTAGTGGAGCGCAAGGACTTGGACAATCTAAAAGTTGAAGAGTTGGTCAGTTCACTCTTGTCTCATGAAGACAAGATGAAATACTACACCAATAATTTAGATCAAGCTCTTGAGACCAAGATGAGGATTTTAAACTCTTAGTGAAATAATACAATAAATCATGGATGTGGAGGATAATTCACCTCAAAGAGATCCAACCAACAGTGAAAGGAGAAAGAAAAATCAAAATGGAAAAACAAGCCAAACAAGAAGAATATTACTTGCTACTACTGCAAGAAGCCTGGACATATGAAGAAAGATTGTAGGTATAAACATAAGCATACAAAACTCTTTCAACCTATGTGAGGTATTTTGGAAATTCTATGTTACCTTAATATGTATATGTTATATCCAACTATGTTTTATATGTTGATTGTGCAAAACACCTAGGGGTACAAGTTCTATACCTAAGCCTATTGAGAGATCTAAAACAAGAATTTAAAAAATGCAAGAATACAAGGGATGAAAACAAACAATCCTATATTACGTTCTCTTTCCAATTTAAATAATTACAAGGAAGATCAAAATGTCATTTTATTTTAAGGCAAAGAAGACATTTATGCAAAAATCCAAAACTATCCTAAAAAAAAACTATATGATTTTTGTTTCTTACCTACAATAAATTGATAAAATCCAAGGGTAATCAAATTAAATCTAATATTTTTCTTTTGTTAAACCTATTATGAAATTAGAGAGAGTTTGAATGCAATAGTTACCAAGAAAAATGATAAATTATAGAAGTCAAATAGAGAAGGTCTAGGAACAAAAGTACCTAATTTTACCCTAGAGGTAAATGCACTACCCAGTTGTAGTTGTGTTGCATGTAACTCAGTGGGCACAAACATCCTTCAGGTGCCACAAATACAAGACCTACAAAAGTGAGAAAAATAGAAGCAATGATGAGAGCAAGGGGGTTAGCCAAACTTAGAAAGGATAAGAATATTTTTGAGTTTACAAGTCATACCCTTGATCACTTAAGAAAATTACCAAATTTTGAAAAAACATGAAGTAAATACACTAGCAATGTTTGTGTTTCCTAACTATAATCCAAAAACACATTTTTTTTTTACTGTGAAATGTTAGGATAGAATGGAAAATATAAAATTTTCCTTTAAAAAGTATAAGCGTAGAGTGATTTTAAACAAATATGTCCTCTAATGTATAATAGAGATGTAATATTAATGATGTTAATGCCTAATCCATAAGATACAAATACAAAATATCTAGAGGATGGGATGACTATATTTTATTGACAAGGATAGAACAATGCTTTAACTAGGGAATCAAAGTTGATCAGGTATAGAAAGGTAAAATAAAAAGCCTAGGGAGCATTTGTGCTACCTAAACAAATACGCTAAAATACAAATATGGATGGTGCAAATATTCTAAAACCAGTAATGCAAATGCACTTCAAGACTACACTTAGGCAACACAAATGTCTTAAGCAGAGGGTTGAGTAGATAAAAGGTAGGGAAATTAGGGCTGTGTGGTTACAGTAGAGAGAGACTTATCAAAGGGATAATGAGACTTATTATGCCACGAATATAACAAAAATATAGGTATTAAAAAAATATTAAGATGTAAATACCAAGTAATAAGCTAACAAATACAAAGGAAGTGCTCCTTAAATGTAAAAAAAGCTTGTTAGAAATGCTAAGCTAAAGCAAACTAAGCCTTCAACCAGTTGTATATGATAAAAAAAAAATTAAGTTAATCAAAATGTAAAATAAAAGGAAATCCAAAAGCAAAGAAGAATGGATAAGATCACAATCCAAAACTTGTGGGGTGCCTCCTTGTAGATATTTTTTGATGGACTCCTTGATGTTTGATGGAGTATCTAATTGATGATCTCCTTTTTATTTCTTGGTTATGTTAACTATGCACCTATGGTGATGCAAGAGAAATGACTACAACAAATGAACCTAAAATCAAAATGGTTGAGTATTGTTATGAAAGCTTAAGAAATGTAATAACAAAATATTAGAAGATTTTGTTCATGGATTTTCCCTCCTCAAAGGACTTATTTATAGATCCCCCTATGGGGTTTTAGAAGAAAATTTTCTAGATATTTGATGTTCAAAAGGGAATCAAACATGAAGGAGGGAGATGCATGCATGATCATACTAAGGGGTGAAGGCATGTTTCTAAGATTTAACTCATGCTAGAGAATTTTCACTATAGCACAAATGCAACTAAAAAAACTACCATTTGATTATTGAAAACAAAATTTGGGCGAGAAAGAGTCAAATGGTCAAGGTTTACATTTGCACTTTCCAAGTGAATTGGTAATGCCTATGGAAAAGTGCTAGTTGTCCAATGCAACTGTAGCCAATGTAAATGTTCATTGGCCAATGTAAATACATTTAAGTAGAAAATACCCCAAAGTTGGTCATGGGATATATTGAACTAATTTTGTTAGCTATATGATTGGATTAAAGTGATCATAATTATTTAAATGCACAAAATTGGATAATTATAGTAAGATATTGGTGGCCAAGAATCAAGGAGATCAAAGTAATGGAAGCAATACTATGTCATGTAATTACTCCATGGAATATAGTAAGTTTTGCGGGCCAAACAAGATTAAATTCTTTCCTATTTTTGTCACTTTCTCGTGCATTAATTATCAACCTAGGGAGCTTCGTAAACTTGTGAAGGGTCTCACATAGGATCACTTACAATACCACTTTGATATGAGTCCACTAGCTCTACTATTGGGGGGTGTTTCAAAGGTTGTCAATCATTCATTCAATCCTCAATAAATTATGTATGAATAATTAAATATTCAGAAAGAAAACATTCATACGTGCATACTAATAACAAACCTATTGCAATCATAAAATAACAGTGCAAAAATAAACCTATGAAAGCAGTAAGCTAATCTAGAAAACACAAAGAAAGGGAAGAAATACTGGCTTGGAGTAGGCCCAAGCTCCAAAAACTTCCTCCCAGCTGAAAACGCACGTAGGAACTCTTAGAAATTTATTATAATCACCAAGGAATTACAATGCTTTTTAACCTCTATACTCCTCTCTATATTCTATATTCTATCTTCCATATGTTGATATCTTATCAGAGAGATCTGCATGTGTTTATATAGCACACCCACAAATCTTATGTTATAAGGTGGTTACAACAATTGATTCATTCCAGACTAAACTAAGACAGTCTGGTAAATGTAATTGACATCTGCTAAAATTGGCATTTGTTCCTAATAGTGGCATGTTCTCTGATTGGTTCATGCTTCACCTGGCATAGGTAGGACATTCTCATATGTTAGTGCAACTCCCAAATTAATTTACATGATGTAGAGTTGGAACTGTACCAGTCAATGTTGCCCATATCGCGTTATCTGGTCAACGGATGAAGAACATAGGCACCTTCTCTATGAGGAAGGTAGCTAAGTATATCGAGCACCTTCTTTATACATAAGGTGCCTACCTTCTGTTGGTGCCTTCCTGGAAGAGGAAGGTGCCTACCTTCTGTTGGCACCTTCCTGGAAGAGGAAGGTGCTTATCTCTTGTTGGTGCCTTCTTGGAAGAGGAAGGCACCTACTTTTTGTTGGCACCTTCTTTGAAGAGGAAGGCGCCTACTTACCATGCATTAATTCCAAAAGAAACAAAGTTCTAGGTCCATGAAAAGACCTCTACTGATCCAAATCTAACTAAATCAACTAAAATTCCACAAAAACATACTAAAACATACAAATTAGATAACACGCATAATCTTATCAAATAATTACATAACCATTCATAAAAATATACAATTCCTATTATATAGCCACATAATGATTAATGAAACTCATACAAAATATGAGCATTTTCGAGGTTCATCACCCCCCCATGCCTAACATATGCCACGTCATCATCACATCAAAACTATAGGTAGCCCTGTTAACTCCTCATCGTTGTTGTTTTCTTATGGATCTAGCTGTACCTACGACCCGTGTTTGCTTCTTTTGTGGACCGAAATTTGGAGGTGCGGTTCCTCTTTTCTCACACAAAGTTGTAGGTTCTATTATCGACTTTCGCTCAAATTTCTCACTCTGCTTATTCAATTTTCTCATCCTAGATGCTATTGGGGGTGGTATTGCCAATGTGGTTGTTGTTGCTTGAAAAGCCGCTTCTGCAGCCTGCCATAGGTCATCTTTCAGGGGCCTAACAAATGCAAGAGGGATATCTGAGTTATCTCTCTTGAGATGAACCACCTAGGCCTTGTGTAGTCAGGATACTTTAGGAGTAAGCCCTATATTTTCCCTCGTAATGGCAACAGTTTCCAATTTGGGGCCATATACCCCCCATATTTTAAAATACCTCCGTATCTTGGAGGGCCACCCCCAGGATGACCCGTAAATCTCCCAAAACTGGCTATCCTCTATTGGATTAATGTAGATACCAGGGTCTCCTCAAACCCTCGAGGTTGACTCCTTGTCCTCCTTGGCTACTATCATTTCTTTGAGCAGTCATTTGAACTGCTTCCACCTTTCTACGAATGGCTACATGTCCCATTCATATTCTTCTATTTTGGTGAAAGTCACCTTCGCCTTTTTTTGAGCCGTCCTGGGCCCTTTTAATTTTGCCTGCATAGAAACTACGGTGGCTTAGACAGAAGGTTTTTCCTCCTTCCCAACAATTGTTTCCTCATCATGGGGAACGTGTTCATTCTAAGGGACTTGCCATGACGTCCCTGGAGCTGTCTCTCCATCCTCCTGTTTGTCTGGTGTCATCCCCGTTGGTCCTCCTATCTCTTCCTCTTCAGGTCTAGGGGATTCCTCTTTAACCCCTGATACTGTCTGCATCTATTAGCTTCCACCCAGTTTTGCATCACTTAGGTATATGACCGGGGGATCAATGGGTCTTCTTCTCTCCTCACTCACAAAAATAGAGGAATTCTCCCCTGCCTCCGGGATGTTCTATCGAGTGTTTGATTGAAATTCTCCTGAAGAGAATACTCATTCTACTGATGTAAGAGAATTCATCGGGACCTCAATCATCAATTCACTTTGGGTTGACGCATCGCTTTTCTCTATCCCCTTGGCCTAGAGTTGTCGGTTATCTTCTCGCAACTGCTGGACCAACTGCTCGAAATGAGTGATCCTTTATGCTCGCTATTTTAGCTCTTCTTCATGCTTGATCTGAAAATCCTCTAAAATTTGTTGGGTCATCCAGCAATTGGTTTGCCATTCCAGGGCCTCCTCTAGGGCTGCGTTGATTTGATTATTGCCCTTGGAAGTCCCTACATCCTGTGGACTCTGGCTTGTCAACTCCTAAAGGGTCTAGGCTGTAAGACTGACTTCTGAGTCATATTCCTCCTCTTTCGAGGAGAGGATGAGTCATAGTAGGTGTTTCCTCGCAGGGGCTAGTTCTAGTGGCTGGAATTTGGCCTCACCGCCAGTAAGTCGCACCCCTTCATCTTCATACTTGGACATTGGGGAATACCCTCTTTCTTCTATAAAATAGGGCAGTGCCAATTGCTTGATGTCCTCTACTTCATTTGTAGGGCTATCCTCCGATCGCCCTACCTCGACAATAGAATCCTCCCACATTTCCTGGCTGCCATCTCCTTCTACATTGGAACTCTGTCTTTGTGCTTCTGCATGGCGAACCGGTGCTAATAACAGCCCATGGTGGGCCAATGTGGAAGGTGTCCCCTTCTGGTATCTAGTTGCTTCCTCCTTCAGGGAATTTTCTAGGTAGAAGGGCACATTCATTTTCCTCCCATGCACTAGGCGATTCAAGAATTGCACATTATTAGAGTGTAGATGGGTATATTTCCAAGTGCATGTAAAGAACTAAGCAACCTGATTGAATATCTTTCGTAGATTCATAGGAAGGCTAATTTTTGGTAGCCCTTCCTTGTATATCTGCATGTTCTCCCCTGGCAATAATAATTTGGCATATGGCTTCAACATTTTGCCCTTGTATGTGCACTCACCTATGAGAGGCAAGCCAGTCACCTGTGAGATATGTTCGGGGGTGACTGGAATCTCCATCCCTCATACTTGAGCTATGTCTTCCCCAAGGAGATAGCAAATTCCCTAGTTGCCTCCATATCCTAAATTTTATTGACTAGGATACAGTACTCGAGCCATACCTTGGCTTTGAACTATGTCTTGACCACCCCCCTGATTCCTTTTGTATCACTCGGTTCATTTTTCTTCATCGCATGATTCCTCGATCATCCTCCCATGGTGCCTTCCCTTAGGCTCTTCTATTTTTCTCCTTGCCTTCTTAGGAAGGCACCTTCTTATAAGGAATGTGCCAAACCCTAGCTTTCAATTTTGGCAAGGTATCCCTCACAAGCTACATCGTTGGCACGATCGGCCATGGGGGATGCATGATTTTTATGGTGGCGATATTTTTTGGTGTTGCATAATTTATGAACAATTACATAAAAATATGAGTAGAGTATGCACGTACCTAATTGGATGTCTCATGCATCATTGAGAGTGTCGATTCATTGATATGTGACATGGCGATGGGTACTTCATTTGCAAGGATTACGTTGGATTTTGCTGCTGAGTTATTTTAATGGTTGATGCCGAAGATAGACTCTCGATAGGCTTACAAACCATCTGTATATCATTTTGGAATGTGTACACTGATCTTGCCCTATAATTATTTGAGATTTTTTATTGGAGTGGTTCCCTATCATATGAGTGATGGTGGTAATCTGATGCCGCCTGCTTGTGTGATGATCTTGTTCTGATTGAGGGACACATGAAACTTTAAGTGTTGGTTGTATATGCAAGGCACTCTTTGGTACCTTCCCAATGTGGAAGGCACTTGATATGGTGCCTTCCTGATGTGGAAGGCACTTTATATGGTGCCTTCCCAATGTTGCAGGTGCTCTTGAATGGATGCACCTTCTGGTGGTGGAAGGCGCTTCTGAATGGGTGCACCTTCCTGGAGTGGAAGGTGCCTTTGAATGGGTGCACCTTCCTAGAGTGGAAGGCACCTTTGAATACATGCACCTTCTTGGAAGAGGAAGGTTCCTCGGCTATCATTTTTTTTTTATCAAGGATGGATGCGCCTTACTGATGTGGAAGGCGCCTCGGTCCTCAATTTTTTTTTTTTTAGGAAACATGCGCCTTCTTTATAAGGAAGGTGCCTTATTTTAGTGGGGTGCCTTATTTATAATGAAGACACCTTATTTTAGTGGGGCGCCTTATTTATAAGGAAGGCACATTATTTTAGTGGGGCACCTTCTTTATAAGGAAGGCACATTATTTCAGCGAGGCACCTTCTTTATAAGGAAGGTGCCTCACCTCTTACTCGAAACCTCCATCAGGGGGGAAAACGTCCACCTTCGTCAACACATTCTTCTAGGAGGAAGGCATCATAGCTCAAGTGGATAGTCTTCTTTGATGATGAAGGCTTTCTGTAAGGCTATTTCTTGGTAGCCATGTCGTGTTGATCGATAAAGGGTGATAAAGCCTCCTCAGACTCACTTCATGCTGCCTCAACATCTTCCTGCAAGGGCTGGCGTCATAATTTCCTCTTGGGGAAGAGTTTATTGCCCACCCTGTGCTTGAATAGATGATGCTTCTACCCTACAAGTGCTAGCATAGGGATGCTGAGTCGAATCATGCCTGGTTTCCTAGATACCTATTCTTCATGCTATTAGGTCCTCCACATACAAAAAGAAAACAAAAAAAAAGAAAAATACAGGCAGTTAGACGCATTTTATGTTTGTTAGGCCCTAAACCTAGGATGCCTATAGCTTGCATTTGGGCGTCATCCCTACAAAAAACACCATAAGAAATAATAAAAACCTAAACTAACTACTTTTGGTGAGCACCTCCATACCCACAATTTTGCTTGCTGAGAATTTGGTCCATATTCACAAGGATGGGGTCTCCCCCATGCCTGCTCTGGATTCCACTAGTAAATTCTTGGACGTGTTGTAGGGCCACAGTCGGTGGCCATTAATGATTAATACAACATTGCTATTGTTAATGGTTCTAACATGCACAACACCATTATTGATGAGCTCTACCACCTCATATGGTCCCATCCATCTCTGCATTAGTTTACTCTTCCTTTCCTGGAACCGAGAATCGTACAACAACACCCATTCTCCTTCTTGGAACTGCTTTAGTTTAATGTGGCGATCATGCCACCATTTCCTTTGCTTTTGTATGATCTTCATTCTTTGTAAATAATCAATTCAGATTTCATCCAGCTGATTCAGCTACCGAATCCTTTCTTTTTGAGTATCATACAGGCTCAAATTTAGTTCTAAAGTTGTTCTCAGTGTTTTGATCTCAAACTCGATGGGCATCATTGCACTCTTCCCATAGACCAATTGGAAGGGTGTAAAGCTTCTAGTGGATTTCCACATGGTTTTTTATGCCCATACTACCTCTGGTAGCCATTTAGCCCAATATTTTCTATGTTGCTGCATAGTTTTTATCAGGATATTCTCTATTTCCCTGTTTGTCACCTCCACTTGTCCGTTTGCCTACAGATGGTAGGGTGTAGTTTTGTTGTGCCAAACTCTGTATTGCTGCATTAGTTCCTCGATCAACTTGGAGGTGAACTGAGGGTCTTGGTCAGTTGTTATTTATTTGGAGACCCTGAATTGTGTAAATATGTGAGCAAATAAGAAATTGGCAACCGTTATTTCTTTTGAATCCCTTAATGCCTAAACTTCAACCCATTTGGTTATGTAGTCTGTACAGACTAAGATAAACATCCTACCTATTGAAGGTGGGTTAATTGACCCCACAAAATTCATACCCCACTTGTCGAAGGGTTCTAGGTGTACCTGAGGCTGGAGGGGCATTTCATCACGATGGGTTGGTCTGCCCATTATTTGGAATTCATCGCACTTGCTAGCGTATGTGGATGCATCTTTGAATAGAGTGGGCCAAAAGTACCCAACCTGTAGGATTTTATAGGCAGTCTATTTCCTCACAAAGTATCCTCTGCATGGTTCATCGTGACAAGCTTTGAGTATTTTTGAGAACTCCTGTTCTGCTACGCATCTCCTTATGATCTGGTCATGTCCTATTTTGAACAGGAGGCCATCAATCCATAGGAAAGATGCACTTTTCTCTATTACCGCCTACTTTTATCGAAAGGAGAGAGCAGGTGAGGTTCTTTCGATGGCCAAGTAATTGGCTATATATGTGTACCATGGTATTTGTTCATTGATGGTGAACAAATACTCATCTTAAAATAGGTTTTCCACTACTGTGTGGTCCGCTGGTAACAATTTGGATAGAAAATCTGCCACAACATTATCCTTTCCCTGTTTGTCGACTATTGTTATGTCAAATTCCTACAATAGTAGGATCCACTTGATATTTATTCCATAAATATGTGGCTTGCTCATTAAATATCTGATGGCCGCATGGTCCGTGTGGATAAACACCTTATATCCAATGATATAATGGTGGAATTTTTTTATGGCATGCACAACTACAAGGAACTCCTTCTCTATCACCGTGTAGTTGAGCTCGGCTCTTGCCAAGTTTTTGTTGACATAATAGATGGCATAAAATTCCTCACCATCCTTTTGTCCAAGGACTACTCTAATCGCATTGTTGGATGCATCACAATAGATATGAAAGGGTATGGCCCAATCTGGTCCTTTCAAAACCGGTGCAGATATCAGTTTCTCTTTGAGAAACTGAAATGCTTCTTCGCAATCTTCTGTCCAATTGAACTCCACATCTTTAGACAATAGAGTGTTTAGTAGTTTCACAATCTTACTAAATTTGGCGATAAATTTCTGGTAGTACCCACAAAATCCAAGGAAACTTCTCATCTCTCTCTACATTTTGGGGTTGGGTAGGTCCTTGATGACCTCGATCTTTCTTTTGTCAACCTTTATTCCTTGTGTGGAGAGATGGT
Organism: Wollemia nobilis; assembly: GCA_028583015.1. Lineage (NCBI taxonomy): Eukaryota > Viridiplantae > Streptophyta > Pinopsida > Araucariales > Araucariaceae > Wollemia > Wollemia nobilis. The sequence goes on from JAQPPZ010017128.1 coordinate 5,819,275, forward strand.
GTCCCAATACGATGCCCTCTTGCATCATCATAAAGCATTTCTCGTTACTCAGGGACAAATTATTTCCCTCGCTTCTTTCAATCACTCTTTCCAATTTCGTCATTGTTTCATCAAATATTTCTCCATAAGCGGTGAAGTTATCCATGTACACTTCGACCACATATCCCATCATGTCTTAGAATATGCTAAGCACTGCTCTTTGAAAGGTGGCTGGTGCATTACATATCTCAAAAGGTAATACCTGATAAGTAAAAATTCCCCATGGGCATGTGAACGTTGTATTATCCTAGTATTCTTCTCCTATTTGGATCTAATTATATCCACTGAAGCCATACAGGAAGGAGAAATACTTTCACACCAAAAGTGTGTCCAAGACTTGATCACTGAATGGGAGTGGTAAGTGGTCCTTCTTGGTTGCTTTGTTTAATGCTCTATAGTCTACATAGATTCACCACTTCCCATTCTTCTTGGGGACCATCACCAGTGGTGACACCCACTCACTATCAAAAATTGAATAGATGAATCCAACAGACAAGAGTTTTTGTAGCTCTTCTTTGACAATGTCTTTCATTTTCGAATTCATTCTTCTTTATGGTTTCCTGCTCGAAGTTGCTTGTCCATCGAGGTATATTCGATGGGTACAGATATCTGGGTTTATTCCCTTCATATCCAAGTAATTCCATGCAAATTATTGCTGGTGTCTTACCAGGAGCTCTTCTCCTTTTGTTAGTTGTGTGGGAGTCAACCCACTACTGACGTTTAACATCCTTCCTGGCCCAAAGTTTATCTACTGAATGTTGTGATCTTGGGCGCCAGCCAATGATGACCTAGGTGTGATGATGGAGGATTCTCCATGGAGGAACTCTACAATAGCACCACCTCATATTCTTCTTCCACCAACTCATCCAACACTATCACCAGATGGATTATGGACAACTCATAATCTTCATGCTTGGTCAACGTAGATTATCCCAACGAGTCGACGAATTGCACAGGGGGTGAAATGGTCAATATTTTGATGTTTTTTCCATCGAAGATGGTCATCAGCCCATCATGATAGCTGATGTAAGCATCGGTTTTTGCCAACCATGGCCTTCTCAAGATGAGTGGGTACCCACCTAGCCTAGTTTTAGACTACGAAACTAGGAAGTCGACTGGGTATTCCCATGCACTAACTGTCACTTTTACATCCTCAAGCATTCCTTTCGGTGCCATGGTCAATCGATCGGCCAGCTACAAAACTATCATGGTGGGTCTCAAGTTTGTGAGCTATAGCCTTTGTATGGTCTCCTAAGGCATTACGTTGATGGCTGCTCCGAGATCGACCAACGTATTGGACAAGGAATGTCCTTCAATTTTTACAGTCAACACTGGACTGCTCGAATCCATGTACTTCGGATGACACGTCTTGCCCATCATCAAATCTACTAATTTACCCAAAACATTGATAGTATGGGTTGATTTATATCCTAGAATTCTTAGGCACATCTCCCTTATCGCCTTTGTATACATCAGGACATCTCGGATAGCTTGAAATAGTGGAATTGTCACTGTGAGGTTCTTCAAGCTGGACATGATATCAAACTCTGGTTGCATTAGTTTCTTCTATTCTTGCAGCCGATAAGGAAATGGAGGCTTTGCTCTCTCTACTACTTCTACTACCTCTTCTATAAGACGTGTTTCTCCTACATCTTCCTCCTCTTCTATTAGCAGAGATGTTTCTACTCCTAGCTGTCTACTAGACTTAAGCTGAATATGATACATCAGATACATCTCACCTTCCATGTTGTATGCTGGTTGATTCACTCTGTTATTTAGATTTGTCCTCGGTTGTGCAGGTAGCTACGAAAGTCTCACTATTGGAAATGCTAACAAGTTTTGATGGGGGTGATCTGGCGCTACGTTCTATGGATTTGGATTCCATGGAGTGTGGCCTCTCCACTGCTACCCCGCATATTGATATGCCATCCAGGGTTGTTGATTCAGGAATGTTGTTCTTGGGAGTGCATTAGACCAAGGTGATGGCCCCCACCACCCCATGTTAGGTGGTTGAGGTGGGCCTTGTGACATGTATGGTCCTCCCTCGTATGATGGCATTCTAGTTGGCATATTCTCCATAGGGGGTTGTGGCCAACTCTTTTGATTGCCTATGAAATAGGCCTCTGTGGCTTCAACATCCTCTTGATTGCTAGGCAATTTTAGGCACAATCATATCTTATGGTTCAGCTTGCAAACTATGCATACTCTAACTTTGTTCTCTGGGCATGCATTCTTTGCATGCTTTCCTCTACATTTTGGGCATAAATAAGCTAATTCTACGTCGTTTTCGTACTTATTTTTCTCTAACATCAGCATATCCATCTGCAATGCTAGAGATGAAAGCATTTCACTTTTCAGATCCTCTAGCATGTTACCTATTTTTGTTTTAGTGATTGAAGCAATCACTTTCATGGTTCTAGAAGTGGTCTTGCCTCTCCTTCTTGAGTAATTTCGGCATAGTTGTAGGATGTCTTCCATAGCGTGCTAGTAGACATCACCTCCAAAAATCATGTTGAGAGCCTCCAACGATTCATTGTTAAGCCCTCTCAAAAATATGCTTTTGAGAGATTTATTAGATAGCTTTGCATGAGGAGACCGTTGAAGATTGAAACTGAATCTCTCCGAGTACTCTTCGAGAGACTCATCCTCTTTCTACGTCATTCTCAAGACTTCCTCTCTGGAGTCTCTTGCTCTCTTGAAGTCTTGATATTGCTCTATAAAGAGCTTCTTCATTTGATCCCATGTGGCAATGTGTTTCTTCCTCAGACCGATGAACCACCGTAGAGCTGTGTCATACAATGTGGAAGGAAAGAGCTTTAGCTTATGCATATCAGATTTGTAGTCCACATACCTACATAAAACATCGAACTTAAATAATAACAGGTCAGGGTCTTCGGTTGGGTATTCTTTGAAGGTAGGAAGGTGAGCAGGGGATATGTTTTTCATTTTGGTATCTCCTACCCCTTCATTAATCAGGAAGCTAAATCTAGATGAAACTTCTTCTGCGTCGACCATTTTTTTTATGAAATGTGGTCTCTAATGTAGTACCTATGGTCTTACGATCATTCAAATTTTTTTGAATCAAGGCTCTAAGGTTATCTGGTGTTATCGTCTGATCTTCTACAACTTTCCACAACTGGGCTTCCTCTAAAGGTGTCCTTTTTAAATAGGGGGTTTATGATGGTTTTTTCTTCCCCAAGTTGACAGGATGAGGAAGCACTTTGCACAAAGTGTGGATCCTCACTCCAGTGGAGTGCTTGCTGTGAGTCAGGCAAATCTAGTTCAAGCTCAGAGTGTTTGGTTGACTCAAGTTTTGGAGAACTTTGTTTTACAAACTAACTGTAAGGTCCTCTTCTTCTCAAAGAAATTATACAAGGTCAGATGGAAGGTTTCAGGTATTTCAATTAATCTAGTACAGGCACTTCCCCGACAGTGGTGCCAAAATGTTGCAGGCTAAACAAGGTTAAATTCTTTCCCATTTTTATCACTTGCCCGTGTATTAATTATCAACCTAGGGAGCTTTGTAAACTTGTGAAGGGTCTCACATAGGATCACTTACAATACCACTTTAATATGAGTCTGCTAGCTCTACTATTGGGGGGTGTTTCAAATATTGTCAATCATTCATTCACTCCTCAATAAATTACGTATGAATAATTAAATATTCAAAAAGAAAACATTCATACGTGCATACTAATAACAAAACTATTGCAATCAAAAAATAGTAGTGCACAAATAAACCTATGAAATCAGTAATCTAATATAGAAAACACAAATAAAGAGAAGAAATACTGGTTTGGAGTGGGCCCAGGCTCCAACAACTTTCTCCCAGCTGAACACGTGCTTAGGAACTCTTAGAACTTTATTATAATCACCAAGGAATTACAATGCTTCTTAACCTCTGTACTCCTCTCTATTTTCTGTATTCTATATTTGATATTTTGATATCTTATCAGAGAGGTCTGCATGTGTTTATATAGCACACCCATAGATCTTCTGTTACAAGGTGGTTACAATAGTCGATTCATTCTAGACTAAACTAAGACAATCTGATAAATATAATCGATGTCTACTAAAATTGGCATTCATTCCTAATAGTGGCATGTTATCTGATTGGTTCATGCTTTGCCTAGCGTAGGTAGGACATTCTCATACATTAGTGCAACTCCTGAATTAACTTACATGATGTAGAGTTGGAACTATACCAGTCAATGTTACCCACGTCATGTTATCTGGTCAATGGGTGAAGAACAAAGGCACCTTCTCTATGAGGAAGGTGCCTAAGTATATCAGGTGCCTTATTTATATAGAAGGCACCTACCTTCCATTAGCACCTTCCTAGAAGAGGAAGGCACTTGCCTTCTGTTGGCACCTTCCTGGAAGAGGAAGGCACTTGCCTTGTGTTAGCACCTTTCCTAGAAGAGGGAAGCGCCGACCTTATGTTGGCACATTCCTGGAAGAGGAAGGCGCTTATCTCCTATTGGCACTTTCGTAGAAGAGGAAGGTGCCTACCTTTTGTTGGTGCCTTGTTTGAAGAGGAAGGTGCCTACTTACCATGCATTAATTCTGAAAGAAACAAACTGCCAGGTCCATGAAAAGACCTCGACTGATCCAAATCTAACTAAATCAACTACAATTCCATAGAAACACACTAAAACATACAAATTAGATAACACACATAATATTATCAAATAATTACATAATCATTCATAAAAATATATAATTCCTATTATATAGCCGCATAATGATTAATGAAACTCATACAAAATATGAGCATTTTCGAGGCTCATCAGTAAGGAAGTTTGATTTCTCGATAGTAGTTTGTATAACCACCCGTCTAATTGTAAATATAGATTCAACAAGATTGATGATAGGTACAACACTAAAGTGCATTTGGGAGATGGAAATATGGTTCAAGTGGTGAAAGTAAGTATACCTATCAACTCTAAAAATGGCAAAGGAACCATAAATGATGTCTATCATACGTCCAACATGAAGCACAACTTGATAAGTGTGGGGTAACTTGTTTAGAGAGGTTTCAAATTGGTATTTAACAAGGAGCATCTTATCTTTGAAAATAAATAAAGAGACAAGCCGATTGTCACATATTCTATGACAAAGAATACGATGTTATATTTGAAGATCAATATGATAGCTAGTAGTACTTGCTATGCCACTATTGAGGATACAAGTTGGTTGTGGCATGAGAGGTATGGACACCTCAATTTTGGTAGTCTTCATATTATTCACCAAAAAGGAATGGTTCATGGGCTACCAAAAGTGCAAGTGAAGAGAAAATGAAGCATGCAAGGGGTGCATACTTGGAAAGCATCATAGGGACAAGTTTTCCTCTAGCAAGTGGAGAGCTAGCCAACCATTGGAGTTGGTCCATTCTGACTTATGTGGTCCTATGTCTTGCCCAAGCATTGGTAAGAATATCTATTTCGTTACATTAATTGATTATGCTACTAAACATGTATGTGTTTTTTCTTGAAGGATAAAGATGAAGCATTTTCAACCTTAAATATAATTAAAGCTATGGCTGAAAATTAAAGTGGAATATCCATAAAGACTTTGAGGATAGATATAGGAGGTGAATTTTTCTCCAAGGAGTTCCTTGATTATCGTTCATCACATGGAGTCAAAAGGTATATTACCAAACCTTATTCTCCACAAAAACAATGGTGTGAAAAAAAGAAAGAATAGGACAATAGTGGAATTATCTAGAAGCATGCTTGAAAGTAAAGAATTAGAGAAGATATATTGGGGTGAAGTGGTGAAGATAACTATTTACATAATCAATATGAGTCCTACCATGGAAGTCAAGAATAAAACTCCGTATGAGGCTTGTCATGGTAAGAAATGAAGTGTTACACATTTTAAAGTATTTGGATGCTTAATATATGTACATGTTAATTATGAGAAGAGAAATATGGACCCCAAAATTTTACCTCATGTCTTCATGGGCAACAATGATCAAAGCAAGGAATACATGTTCCAAAATCCTCAAAATAAGAAGACTATTGTTTCCCAAGATGTTATCTTTGTTGATAGTGGTATCTATGAAGATCACTACAAAAAGGAAAGGATATTACAAGTGAAGGGAGCCCCTTAATGGGTAAATAATTTAAGGAATATGACATAAATTCTACTCCATCAACACCTATTGAGGTATCACCTACTTTGACATCAAGTGGATCATCTTCTACATCCCAAGGAGGAAAGCATAAAATATTGTTTCTCCCACTTTCACCTAAACAAATGATGGATTAGAATTTTTAGAGGAGAACAAATTGAATTTAATCATGGAAAGGTAATGGAAATCAAGTTACTGATCAAGATAATGATGAATTGACATACTATGCATTATCTTGTATTTATAGTGAACCTAGAATCTGTGATAAAGTGGTCAAGTGTAAATAATGGATTGAAGATATGGAAAAGGAGATGGAGTCAATAGAGAAGAATGAAACATGGGATTTGGTATAGCCACCTAAGGAAAAATATGTCATTAGAACCAAGTGGGTGTACAAGACCAAGTTCAATAATGATGGCACTATTGACAAGCACAAGGTAAGGTTGGTTGCCCAAGCTTTTGTTCAAATATATGGTATTAATTATGAGGAGACATATGATCCCATTGTAAGAAATGAAATCATATTGCTATTTTTGGCCATAGTGGCACAAAAATCATGGGAAGTACATCAACTAGATGTCAAGAGTGCTTTTCTAAATGGATTCATAGATGAAGAGGTCTATGTGGAAAAACCACAAGGATTTGAGGTTGATGGAAAGGAGAGATGGATATACAAGTTGAAGAAGGAACTATATGGTCTTAAGCAAGATCCTAAATTTTGGTATTCAAGGATTGATAAATGGTTCTTAGATAATGCATTTGTAAGAAGTAAAAACAAGCCCACTCTATACATCAAAACTAATAATACTAATGCTCTCTATGTTTACCTATATGTTGATGACTTAATTGTTATAGGTAGTTCAAGAGATATGTTGGAGAGCTTCAAGGAAGCTATGATGGATGAGTTTGAGATGACTAATATTGTATTTATGGAGGACTTTCATGGAATGGAGGTTCACCAATCACAAGGTGAAATATTCATTTATCAACCCAAGTATGCTAATGATATGTTGAATAAATTTGGGTTATATGATTGCAAACATGTTGATAATTTGATTGCAAGTGGTTCAAAACCAATGTAAGATGATTATAGTCCCAACATTGATGAGAAGAAATATATAATTATGGTTAGTAGTCTTATGTAAATTACAACTACTAGACCAGACAATAATTTTGTAGTCTCATTAGTATCAATATTCATGAGTAATCCCACTAAAAGGAATCTTTAAATAGTGAAGAGGATATTTAGGTATGTGAAGAGAACAAGGTATCATGAAATCCATTATAAAACAACCAAGAATGCAAGGCTTTTTGGATTTATAGATTTGGACTAGGGAGGTTATATTGATGATAGAATGTCTACATTAGGAAAAATTTTCACTCTTGGTAGTGAATTAATCTCTTAGAGTTCCAAGAAACAATTTATGATTCCTTTGTCCTCTATGGACTAGAATATATGGATTTATCATCAACATGTACTTAAGGAGTATTCTGTGGAAATTTCTTGAATATCTTAGAGAGGCTCAAGGAGAGCTGACTCAAATCTTTGTGATAGTGATGGGGTAATTCAATTGTCCAAAAATTTGGTTTTTCATTCAAAGACTAAACGCATTGATGTAAACCGTAACTATGCAATATATTTAGTCCAAGAGAAGACACTGAAGATTTAATATTTCAAGATTGAAGATCAAATTACTAATATCCTCACCAAGGGATTGTTGAATCAAGCACATAAAAAATTGAGGATGAAATTGGACATTTTTCCATTTTGCATCAAAGGAGGGAATGTTGGAGATTATAATGGACAATTAATTAATTAATGATTACTAATATTGATTATTTTTGTAATTGGATCAAATTTATGTAGAGTTGAAAAAATAGAAAAAGAAATTCTAAAGATAGAAAGAGAATAAAAAATAAAAAAAGCAGTTCTAAAAATAAAAAGTTGCATATAAATTGCATGAAGTAAAAATCCTATAATTATAAATGGGTAAGCGTTAAAAATAGAAAAGGAAGATAAAAATTTAAAAAGGAAACTACAGGGGACATCTCACAAGATGTCCCGATTCACTTCCTTGCTTCCCCCTCCCTTGGTTCTATCCCAATTCCTAGGCATTTCCCTGGCCCTTCCTTCTTGGTTGGCTAGTGTTGTAGACAATCTCCTTGGGGTGGGAGGTCACTTTTCCATTTGTATGCCCCTTTCCCAACCTGATTGAGGGTTTCTTTCATGTGCCTCTATTATGGGATGTTCCTAGGACCTTCCATGGGTTTTCTGTGATGCTTCAGGTATCCTTTTTCCTTGGTGATATCAGTTTTGTCCTAGGTTTGTTGCATGTTTCTAATTGGAGCTGAGTTTCAGTGGTTTTCTATATGTGGTGTATTGCGTCTTTGGTAGAGGGATTTGAATCCGTCTTAGTTCTTCTTGAGTAGGTTTTTACAACATTTTTTTGGTATGGGGGACCACGTGCTTCTTTTCTATGGATTCGCTCTTTGGATTCTTGGATTTGGTATACTTGGTGGGTTCTCAGTGTATCTTTATTAGCTTGGGTGTGGCCTCCACTTTACTTACTATTGAGATCCCATTGGTATTCATTTTATGGTTTCTAAAATCTATTCGGTGATGGAGTTGTTGGATGTATCTCATCCTTTGCAGAGGAAGTACTGTATGGCAGGCCCCTGCTTCGATTACCCCAAGAAAAATTTTTGGGCCCTATTTTTTTGAAGATATTATTGGATAAACATGAATGAGATGGAAAATTTTTAAAAGTAAAAAGTAACTAGGTTGCTGGACTATTTTAAGTGAAAGAGGAAACCATAAAATTTGGGATTACAAATGTATATGCTCCAACTATAGTTACTCCTCAAGAAAGATGTTGTAAGGACCTTAGCATATTTTTGTCGAACATAATGATGATTCATAATTATAATCTAGGGATTATTGTGGTTGAATTTAACATCGTTCTATCTCCTTTGTAAAAGAAGGTTGGTACTCCTATATGGTTAAATCAATGCAAGATTTTACTTTCTTTGTCAATTGAAATATGCTTTGGAATGTTGACACATTAGGCAAATTTAGATACCAAAAAGATTGGATAGAATATTGTTATCTAATATGTGGTTGCAAACACAACATACAATCTGTTCAAATATTTTATTGAGTAGGATTAAATAAAAAACCTTTCTTTTGACTTATACTTTACACAATAGTAGATGGTTAGGTTATGATGGTATAAATAAAAATTTAAAGGATCATGTAAGTTTAGGTTTGTTCAAAAGAAGAACTATATAAAGGAATAAATAAAGATTTTGAATGCCAAATATTTTGGTAATATTTTAAAGAAAAGAAGGAAATTGAATCTAAGCTCAAACATTTATAGGATATGGTAGAAGTCAACAGTGTGGACCAAGATTCTTAAGTTTAAGACAAGAAATTACTTTCTTATGATCATAAATGCATCTAAAAATGAGTCATCCTATTGATTCCAAAGATCTAGGAAGAAATGGCTCAAGAAAGGAGATAGAAATACCAAAAGTTTTCATGCCACAACAATTTTTTTTATTTTCATCACATAAAAAATATTTTAATTTCAAATGGAATCAATATTGTATCAGGAGAAAATATCAAGAAGGAATCAATTAAATATACCATATTTATGTTTCTAAAATCAACATATAACTAAATATCAACATTCTCTTTGCATACTAGAACCTAGTTGGCCATCCATGCTAAATTATTGATGAAAAATATAATTCTTAGCTTTCTAGCTAGATTATTTCATAGGTCCTTTGATCAAGTATCAATTATTAATCACATTATGATAAAATCAATGATTAAATAACAATCACATATAATGCTCACATATAATATTGTACAAAATACATAAAATATTATTGATCAAAGGTCTACTAATGAATTCATAAAGCTATGCATGTTCTAATACATATTACAATGCTTTATCACAAATATATAATTACATGTGACTCCTCACATGCTGCACTCTTGACCTTCTCTCTTCCATAACTCTTCACTTGCCTACTTGACACCTAACACTATGACTCTTAACTAACTTACATGACACATGTGCACACCTCATATATATATATATATATATATATATATATATATATATATATATATATATATATTGATTTGGTAAACGAAGGGGTTTTGAGGTCCCCAAACCTATTACAATAGGCTAAGATAGGGCATGAGAATGCACTAAAATACAAAACTAAATAAAAAACATCCAAGGGGTAGGAATAACAGGCCACCCTCAACAAGGCAAAATAGAGAGGGCCCATACAAACATAATACCATAAAGTCGGGTAACAACAACTAAAGGAACCATGCCTCTCTCAACAAAATAAAATAGAGAGGGCCCCATATAACCAACATAAAATATAACCTGATATCAACTACCAAAAGAACATCATAACAGAGCTAGTTCGGGGTTGCCATATCCATATGCTTGTTAACCACATCCCAAATCTCATTGACAAAGGAGACCACAACTTGCAATGTACCTAGAAGAGCAGAGTGCTTTTCCTACAGAATAGATAAAATAGTAGGCAAACCAGAAGGAATAGGGCCCTTAGAAGGGCTAGATGATGATACTCCCACCTGGGTACTAGCATTTTTACCATAATTATCCTTTTGAGGATCATCAAAATGGGCATCAAAATCATCACCAAGCTCAGAGCCACTCTTAAACATTTTTTTTACTGGTCCAACATCATCCAATTTTGAAGAATCTACCAGAACGGACGGATCTGCCCTCTTAGTAGACTTATTGATATATACATTAGCTAAATATTTAACATACATCCTAAATTAATAATCACACCCTAAACTATTATATGACCAAATAATGTAATATCTCCAACACCCCCTATATTACATTATTTGTTTTTTGAAGACTTGTCTTCAATCTTTAATTCTAGTTTTCGTTCTTCGAATCTAGCTCTAGCACTCCTTCAACCTATAGTCTTGAATCTTGAAGATTTTACAAGTACCTGTTATAAATTGCACTTTAAAAAATATTGCTTTTGATAAATTAGTGTCCTTTTATGTGGAAAACCGTATTGCTTCCAAATCAATTTTTTTTAAACTCTAAATTCTCTTCTTTCAAATTTCCCTCAATTTTATTTTTCATTTAACATTACCTTATACATCTTGAATATCTATACATATATACACACACAAACATATATATATGCACACACACACACACATATATATATACACACACATATATATACATATATATTTTAAAATTTTCTATTATTAAAAACTTTCCCATTATATTTCCCATTATCCATTCAATTAATCTTTCAAAAACAACATGCACATCCTTCTTTTTTTTGTCATCTTCTAAAAAGCTACTTTAATATTTGTCTTTTATTCACTTTTTTTTATTAGGGTGGAAGAAAATGTTTTGAAAGGATCCCCAAACCTTTTACAAGAGAGCAATTATAGAACGCCTAACATGCTCAAAATTGAGACATCACAAACAAGACAACCTACCACAGACCATCGTGCAACAATTCAAAAGCTAAAACATCCTACCATGACCAAACAAAATATGGATCTTTTAGAGTAGGACAACTGGAAACAATGAGGCAAAAATATCAAAACACTCCCTATCTTCGCCTTAAAGGAAAAACCATTTTCTCCCGTTTCAAAATTCAACTTTATGACTTGCACACGACGTACTTATCCAATGCATTCAAAAATAACTTTTGATTTTTATTTTATTCAATCTCTCAAATTGAGTACTCATTTTTTTTGTCTTTTAAGAATATAGTCAATGCAAATGTCTACGACATGCACATTTCATGCATTTTTTAAATAATCACATTCTAAAATTAACTCATAACTCCCACAAAATATGCACCCAATATTTGAAATAAAAAATGGACTACCTTGGTTTTCTTCTTGCATGTGGTGATAAAATTTTGCATGCAATTTTTTAAATGATAGGAAAAACATATTACATTAATGATTCCTCACCAGGCTGCTTCAGGTTTGAGTCTTAGAATTGGCTTTGGATTTTGGATTCAATATTTAGGCTTCGAGTATTTTGTGTATTATTTCTGTCGACTTAGCTTTTTTATATTTAAACTCTTTCCTTTTCTCAAGTGGCTTTATTCTATCCTTAGAAACTCCTTTTCTCATAAACATTATATCCTCTTTTTGTCTTCAATATCTTCTAAGGTAAATTTTATATAATAATAATTTTTTTAAGGCTCTTTTGAAATAATGGCTCTCACCTTCTATTTTTTGTGCTTTCAATAGAATTAGCATTGCTCTATAATATTTTCACACTCAGTATCAGGGAATAGTATCCTGATTCAAAAACTTCTTATCAAACACTCATTTATTTTATTTTGCTTACACTTTCTTTAACATAGCTTCTTTTCTACTTCTAATCATAGTCACTAACGTGCTACTTTACAAGTTCAAGGTGCTATCAAATCAACCTATTTTCTCAAATGGCCAAATTATGGCTCTTCAATGAAATGAAAAAAATCTCTTTGGTGATTTAATTTTTACCAATAATATTGTAAACTTAGGGTGATATATCAACCCAATATTTTTCCACCAAATACTCTCTAGTATTCGATCAATATTTTTAATGTAGGTAAAAATCTTAATAATTTTTTATTTTCTTTGCTTCCAACAAAAGCTTCTTATCTCTCCATTCTTCCTTTAACAAGGGCTTCCTATCTCTCCAATATTTAAATTTTTTCAAAAAACTGTTGGCAATTTTGGGTATATTGCCTTTGCTCAAGTGTATAAGTTGTCATTGATGTCAAGAAGCTTTTGAAGGAATTTGATTTGATGTAAAAGAATTTGTTTTGATGAAGGTTTCGGCATGACAAGTTCGAAAGAAAGTAAGTTGGAAAAATGTCGCGATATCGCGACATGTCGCATTTTCGTGACTTGAGCAGGAGAGAGAAAGCTTTTTAGAAAAGTGTCGCGATATCGCGACATGTCGCATTTTCGTGACTTAAGCAGGCGAGAGAAAGATTTTTAGAAAAGTGTCGCGATATCGCGACATGTCGCAGTTTCGCGACTCAAAGAGGAGAGAGAATTTTTGGAGTCAAAAATGTCACGATTTCGTGACATATTGCAAGGAAGGTTGAACGGACGAAAAAGTGTCACGATTTCGTGACATGTTGTAGGAGAGAGAGTCCGAAAGAAAAAATGTCGCGATTTCGCGACATGTTGCAGGAGAGAGAGAAGAAAGAGAGGACATGTGCGGAGAGAGAGTCTGAAAGAAAAAATGTCACGATTTCACGACATAATGCAAGAGAGAGAGTCCGGGAGAAAAAGTGTCACGATATCGCGACATGTCGGGTTTTCGTGACCGAAGAAAAGAAAAGCGCTAAGGAGAAAAAGTGTCACGATTTCGTGACAAGTCAGAAGACAAAGTGGAAGCAAGATAAAGTGTCGCGATTTCACGACATGCTACAGATGAAAATGTTCCAAGTAAGAACTGTCACGATTTCGTGACATGCAGCAAAGGGAAGAGTCTGAAATGAGAAGCGTCACGATTTCACGATAGGTTGCAGAGAAGTCGTACGAAAGCTGAAAGCGTCGCGATTTCACGATAGGCTGCAAAGAAAACGTACGGAAGCTAGAAGTGTCATGATTTCATGACAAATTCAAGGAGGAAGAGCTCAAAGGCGAAAGCGTCATGATTTCGTGACATGTTCCATTTTCGTGGGAGTAAGGCAGAGAAAAACACAAGGCAGCGAAAGTGTCACGATTTCGTGACATGTTTCGTTTTCGCTAGTGCAAGCAGACAAGAGTGCAAGGAAGAGAAAGTGTCACGATTTCATGACAGATTGAGATGGCAGCGTTCGGTTGGAGAAAGTGTCACGATTTCATGACAGAAATAGAGTGTAGGTCTTCTATAGGAGAAGTGTCACGTTTTCGTGACAAAAGCAGAGAGGAAGGCTATGAAGATAGAAGTGTCACGATTTCATGACAAAAGCAGAAAGGAGGACGACAAAGACAAAAGTGTCGTGATATCACGACAAGAGCTTAGATGAAGTCATCAAAGGCTAAAGTGTCGCGATATCATGACAAAAGCCAAAAGAAAGTGTACGGTTGCAAAGGTGTCATGATATCGTGACATGTTGTAGTTTCACGGTAGAAGCTACAGAAGAGTTGCAGAGGCAGTGAGGCCGACAAAGTTAAATTTGGGCTGACGAAGATTAGGGTTTGTAGTCGACGTAGTTTAGGGTTGTGCAACCGACTAAGATCAAGGTTTTGATCTTGAAAGTGTTAGTATAAAAGGAGGGCTGTTTGGAGAGTTGTGAAGTGATCGAATGCGTTGTTGAAGTGCGCAAGTTCGAAGATAGTGCACAAGTCTACGATGCGTAGAGAGCGAGTCGTGCCGAATCGAGCTAAGTGCGAAGCAAGAGCGCACAGAGAGCAAAAAAGTGCAAAGCTGTTGGGTGCATCATTTTTGCGACGTTCGGAGATAGTGCGCAAGCCTTGATGGTTTTGGACAAATCATTGAGAGGGATTGTTGGACAGATTTGAGCAAGCTTTTGTTGAGCTTGTGGAGCAGTTTGGGCAGGTTCTAGTGAGAACTTGCAAAGCAGATCTGAGACAAGTCTTGGTGAAGACTTGGGTGAAGATCAAGCAAGCTTTAGTGGAAGCTTGTGAACAACTTCTGTGAACCAGATTTGAGGACCGATTGAGGACAGAGATTGGTGCAGTTTCGAGGACATTTGTGCTAGATCGAAGGACTGTGTTTGGTGCAGATCAGAGAAAGAGAACGAGGACATTTGTGCTAAACCGAAGGACTGTGTTTAGTGCAAATTTGAGGACCAGTTTTGGAGGTGATAGAGTTGAGGACAGAGGTCTCCAGCCAGAGCAGGGAGGACAGGTGTCTTCTATGGATAGAGTTCCATTTGCTAAGGGCAGCGGAGGCAGAGGTCTTCTAGAGGATCACCAGCCAGAGCAGAGCTAGGGGATTGGTGTCTCCTGTGGGTTGGTGCCCACGAACTCGAGATTAGGGGATTGGTGTCTCCTTTGGGTTGGTGCCCATAAACATTGTAATCGGGAAAGGTATTCCCAAAATTTTGATTGATAAAATTTAGTGAAAGATTTTATCCGTGGACGTAGCCCAACCATTCTGGGTGAACCACGTTAAAATTGTTGTCACTTTGTGGATGTTTTCATGCATTGCTTTGATATTGCTGTGGGTATATTGCTTTACTATTTTGTAATATAAAGGAAAAAGTAAAAAGAGGTCTTATACTGTTCACCCCCCCTCTCAGTATAAGCTTGTGTTCTTCAATTGGTATTAGAGCGGGTGCCTTCGAAAAGTTTAACAACTTGAAGGAAAAGCTAATAAAGAACACAATGGATTATTCAAGTGGCAATGCAGCACCTATTCTTGATGGGTCAGATTTTGGTCTTTGGAGTGCGAGGATGAAGGTTCATCTAATGGCACTTGGTAATGAGGTATGGGAAGTAATTGAAGATGAGTACACTATTCCTGTACATGGTCCAAATACTAAAGAAGAAAGGCTCCTACATCACAGCAATTCAAAAGCAATGAATGCAATCCTGAAAGGCTTATAGAAAGCAGATCTCACCAAAGTAATTCACTGCAAAACAACTAGTGAAATGTGGAAACAGCTGCAGGTGGTTCATACAGGTGATACAAATGTCAGAAAGGCCAAGTTGAGACACTTCAAAGGTATGTTTGAACAACTCAAGATGAATGATGATGAAAATATTAGTGATTACATGCTTCGTATGGATGAGGTTGTTAACTCCATGAAAGACTTAGGTCTTGAGCTTGCTGAAAATGATGTTTGTGATAAGATTTTAAGATCTCTTCCTAATAGATTTAGTGAAAATATTTCTGCTATTGAGGAAGCTAAAGATTTGGATAAGTTGAAAAAGGATGAGCTCCATAGTATACTTGCAGCATTTGAGTTGAGAACTCAAGTGAAGGTTGATGTCAAGAAAGAGGCAGACTTCAAGGCTACCAAGAAATCCAAGGGTAAACAGCTTCAAGAGAGTGATGAGTCTTCTAGTGATGAAGAGGCATATTACAACAAGAAAGGCAAGTTCTCTAGAAAGCACAAAAGCATGAAAAATATAAGATGTTTCAATTGTGGAAAGTTTGGTCATTATGCTACAGACTATACTGTTCCCAAGGATGAAAGTGATGAAGATAAACAGGATTCTAAGAGCAAGGATTCTGAAAAGCACAAGCATCACAGAAAAACAGAGATGAGCACAACAATCAAGGAAAGAGGTATTCTCACAAGCACAAGAAGAGTTTCTACCTAGACAAAGCAAGTAAGTGTTCTAGTAGTGATAGTGAAAGTTCTTCAAGTGATAATGAAAATGAGATGTTGTTCATATCAGAAAAAGAGGAAGAACCGAAACATAGATTCATTATCATGAAATGTCTTAGATGTGGAAATTTTGGTCACCTTGAGGATAATTGCACAAATAATGATTTGGTTTCTAGTATGTATGAGGATGCTTCATAAAACTATAAGGAAGATGCTTGTATGGTTTTTGAAAAAGGTAGCACCTCTAGTGATAAGAAATCTGAAAAAGGCTTTGATGATTCGGAAAGCAAACAAATAAAGGATCTTGAAAGTGAACTTACTAATGCTCTTAGTGTTTTGAAAAAGGAAAGAAAGAAGAATGCTAGACTCAAGGATAAGTTAGATGAATGTTGTATGGAGAGAGATGATCTTATAGAAAGTCTTGACTTCTCTATGGCTAAGATACAAGAACTCAAGGATGAGTTAGAGTCTAAGGTTCTTGAGTATAGTGAGTTAGAACAGAAAATGGCTTCTTTGAAAGAGGAAACTAAAGAGTACAAGGATAAGCTTTACAGGTTTCAAGATAGCTCCAAAAAGGTTAAGTCGCTCATCAAAGGTCAAAGAAAGACAACGGATAAAATAGGCCTTGGTTTTGTTAAGGAACAAGCTGGAGAGTCTAGTAAGAGACTCCAAAAGGAAGAGAGTTCTGATGAGGAAAGTATTTCAGATCATGAGTCCTTGAATGATAGATGCGCAGAAACAAAAAACAAAATTCAGAATGAGAAGAAGAAGTTTTCAGGACCCAAGAGGTCGAATAAAGGAAAATTTCACGGCAGATGTTTTGCGTGTCACAGGTTTGGTCACATGGCTGCACATTGCATGGCTCAAGTGAAGAAGGTAAACGACAATTTCAGAAGCGCTAGTTTCTTTCAAGGGTATTGCTACTCTTGTCAATAGTTTGGGCACAAGGCAATCTATTGCAAGGTTAATTACAGGAACAGGTTTGATCAAAACAGGTTTGGCCAGAACAGGTTTAGTCAGAACAGGCGGATTCAAAGAACAGGTATGCCTAAAAGAAATAACATTGTTACTTGTTATAAGTGTAACAATGAAGGTCACACAGCTAGACAGTGTAGAGCTGAACTTCCAAGGTACAGGAACAGGAACAGTGGTATAAACAGGTCCAAGGATCAAGGCATGAACAGGGATGAGAACAAGAACAAGAACAATGACAAGAACAGGAATGAGAATAGGAACAAGAATACGGGCAAAGAGTTCAAGAGAAGGCCCGACAAGGAAATTATAGACGCTGATGATGATCAGTGCCTAATGGGAGTTTTACTCCCACCCCAGAATTAATCACCTCATCAGGAGGTGGGGGAGGGACTAAGCTAAGAGGCTCATTCTTAGTCCCGAGCCCCAAAGGTGACCCTTTGCCATTGATGACAAAGGGGGAGAGATATGAGTAAGGGGGAGAGCTTCAAGTGAAGAGGAAAGCTTCAAGTCAGGGGGAGCAAAACTTCAAAGGAAGTTTCTCGACTTGTTAGCACAGCTTTGTTTCAGTTTTGGCTCGTGAGACGTGTTTTCAATAAAGGTTTGCCATCAATGACAAAGGGGGAGATTGTTGGCAATTTTGGGTACCTTGGGTATATTGCCTTTGCTCAAGTGTATAAGTTGTCATTGATGTCAAGAAGCTTTTGAAGGAATTTGATTTGATGTAAAAAAATTTGTTTTGATGAAGGTTTCGGCATGACAAGTTCGAAAGAAAGTAAGTTGGAAAAATGTCGCGATATCGCGACATGTCGCATTTTCGCGACTTCAGCAGGAGAGAGAAAGATTTTTAGAAAAGTGTCGCGATATCGCGACATGTCACATTTTCGTGACTTAAGCAGGCGAGAGAAAGCTTTTTAGAAAAGTGTCGCGATATCGCGACATGTCGCAGTTTCGCGACTCAAAGAGGAGAGAGAATGTTCGGAGTCAGAAATGTCACGATTTCGTGACATATTGCAAGGAAGGTTGAACGGATGGAAAAGTGTCACGATTTCGCGACATGTTGTAGGAGAGAGAGTCCGAAAGAAAAATGTCACGATTTCGCGACATGTTGGGAGAGAGAGTCCAAAAGAAAAAATGTCGCGATTTCGTGACATGTTGCAGGAGAGAGAGTCCGAAAGAAAAAATGTCACGATTTCATGACATAATGTAGGAGAGAGAGTCCGGGAGAAAAAGTGTCGCGATATCGCGACATGTCGGGTTTTCGCGACCCGAAGAAAAGAAAAGCGCTAAGGAGAAAAAGTGTCGCGATTTCGCGACAAGTCAGAAGACAAAGTGGAAGCAAGATAAAGTGTCGTGATTTCGTGACATGCTGCAGATGAAAATGTTCCAAGTAAGAACTGTCATGATTTCGCGACATGCAACAAAGGGAAGAGTCTGAAATGAGAAGCATCATGATTTCATGACAGGTTGCAGAGAAGTCGTACGGAAGCTGAAAGCGTCACGATTTCGTGACAGGTTGCAAAGAAAACGTACGAAAGCTAGAAGTGTCACGATTTCATGACAAATTCAAGGAGGAAGAGCTCAAAGGTGAAAGCGTCATGATTTCGCGACATGTTCCATTTTCGTGGGAGTAAGGCAGAGAAAAACACAAGGCAGCGAAAGTGTCGCGATTTCGTGACATGTTTCGTTTTCGCTAGTGCAAGCAGACAAGAGTGCAAGGAAGAGAAAGTGTCACGATTTCGCGACAGATTGAGATGGCAACGTTCGGTTGGAGAAAGTGTCACGATTTCATGACAGAAACAGAGTGTAGGTCTTCTATAGGAGAAGTGTCACGATTTCACGACAAAAGCAGAGAGGAAGGCTATGAAGACAGAAGTGTCACGATTTCGTGACAAAAGCAGAAAGGAGGACGACAAAGACAAAAGTGTCACGATATCACGACAAGAGCTTAGATGAAGTCGTCAAAGGCTAAAGTGTCGCGATATCATGACAAAAGCCAAAAGAAAGTGTACGGTTGCAAAGGTGTCGCGATATCGCGACATGTTGTAGTTTCACGGTAGAAGCTACAGAAGAGTTGCAGAGGCAGTGAGGCCGACAAAGTTAAATTTGGGCCGACGAAGATTAGGGTTTGCAACCGACGTAGTTTAGGGTTGTGTAGCCGACTAAGATCAAGGTTTTGATCTTGAAAGTGTTAGTATAAAAGGAGGGCTATTTGGAGAGTTGTGAAGTGATCGAATGCGTTGTTGAAGTGCGAAGTTTGAAGATAGTGCACAAGTTAAGTCTATGGTGCGCAGAGAGCGAGTCGTGTCGAATCGAGCTAAGTGCGAAGCAGAGTGCACAGAGAGCAAAAAAGTGCAAAGTTGTTGGGTGCATCGTTTCTACGATGTTCGGAGATAGTGCGTAGGCCTTGATGGTTTTGGACAAATCATTGAGAGGGATTGTTGGACAGATTTGAGCAAGCTTTTGTTGAGCTTGTGGAGCAGTTTGGGCAGGTTCTAGTGAGAACTTGCAAAGCAGATCTGAGACAAGTCTTGGTGAAGACTTGGGTGAAGATCAAGCAAGCTTTAGTGGAAGCTTGTGAACAACTTCTGTGAACCAGATTTGAGGACCAATTGAGGACAGATATTGGTGCAGTTTCGAGGACATTTGTGCCAGACCGAAGGACTGTGTTTGGTGCAGATCAGAGAAAGAGAACGAGGACATTTGTGCTAAACCGAAGGACTGTGTTTAGTGCAAATTTGAGGACCAATTTTGGAGGTGATAGAGTTGAGGACAGAGGTCTCCAGCCATAGCAGGGAGGACAGGTGTCTTCTGTGGATAGAGTTCCATTTGCTAAGGGCAGCGAAGGCAGAGGTCTTCTAGAGGATCACCAGCCAGAGCAGAGCTAGGGGATTGGTGTCTCCTAT
Source organism: Wollemia nobilis (assembly GCA_028583015.1). Classification (NCBI taxonomy): domain Eukaryota; kingdom Viridiplantae; phylum Streptophyta; class Pinopsida; order Araucariales; family Araucariaceae; genus Wollemia; species Wollemia nobilis. The sequence continues at coordinate 5,839,660 of JAQPPZ010017128.1, forward strand.
GGGTTGGTGCCCACGAACTCGAGATTAGGGGATTGGTGTCTCCTTTGGGTTGGTGCCCATAAACATTGTAATCGGGAAAGGTATTCCCAAAATTTTGATTGATAAAATTTAGTGAAAGATTTTATCCATGGACGTAGCCCAACCATTCTGGGTGAACCACGTTAAAATTGTTGTCGCTTTGTGGATGTTTTCATGCATTGCTTTGATATTGCTATGGGTATATTGCTTTACTATTTTGTAATATAAAGGAAAAAGTAAAAAGAGGTCTTATACTGTTCACCCCCCCTCTCAATATAAGCTTGTGTTCTTCAAAAACTCTCAAATACATTTTGCCTTACCTTGGAAATTCTTCTTCTTTAGTCCTATCTTCTATTTGCTGGTTCACATATGATTACTAATTTGTATTCTTCCTCATAGGTTGCAATTTGATATTCTAGATTTAATATGATGGCTCTACTATTCTTGCTAGGATACCTAAGTCTGACTTCTATTCTCTCAAATTGTCATAGACCACTCTTCGGTTTCCTCTTTAGCCTTGTCACAATTTGCATTCTTTCTTAGACTCGTCAATGCCACCAACTATTGCACTTGCCATCGACTTAAAATTTTTAGACAACTTGGACTTAGAGTATATATCCACTATTCTTAATATGTAGTTTCCTCTTTAATATTGATGTCATAACCTTTAGACTTATAGTTCATATTCAAAATGCTTACCAGGATTCTTCAAAACATAATACCTCAATGTTTTGCCTGATTATATCCAATATTAGAAAACTAGCTGAATTTTTTTATTCAATAAATATGTTACGCAACAAAAAATAATATTCAACACTATCTTTAAGTTTTCACTTCTCTAATATGACTCCAATGGTCATTTCTCTTAATTCGTAAGTGCAAATATCAATCCGATTTTATCTTTTATATATCTTAGGTGGAAAAAAACTCATTATTCATTTTTTGCAATCAAATTCATGCTAGAGTTTTCCTTCGATGCTAGCTTTTCAATCTAAAACTTGTTGCTTCATTTTCTTTTAAATAAATTCACACTAGAGTTCTTCTATGCTGCTAGCTATGAACCAAGATGGTTTCCACCACTATGGCTCTGATACCACTATTAGCTTTCCACTTAGATTATTTCATAGTTTATTTTACCAAGGATTAAATATTAATCATAATATGATAAACTCAATGGTCAAATAACAATTAATATAACACTCACATACAATATTACACTTATTGATAAAAGGTCTACAATGCATGCATAAATATACGCATGCTAAAATACTTATTACAATGCTTTATCACAAATATATAATTGTATGTGACTCCTCAAATACTGCACTCTTAACCTTGTCTCTTTCATAAACCTTCACTTGCCTACTTGAAACCTAATACTATGACTCTTGAGTAACTCACATGACACATGCACACACTTTCACATATTACATTCTTGAACACTTTATTACATGACACTTTTGTACACCTTACATATTGACACATACATTAGCTAAATATTTAATACACTTTTTAAATTAAATAATTACACCTTAAACTATTACATGACCAAATAATGTAATATCTCCAACACCCTCTATATTACATTATTTGGTTTTTGAAGACTTTAAGTCTTCAATATTTAATTTTGGTTTTCATTAATTGTCTTTCCTTCAACCTCTTGTCTTAATATTGAAGCTATTCCCTATGCTTGTTATCAATTGTGCATTAGAAAAAGATCTTGCTTTTGATAAATTAATGCCCTTTGATGTGGAAAACTTTATTACTCCAAATCATTTTTTTAACTTCGAATTCTCTTCTTTTAAATTTCCTTCATTTTTATTTTTCATTTAATATTCCATTATATATATATTTAAATTCTTCAATTATTAAAAACCTGTCCCTTATATTTCCCACTATCCATTCAATAAATATTTAAAAAACAACATGCACATCCTAATTTTTTTTTGTCTTCTTCTAAAAAGCTACTTTCATATTTGTCTTTTCTTCACCTTAAAGAAAAATACTTTTTTCCCTTTTCACAATTAAACTTTATAACTTGTGCATGATATATTTTTCACATGCATTCAAAAATAACTTTTAATTTTTCTTTTATCTAATCTCTCTCGAGCACTCACTTTTGTTTTTATCTTTTATGAATCCAATCAATGTAAAATTCCACCACATGCACGTTCCATGCATTTTTTAAATAATCACATTCCAAAATTAACTTATAACTCCCATGAAATATGTACCCAATATTTGAAATAAACAAATGAATTTTTAGTACCATATGGCAACTAACTTTTACATGCAACTTTTTGAACGTTATTTTCTCCTTTGGTGCCATTCAATTTTTTGCACTTTCTCTAGTAGGCATAAAATATTACTCAAATGATTCCTCACCAGGCTGCTTCATTTGAGTCTAAGTCTTGACTTTCACTTTTGTATTCCCTCTTTAGGCTTTGAGTATTATATGTATTATTTTTTTTGACTTGGTTTTTTGCTTTCACAACTCTTTCCTTTTCTCAGGCGACTTTAGAATATCCTCAAAAACTCCTTTCTCATAAATGTTATATCCTCTCTTTGGCTTCAATATCTTCTATAAGAAGATTTTATATCATAAATTTTTTTCAAGGCTCTTTTGAAATAATGGCTCTCACCTTTTTTTGTTTGTGCTTTTAACAGAATTAGTATTGCTCTATAATATTTTCACATTCAATATCAGGGAACAATATCCTAATTTAAACACTTCTTATGAAACACTCATTTATTTTATTGTGCTTTTTATTGTTACTTTTATTTACTTTTGTCTTTGCTTTTCAAACCCATATTTTATTTTCAGCAGTTTAATTACTGTGTTTGAATAAATCACTGAAAATCCATCAGAATTTAAGGTTTAAATAGATTTTATTCATTTTGAGTCCATTGAAAGTTCAAAATTGATAAACCACAGTGCCCCTTGTTAACATCCACTTGCAAACCCTAAGGTGTTCTTAGCATTTCATTTTAAACAGCATCCTTGATAACCAATAATTAGCATAATAAGAACCTTGGAGAAATCGTTTTTTCTTTGCAAGCAGAGGATTTAGGACTCGGATCCTACAGGAGAGTGTGTTTTCACAATCGGGTTAAAACACCACTCAACACCTCTCTTTGGCTTCAATATCTTCTATAAGAAGATTTTATATCATAAATTTTTTTCAAGGCTCTTTTGAAATAATGGCTCTCACCTTTTTTTGTTTGTGCTTTTAACAGAATTAGTATTGCTCTATAATATTTTCACATTCAATATCAGGGAACAATATCCTAATTTAAACACTTCTTATGAAACACTCATTTATTTTATTTTGCTTACACTTTCTTTAATGTAACTTCTTTTTTGCTTCTAATCACAGTCACTAATGTGCTGCTTTGTAAGCTTGAGGTGCTATCAAATCAACCTGGTTTCTCAAATGGCCAAATTATAGCTCTTCTTCAATGGGATTAAAAAATATCTTTGATGATTTTATTTTCACCAATAATCTTGCAAACTTTGGGTGATATATAAAACCAATATTTTTCCATCGAATACTCTGGTATTCAATCAATATTTCTTAACACAAGCAAAAATTTTAATAATTTTATGTTCTTATTTGTTTCTAGAAAAAGCTTCTTATCTCTCCATTCTTTAATTAACAATGGTTTTCTATCTCTCTAATAATTAAAAAAATTCAAATAACTTTCTCAAATAAATTTTACCTTACATTGGCTATTCTTCTTCTTTAGTCTTATCTTCTTTTTGCTGGTTCATAGATGATTATTGATTTGTGTGCTTCCTCAAAGGTTGCACTTTGATATTTTGGATTCAATATGATGACTTTGCTATTCTTGCTAGGCTGCATCAATCTGATTTCTATTATCTCAAATCATCATAGACCACTCTTCGATTTCCTTTTTAGACTTGTAATAATTTGCATTCTTCCTTATACTTCTCATAGTCACCAACTGTTGCACTTGTCATCAACTTTAGATTTTAGAAAATTTGTACTTATATATCCACTATTATTTTAATATATAGTTTTCTATTTTATATTGATGTTGAACCCTTTATACTTATAGTTCATATTCAAAATGCTTACTAGGCTTCTTTGAAACATAATACCTCACTGTTTTGCCTAATTAAATTCAATATTAAAAAATTAGCTCATTTTTTTCTTCAATAATTATGTTAGGCAACAAAAAATAATATTCAACCCTGTCTTTAATCTTGTACTTCTCTAATATGACTCCAATGGTCACTCTCTTAATTCTTAGGTGCAAATATCAACCTGAATTTCTCTTCAATATATCTTAGGCAAAAAAAACTCAATATTCAACTTTACCAATCCAATTCATGCCAGAGTTTTCCTTTGATGCTAGATTTCCAATATGAAGCTTATCACTCCAATATTATTTAAATAAATTCACACAAGAGTCTTCTCTGCTTATAGATATGAACCAAGATGGCTTCCACCACTATGGCTTTGATACCACTATTAGCTTTCCAGCTAGATTATTTCATAGGTCTTTTTATCAAGGATCAAATATTAATTACAATATGATAAACTCAATGATCAAATAACAATCACATATAATTCTCACATAATATTGCATAAAATACATAAAATATTATTGATCAAAGGTCTAAAAATGCATGCATAAATATATGCATGTTTGAATACATATTACAATGCTTTGTCACAAATATATAATTGTATGTGACTCCTCACATGCTGCACTCTTGATATTATCTCTTTCATAACCCTTCACTTGCCTACTCTACACCTAATACTATGACTCTTTGACTAACTCACATGACACATATGCACACTTTCACTATTACACTCTTGCACACTTTATTACATGACACTTATGCACACCTCACATATTAACACATACATTAGCTAAATATTTAATACAAGTCCTAAATTAATAATCACACCCTAAACTATTGCATAACCAAATAATATAGTATCTCCAACACCCCCTGTATTATATTATTTGGCTTTTAAATACTTTAGTCTTAAATCTTTAATTTTTGTTTTCGTTCTTTGGCTATGGTTGTCCTTCAACCTCTGGTCTTGAATCTTGAAGCTATTCTCTATGCTTGTGATCAATTGCACATTAAAAAAATTGCTTTTGATAAATTAATTCCTTTGATGTGGAAAACCTTATTACTCCCAAATCATTTTTTTAAACTCCAAATTCTCTTCCTTCAAATTTGTTTCAATTTTATTTTTTATTTAATATTCCCTCATATCTCTTAAATATAATTTCTTTTTTAAAATCCTTCAATTATTAAAAACCTTTTCCCTTATATCTCCCACCATTCATTCAATTAATCTTTCAAAAATGACATGCAAATCCTGCTTTTTTTATCTTCTTCTAAAAGGCTACTTTAATATTTGTCTTTTCTTCACCTTAAAGAAAAAGACTTTTTCTCCTTTTTCACAATTCAACTTTATAACTTGTGCCTGACATATTTCTCATGTGCATTCAAAAAAAACTTTTGATTTTTCTTTTATCTAATCTCCCCAATCTAGCACTCAATTTTTTTTTGTCTTTTATGAATATGATTAATGCAAATGTCTACCACATGCACCTTTCATGTATTTTTTAAATAATCACATTCTAAAATTAACTTATAACTCCTAAAAAATATGCACACAATATTTAAAATAAAAAACTAAATTTTTAGTACCTTGCCATTCTAATTGCACATGACAACTAACTTTTGCATGCAACTTTTTGGATGTTATTTCCTCCTTTGGCATCGTTCAATTTTTTGCTCTCTTTGTGGTAAGCATAAAATATTACTGAAGTGACTCCTCACGAGGCTACTCCAAGTTTAAGACTAAGGTTTGGCTTTGGATTTTTTATTCTATCTTTAGGCTTCGAGTATTATGTGTATTATTTTTGTTGACTTGGCTTTTTGCTTTCACAAGTCTTTCCTTTTCTTAGGTGAATTTAGTCTATCCTTAGACACTCCTTTTCTCATATATGTTTGATCCTCTGTTTTGCTTCAATATCTTCTATAGGCAACTTTTATATCACAATAATTTTTTGAAGGCTCTTTTGAAATAATGGCTCTCACATTCTATAATATTTTCATAGTCAATATAAGGGAATAGTATCCCAATTCAAATACTCCTTATAAAGCACTCATTTATTTTATTTTGCTTACATTTTATTTAATGTAGTTTTTTTTTGCTTTTAATCATAGTCACTAACATATTGTTTTGCAAGTTCGAGGTGTCAACCTGGTTTCTCAAATGGAGGAATTATGACTCTTCTTCAATGAGATGAAAAAATATCTTTTGTGATTTTATTTTCACCAAAAATATTGCAAACTTAGGATGAGATATCAACCCAATATTGTTTCACCGAATACTCTAGTATTTGATCAATATTTCTTAACGAAGGCAAGAATCTTAATAATTCTATATTCTTTACTTTTAGCAAAAGCTTCTTACCTCTCCATTATTCCTTTAACAAGGGCTTTCTATCTCTCTAATAATTAAAAAAGTTTCAAATAACTTTCTCAAATAAATTTTACCTTACCTTAGCAATTCTTCTTCTTTAGTCTTATCTTCTATTTGTTGGTTCACATATGATTACTAATTTGTGTACTTCCTCATAGGTTTCACTTTGATCTTCTGGATTCAATATGATAACTTTTATGTTCTTGCTAGGCTACCTCAGTTTGGCTTATATTCTCTCAAATAATCATTGACCACTCTTCGGATTTCTCTTTAACCTTGTCACGGTTTGCATTCTTCCTTAGACTTGTCACAGTCACCAATTGTTCCACTTGCCATCGACTTTAGCTTTTAGATGACTTGCACTTAGAGTATATATCCACTATTTTTTTAATATATTGTTTCCTCTTTAATATTGATGGCATAACCTTTAGACTTACAATTTGTATTCAAAATGCTTACCATGCTTCTTAATATGATACCTCATTGTTTTGTCTAATTATATTCAATATTCAAAAACTAGCTCAATTTTATTTCTTCAATAAATATGTTAGATAGCAAAAAATAATATTCAACTTTGTATTTCATATATCACTTATCTAGTATGACTATAATGGTCACTTCTCATAATTATTATGTGTAAATACTAACCCAATTTTATCTTTTATATATTTTAGGCAAAAAAAAAACTCAACATTCAACTTTGGCAATCAAATTAATGCCAAAGTTTTTCTTTGATGCTAGCTTTCAATCTAAAGCTTATCACTCTAATATTATTCAAATAAATTCACATTAAAGTTATTCTCTGCTGCTAGATATGAACCAATATGGTTTTCACCACTATGGCTTTGATACCACTCTTAGCTTTCTAGCTAGATTATTTTATCAAATATCAAATATTAATCATAATATGATAAACTCAATAATAAAATACATAAACTATTGCATAAAATACATAAACTATTATTGATCAAAGGTCTACAAATGCATTCATAAAGCTATGCATATTTGAATACATATTACAATGTTTTTTCATAAATATATAATTGTATATAACTTCGCACATGCTACACTCTTGATATTATCTCTTTCATAACCCTTCACTTGCCTACTTTACACCTAATAATAGGACTCTTTGACTAACTCATATAACACGTGCACACTTTCATTATTACACTCTTGCACACTTTATTACATGTCACTTGTGCACACCTCACATATTGACACATAGTATACATTAGCTAAATATTTAACACACTTCCTAAATTAATAATTGCACCCTAAATTATTACATGATCAAATAATGTAATATTTTCAACACCCCCGTATTACATTATTTGGTTTTTTAAGACTTTAGTATTCAATTTTTTATTTTGATTTTTGTTCTTCGACTTTTGCTCTAGTACTCCTTCAACCTCTGGTCTTGAATTTTAAGGCTATTCCCTGTACCTCTCGTCATTTGCACATTAAAAAATTCTTGCTTTTTATAAATTAATGTACTTTGATGTGGAAAACCTTATTACTCCCAAATATTTTTTTTAACTCAAAATTCTCTTATTTCAAATTTCCTTAAAAAAATTTCATTTCGTATTCCCTTATATCTCTTAAATATATATTTTTAAAAATATATTCAATTATTATAAATTTACCCCTAATATCTCCTACTATCCATTCAATTAATCTTTCAACAACAACATTCATATCCTTTTTTTTGTCTTATTATAAAAAGCTACTTTAACATTTGTCTTATCTTCACCTTAAATAAAAAGGTTTTTTCTCCCTTTTCACAATACAACTTTATAACTTGCACGTGACATATTTCTCATGTGCATTCAAAAATAACTTTTGATTTTTCTTTTATCCAATATCCTACATGAGCACTCACTTTTTTTATATATTTTATGAATTCAATCAATGCAAATGTCCACCACATGCAAATTTCATGCCTTTCTTAAATAATCACATTCCAAAATTAACTTATAACTCCCATAAAATATGTGCCCAATATTTAAAATAAAAAATGGTTTTTTTTGTACCTTGGGCTCTTCTTGCATGTGGCAACTAACTTTTGCATGCAACTTTTCAAATGTCATTTTCTCCTTTAGCACCATTTAATTTTTTGCTCTTTCTCTGGCAGACAAAAAATATTACTTAAATGATTCCTTACTAGGCTACTTCAAATTTGAGTCTCAAGCTCAAGTTTGGCTTTTGGATTTTTCCTTTAGGATTCAAGTGTTCTATGTATTATTTATATCAACTTGGTTTTTTCTCTCAAAACTCTTTCCTTTTCTTAGGTAACTTTAGTATATCCTTGGGCACTTCTTTTCTCACAGATGTTTTGTCCTGTCTTTGGATTTAATATATTTTGCAGATAACTTTTATGTCACAACAATTTTTTAAAGGTTATTTTGAAATAATTTCTCTCACCTTCTCTTGTTTATGCTTTCAATAGAATCAACGTTGCTCTATAATATTTTCATAATCAATATCAAGGAATAGTATCTCAATTAAAATACTTCTTATCAAGCATTCCTTTATTTTCTTTTTCTTAAACTTTCTTTAATGTATATTCATTTATGCTTCTAATCAAAACCACGAACATGCTACTTTGAAAGTTTGAGGTGCTATCAAATCAACCTATGTTCTCAAATAGCTGAATTATGACTCTTCTTCAAATATCTTTGGTGATTTTATTTTCACCAATAATCTTGCAAACTTAGGGTGATATATTGCCCCAATATTTTTCCATTGAATACTCTTTGGTATTCAATAAATATTTCTTGACACAGGTAGAAATATTAATAATTATGTGTTCTTCTTTGCTTCTAGTAAAATATTCTTATATCTCCATTATTCCTTTAACAAGCACTTCCTATCTCTCCAGTAATTAAAAAAATAAAATAACTTTCTTAAACAATTTTTGCCTTACCTAGGAAATTCTTCTTTAGTTTTATCTTCTATTTTTTGGTTCACAAATGATTACTAATTTGTGTGATTTCTCATAGGTTATACTTTGATCTTCTAGATTCAGTTTGGTGACTACTATTCTTGTTAGTCTACCTTAGTCTAGCTTCCATTCTCTCAAATCATGAGGTACTACTGTTTGGCTTCCTCCTTAGCATTGTCACAATCTGCTTTCTACCTTAGACATGTCCTAGTCACCAACTATTGCACTTTCCATCACCTTTAGCTTTTATATGACTTGCACTTAGAGTATAAATCCATTATTATTTTAATATGATCTTCCTCTTTATATTAACATAAAAAAATTTAGATTTCTAGTTTGTATTCAAAATGCTTACCAGGCTTCTTAGAAACATAATACCTCATTTTTTTACCTGTATATATATATATATATATATATTGTGTATACTAGAGGAATTGGTAACTCATTACATTTTTTCATTGCCTCATTGTGGGTTTGAATCTTGATACTTGATTCCACTATAAAATTTAGTTGCATCATGTAAACTTTTTAATGTAACCGATGGTGCTAACACAACATGCCCTCTGATTATGAGGCCTAAGGGATTATAACCATGGTGTACACCCTCCCAAGGGAGTGCTTTGACTAATGGGTCATTCCATCAAACCTATTTTTCTTGATTATATTTAATATTTAATAAATATTTTAGGTAGCAAAAAATAGTATTCAACTCTATCTTTAATATTTCATTTCTCTAGTATGACTCCAATGATCACTTCTCTTAATTCTTAGATGCAAATATCAACCCAATTTTATCTTCAATATATCTTAGGTAGAAAAAAACCTCAATATTCAACTCTATAAATCAAATTAATGTTAGATTTTTCCTCTGATGCGAGATTTTCAATCTAAAGCTTATCACTCCAATATTCTTCAAATAAAGTCACACCAAAGTTCTTATCTACTGCTAGCTATGAACCAAGATGGTTCCCACCACCATGGATTTGATACCACTTTTAGCTTTGTAGCAAGATTATTCCACAGTTTATTTTATCAAGGTTCAAATATCAATCACATAATGATAAAATTGATGATCAAATAACATCACATATAATGCTCACATATAATATTGCACAAAATACCTAAAAACATATTAATCAAAGGTCTAAAAATGTATGCATAAATCTATGCATGTTAGAATACATATTACAATGTTTTTTCATAAATATAATTGCATGTGACTCCTCACATGCTACACTCTTGACCTTCTCTCTTCCATAACTCTTCACTTTCCTACTTGACACCTAATACTATGACTCTTGACTAACTTACATGACACATGTGCACACTCTCACACATTACACACTTGCACACTTTATTACATGACACTTGTGCACACCTCACATATTGACACATACATTAGCTAAATATTTAACACACTTCCTAAACTAATAATCACACCCTAAACTATTACATGACCAAATAATGTAATATCTCCAACAATAATATGTGTTTGTAATTACTTAAAAAGTTTATTTTTGATTACTACCTCCTAATGAGCCTTTTTTAAGTGGAATATCCTAACATTTGGCTCAATGTCGATGGTATATTAAGTTATATTCATGTCATGGACCTTGATATTCTCATATCTCCTAAGTTATGACATCACCATACATAGTGCATAATTCCTTGATAAAGTGGAACTCTTTTTCTATACATTATTTTCCATTAACAAGTTCTTGACTTAAAAAAATTCAATGGATTGGTAAATGAGGGCCTTTCTTTTATGCATGTCTTTCTTGCTTTGTCATATAAATAGAATAAACTTTTCAATGTAATCAAACCTTTGGTAATTAATATATTTCAAATAAATAAATCTATATTTATTGATGTATCTATGTTCATTTTTCCTTTTATATATTGAGATTTTTTGAAAAGCAACTTAATGGTCTACTCATAATTATTAAACACTTGCCAATGGTTAGGGATATCTGAGATAACAAGTTTGAGTACTGCTTTAAAATTCTTAGGTCTATTCCACATATCTACAATTGGATAAAATTTTATATTCGAATATGATAGCTCATCTAGTGTTGCATTTATCTATTTGTATGTTATGGTAATTTTACAAGTGTTGAAACTTTTAGTAGATCCCACATTCAATGCTTATATAATTTTAGGTGCTTATTCTGAAGAACACAAGCTTATACTGAGAGGGGGGGTGAACTGTATAAGACGACTTTTTACTTTTCTTCTCAAATCAATAGTATGCAGTGTATAGATAGAAGTATCAATAACAATAACCAAAGCAATGTACAAAACACCACACATAATAGAGACATATTTTAATGTGGTTCACCCAATGTGGGCTACCTCCACAGAGAAAATATTTCTTCGAAATATTTCTCAAATGATCTCTTGGGAGTCCTTCCCAAATTACAATGTTTATGGACCTTGGTCCAAAGGAGATGTTGATCCCCTAATCTCAAGTTCATGGATCTCTTCCACAGGAGAACTCTTTCCCATTCTGCTCTGGCTAGTGATCTTCTAGAAGACTATGTCTCTATGATGTACTGACTGGTGGATCTCTCTCCACTTGAAGACTTCTCACTCAGATCTTGTCTTCAATTGTCTTGGTTGCTAGATCTCTATCCATTGAGACTTTGTCCTCTATACTTTGTCACCTCCAAAGCTCTATCTCAATACTGTACCAAACATAGTTTAGTTGGTCTAGCATAGTTCTGCTCAATATCTTGCATTAAACATAGTATAGTCGATCTAGTACAATTTTTCTCAATAGGTTCACTCAGAACCTACTCAAATCTGCTCAACAGGTTCACACAAAACTTGTATAAATCTGCTTAACAGGTTCACACAAAACCTGTCTAAATCTGCTCAACAAATCCTCTCTAGCACTTGCTCAAATCTGCTCAATAAGTCCTCTCTTGGAATTGCTCAAATCTGATCAATAAGTCCTCTCTTGGACTTGCTCAAATCTACTCAATAATTCCTCTCTTGGACTTGCTCAAATCTGCTCAAGCAAGCTTTCACAAAAGCTTAACTAAAAATAGTCCATAAGCCTTCTCAAAGACTTGTCTCAAATCTGCTTAACAAGCTTACACAGAACTTGTTCAATCTCATAGAATCATAAAGAGATTGGTTAGAGACTCAATATGTTCTAAGCTCAAAGTACAATCAATATCTCAATTCAATATCATAGAAGCATAAAGAGAATTGTTAGAGACTCTATATGTTCTATACTCAAATCCCAATCTCAACTCAATAGAAGCATAAAGAGAATTGTTAGAGACTCAATATGTCCTATTCTTAAATCTCAATATCAACTCAAATCAATCTCATAGAAGCATAAAGAGAATTTTTAGAGACTCTATATGTTCTATACTCAAATCCCAATCTCAACTCAATAGAAGCATAAAGAGAATTGTTAGAGACTCAATATGTCCTATTCTTCAATATCAATCTCAACTCAAATTAGAATATAGAATAGTTTTTTTTATGGAACTTGAACAACCATTTCACACATCCACTTGACTAAGCTTAACCAACTCAACTCAACCAATCACATCAAGGAACAACCCTTTCTCACAAACCCTAGTTCAAGCATGTATCAACCAAGTCAAAATGTTTCCAACAATGCTTTATCTCAAATCTCACATAACAATGATACTGATGTTCTTTTCTAGATCATGTTCAAGTTCATTTCATCATCAATGGGTTTCAACAATAATGCTAATGAAACAAGGTGTAAATACAACTCACAAATCAGAAAACCTTGAAGCATTCAACCAACCATCTTCACAAAGAAAACTTCAATTAATCCTTTTCACTCCAATGATATTTCAGAAATCAACCACCACAAACAATCAATAGGAGAATGTGCCCATACCTTTTTGATGCCAATAAGTTGTCCACAAAATCTGCCACACTTAATCACAACTTTCCTTTTCAATATTAATAAGGGTTAGTGGTCTTTTAAATAATCACAATAAAAGCATAACTTAATTTACACCCTTTTCACTCCAACTTCATAAACACATCCACCAAAGTCTATTTTAATAAAAACACTTATTAAAAATAACCCACAATAAATCTCTCAAAATCACTTTAACAACTCCTTATTTCTCCTAAAATCAATTCTTCATTTCCATAAAAATAAATCAAATATGCTTTTGCAATAATAATCACAGCCCTAATGATAAAATTTAATTCCCACTAAATACCTAATAACTCCAAAACTTTAGGGCTAATAAAAATTATTAAAGGCAAAAACGTAAATACCTCTCAAGGGGATTCGAACCCCCGTCCTCCATACACCACGAGCATCTTAGTCGTGACTAAGATTCCAACCAAGCCAAAGCACTCATTGGAAAAGCAAAGGCCAAAAAGGCCTTTAATCTTCCTCTGCCTGCCACAAAGGACAAAGCGCTAAAGCACTTCCCACACGTTGCCATCAAGGGGATTCGATCCCTAATATTTGCGCTACCCACAGTCTTAGAAAAATTGATACGCCAATGTGTCACACTTGATACCATGTTTGAGATTTCCAAATCGCTGCACTTTCTTTGTTTCTTTCTTTTCAACAATTCACATGAGCTCTTTCGAATTCCAAGGCAATTAACACATGAGAGCAAGGATGATTATTTGGTTTAATTGCCACCCCTTTATATAGTGTTTAATAACACTTTGAAGACATCGACATAAATATTAAAATTGTATTTGCATGATGACGTCGATGGGAACCTTTTCATTTAAATTTGAATTTAAATTTTAAATAATTAAAATTTAAACCAAACATTAAAACTCAAATAACTCCATCACCGAGGCACCTTTTTCGATGAAACAAAAACCCAACGTGGATTTTAAGAAAAACCTAGATCAAATATGCTATCCATGATTTTAAATAAAACCTTTTATTTTCCCTACCTTGGTTTTCACAAAAACCCTTCATAGATCATTTTGACATTTATTGCTCTATTGACATCAATGACAACATTTCAGCTTAGGGACTCAAAATGTCCAACATATTCTTGGTAGCACATAACAAATTGACCTGGTTTACCACAAGTTTAGGATCACCAAATATCTTCATGTTCCTCTTCCTCACCTCTTTTATTTTTCCTATCCTAATATATAATGCTTCATACCCCACTATATTATTTTTACTAATTAACAAAAACCTACAAGCATAATAAACATGTGTAACTTGTGTGTTTGTCAGATATTTTATTATTTAAGCTCTATCAAAGTGCAACATCCAACTACACTTTGATCCCTAATATTTTCTACTCATCAAAGGTAGAATATTGATTGGTTCTTTTGATATTAAGTAGCTCGTAATCTTAGTTTCTTGGTATTTCCAATCTAAATCAATGCCATTGTCCTCCTATAGAACCCCAATGATTATATCCAATTTTGAGATAAGTTAAATTTTATTTAGCTTATCATCCACAAACTTGAGAAACACATTCCAATTTCCCATTCCATATTCACCCAATTTATGTCAAATATGGTTGCATGAATTTCAATTTTAATTTAGATAAATATTTTTGTCTGTAGAGATCTTCATAAGAGTGTAATCCATGGCCAAGTGTCCATTCCCTTGAAAGCAATATTTTGAAATATGGGGGTAGATCAACTACACTTACTTCTTAGATGACTACTAATTAGAGACTGATAATTAAATATTTAAAAACTCATATTGCATTCACCCTTATTTCATTAATCTAAATAGGATTCCTATTAGTTTCTACATAAGACAATCCCATTTCTTCAAATACTATCATTTGGTATTACTATCATGGTGACCCTTTGGTCTACAATAAAATTGTGTAGTAATGAATTTTGAATCTTTAAGATAATATAAAATGGGGGTGACTATATTATTTTAGCTTAGGGGTGTTTAATATGTCAAAAATATTCACTTGTATATCAAAAGGTTCTTTGGCTATTAGATTTTGCTATGTGGATAGGTTTCCTTTCTAAATTGTAACGGTTTTTATTTTCATATAGATTCTTTCTTTCTCTTTAATATCTTTCTATAGGAGCTCTCTTTGTCTTGGAAAATCCAACTTCCAATATTCTCAACTTTGTTGGTATTTTCTAAACTCTTTTGCTATATTAAACTTAACTAAATTAGGTTACCATCACTCTATGGGATGAATTTTTGGTATAGACAAGTTATAGTAGCAAGTCCTTTATTGGTTGAGGATCGACACTTTAGGTTGTTTGCAATATATTTTTACATTTTTCTATATTATTTTACCTATCAGACATCACCATATTCTTATCATCCCTAAGGGACTCTGTGTGAGAATCTTAAGCCTGTGGTACTTGAACAAAGATGCTTCCCTTAGAATTATTATACATAATAAGTTATGTGGATGTTATTGATCCCTTGTATTTCAAATGAAAGGACAACTACCCTACTATCAGTACTATAGTATATATTTGTACATTAGATTATTTCTAAAATATTTTCTAAGATGTAATTATTCCAAGCTGTCTTCCTATTATATTTTTTCCCCTTGGTTTGCAACTCCATGATGATTGGGTAACACCCCTTATCCTTGAAGGGAAAGTCTATGCTAAATTTATAAATATCAAAGATGCTTCATTTTTTGGATTGTGCATGACCTATACTATTTTTTTATTGCCCTTGATTGGTTTACCATAGTGGGTAGCAAGGTTATGCATAGTGGCAAATTTCACAATTTAGCGCGAATATTCAAATTTTCACTATGTTAATTTTGCGAATATTGGGACCATATAGGTCGGACCATTTGCCCAAAAATTTTGGGATCCAATTTTTTGAAGGGTAAATTTTCCATGCTATCATAATATTTCTCGCCTAATTTTTACCTTAAATTTACAAAAAATAAAAAATATCTCACCCAATTCATCCCTTGTACCCAATTATATATAGCTAACCCTGACAACGACTCTCATACAATTACAATATTAATTTTTTTGGATAGCGAGTGATAGAAAGTAGACAACTAACAAAATACGAGTCTACGACTGACACAAGGTAACTAGCATAAGGCGATTGGTGGAAGATGACTGGTGGAAGGTGACTGGTAGAAGGTGAGTGGCATAAGGCAAGTGGTATAAGGTGAGTGGCATAAGGTGAGTGACATAAGGTGAATGGTAGAAGGTGAGTGGAATAAAGTGAGTGGTAGAAGGTGAGTGGTATAAGGTGAGTGGTAATAGGTGACTAGTAAAAGGTGAGTGGCAAAAGGTAACTGGCAAAAGGTGACTCGTAGAAGGCGACTGGCAGAAGATGACTAGTAGAAGGTGATTGGTAGAAGGCGAGTGGTAGAAGGTGAGTGGCATAAGGTGAGTGGAATAAGATGAGTGGTAGAAGGTGAGTGACATAAGGCAAGTGGTATAAGGTGACTAACAGAATGTGAGTGGCATAATGTGACTGGTAGAAGGCAACTGGATTAAGGCAACTGATAGTAGCTAACTGAAATATAGTGATCACCATTTATCGGTAAGTTTCTTTTACCATTAATTTTTCTTTTTTAACATTTTGTTCATGGACACTCAATAAGGAGGTTTATTATGCTTGGGATAGATATTCTATTGTCTCTAGTAGTAGTTATCTTTTATACCAGTTATTTTCATTTTTAAAAATGATTTTCATTGTTGATGTTAATATTCTGTTCATACAGGTAAAATGTCAACTACTGGAAATGGAAATAAGGAAGGCCAGTATTCAGATAAGAGGAGTATCCTCAAATACTTTCACAATATTTTGAAATATGGTCAACCATCAACATCTGCACAAACTTAAGGTATGAACGCCTTTACTTACCAGTTAATTTTTTTACATTGTTAATTTTATATATAATGTCTTCATTCATAAAGAATTGTGTTTTTTGGCTGATGGCTTTATCCATTTTTATCTGTAGAAGGTATGTTTTTAAATACCATAGTAATAATGACCCTACTATTGACACTAGTATTATATCTACAGAAAACACCGTTGACCCTGTTATACCTCCACTTCCACATATCCTCGTTAATGAAAATTCCATAGATGAAAATATTCTTAATCAAATGGAATAACAACATGAAGAGATTCCTGAATCTAACATGCCAAGTAGAAAATAAAATAATAGCTCTTATGTAGTTCCTACTTTAAGAGAATCTTCATCTAAAAAACATAAATGTGAAAGGTTATCTAGGTGGACAATCAACAGATCATTTCGGCCTAATTGGATAGCAGAATTTCCATTTATTGAGCCAGTGCTACTATAGAATAATAGTGAGGAAATAATATAATTGGGATGTGTAATTTGCAGTTGGAAACACGAAAAGTATCATAGATTGCAACTTAAGAAAGATACAATAGAAAAAATTATGAAAATGTTTATATAAAAAAAAAATAAGGTGATCGATCAATACCAAAAAAATATATGTGGAAGGATGCATTAGAGCATGCACATATAAGATATGCACAAGAATATGATAAATAAATGAAACAAAATCAAACTTTGGTTGAGAAAGGTGCAACAATTCAAGCCCAATTTTAAAAAATGAATAAGTTAGCTGTAGCTTCTAAAATTTTGTAGTTTGCTATTGTATTTTCTATTCTTAAAAAGGGTAGACCTATATCTGATTCATTGATTATAAATCTCTATTTTGACTAGCTGATGTGTAGAACTTACCCAACACCATTGGTCAGATCGAAGAGGTTGGGAAATGGAAAAATTTCTCTCATTGGTTGAGTAGGATGACCTCAAAGAAAAAGTAAAAAAGGCCAAATTCATTTCACTTTCAATTGATGAGGTGACTGTTGTTGACAACACATCTTGATTTGCATACATGTTTACACATTGGAAAATCATTTAATGCAACCTCGTTTACTTGCATTACACAAGATGGTGGAAAATTGCAATGCTAAAAACAATCATCTATGTATTAATTTCCATGAAAATAAAATACCTTTATATTGTTTTGGTATGCAAATGGATATAACTACAAATGAAGTTTAGAAAATATCCATAACCTACAACAAATTTCATGTAGTTTTACACGATACAAAAATTAAACTAAAACAAACAGCAGAATCATTGACAAAAGAAATAAGAGACTGTTTTCAAAGAGATGAATTGCTTGAGGCTATGGGTGTAGTTAATCCAATGTTTCGGGATCCTTATCGTGAATACCAGATTATAAATGGTTTATTTCTAAAATACATGGGCATTCTTGCTAGCTATTTTGGTAAAAGTGTGGTAGTCCATGGTATTGAAATCAATGGTATTCTCAATAGAAATATTTTGATAAAACAATCAAACTATTTTGGAACAACAATGTCTGCTCAAGTTTCACAACTCTCTAACCATCATGAAACAGGTCTTATTTCATATTTGTGGAGAAGATTACATCCTAGTAGTATCTTACAACATACTATGAGTGAATATTTTTATTTATATGAATTATGTCAAATGATGATTTTAGGATCTGTGGAAGATGAAAGGGTATTCAGTGCATTATCATATGTAAAATCTAAAGTTCGAAATAAGTTGGACAAAAATTTGGAAAATTGTTTGAGAGTATATGTGTTGACCAATGAGGTGGAGAATTTTCCTTATGAAAGAGCATTGTCACACTGGAAATCTATGGCAGAGAGAAGAGGTGTAACGAATACAAAGGATGATGGTAACACTGATCAGATTGTGATGACACAAATTTTGGGTATGAGTGCAAACGATTTTATACAATCTGAAAAGAGTTTGTTCCATATTCCAGCATTATGATGCAAGGATGCTTTAATTTGATTTAATTTCACATTTTATCATTTGATTTGATTTCACATATTAGAATGAAAGGGTGCTTTTATTTTATTTGATTTGAGTTCAACATTATAATGAAAGGAATATTGAGATTATATTGTAATTTGATAAATGTAATTTTGATGTCATTAATCATATAATATGATATTAGAAATCCAATTGGATACTCTGTATAATTTTGATGTTATTAATCATATAATATGATATTAGAAATGCCATTGGATACTCTATATAGCATAGCCCTCTGATTGATTATGTATATTTGAATGAAATTGGATTATTTGAATAGCCCCTGTATAGTGTTGATTAGAACACTGCATTATATTTTATATCAGAAATATGTTATTTGATATGTTGCATATCATTTTACATAAGAATTTTTATTGAATTATTAGTCTAAAGTTTCAATTTTTTTGGTAGATTTGTATTGTATATATCATTTATGGCAATGTGCCAAAGTAAATATCTATGTTGCATTTCCAGTCATTTCAAATTATTTATTATAACATAAAAGAACATCTTACTACATCCACATTATTCAAAATTACTTATTGCATCAACACAAATAATCAAAACTAGCATATGATGACAATAAACATTTCCAGTCATTTCTCTTTCATTGATTTCAATTTTCAAAAAATATACCATTCTTTCACAATTTACAAATAAATATTAAAAAAATTTTGTTTCACTTCAAATTAAAAACAACAAACTTCTACGTCAACACAAGTAATCAAAACATAAAAATATTTAAAACAAAATTTCAAAAAGATAATACAATTTTTTGGAAATTATCTCTTTCATTGATTTCAAGAAAGATACCATTCTTTCACAATTTATAAAAAATATCAAAGAGTTTTTGTTTCACTTCAAATTTAAAACAACAAACTTCTATTCTTTTTCCATGGTTCCTGAAGGTCCACCTTCATCTATCTCAATATCCTTTACGTTTAATGCACTAGCCCTAACCAAACTTTCAGTTGTAGTGTTGATCCTCGATAACAATAAACTTTCTTCCTTTGTGGGATCTTATTTAAAAGGTGCATTCAAATATTTCTCATTTTCTTTCAATACAACCTCGACATCCAGGCCCCTATCTCTGATAAACTTCTTCAACCAATTATTTTATCTAATAGTGTGTTGTAACCTCTTCTTCACTTCAATAACGTTATTAATACTAATTTTGGCAGTCTTGATCAATATTTTCATGGCATTGACATGTTGCTTTAAGTGCTAGAAATTAGACTACAAAATACAAGTGAAAAAAGGTTAATATTTATAAACAAAATATATTTAAGAAAAAAATAATTTTTTAGTTAGATGTAAAACTTACATCAGCTGTAAGTCATGCAGTTTCTACAACTGCTACTTTATTTTGATCTAGTGCCCAAATATGCTTGGGCCTCTACATTGAGGTTTTCCAAACAATTCAGAACAATGGCCAGAACTTCATATGTGTATACAGACTCTGCCTCCATAGTGCCATATTTAACTTTATGTAGCAAAGCATTAAGCTTTTGGGGCTCATTCTCAACCTTTAAAAACAACTCTTTTCTCTTTGAAAAATTCGTCTATTGGCCATTCATTGCTTTAATCAAAACCTTGGCCCAATATTCCAATTCTTTTAATTTATCAATATCTAAAAGAATATTATTATGAACTACAACTTTACATCTATTAGCTAATAACACATTTTTAGAAAAAATTACTTTATCATCATCTGTTAGATGATGGGTGATGACTTGTTGGGGGGGAGGAGGAAACTCTGGCGACATCTACATCAATATTTTCTTCTTCATTATTATCCTATTCATCCTAAAACATATCACTTGCCTTTAAAGGGAAATTTTGAGAATTCATATCTTGATAAAGAAAATCACAATATAGAGTTCCCGAGGGCATATGAGACACACTCTCAACATTTGAGAAATTCTCTAGGGTTAAAATTGATAAAATAGAAACATTAGATTCAGACACATTGTGTATCTGGGTAGCACTTCTTGTATAACGAGATGACGGTGTGAGGAACATTTTACCACACATGCGTGATTGGTTCCTCACTGGTGGTACCTACTATATATGGATAGGAACTTGCTGTGTTGATGGTTGTTGCTGCATTTGCGACTGGGTAGATGTTGGAGGCATCTTTTTTTTAGTCTTTTGAATGTAATGGTTTATTTACAAAATTTCACATGAAAGTATAAATTTAATCTTGTGTAAATAACAATATCATAAAAATATATTTATTTTAACCAAACATGCTAGAATCAGACTCTACAACAGTTGATGATTCAACCATTTGCTATTTATCTAAAAAATATTTAAAATAAATAAAAAATAATAATTTTAAGTCATTAAAATACATCATTTAAAACAGTAATTTTGAATAATAAGATAACCTTATGGGTTGGAGGTAACTTCTTCCATGTCGAATGTAGCAATTTGAGAAGTAAAAGGAGCCGTAGATGTATGTTGAATTTGATCACCATGAGATATTACACGTTTGGAGGGAGTTACTGGTGATGATTATGACTGCAAGTCAGAATTAGCAGATACTTCTTGAATCCTTAATGCAACATCCCTTTTACTTGAAGACTGAGATGCTCTTCTCTATTTTCAAAACAAAATTAGAAAATAACAAGATAGATTGAAAAAAAGAAAACAAAGATATTCCAAAAAAATATGTTTACCTGTATTTCATTCTTAGTCATACCAATAGCCAAAAAACTAGGGTGCAATGCAGTGGGAGGATTGCTTTGTTGAATATTGAAATAAGCTTCCTAAAAAAGACAAAGAATAAAATTGTTGGTTGTCACTGTATACGAAGTTTGAATTTTTTGGGTACTCAAAAGGTCCAGTTTTAGGCGGTTGGAAATGTGTGTGGACCATTCAAATCTTCTGCCACCAATACATTGAATCAATAAATACAGTGCCCAAAAATGCATTTCTGTAGGTCACCCCTGTTGAATAAGCCTTGCCTAAAAAAATTCAATGTAAGCATAAAGAAATTTGTCTCCAACGTTGGAAATGTTTAAGCCCCTTTTGAACTTAGAATAATTAGCTAAAAAAATAGAGAACATTATTAGAAAAAAAAAATACAACAAGGAGAACGTTATTAGAGAATGGAAACTACAATACATCAATATTTAATGTTAAATAAAAAATAAATTTTAAAAATATACTTTTCAAATTATCTGAGTGAACAGAGTAAATGATTGCTAGGGTGGATTTATCATCATCAGTCAAGGCATACTGTTTTTTCACTAGTACACCATCCAAAAATGGTAGCCCTATTAGTCATTGCACATCGGAGGGTTTAACAAAAAAAATGTCCTTGTTATCCACTTTGATTGTAACAGTGGACACGTCATGGTTGTAAAAACTAACGATCTGTTGCATCAATTGAACGTTAATTTTCAACTGTGGCATCTTCAATACACCAGCAAGTCCAGAGGTGTAAATCCACTATAAATCTCTATTAGGAGTTCTAAAAATGTTATTGATGTTGGGGCAATAGAAGCTCCTGAAATTCACTTTAGAAGGAAGAGGAGAGGAAGAGCTAGCCATTTCAGAAAACATGTAGGAAAATCCTCTTAAACACTTAGGAAAATGCTCTAAAATACCCTGGAAAAAACTCTGAAAATGCTTGCAAACCCTTCTTAAAATGCTGGTAAAACCTTTTGAAAACACTGCCAAAACCTTTTGAAAATGCTCTGAAAAGCGTCTGAAAAGGCTCTGAAACCGTTGTGGAAAATGCTCTAAAAATGTTGGAAAAATCTCTAGAATTGCTCTGGAAAACACTATAGGAAAAGTGAAAAATGACCCTACATATGTATTTATAGAAGTCTACATGGTGAAAGTTGATAGATGCGCACCATGTGGTAGACAATATGACACGTGGTGCCATCTTATTGTTGATATTGGATGGTCACCTTTTTCTAGTTGCCATTTGAACACTACCATCTACCAGTCATGATCAATCGATTGTCATTAGCCACTTGCCATCTACCAGTCACCATCTACTAGTTACCATCTACTAGTCATGATTTACCACTTACCATCTTCCAATCACCATCTGCCACTCACCATCTACCACTTGCTATCTACCACTCACCTTATGCCACTCATCATCTGCCACTTGCCTTATACTAGTTGCCATCTACCACTCACCATCTACCACTCGCCATATTCTTGTCACCATCTACCACTCACTATCTACCACTCACCATCTGCCACTCACCATATACCACTCGCCATTTGTCACCTGCCTTCTACCACTCGCCATTTGTCACCTGCCTTCTACCACTTGCCATTTGTCAGTCACCATCTACCACTCACATTATGCCACTCGCCATGTACCACTCACCTTATGTTAGTTGCCATCTACCACTTGCCTTCTGCCACTTGCCATTTTCCAATCACCTAATGCCAGTCACATTATGCCAGTCACCTTCTGCCATTCACCTTATGCCACTCACCTTATGCCACTCACCTTCTACCACTCGCCTTCTACCACTCATCTTCTACCACTCACCTTCTACCACTCACATTATGTCACTCGCCTTCTACCACTCACCTTATGCCACTCACCTTTTTCCAGTAGCTATAAAATTATATTAATGATTTTTGTGCAAAAAAATAAAAAAATCACCTTATTTTGATAAATTTTCTACAAAATTTTAAAAAATTTGCCCCAAAGTTTATACACCATTCACCTAGATGCACCTTGATTTTATAATTACTTTTTTGGTACAAACCCTTATGCATAACCCTGGTGGGTAGTTGAAATATCAACATTTGGTTTGTCATAGGTGTTTGGATGACCACTGTTTGCCCCATCATCATTGTGTATTATGCTTGATATTGAGTGCATCTTATAGCCATGATGCACTCCACTAGGTTATGTCTTACATTGTTGGTAAAATACTACGAAGAGTTAATTTTTAAATTCATGTTGACTATATTATTCTATTCTTGATTATTCATTTGATATATGGATTGATGGGGAGCCTAATTCTATATGAGATAAGGAGTTCTACTTTGTTGCTAATTATCCATTTACTAGAAGTTAATATTTCATTTTTAGCCATAGTTTTTGTAGCACCCTAAAATTGGCACAGTAAACCTTAGAAAATAATTAAAATTACTTTAGTAATAATTCAAAATTTAATTTTAACCCCGAACCGCCCGTTAACCGCCTGTTAAATAGCTTTCCCCATTTTCCATGCCATTTTTAGGATTTGTTGTGACCGTTGGACGATATCGTCTCCGATCAGACGATATCGCCTCAGATCGGATGATTTCGTTTGGAGCTAAACATCCAGACGATCTCATCCCAAACTGATTTGTGCATAATTAGATTATGTTACAACGACGTCTCTAATCTAGGCAGAAGTGTGTCTGTGCCGTTAGAGACCCTCCCCATTGGAGATCTTCCAAATTGGGATGATCCCCAACCTCCTAACCTCCCTCCTAAGCCTATTTAAACCTTAGGAACCCCCTTGACATTCCCCTGGCTGAATTTTCCTATAACTTGACCTTTAAGTGCATTAGAATACCCTGGATTACCATCTGCATTTGTGCTTTCCAAGTTTTCTTGCAGGGACCTCATTGATTTTCAGTCGGAGCAAGCTCAGATCGTCGCAGACGATCCTGTACAATCTTGGACGATCCCGTCAAAATTCGAGATGATTTCGACTGCAGTCTACATTAGGGGAAATCAGTGCCCAGAGTTTGCACTTTTCCTATACTTTGCTGTTATTTTATTCTGAATTTAGTCAGTTTTATTATTATTTCTTGTTATTCTGCATCTTGGAGTTCACCCATGTAGTTTAATTACATAATAAAATCATGATTAGCTATTAAAGCATCGTAATTTACTTGCATTTCTATTTGGGATTATCTTATTAACATCCTTATTATTATTTCACATCATTTTCCTTTATCAGTATAGCTGCATTTTTTGTATTTTGTATCTATTTCTCTGTTTGCAAGTCTCTGACGAATTCGTCAGATCTCAAACGATCTTGTCTGATTTCAGATGATCCTGTCAAATCAGAGGCGTTCTGGACTTCTTCAAAAATTAGAATCTCCATCAGACATCCGAAATCAGGTATGGATTTTATCATCTAGCATATTCTCTGTGTTTTATGTTTAATTCTATTTTCTGTATTCATTTAATTTTCATTTTCATAATAGAACAACTTAGATTCATTTGGAAAAACCTAGGATTTGAATGTTTAAAGATAAAATTGAACACATTAAACTCATTCCCAACCTAGGCATGGAGACTGCCACTAAACGTTTCTTGGTGAACCCCACCATCCGTCAAAAAATCACATTAATACACCTCCCCCGAGAGGCGGGACCTTCAAAGGACCTCTCAGTCTGAGGTATTGTCCCATCCTTCCCGCATACCCCTTCCGGGTGTGGATCCTTTAGCCTAAAGGTAAGGGTGTGGAAAATTTGGAACGAAACATTTTGGTGAACCCGATGTGAAACTAAAACCTTTTGAAAACAAAAAAAAAACAACAAAAACATAGATGCATTTAAAATCACTAGAAAACTACTAAGTTGTTGTAGCACCCTAAAATTGGCGCAGTAAAAATGCAATAATTACATTCACCTTAGTAAATAATTTAAAATTCAAATTTAACCTCCCAAACCGCCCGTTAACCGTCGAGAAATCCGTTTCCCCTTTTTCTGCACCATTTTTAGAGGTTGTTTTGACCGCTTGACGATATCGTCGCCGATCGCACGATATCGCCCTAGATTTGACGATTTCGTCTGGACTAGGACGTCCAGACGATCTTGTCGCAAAACTGATTTTGCAAAGTTGGAATTTGTTCCAACGGGTCTCCAATCTGGGCAAAAGCGTGTCTGCGCCGTTGGGACCCTCCCCCCGTTGGAGATCTCCCAAATTGGGATGATCTCCAACCTCCTAACTACTCCCCTAAGCCTATTTAGTCTCTAGGATTTTCCCTTCCCAACCCCTCGGCCGAAATTCTCTCGCCAATTCAATTCCATATACGTTAAATCATCTCTATCTTGCACTTGCACTAGTTCCACATCAATTTTGTTGTAGGTACATCACTATTTTTCAGCCGGAGCCAGCACCTATCGTCGTCGACGAACCTGTTCAGATCGGAGGCGAACCTGTCGAATTCGAGGCGATTTCGTACTGATGCGAGACGATCTCGACTGCAGTCCGTATTAAGGCAATCAGTGCCTGAAGTTTGCGTTCCTCAACCCTTTTTCTGTCATTTTATTCTCGCAAATTAGATAATCTATTCAATGTTTTATATTATCTTGCATTTGGAGTTCACCCATTTAGATTAAGTGCATAATTAAATCTTAATTATCATCAAATTAGCACAATTCATTTCTGTTTCTGTGTTTAAGTTGCAGTTTGATAACATTGCTGCCATTTTATATCATTTCCCTCTGTTAGCACTATAGTATTTTTTGTATTTTGCATCTATTTTCGGTTTTGTAGGTCTTTGACGAATTCGTCTGACGAATTCGTCAGATCTCAGATGATCTTGTCTGATTGCAGATGATTCTGTCGAATCTCAGACGATCCAGACTACTTCAACATCATAATCTTCTTCAGACATCCGGATCAGGTATTCATCATTTGCATTCTGTAATCTCTCTATTTTTGTCTTTAAATCTATTTTCTGTATTCATTGAACTTGCATTTTCATATAGAGTAATCTAGATTCATTCGGCCAAACCTAGGATATGAATGCTTAAGGTTAAAACGAACACATTTAAACACATTCCAAAACCTAGGCGTGGAAACTGCCATCAAATGTTTCCTGGTGAACCCACCATCCGTCGAAAAATCATCAAAATACACCTCCCTTGAGAGGCGGGACCTTCGCAAAGTCCTCTCAGTCCGAGGTACCGCACCATCCTTTTCCCATCCTCCTTCCGGGCATGGATCCTATAGCCTGAAGGTAGGGATGCAAAAAATTTGGAGCGATACATTTTGGTGAACCCGACGTGAATGCATCATAACCT
The DNA here is from genome assembly GCA_028583015.1 of Wollemia nobilis. Lineage (NCBI taxonomy): Eukaryota > Viridiplantae > Streptophyta > Pinopsida > Araucariales > Araucariaceae > Wollemia > Wollemia nobilis. Next base: position 5,866,929 of record JAQPPZ010017128.1, read on the forward strand.
TTTGAAAAACAAAAACAAAAACAAAAAAATATATAGAACAACTGAAACATAGATGCATTTTAAACATTTAAGTTTGAAAACATGTTTAGATGGTAGCTCCTAAGAAAAGGTTAGCAGTTACTATAAACGTAGAAAATCAATTGGCAGCCATAGAAGTTAATTCTGTCCTTAGTGTGCCTGAAACAAGCAGAAATCAATTCCTGTGGAACGAACTTGATAGGAGACTTAGTCTCATTTCATCTAGGTCCACACAACTTAAGCAAATCAAGAGGCTAGTCCTAGATAGAATCCTGGATCCTCATCAATTAGTTTTTTATCATGAACTTCAGAGAGCCTGCCATAGATGGTTAGCCTATAGGAGAGCTTTAGTATCTTCAAAATTGTTCACCTTCGAGGAATACCTCGAGAACGCAGCCATTGTGCACCAATTCCTAGGTTGTGTAGAAGATAAAGAGGTTGTTCTTACAGATAGGGAAATATGGAATAGAGTTCCGCGAGATGTGTTATATCGAGAGTATTGCCATGAGCTTTACTTTTATCAACCAAGATCTCAAATGACAACATCACTATAGCTCTTTTCATCAAATTTTTAAAAGAAAACTTTCAATTTGAAGAAGAACACTTCATGACTCCTGAACAACTCGAACCTATCAATGATATTCATAAATTGTTTATAGAAAATTAAATTATTACTTCAGTAATTATTTCTAGCATTTATTGTGTTATTTGCTGTCTTTATTGTATTGTTTCAAAAAATTAAAGAAAAACTAAAAAATCAAAAACTTAGCAAAAACTTAAACATTTCATTTTCAAATATTGTAGTAGGTATATAGTAAATATATACCTCTTAATTTGTTGCATATATATATATATATATAAATATATATATATATATATATTTGCTGAAATCAAAACTTAGCACCATGCCTAAACTTAGGAATGGTAAAGAAACTTTAGGGGAAGGAGAAGATTGGTTACAAGATACAACTAAAGACCCAAATGTCCTTCTTGGAGATACAAATCCGGAAGGAGAAACTCTAGGTCAATCAGATGAAGACTTAGGTGAAGATAAGGAACAAGAAGGAAGTGTTAAAGAGGATGGATCCTCATCCCCTAGAGTAGCTCCTAATGGAACTATTGCCTTTGACAATGCAGAGCATTTCAAGAAATTTCTCATAGATAACATTGATGACCTTAATGTGGCAATTCGCCTTGATAAAGGGCAAATCAGTGACGCTCAAGCAGCTATAGAACAGGCGTTTAATATGCGCATTAATCCCTTGTCTTTCATTGATCAAGAAAGTGACAAGGTTGGGCCATCCAATACGGATATGGTCACTATGGCTCAAAACATGTCAAAACAACAAGTTACCCAACCTCCTAAGGAACCTGTTATTCAACCTAAAATCACTCCCACACAAAAGAAACCTTCCTTCACTACTTTATTCCGTCAAACTATTGAGCAATATGCTTCAAATAAACAAAAACCTAAAACAAAGCCAAATACAAACTTTCAACAATCCGGAATACAACATAATCCAACTTCAAAATTCCTCCATAATACTTTTCCTACCAATACTTTACACAACAAGTAACATGGCATCTAATCTGCATGTTCCTCCATCCTACGCCCATAAAACCCATGTCAATGCCCTACCAAACCAATATGGGGGGCAAACTAGTAATCTGGAAGCCATGGTGAAACAATTGGCTTCACGTATGGACCAGATAGATCCCTACCGTCCCTCGTATAATTATCGAGAGATCTGTAGTCAACCTTTGGATCCCATAGTTGTAGCTCAACCATACCCTAAGCATTTTCCCATGCCTCGTCTGCCTATATATAAAGGAACCGAAGATCCCATAGAGCATCTTCGCATGTTTAGGATAGCATGTCACGACATATCGCATGACGACTTGCTATTACTAAAAATGTTCCCCAAAAGTTTAGGTGGGATGGCATTAGAGTGGTACTATCAGTTGCCCACTCATTCTTTGAGAAACTTCGAAGAAACAACTGAATCATTTGTCCATCAATTTAGTGCCTACATCGAGAGGCATGTAACTATTAAAGACCTATACAATTTAAAACAAGACAAGGATGAATGTTTTGCCGATTTCTTAGCTAGATGGAGGCAATTGACAGGAAAACTGCACTTTGTGCTGCCTTATAGGGAAATGTTGGACATTTTCATCAACAATTTACAAGAACAGATATCTTATGAGCTATCAACCGCTACTTTAACTACCTTCGATCAAGCTATAGATTTAGCTCGAAGAGTAGAAGATGCCCTCATTAGGAGAGGCCAACTTAGGAAGAAGGATGATGAGAAAACATCCAAAAATCAATATAAAAACAAACAAGTTGTCGGTGACGGAGTCACTGACAACAGAAACGTTGCTAATATCAATGCAACGAAGACAACAGAAAAATTCATATTGAAACCTCCTGACAAGCCTCCTCGAGAATTCACTAGATTAAACCAACCTTTATCAACTATTTTACCTCAATTACTTGAAAGAGGTTTGATCCAATTACCAGCTATCCGAGAACCTGACCCAACTATACCCGGATACAGAGCTGACTTGCACTGTGATTTCCATAGAGGACCTGGACATTCTACCAACGCTTGTAAAAGATTGAAACATAAAATACAAGATTTGATTGACAATAATGAAATGGAAGTACAAGCCTTCCAACCTAAACAAAACCCTCCTAATAATACTCAAAAGACCATTCCCCAAAATCAAAATCAAAATGCCAATCAAACTCTAGACATATTTCAACACCCTTTACCAAGACATGGTAAAGAGGTAGCCAATCAAATCGAACATCATAATGTTCCCCCTCCTACCCGATATGTAGGAACCATTAGCGGACAATTACCTGCTCAGGATCCTCAAATATTTGACACGACCTTATCCCTCGTTACGACCAGGCCCTTACATAATTTTCAAACTTCTGATTCTAGTGATATAGAATCAGATAGTGAAAGTGAACTAGACATTACTTCAAACCAATCGAATAGTTCTGAAAATGAATCAGATCCTATTCAACCAGTCATAGATGCTAATGTTCCAGAAGAACCATTCCCTAGAAGAGTCACTACTCGACCTTCTTCCAATATATTCCTTTCTAATGAACAAGCCATTAATGCTCAACCGAGACCAGTTCAACGTCTTCACTATAACATCGTAGGTACCATCGGAGTCGTTACTCGACAACAAGCTCAAAACTCCCAACAAGAACCAAACCAGAACGATGGATCGGCTCCATTCGTTCTGAAAAACCCTAATAAAGGGAATCATGCTCCTAATATCCAATCTAAACCCCCTTACAACATTAATGAGCAATTGTCTAATACTACGGCCATAATTTCCCTCTTAGATTTATTAAGATCCTCTCCCACCCATAGGGATGAGTTGATGCTTACATTGAGCCAAATGATGGTACCTCAAAACATTCAACCAGAAGCTATGGCCAATACTATCATCACTCGAGAGATTGATTGTATTGACTTCCGGGATAAAGATATCCCACAACATAGCTTTACATAAGGACAATCCCTTATACATTACCGCTTTAATTGGAGATGTAGTCATCAAACGAGTTTTGATTGATAATGGCTCATCTCTAAACATTTGCACCTTTGACTTCTACCAACGATTTGGCTTTAGAAGTGATGAAATGAAGAAAACCGATATGATTATCAAAGCTTTTAATGACGAAACACAAGAAACGTGTGGAGTTATTACCCTCCCATTGCAAGTTGGTCCTAGAACCCTAGAAACAACCGTGTTTATTGTACATTGCCCAAGATCGTACAATATACTTTTGGGTCGCCCTTGGATCAACGCCATGCGAGCGGTCCCATCAACTTTACACCAATGTGTTAAATTTGAATTCAAAAATCAGTTGGTCACTATTCATGGTGACCCTAGACCTTTTGATATGTGTGCTTTGGCAGAACCTGTTGGAGTGCAATTTTGCCCAGCTCTGTCATCCACACAACCTAGTTCTTATTTTTCATCTAAAACTGTGAAACATACACCCATAACTTCACCTATTTCCCCTCCATTAATTTCATCCTCCTATATAGATCAACAATCCTCTAAACAAATTATTTTAGAACCTCAAACAGATCTTAAGTCTACAACCAATCCTTCAAGTTCTATCCTTATAAATTCAAGACCTATAGACACATCTATCATACCTTCCACAACTAAAGACATAGGTAATAAGCCTTCTACATCTTATGCCCTTTCTGATGAACTTTTACCAGATTTATCTACAACCTTAATATCAGAAAAAATGAATGCTTTCATGCAAGATTCAAACCTTTTAAATAACTTGCCGCCATCTCCTCGTACTTTGGGCCTCCCACAACCTATGGGAAGTACTTACCAAGTCGGGAGTTGTGCCTTCATTTATAAAGGATATGACTGGGGAAGAATCCCTCGAATATCAAAACTCACCATGAAGGATACGCTCGGTGTTATTTTACCAATGATTATATTAAAGCTAAACCCATGATGCTTAAAATGGGATATGAAGGGAAAGGCTTGGGACCTTTCCAAAATGGCATGAAAGAACCTTTCGAGGTAGAACCGTGGCCTGCCCGCCGTGGTGTGGGCCTATTTCCTAGTAAGGGTCAACCCTTTCCTTTTGAGGATGATGATCATCTCATATGCTATCAAGATTATTTGGATAGGCATGTTGATTTGCCTCTTAAAAATCAGTCGTTTTCATGCAACATGCTGTCCATAGCATACCCTGAAATGATTGCCGACCCCGATGAAGAGTTGGAAGGAGATATCTTCCATGATGTCTCTTTTTGAAGAGATGTTACACAATGGGTTTTATTTTGATGGTTCTATACCAACTATAGCCCAACTTGAGGCCACTAATCCTCAAGATGAATTATCTAAATTAACCTTACAAGAATTACAAGAATTGGGCGTTTCACCCGCCCCACCTAATTTTGAAAGAGATCTACACATGGAGGTAGAAAATGTCATTAAAATTAACATTGGAACTGAGGACAATCCTCACATAATCAATATTGGATCAGAATTAAGTCAAGAAAAACAAGAACAATACATCGCATTCCTTAAAGAGTATGAAGATGTCTTCGCTTGGACATACGAAGATATGCCAGTGTCTAGACCCTTCCGTAGTCATGCATCATCTAGTGGTCCATCCGGATGCTAAACCTCGTCAAACAAAAACTTAGAAAAATGCATCCCAAAGTGGCTCTGCTAGTCAAAGGGGAGTTAGAAAAACTCCCGAATGTTATCTTTATACAAGCTATTGATTATGCTCGAATGGATCTCAAATGTAGTTCCAACCACCAAGAAAGAAGCTACCAAAGTTAGGGTTTGCACGGACTTTAGAGATATTAACGCTGCATGCCCTAAAGATGACTTTCCTCTTCCAAACATGGACCAAATCATTGACTTCACTGCCGAAAGTGGGATGATGTCCTTAATGGACGGATTCTCCGATTATAATCAGATCAAGATAGCTCCTGAAGACCAGGCTAAAACAACCTTTATTACCCCCTGGGGTACCTTTTGCTGGAAAGTGATGCCATTTGGCTTAAAGAACGTCGGTGCAACTTATCAACGAGCTATGACCTACATTTTTCATGATATGATGCATGATATCCTACATGATTATGTGGATGATATTATAGCTCGCTCTATTATTGAAAATAATCATTTAGATGATTTAAGGAAAGTCTTTAATCGATTACGAGAATATCTCATTCGATTAAATCCAACAAAATGCATATTCGGAGTTAAATCCGGCAAACTATTAGGGGTTTTAGTTTCTTTACGTGGTATTGAAATCGACCCTCTCAAGATTGCGGCCATCACCGATATGCCCGCACCGACTAATATATCTGAGTTACGAAGTTTACAAGGTAAGCTTCAAGCCATCCGTCGCTTCATCGATAAGCTGGCGGATAAAACCGGTCCCTTTCTTAAACTCCTTAAGAAGGATGTCCCCTTTAATTGGGATACCGAATGTAGAGAAGCTTTTGAACTTCTCAAACAATACCTCCTTAATCCACCTGTGCTTTCACCACCTAAATCCGATCGCCCATTTCTCCTATATATTTTAGCTTCAGATTCTGCCTTAGGGGCTATGTTAGCCCAACTTGATGATGAAAAGCGAGAACGTGCTAATTATTATATTAGCCGAACCTTCATCAGTTATGAAACCCGCTACACAAGATTGGAAAAACTATGTCTAGCAATCGTGTTTGCTACGCAAAAATTATGACATTATATGCTTAGCCAAAAACTTATGTCATTGCTAAATATGATCCCTTAAGGTATCTCATGAGTCGACCTTATTTATCGGGTCGCACACCCAAGTGGGTTCTTGCTCTAAGCGAGTTTGATCTCACATTCATAGGACAGAAGTCTGTTAAGGGTCAAATCATAGCAGATCAATTAGTCGCCGCACCCTTAGAGTCTACCCATCCCCTCATCATCGAGTTTCCAGATGAATACCTTCAATTAGAGGCGGACCATCCCGAACAATGGTCCTTATACTTTGATGGAGCCCGATGCATGAGTGGGGCAAGTGCGGGTATTATTTTAATATCTCCGCAAAAACATCTTATTCCTCTCGTCCTTCAAACCGACCTTTGCTTGCACCAACAATACCGCTGAGTATGAAGCTCTAATCCTTGGATTACGAGCTGCTCTAGCACTAAAAATTAAACATCTTTTAGTTTTTGGTGATTCCCAACTGGTTATAAACCAAATTAATGAAGTTTATCAAACCAGAGATGATAAACTGTGCCCATATAAGGCCTATGTTTTACAATTAATGTCCCTATTCGATCAAGTCACCTTGGAAGCTATTCCTCGAACTAGCAACCGTGCAGCTGATGCTATGGCCGCAACTGCATCTCTCTTGCCCTTGGAGTTAGATGACGAATATGCCACTATCATTATTCGTCGACTCCAGGAACCCGCCTCAAATAAGTCATGCTTAGAGCCTTTGGATGTGTTTCTAATCAATGAAACTACTCCCGAGCCTTGGTATACAGACATATTTGATTTTCTTCAAAATGGGACTTTCCCTGCCAATTCTAATAGAAACCAAATCTGTTATTACGTCGACGAGCAAGTCGATTCGTAATAATTGGCAATACTTTATATAGGAGATCTTTTGAAGGTATCCTATTAAGATGCTTAAACTTAGAAGAGTCTAAATCAGCCTTGAGTGAAGCCCACGATGGATCTTGTGGAGGACACTTTAGTGGTAGTGTTATTGCTAAAAAGCTCCTTCGGATAGGATACTTTTGGCCTACCATGGAAACGGATGCACATGAATATGTGCGCCATTGCGACAAGTGTCAAAAACATGCCGACCTTGTCCATGCGCCCGCACAAGAGCTCGAGGCTATTTCATCTCCATGGCCCTTTTCTAAATGGGGCTTGGATATTATTGGCAAAATCAATCCCGTGTCATCCGATGGACACAAGTTCATCATAACCGCCACTCAGTATTTCACGAAGTGGGTTGAAGCTATGCCTTTAGCTTCCTCGCACCGGCACACAAGTTTCTAAATTTATTTTTAATCAAATCATTTGCAGTGTTCAGAATTCCCGCCAATCTCATCTCTCGACAATGGAACTTGCTTCAAAAATAAAGATGTTAAAAAATTATGTCAAAAATATAAGATTCAACATCGCTGGTCCACTCCCTATTATCCTCGTGGTAATGGTCAAGGTAAGCATCTAATAAAACCCTAATCAAAATTTTCAAAATATTAGTCAATAAAACTGGCCGCGACTGGCACATTCAATTATATCCAACTTTGTGGGCCTATCGAACTAGTGTTCGAACCCCCACTGAAACTTCACCATTTGTTTTGGTGTATGGTGCTCAAGCAGCTTTTCCATTTGAATTGGAAGTTCCTTCTTTGGCTCGACTACTTCAAGATACCGAAGTAGGAGATGAATATCGTGTCGTGCAGACTCACCACTGGAACTCCTAGATGAAAATGCATCAATGCTTTGGAGCATCTCCGTGCTTACCAAAACAAGCTTAAAAGATCATATGCTAAGAAAGTTCGTCATCGCTCCTTTGAGATTGGCGACCTTGTTTTAAAAGAAAATCAAAAAAATACAAATGCAACTAAGGAACTTAAAGGTAAATTCGAGCCCAATTGGCTTGGACCATACATTATTACCGCTAAATTTGAATCAGGAGCATATAAATTATCTACCTTAGATGGTAAAGAACTTAAAGAACCCATGAATATTTTGCATCTTAAACGTTACTATGCATAAATCTGGTCATTTCATCCATGTATATATTTGTTCAAAATTACTATCTTGTATTTCTTTCAATTTATTCAAAAACATCAAAAATATTCATAATCATCCAAAATCTTCAAAACTATCTATTGCATTTATTTAAAGCACTTGTTAAATTGTTTACTCAAAAACAAAAATCAAAATAATGATAAAAATCTAAAAACAGCTATATGCTTGACTCTTTCGAAACCAAAACAATATACAGAAGAAAGAGAGAGTCAACATTCTCCAAACTTTCTCACAAATCATTTATATATATTTTCTTACAATTATTGCAGTTATATGTTTCAACTTATTTTGGGATAAATTAGCATTTATTTTGAATCCCTCACTTGCACACTCACAACAATAAATATCTTGATTTTATCTGGCATGATTACTAATCTCTCTTATATCAAAGTCCACAAAATTCAATTAAATAAAGTTTGAGCATAGAGAATTGATCTTGTTATTTACTTAAACCAAGCACATCTTTTCACAATAAAATGATTATATTTGTAATTTCCATGTTTTGCTACATAGTAGAACCGATTTCTTGAGCGAAAAGTTTCCCCGCTATCCTATCATGCACATGGTCTAGAATCTTTGAGAATTGGCAAAAGGACAAGCTCACCCCTACCCAGAATAAAAATCCCTTGCTCTACAACCAATCCGAGCAAGTATCCCTAGCAAAGAAAAAGAAAAAGAAAAGAAAAATTCAAGAAAAAGAGAAAAGAAAAATGTTTTTTTATATCATTACAACAATATTTCAAGCACTATCTCCAAAATCAAAAGAAATACAAAAAGAAAAATAAGCAAAGTTCAAAAGAAAGCAAGAAAGCAATAAAATCCCTTTCCCTACCCTTTGAAAAGAAAAGAAGGGTTGATGAGCTTGAATCCCCGGAATTCTCAATTATTCGAAACCGTGAGGTAAGCCCCATAACAAGTGGTTTGTGCCCAACCCGCTTGGCCTTGGGTAACTCCTAGCGTGGCGATATGTCCGTCACATTAGCGACCTTATTTTGTACGAGACCTATGTCTCGCTTATGGATTAGCTAGCTTTTGATAATCCGATCTACATAGTAGCCTAGTATGGTTATATGCATCTACATCATGGTTAATGAACACTTATTTGGTTTCTTCAAATCACTTGTATCATAGTATCTTGCTCAAAACTCGTAAATGAACAATGCAATTGCACACACATTTGTATTTGAGAGATTTCGTGTATCATTATGATAAATCAAGATCAGAAATGAATTCACATATGCACATGGGATTCCTTATAAATCTAACTTTTGTCTTCAAAATAATTTGAAATATTATTTTTGCAACTTGTTTGGAATAAATCAAGTACAATTGTTTACCATAAAGACAACTATATAATAGAAAAATCAAAAATTTCTTTCAAACTACACAAAACATATACATATATATCTGATTGACTTTCGCGACGATGGTATAGTTTCAAAACCCAAATTGAAATATTATGCCTAGCGCAAGTCCTCATTTTCATATTTTCTGTTCATCAAAAATCAACCATGCAATAAAACTATTTTTTTTGGATTTTCGCGATGATGGTATAAGTCTATACCTACATATTCTATGCCTAGCGCAAACCATTGTAACAATTTTTATTCCCCATTTATTCAAAAATCATGAAAACCATATGGCTTAATTCATTATGTTACACAAATTATGCTTTTCCAAAGCAAACACATTTTCATTATTTCATGTCATTATGTCAACCTTTAATTTTGCAATGATGGTATAATTCCTAAAGAATTATCCAAAAAAAATTTATCACCCTTAGGAATTTATGCCTAGCAAAAATCATTTTAAAACATCATTTCATGCACAAACATTTTTTATGAAAATCTGAAAACAAACCATCATCATCATTATCATTTGCACTATCACAACAAAGTCTTAAGACAGTCTCTTAAGCACTCTTTTACTTTTAACAATATTTCTATCCTGGGATTAGCTTGACGACCGAGTGAGCAGCGACTCCGTGAAATGGTCTATAATAGCGACAATGTCCTTTGAAATTATTGTTAGAAGTCTCTTTTTATTTTTTATTTTTATCACATTTCATCATAAACAATCAATTTGTTACATCAGATTATTTCATTTAAAAATATCACCATGACATTCAAATTATAATATCTCCAACGACATAATTACATCCAATTATCAAATCAATCAATCAAAACATAAAAGCATCATAAACATACACAAAGACACAAGTCATATGATCAAAAATATCTCTTTATATATATATATATATCAACATATGTACATCATCAAAACTAGATTGGTATGCCACAATCTGCACCTCAGCATACTCAATCCTCTATCAAAAATAATCATATCATACAAATGTCAATCCCGCCCTCTAGCCTCGAGAGCCTCTCGAGCTCTCTGCCTCATCTCCTCCCCCGCCCGAGGTGGAGGAGGTGGCCCCATCGCCGTCTGTGTAGTCCTCGTCCTCGATCGAGACGTAGTCCTCGAGGACCCAATCCTGATAGGGTCAGCAATGCCGGCTGGCAGCTGTACCCTCTGACCCTCTGGCACCATCTGGAAGTAGATGCCCTGGTAAAACGTGGTCTGAGCAATCGACCGCGCCAGCTCCTGTGTGCTCGCCCCTCCGCCCCGTGCCCTGAGGCGTGCAATCTCATCCCGTAGCCGTGACACCTCAGCCCGATGTCGTGCAGCCGCATCCTGTAGCGTCTACACGTGAGCCTGCAGACGATCTCTCTCCGCCCGAAGAGTAGCCATCTCGCTACTCTCTCCCGTGTCCACACCCTTGCCCTTATCGGGCGATGGTGGCCTCTGTGGAGATGGGGGTCTCACCTCCCTCCTCTCCCTCTCTCTCTTCTGCGGCCGCTCCTGTGCCTGTGGCCGCCTCACCTCTCTCCCGCCGTGACCCTGGGCTGCCTCCATCGCCGCCTGGCATCGCCTCCCTATCCGACGCACAACCGCGTGGATCGGACCCCGTGCCCTCGTCATCCGAGGAGGGCGGATGCCTACGTACTAGGCATCGTAGCCATCGGCTACCCCTATGTCGTCCCCATCCACCGGCTAGATGGGGGCATCATCTGTGTCCTGGCTCCAGAATCGTTGCATGTCCGGAGCCCCGCTAACCGTAGTGTTATCCCGGAAGACCCGAGAAAACTCGTAGTCTCCGAGGGATGGGATCCCCTGCTCGTAGACCGAACCGCCTCAAAACTTGGTCGTACCTATGGAGCTCCACCTCTCCCCTCTCCATCCTCACCAACAAACTCGCCTGATGCGAGCCAGCTCCTCGTCCATCCTCTGGCCACCCTAGATGCTCTCTCCACGGCCTCCAGGTGATCTGGTCCGGGACTAGGTCATCCAATAGCCTCCGGGACATCGGCAAGTCGATCCGCCGCTGTGACCCTCTCCGGAGCCACCAGTAGAAGACTCGGGGCCTCTCCCCGTCAACCCCTATCAGAGGAAGCCCTACCGGCCTCCGCACCGCAATGTGCTCCCAGCACCAAACCTATAGTAGCGATGTCATAACCAGACATCGGCCGCCCTTGTACACGACCCCATACAGGATCCTGTACAACCGGCATAGAACAAAACTGCCCCAAGCAAACCTGTAGCCGTGGTCTCTCATATCGTAGATCACATCTGCAAGCATCCATGGCACCCTGCACCCGCTCTGGTGGCACGAAGAAGTCCACCAACTACTCCAGCTAGCACCCGTGTGAGTGTAGATGCCCCAAGCATCTGGCGTAGTGCCTCGATGTTAACTTCGCCCTTCTCCAGGGCGAAGCTCGGGTCACCGCATAACCGTCCCATAGCGCGGCCCTGATTGGCCGTAGGAGTCATGAGCCGTCCTTGTATGGGGATTCTCAAAATCCTCCATACGTCCTCTAAAGTGGGAGTCATCTCCCCTGTCGGTAGCCGGAAACATGAAGACCCCGGATACCACCTCTCTGCTAGGGCCGTCAGTAGCCCCATGTCTGTAGATACTTGTGGCATTTTTGCCACATGCAGTAAGTTGGCCTGTGCCAGCTGATCTCGCTCTACCTGTGTCAGAGCGGCCAAGTCGTCTCTCAAACCTCCATATTTCCATTCTCTGCTCTTTAGTAATCCTCTCTGCAAACATAAACAACAAAACAATAAACAATCATTAATCAACAATTCAAATAATCAATAATGCAAATTAAAAATTCAACTTTGTGCAATTGATGATATCGCCCACTATTGGACGATATCGTCCCAAATTTGAGCATAATCGTTTTCGATTTCGTAGTTCGAAATCGTCTCTAATTTGACTAAATCGTCCCCCTTTCGACGATTTCGCCCTCGGGCGAAATTGTCGAAATTGAGACGATTTCATCGAAATCGGGACGATTTCGTCCCGACGACGTCGACGGCCCAAAAACGGCCGCGATGCTCAAAATTCATCTAAAAAACATGTAAAGTTAAAATTAAAGCATTCTAGATCAGTCTGGACTCTTACCCGTAGACCGCGCTGGACCTCTGTTGATCTCGTGCGTCGTCTCCACCATTTTTGCTTCCAGAGCTCTAAAACCAAAAAATGAACAAAAAAATGAATTAGGTTTTACCCTATTTTTCTTAATTTTATTCAAAAATAATTTTTTGCTTTTTCATGTTTTTACCTCAAACGTTCGATTTGGGTAAAAACACGGAGGGGGCACCATAGTAAGCTGTCGTACGATTCGACCAAGAATCGTCGCCTAAAAATGGGAATAATTTTTGCTTTCTCGTAGATCGAGAAGAACTCATCTTTAACGCATTTTCTTCGGAAAATTCGCTAAAGAGGGGGCAAAATGTAGCACCCTAAAATTGGCGCAATAAAAATGCAATAATTACATTCACCTTAGTAAATAATTTAAAATTCAAATTTAACCTCCCAAACCGCCCGTTAACCGCCGAGAAATCCGTTTCCCCTTTTTCGCGCCATTTTTAGAGGTTGTTTTGACCGTTTGACGATATCGTCGCCGATCAGACGATATCGCCCTGGATTTGACGATTTCGTCTGGACTAGAACGTCCGGACGATCTTGTCGCAAAACCGATTTTGCAAAGTTGGAATTTGTTCCAACGGGTCTCCAATCGGGCGAAGCGTGTCCGCACCGTTGGGACCCTCCCCCGTTGGAGATCTCCCAAATTGGGATGATCTCCAACCTCCTAACTACTCCCCTAAGCCTATTTAGTCTCTAGGATTTTCCCTTCCCAACCCCCGGCCGAAATTCTCTCGCAATTCAATTCCATATACGTTAAATCATCTCTATCTTGCATTTGCACTAGTTCCACATCAATTTTGTTGCGGTACAACACTATTTTTCAGCCGGAGCCAGCACCTATCGTCGTCGACTGAACCTGTTCAGATCGGAGGCGAACCTGTCGAATTCGAGGCGATTTCGTACTCGATGCGAGACGATCTCGACTGCAGTCCGTATTAAGGCAATCAGTGCCTGAAGTTTGCGTTCCTCAACCCTTTTTCTGTCATTTTATTCTCGCAAATTAGATAATCTATTTAGTGTTTTATATTATCTTGCATTTGGAGTTCACCCATTTAGATTAAGTGCATAATTAAATCTTAATTATCATCAAATTAGCACAATTCATTTCTGTTTCTGTGTTTAAGTTGCAGTTTGATAACATTGCTGCCATTTTATATCATTTCCTCCTGTTAGCACTGTAGTATTTTTTGTATTTTGCATCTGTTTTCGGTTTTGCGGTGTCTCCGACGAATTCGTCGGATCTCGGACGATCTTGTTCTGATTGCGTATGATTCTCGTCGAATCTCAGACGATCCAGACTACTTCAACATCGAAATCTTCTTCAGACATCCGGATCAGGTATTCATCATTTGCATTCTGTAATCTCTCTGTTTCTGTCTTTAAATCTATTTTTTGTATTCATTGAACTTGCATTTTCATATAGATTAATATAGATTCATTCGGCCAAACCTAGGATATGAATGCTTAAGGTTAAAACGAACACATTTAAACACATTCCAAAACCTAGGCGTGGAAACTGCCGTCAAATGTTTCCTGGTGAACCCACCATCCATCGAAAAATCATCAAAATACACCTCCCTTGAGAGGCGGGACCTTCGCAAAGTCCTCTCAGTCCGAGGTACCGCACCATCCTTTTCCCATCCTCCTTCCGGGTGCGGATCCTATAGCCTGAAGGTAGGGATGCAAAAAATTTGGAGTGATACAGTTGCATATCATGTCTAGATGGTAGCTCCTAAGAAAAGACTAGCTGTCACTCTAAATGTTGAAAATGTTGGCAATTTTGGGTACTTTGGGTACATTGCCTTTGCTCAAGTGTATAAGTTGTCATTGATGTCAAGAAGCTCTTGAAGGAATTTGATTTGATGTCAAATAATTTGTTTTGATGAAGGTTACTGACATGACAGCTTCAAAGGTCTTTTGTAAAACCCAAGTTGGTAGGTTTAAAGATTACGGGTGGATGCATTAGTTTAATGCATTTGGGTCCAGGAGGAAGTATTTTTTTAAATAATTAAAAACCTTGTTAAGGTTCCCTTTAATTATTTTTAAATAAATATTAAATTATTGTTTGCAATGGGTTCTCCTAACCCATGGCGCTATGTTTTAAGATTGTGGGCGCTAGCCAAGACCTCCGTCGACATGTTAAACTCCTCGCCGACATCAAGAGCTTATGGTAAAAATGCATATAAATCTCCCTCAATGAAAATAAAGAATGATCCCATCCGTATTTTGAAAAGAGTTGCTCGCTGTGATTTCGTGATCCGCTATTCGGATTTCTTCTTCGATTGTGTCTTCGCCATTTTCGTAAACCTGCTATTCGACTGTGTCTTTGCCATTTTTGTGAATTCGCTGTTCATTTTTTTTGTACTCGTCGTTTATCATAAATCCACCGTAAGGTTTTTGTCTTCATGTTTGCGTCAGAAGAAATGGAGGCATTGTTGTTTTATTTAATCCTTGGCACAGAAGGAACAAGGCTAACAGCGTGAGGTTTAAACTTCATCGGGTGCCTTTGGTGCACCGGTAGCGGCTAGGTTGTTGGCGCGCTACTCGAACAGGAGGTTCCGCATTCGAATAACGTGAAAGAGTTTTACATCGTGAAGTGGATGCAGCAGGTGGTGTTAGAATTCATGCGCAATTTCTCCATAGCATGATTTTTGATGTTGGGCAAGGCATTTTCGAAATTAATTTTTGCTAAGTGTATTTTGTAGATGGAGGAAGTTTATTAGAGGGCAAAACAACTTAGGAGTTATAAGGAGTTTAAAGCTTGTTTTATTTTGATAAAAGATTCTTTTGAAGGTGTTGTTTGAAATATCTTATTGCATTCTTATGAGAAATAAATTTTATTTTTGATAAGACTATAAGGGAGAAATAAGGTGTATAAGGGATAAATTTTTCTTGTAATGTTGAGAGTGCTTTTGGTTGATTATGGAAATGAAAGCATGATGTTTTAAGGTTAAAATTGCTTCTTGTGTGAAGTTGTGAAACCTTAAGTGGGCAGCTTTGAGATTGACATTTGCTTTCATTAAATTGGTAATAATCAAGCTATTCTTTACTTGGTTAAAGTGTTGGGCTTACTCCTTTGTTGATGATTTGAAAAATTGTTTTGTGCTATTGTGATTTGAGTTGGTGGATGCTTTTTGTTCAAACAATATTGGAGAGAAAAGGAGTTCTACTTGTTTCCTTTTTTGATGTTGATTGTGAAATGCTTCAAGGTTGTGTTTTGATTTGAATGGTGTTGATTGAACCTTGTTTGATGAGCATTGTTGTTGAAGCCCTAATTGATGGTGAAAAGAACATGAGTATCATTGTTATGTGATTCTTTGCATAGTTGGCAATTTTTGGGGTTTCATGTTCTTGAAAGATAGCATTCTATCCTATCCATTTCAGATATTGAGTTGAGTTTTCAGATTTGAGATTGAGTTTGAGCTGAGTTGATTTGAGTTGAGTTTTGAGATTGGGAGTTGAGTATAGAACATATCGAGTCTCTAACAATTCTCTTTATGCTTCTATGAGTTTGACAAATCACTTTGGGTCTCTAACAATTCACCTTGTGATTTCCTACTAAGAAAGTTTTTTTTCTTGGTGAGCTTGCTGAGTTTTTGGACAGGTTCCGGTGGGGACTTGTGAGCAGTCTTGGACAAGTTCCGGTGGGGACTTGTGAGCAGTTTTGGATAGGTTCCGGTGGGGACTTGTGAGCAGATTTAGACAGGTCCTAGCAAAGGACTTGTGAGCTGAGTTTGATAGTTCTATCAGATAACTTGAGGACAGAGGTGCACTGGTTCTTTGAGAAAAACCTGAGAACAGATTTGGAAAGTATTTGAGAAGGCTTGTGTGCAGAGGATTGATTTGTTCAAGAGTTGGACAGATATGACAGACAGAGGAAGACTTGTACTAGACCGATTGACTCTGTTTGGTACAAAGTTCGTCGAGCTACCGTGGACGTGATCATAGAATGCGAGAGGTCTCTTAGGCTAAACATTGAGGACAGAAGTCTTCGGTGGAAAGGAGTTCCACGTCGTCGGCAAGAGGTAGAGGTAGTTGATCTTCTGAGGGATCATTTCCAGAGCAGAGGGGAAGGTATCTCCTTTGAGCAAAGGCTTATAAATTCTGATTGGGGGAAGGTATCTCCTTTGGGCCGAAGCTCATAAACATTGTAATTGGGAAGGATTCCCAAAGAACTTTGAGATAACTTTTAGATAAAAGTTTTGTGGACGTAGCCTAGCCATTTTGGGTGAACCACGTTAAAATTGGTGTCACTTTGTGGATGATATTGTGCATTGCTTTGATATTTCTTTGGGTATATTGCTTTACTATTTTGAAGTATAAAGGAAAAAATAAAAATAGGTCTTATACTATTCACCCCCCCTCTCAGTATAAGCTTGTGTTCTTCGGAAAACCAATTAGCAGCCATAGAAGTTACTTCTATGTTTAGTGTGCCTGAAACAGATAGAAACCAACTTTTGTGGAAATAACTTGATAGGAGTCTAGGTATCATTTCATATAGATCAATCGAACTTAGACAAATCAAAAGGTTTGCCCTAGATAGGATCCTGGATCCTCATCAAATAATGTTTTATCATGAACTTCAGAGAGCCTGCCATAGGTGGTTAGCTTATAGGAGAGCTCTTGTGTCTTCAGAATTGTTCACCTTCGAGGAATACCTCGAGAACGCAGCTGTTATACACCAATTCCTAGGTCGTGTAGAAGATCAAGAGGTCGTTCTTACGGATAGGGAAAGGTGGAGGAGAGTTTCTTAGACTGTGTTATATCGAGAGTATTGCCACAAACTTTATTTCTACCAACCAGAGTCTGAGACAGATAATATCACTATAGCATTTTTTTTCAAATTCTTGAAAGAAAATTTTCAATTTGAAGAAGAACACTTCATGACACCTGAAGAACTTGAGCCCGTTAATGATATTTATAAATTTTTTATAGAAAACTAGATCATTGCTTTCATTATTATTATTTCTTGCATTTAGTGTGTTGTTTTTTATCTTTATAATATTTTTACAAAAACAAAAAATAGAAAAAACAAGAAAAACCAAAATATAACAAAACTAAAACATTTTATTTTAAATCCTATAGTAGGTATATAATTAAAATATATACCTCTTAAGCTTGTTGCACATATATATATATACAAGTATATATATATTTGCTGAAATCTAAATTTAAGCACAATGCCTAGACTTAGGAATGGTAAACAAACTGAAGAAGAAGAAGAAGATTGGTTAGGAGACAAAACAAAAAACCCAAATGTCCTTCCTGAGGATTCAATTTCGGAAGGAGGAACTCTAGAACAGCCAGAATATGAGCTTGTTGTAGATGAACAAGAATAAAATCTTAAAGAGGAAGGATCCTCATCCCCTAGAATGGCTCCAGATGGAACTATTACTTTTGATAACTTAGATCATTTCTGGAAATTTTTCAATAATAACATTGGTGCTCTTAATATGGTAGTTCGTATTGATAGAGGATAAATTAGTGACACTCAAGCAACCATGGAAGATATGTTTAACATACACACTAATCCCTTGTCCTTTGTTGATCAAGAAAGTGATAAGGTTGGACCATCCAATAGAGATATGGTCACTATGATTCAGAAAATGCAAAAACAACAGGTTACCCAACCCCCTAAGGAACCTTTTATTGAGCCTAAAATCATTCCCACACAAAAGAAACCTTCATTCACTGCTTTATTTTGCCAAACTATTGATCAATATGCTTCAAATCGACAAAAACCTAAAATGAATCCAAACACCAATTTTCAACAATCTGGGATACAACATAATACAACTTCAAAACTTCTTCATAACACCCTTCCTACCAACAATTTACACAATAGCAATATAGCATCTAATCTTCATGTCCCTCCATCATATGCTCACAAATCCCATATTAATACCCTACCAAACCAATATGGTGGGCAAACTAGTAATCTGGAAGCCATGGTGAAACAGTTAGCTTCGCGTATGGACCAGATAGATCCCTACCGTCCCTCGTACAATTATCGAGAGATGTGTAGTCAGCCTTTGGATCCCATAGTTGTAGCACAACCATACCCTAAACACTTTCCCATGCCCGTCTTGCCTATATATAAAGGAACTGAAGATCCCATAGAGCATCTTCGCATGTTTAGGATAGCATGTCATGATATATCACATGATGACTTGCTATTACTAAAAATTTTCCCAAAAAGTTTAGGAGGAATGGCATTAGAGTGGTACTATCAATTGCCCACTCATTCTTTGAGAAATTTTGAAGAAATAGCTGAATCTTTTGTTCATCAATTTAGTGCCTACATCGAGAGGCATGTCACCATTAAAGATTTATACAACTTAAAACAAGACAAATATGAATGTTTTGCTGATTTCTTAGCTAGATGGAGGCAGTTGACAGGAAAACTGCACTTTGTGCTACCTTATAGGGAAATGTTGGATATTTTTATCAATAATTTACAAGAACAAATATCTTGAGTTATCAACTGCTACCTTGACCACCTTCGATCAAGCTATAGACTTAGATCGAAGGGTAGAAGATGCTCTCATTAGGAGATGTCAGCTCAAAAAGAAAGATGATGAGAAAACATCCAGAAATTAGTATAAAAATAAACAAGTTGTAGGTGACGGAGTCACTGACAGCAAAAATGTTGCTAATATCAATACAACGAAGACAATAGAAAAATTTATATTGAAACCTCCTGATAAACCTCCTCGAGAATTTACTAGACTCAATCAACCATTATCAACTATTCTACCCCAATTACTCGAAAGAGGTTTGATTCAATTACCAGCTATCCGAGAACCTGATCCAACTATACCCGGATATAGAGCTGATTTACATTGTGATTTTCATAGAGGACCTGGACACTCTACAAACTCTTGTAAAATATTGAAACATAAAATACAAGATCTGATTGATAATAATGAAATGGAGGTGCAAGCCTTCCAACCTAAACAAAATGCTCCTAATAATGCTCAAAATACCATTCCCCAAAATTAGAATCAAAATGCTAATCAATCATTGGATATATTTCAACATCCTTTACCAAAACATGGTAAAGAAGTGGCCAATCAAATTGAGCATCATAATGTCCCTCCTCCTACCCGATATGTAGGAACTATTAGCGGACATTTACCTAATCATGATTTACAAAAATTTGACACAAATTTATCCATGGTCACGACCAGGCCCCTATATAATACTCAAACTCTAGATCTCAGTGATGTAGAATCGGATACTGAAAGTGAAATAGACATCACCTCAAATCAATCGAATAGTTCTAAAAACGAATCAGACCCTATTCAACCTATCACAGATTTTATGGTTCCAAAAGAACCATTTCCTAGAAGAGTTACTACTCGACCCTCTTCTAATCAGTTCCTTCCTAATGAACAAGCCATAAACGCTCAACCGAGACCAATTCAACGTCCTCAATATAACATTGTAGGTACCATCGGAGCCGTTACCAGACAACAGGCTCAAAATTCTCAATAGGATCAAAACTCAGAATGATGGATCAGCTCCATTTATTTTGAAAAATTCCAATAAAGAGAATCATATGTCTAATGTTCAACCAAAATCTCCTTACAATATTAATGAACAATTATCCAATACTACAGCCATAATTTCCCTTTTGGACTTGTTAAGATCTTCTCCTACCCATAGGGATGAATTAATGCTCACATTAAGCCAAATGATGGTACCTCAAAATATTCAACCTGAAGCCATGTCCAATACTATCATCACTCGAGAAGTCGATTGTATTGACTTTCGAGATAAAGATATACCACAACATAGTCTACATAAGGATAACCCCTTATATATTACTGCCCTAATTGGAGATGTAGCTGTTAAACGAGTCTTGATTGATAATGGTTCATCTCTAAACATATGCACTTTTGACTTTTACCAAATATTTGGCTTTAGAAGTGATGAAATGAAAAGAACGGATATGATTATCAAAGCCTTCAATGACGAGACACAAGAAACGTGTGGAGTCATTACTATACCCTTGCAAGTTGGTCCTAGAACCCTAGATACAACCATGTTTATTGTACATTGCCCCGCATCGTACAATATACTCTTGGGTCGCCCTTGGATCAATGCGATGCGGGCTGTCCCATCAACTTTACACCAATGTGTTAAATTCAAATTTAAAAATTAGTTGGTCACTATTCATGGTGATCCTAGACCCTTTGATATGTGTGCCTTGGCAGAACTTGTTGGAGTTCAGTTTTGCCCTGCTCTGTCATCCACACATCCTAATTCTTATTTTTCATCTAAAAGTGTGAAACACACACCTACAAATTCATCTATTTCTCCTCCATTAATTTCACCCCCATGTATAGCTCAACAATCTTCTGAACAAACCACACTAGAACCTCAAAAAGATCTTAGATCTACAACCAATCCTTCATGTTCCATCCCTATAATTTCAAAACCTATAGACCCATTTATTAACACCTCCACATTATCTACATCTATCATACCTTCCACATCTAAAGATATAGGGAATGATCCTTCTACCTCTTATGCTCTTTCTGATGAACTTTTACCGGATTTATCTAAAATTTTAATATTAGAAAAAACAAATGCTTCTATGCAAGATTCACTTCTTTTAAATAATTTTCCGCCATCTCCTCATACTTTGGGCCTCCCACAACCTATGGGAAGTACTTACCAAGTCGAGATTTATGCTTTTATTTATAAAGGATATGATTGGGGAAGAATACCCCGAAACATCAAGACGCATTGTGATGGATATTCTCGATGCTATTTTGCTAATGAATATATTAAAGCTAAACCTATAATGCTTAAAATGGGATATAAAAGGAAAGGCTTGGGACCTTTCCAAAATGGTATGAAAGAACCTATCGAGGTAGAACCATGGCCCGCCCGATGTGGTGTGGGCCTATTTCCTAGTAAGGTTCAACCCTTCCCTTTTGAAGATGATGATCAACTCATATGTTATCAAGAATATCTAGATAAACAAGATTCTTTGTGTCCAAAGAATAATACCTTTACATGCAATATGCTATCCATAGCTTACCCTGAATTGATTGCTAAATCCGATGATGAGTTGGAAGGAGATATTTTCCATGATGTCTCCATTGAAGAGTTGTTACACAATGGTTTTTATTTTGATGGTTCTATACCTACTATAGCCCAACTTGAGGCCACGAATCCTCAAGATGAATTCTCCAAGTTAACCTTAAAATAATTACAATAATTGGGCGTCTCACCCGCCCCACCTAATTTTGAAAGAGATCTACACATGGAAGTAGAAAACGTCATTAAAGTTAACATTGGAACTGAGGATAATCCTCACATAATCAATATTGGATCAGAATTAAGTCAAGAAAAACAAGAGCAATACATTGCATTTCTTAAAGAATATGAAGATGTCTTCACTTGGACATATGAAGATATGCTAGGTTTAGACCCTTCTGTAGTCATGCATCACCTAGTAGTCCATCCGGATGCTAAACCTGTTAAACAAAAACTTAGAAAAATGCATCCCAAAGTGGCCTTGCTAGTCAAAGGGGAGTTAGAAAAACTCCTGAATGTTGTTTTTATACAAGCTATTGATTATGCTGAATGGATCTCAAATGTAGTTCCAGTCACAAAGAAAGAAGCTACCAAAGTTAGGGTTTGCACAAAATTTAGAGATATTAACGCTGCATGCCCTAAAGATGATTTTCCTCTTCCAAACATGGATCAAATCATTGATTTTACTACGGGGAGTGGAATGATGTCCCTAATGGATGGATTTTCTGGTTACAATCAGATCATGATAGCTCCTGAAGATCAGGCTAAAACAACCTTTATTACCCCTTGGGGTACCTTTTGTTGGAAAGTGATGCCATTTGGTTTAAAGAATGCAGGCGCAACATATCAACGAGCCATGACTTATATCTTTCATGATATGATGCATGATAGCCTACATGATTACGTAGATGATATTATAGCTCGCTCTATTAATGAAGATGATCATTTAGATGATTTGAGGAAAGTATTTAATCGGTTAAGAGAATACCTTATTCGATTAAATCTTGATAAATGCATATTCAGAGTCAAGTCTGGTAAACTATTAGGGGTTTTAGTTTCTTTACGTGGTATCGAAATCGACCCTCTCAAGATTGCGTCTATCACTGATATGCCCGCACCCACCAATATATCTGAGTTACGAAGTTTACAAGGTAAGCTTCAAGCCATCCGTCGCTTCATCGATAAGTCGGCGGACAAAACCGGTCCCTTTCTTAAGCTTCTTAAGAAGGATGTCCCTTTTAATTGGGACGATGAATGTAAGGAAGCTTTTGAACTTCTCAAACAATACCTCCTTAACCCACCTATGCTTTCACTGCCTAGATCTGATCGCCCTTTTATCTTGTATATTTTTGCTTTTGATTCTGCCTTAGGAGCTATGTTAGCTCAGCTTGATGATGAGAAGAAAGAACATGCTAATTATTACATTAGCAGAACCATCATCAGTTATGAAACTCGTTATACCTCATTAGATAAGTTATGTCTAGCAGTCGTATTTTCTACACAGAAACTACGACATTATATGCTCAGTCAAAAAATATATGTCATTGCTAAATATGATCCCTTGCGGTATCTTATGAGTCGACCTTATTTATCGGGTCATACAGCAAAGTGGGTTCTTGCTCTAAGCGATTTTGAACTCACATTCATAGGACAAAAGTCTATTAAGGGTCAAATCATAGCAGATCAATTAGTTGCTGCACCCTTAGAGTCTACCCATCCCCTCATCATTGAGTTTCCTGATGAATGCCTTCAATTAGAGGTAGACCATGTTGAAAAATGGTCCTTATACTTTGATGGAGCCCGATGCATGAGTGGGGCTGGTGCGGGTATTATTTTAATATCCTTGCAAAAACATCTTATACCTTTGTCCTTTAAATTAACATTTGCTTGCACCAATAATACTGTTGAATATGAAGCTCTAATCCTTGGATTACGAGTTGCCTTGGTGCTAAAAATCAAACATCTGCTAGTTTTGGGTGATTCTCAACTTGTTATAAACAAAATTAATGAAGTTTATCAGACCAGAGATGATAAATTGTGCCCATATAAAGCATATGTTTTATAGTTAATATCTCTATTTTATCAAGTTACCTTGGAAGCTATTCCTCGAACTAGCAACCGTGCAACTGATGCTATGGTCGCAACTGCATCTCTTCTGCCCTTGGAGTTAGATGACGAATATGCCACCATCATTATTCGTCGACTCCAGGAACCCACTTCAAATAAGTCATGTTTAGAACCTTTGGATGTGTTTCTAATCAATGAAACTACTCCTGAACCTTGGTATATGGATATATTTGATTTTCTTCAAAATGGGACTTTCCCTGCCAATTCTAATAGAAACCAGCATCGGTTATTACATAGACGAGCAAGTCAATTTGTAATAATTGGCAATACTTTATATAGGAGATCTTTTGAAGGTATCCTATTGAGATGTTTGAATCTAGAAGAATCCAAATCAGCTTTAAGTGAAGCCCACGATGGATCTTGTGGAGGACACTTTAGTGGTAGTGTCATTGCTAAAAAGCTCCTTAGGATAGGATACTTTTGGCCTACCATGGAGAATGATGCACATGATTATGTGTGCCATTGCAAAAAGTTCCAGAAACATGCTGACCTTGTCCATGCCCCTGCACAAGAACTACAAGCTATTTCATCTCCTTGGCCCTTTTCAAAATGGGGCTTAGACATTATTGGAAAAATTAATCCTATGTCATCTGATGGACACAAATTCATCATAACTACCACTAAGTATTTCAGGAAGTGGGTTGAAGCTATGCCTTTAGCTTTCTACACTGGAACACAAGTCTCTAAATTTATTTTTAATCAAATCATTTGTAGGTTTGGAATTCTTGCAAATCTCATCTCAGACAATGGAACTTGTTTCAAAAATAAAGATGTTAAGAAATTATGCCAAAAATATAAGATTCAACATCACTGGTCCACTCCCTATTATCCTCAGGGTAATGGTAAAGCAGAAGCATCTGACAAAACCTTAATCAAAATTCTCAAAATATTGGTCAATAAAATTGGCCGTGACTGGCACATTCAATTATATCCTGCTTTGTGGGCATATCACACTAGTGTTCGAACTCCCACTGGAACTTCACCTTTTGTCTTGGTTTATGGTGCTAAAGTTGTTTTTCCCTTTGAATTAGAAGTTCCTTCTTTGGCTCCACTACTTCAAGATACCGAAGTAGGAGATGAATATCGAGCTGGCAGACTCAATCAGCTAGAACTCCTAGATGAAAAGCACATCAATGCTTTGGAGCATCTTTGTGCCTACCAAAACAAGCTTAAAAGATCATATGCCAAGAAAGTTCGTCATCGATCCTTTGAGGTCGGCGACCTTGTTTTAAAAGAAAATCAAAAAAATACTAATGCAACTAAAGACCTTAAAGGTAAATTTGAGCCCAACTAGCTTGGACCATATATTATCACTGCTAAATTTGAATCGGGAGCATACAAATTAGCTACCTTAGATGGTAAAGATTTAAAAGAACCTATGAATATTATGCATCTTAAGCGATATTACGCATAAAATTTGGTCATTTCATCATTTGTATATATTTTGCATGTTGTCTCATTTTAAAAATATATATAAAACCGTTTAAACAAAAACAAACAAACATAAAAGTAAAAACAACAATATTATTGACTCTTTCGAAACCAAAAAAAAAAAGAAAGAGAGAGTCAAAATCATCAAACTCCTCAAACATATTTGTTGTATATATTTCTTCTTAAAGTATTGCAGTTATATTTTCAAATTATTTTGGATAAATTAGCATTTATTTGGAATCCCTCACTTTCACAAACACAAAAATAAATATCTTGATTTTATCTGGCATGATTACTAATCTCTCTTATATCAAAATTCACAAAATTCAATTAAATAAAGTTTGAGCACAGAGAATTGATCTTGTTATTTACTTAAACCAAGCATATTCTTTCACAATAAAATGATTACATTTGTAATTTCCATGCTATGCTACATAGTAGAAGTGGTTTCTTGAGCGAAAAGTTTCCCCTGCTATCCTATCATGCACATGGTCTAGAATCTTTGAGAATTGACAAAAGGACAAGCTCACCCCTACCGAGAATAAAAATCCCTTGCTCTACAGGTAATCCGAGCAAGTATCCCTAGCATAGGAAGAAAAGAAAAGTCAAGCAAAATCATGAGAAAAAAAGAAAAAAGTTATTTCAGCA
Organism: Wollemia nobilis; assembly: GCA_028583015.1. Classification (NCBI taxonomy): domain Eukaryota; kingdom Viridiplantae; phylum Streptophyta; class Pinopsida; order Araucariales; family Araucariaceae; genus Wollemia; species Wollemia nobilis. Next base: position 5,893,033 of record JAQPPZ010017128.1, read on the forward strand.
TTATCTCAAATATCAAAGCAAAAGATACAAAAAAGAAAAATACAAAAAAAAAAAAAAAGAGAGCAAAAGAGAAAAGCAAAAATCAAAATGCAATAAAATCCTTTCCCTACCCCTTGAAAAGAAAATAAGGGTTGATGAGCTTGAATCCCTGGAATTCTCAATTATTCGAAAACTGTGAGGTAAGCCCCATAACAGGTGGTTTTTGCCCAACCCGCTTGGCCTTGGGTAACTCCTAGCGTGGTGATATGTCTGTCACATTATCGACCTTCTTTTGTACGAGACCTATGTCTCGCTTATGGATTAGCTAGCTCTTGATAACCCGACTTACATAGTAGTTTGGTATGGTTATATGCATCTAAATCATGGTTAATGAACACTTATTTGGTTAATTCAAATCACTTGTATCAAATTATCTTGCTCAAAACTGGTAAATGCACAAAGCAATTGCACACACATTTGTATTTGAGAGATTTTGTGTATCATTATGATAAATCAAGATTGGTAATGAACTCACATACGCACATGGGATTCCTTATAAATCTAACTATTGTCTTTAAGATACTTTGAAATATTTTTGCAAATTGTTTGGAATAATTTCATTTTCTTATTTGAGAACAGTTGTTTAGTATAAAGACAACTACATACATTTTCAAAAAAATCAAAATTTCTTTCAAAACATACGCTCAAATCATATATATATTATCGACTTTCGTGACAATGGTATAGTTCCAAAACTTAAATTGGAATTTTATGCCTAGCACAAGTCCTCATCTTCATATTATCTGTTTATTTTCAAAAATTAAAAAATCAACCATGCAATAAAACTATCAATTTCTTCTTTGGATTTCGCGATGATGGTATAAGTATATACCTAAATATTCTATGCCTAGCGCAAACCATTATACTAATTTTATTTCCCATTTATTTAAAAATCATCAAAACATGTGACTTAAATCATTATGTTACACAATTATGCTTTAACAACAACGCACATTGTTTCTATTTCATGTCATTATGTCAACTTCAATTTTGCAATGATGGTATAATTCCTAGGGAATTATTCAAAAAATTTATCACACTTAGGAATTTATGCCTAGCAAAAATCATCTTTAATATATTTCATGCATAATATTTTCATGGAAATCTGAAAACAAATCACCATCATCATCATCATTTGCATCATCACAACAAAGTCTTAAGACAGTCTCTTAAGCACTCTTTTACTTTTAACAATATTTCTATACGAGGATTAGCTTGACGACCGAGTGAGTGGCGACTCCATGAAATGGTCTATAATAGCGACAATGTCCTTTGAAATTATTGTTAAAAGTCCTTATTATTATTATTATTATTATTATCCCACAAACAACCAATTTGTTTACATCAGATTATTTCATTTAAATTTTAAAAAGCATGACCTTCAAACCATAATATTTCTAAATGGCATAATTACATGAATCATCAAATCAATCACACCAAAACATTAAAGCATCATACAAACACATAAGACAAGTCATATGATCAAAATATATATATATATATATATATATATATATATATATATATATATATATATATCTCAACAATATATGTACATCATATCAAAACTAGATTGGTATGCCACAATCTACATCTTGGCATACTCAATCCTCTCAATCATATATTCAATCTGTGCAGTGCAGTAGCCTAGCCTCGAGAACCCCTCGAGCTCTCAGCCTCATCTCCTCCCCCTCCCTGAGGTGGACAAGGTGGCCCCATCACAGTATGTGTGGTACTACGAGTCCTAGTCGTCAATCGGGATGAAGTCCTCGATGACCCAACCCTGATTGGATCCGTAATGTCGACTGGAAGTTGTACCCTCTGGCCCTCTAGCACCAGCTGGAAGTAGATACCCTGATAGAACACAGTCTGAGCAATCGACCATGCCAGCTCCTGAGTGCTCGCTCCTCCGCTCCGTGCTCTGAGGTGTGCAACCTCATCTCTGAGTTGTGTAGCCTCAGATCGATGGCATGTAGCCTCATCTTGTAAAGTCTGCACCTATGAATGGGGTCTATCCTCCCTCCTCTCCTAGTGCCACAACCTCTACTAAGCTTGTGCCCTCCTCTACTCTCTCCTATCGTGACCCTGTGCCGCCTCAATGGCTGCCTGGCACCGCCTCCCCATCCGACGCACAACTGTGTGAATCGGACCCTGAGCCCTTGTCATCCAAGGAGGGTGGATGCCTATGTACCAGGCATCGTAGTCGTCGGCTACCCCAAAATTGTCCCCATCCACTGGCTGGATCAGGGCATCATCTACGTCCTGACTCAAAAAGCATTGCATATCTGGAGCCCTACTAACTGTAGTGTTATCCCGAACGGTCTAGGAAAACTCATAGTCTCTGAGAGATGGGATCCCCTGCTATAGACCGAACTACCTCAAAACTTGGTCGTAGCGATGGATCTCCACCTCTCCCCTCTCCATCCTCAGCCAACAGGTTCGCCTAATGCGAGCCAGCTCCTGTCCATCCTTGACCCACCCTGGATGATCTCTCCAAGGCCTCCAGGTGATCTGGTCGAAGACAAGGTCATCAAGTAGTCTCCGGGACATTGGCAGATCTATCTGCCGCTGTGACCCTCTCCGGAGCCACCAGTAGAAAGCTCGGGGAATCTCCCCATCAATCCATGTCAGTGGTAGCCCTACCAACCTTCGCACCATGATGTGCTCCCAGCACCAAACCTGTAATAGTGATGTCATAACCAGACATCGGCTGCCCTTGTATATGACCCCATGCAGGATCCTATACAATCGATATAGTACAAAGATCCCTCAAGAAAACCTGTACCCATGGTCTCTCATGTCATAGACCACATCTATCAGTAGCCATGGTACTCTACATCCACTTTGATGGCATAGCAGCAGACCACCTACCACCCCAGCCAAAACCTGTGTCAGTCTAGATTCCCCAGGCATCTGGCATAGCGACTCAATGTTCACTTCGCCCTTCTCCAGGACGAAGCTCAGATCTCTGCACAGTCGCATCATCGGGTGGCCCTGATTGGCCATGGGAGTTATTAGCCATCCTTGTATGGGGATCCTCAAAATCCTCCATACATCCTCCAATGTGGGAGTCATCTCCCCTATCGATAACCGGAAATAGGAAGAACCCGGATACCACCTCTCTGCTAGGGCTATCAATAGCCCCATATCTATAGAAACCTATGGCATATCTACCACATGTTGCAAGATGACTTGAGCCAACTGATCTCACTCTGCCTGAGATAGAGCGGCCAAGTCATCCCTCAACCCACCGTATTTCCATTCTCTGCTCTTTAGTAATCCTCTCTGCAACATAAACAACAAAACAATAAAAATCATTAATAAAACAATGATTAAAAATGCAAGTAACACAAGTTCAATTTGAGCAAAGTCGTCTCCGATTTCGCAAGCCGAAATCGTCCCTTATTTGACGAAATCGTCTCCATTTCGTTGATTTCTCCTTTGGATGAAATTGGCGATATCGAGATGATTTCGATGAAATTGAGACGATTTCATCCCGATGACGTCGACGGCCCAAAAAACGGCCGTGATGCTCAAAAATCATTTAAAATTAATCTAAAAAGCATAGAAAATCAAAATTAAAGCATTCTAAACTAAGTTTAGACTCTTACTCGTAGCCCACATCGGACCTCTATTGATCTGTGCGCTGTCTCGACCATTTTGTTTGCAGAGCTCCAGAAACCAGAAAATGAAAATGAACAGTAACAATAAATTAGGGTTTTTCCCTATTTTTCTTAATTTTATTAAAAAACAATTAAAAACATTTTAAAATTTTGTTTTTCTGCGTTTTTACCTCAAACGTTCAATTTGGGTAAAAACACGGAGGGGGAACCATAGTAAGCTGTCGTACGATTCGACCTAGAATTGTCACCTAAAAATGGAAGTAAATTTTTGCTTTCTCGTAAATCGAGAAGAACTCATCTTTAACGCATTTTCCTCAAAAAATTTTCTAAAGAGGGGGAAAAATGTAGCACCCTAAAATTGGCACAGTAAACCTTAGAAAATAATTAAAATTACTTTAGTAATAATTCAAAATTCAATTTTAACCCCAAACCGCCCGTTAACCGCCTGTTAAACAACTTTCCCTATTTTCCATGCCATTTTTAGGATTTGTTGTGACCGTTGGACGATATCGTCTCCAATCAGACGATATCACCTCAGATCGGACGATTTCGTCTGGAGCAGAACGTCCAGACAATCTTGTCCCAAACTGATTTGTGCATAATTAGATTCTATTTCAACGACGTCTCTAATCTGGGCAGAAGTGTGTTTGCGTCGTTAGAGACCCTCCCCATTGGAGATATCCCAAATTGGGATGATCCCCAACCTCCTAACCTCCCTCCTAATCCTATTTAAACCTTAGGACCCCCTTTGACATTCCCCTAGCTGAATTTTCCTGTAACTTGACCTTTGCGTGCATTAGAATACCCTGGATTACCATCTACATTTGTGCTTTCCAAGTTTTCTTGCAGGGACCTCATTGATTTTTAGCCGGAGCAAGCTCAGATCATCGCAGACGATCCTGTACAATCTTGGATGATCCCATAAAAATTTGAGACGATTTCGACTACAGTCTGCATTAGGGCAATCAGTGCCCAGAGTTTGTGCTTTTCCTATACTTTGCTGCTATTTTATTCTGCATTTAGTCAATTTTATTATTATTTCTTGTTATTCTACATTTTGGAGTTCACCCATGTAGTTTAATTGCGTAATAAAATCATGATTAGCTATTAAAGCATCATAATTTACTTGCATTTCTATTCGGGATTATCTTATTAACATCCTTATTATTATTTCACATCATTTTTCTTTATCAGTATAGTTGCATTTTTTATATTTTGTATCTATTTCTCTGTTTGCAGGTCTCTGACAAATTTGTCAGATCTCAGATGATCTTGTATGATTTCAGATGATCCTGTCAAATTAGAGGCGATCTGGACTGCTTCAAAAATCAGAATCTCCATCAGACATCCGAAATCAGGTATGGCTTTTCTCATCTAGCATATTCTCTGTGTTTTATGTTTGATTTTGTTTTTTGTATTCATTTAATTTGCATTTTTATAATAGAACAACTTAGATTCATTTGGCCAAACATAGGATTTGAATTTTTAAAGATAAAATTGAACACATTAAACTCATTCCCAACCTAGGCGTGGAGACTGCCACTAAATGTTTCCTGGTGAACCCCACCATCCATCGAAAAATCACCTTAATACACCTCCCCCAAGAGGCGGGACCTTCAAAGGGCCTCTCAGTCTGAGGTATTGTCCCATCCTTCCCGCATCCCCCTTCCGGGCGTGGATCCTTTAGCCTAAAGGTAAGGGTGTGGAAAATTTGGAACGATACAGTTTTATTTCTTTTATATATTGGATTTATTAATAAAAAAATTCATCATTTCTCTTAATTTGTCCACCCAAATATGGATTCTACCATTCTAATTTTATTATAAAATAATAGGCGATGGTAATGTGGATAATTGTGGATATAATGCAATAGTAATACACACATTTTTCTAGGAAATGTTACCACATATGGAGCATTTTTCATGGATGTTGAGGAATGTAAATGGTTCTTACGCTTTGGGCATTGTGACCCCCTATCATGCGGTTCTCATAGGGTGCATCCAACACCTATGCTATGCATGGAGTGCTAGTTTAGTAAGTATGAAGAGCATGGGATGTGGATCCTTTCGATGAAATTTATATTTTTTACCAAGACCAAATCCTTTCTTGGATGTGATAGTTGATGCTCTTCCTCCTATGCTAGCCTATCCTACTAGGTGCTTTATCAGGAAAAAGGGAAATAGAGAAAGTAGTAAATTATTGTATGGAAATGATAAAATATTAAACCTAACTAGCCTAAGCTATAGGTGCAAATGCACTAAATATCCAAGAGATTCTCTATACCACAATGGGCTAAGTAAAAATATGAATTGTAGCCAACAATACACAAGGAATATGGTTTCCTTAAACATGCACCATATAGGACACCCACCCAAGAACTAGGACAAAAATACTGAGATAGTCACAACTTCTTAGTTATTTGAACTATGGATTACATACATGCAAAAAAAAGAGGTTAAAAACTAATCAACCAAAATAATACAAGGCTTGAGTTAGGCCAAGACACAAAAAAGAATGAAAAAAACCCATATAAGGCCAAATACTAGGCATGAGTATGACTAGCTTTTAATACTTACAATGAAGAAGGAGGTATTTATAAGAAGTGGAAAATTTTACCCCAAAAATTCACACAAAAATAAAAAATTACCTAGGCTTAGTCAACATTAATAATGAATACCCTCAAGGACCTAGGAATTTGTAGCCATAAATGTTGTTGGTAGGTTGATTTTATCACTATGTCATTGAGCTACTTCATGTTGGAAATCCCCATGATTAGAGCTATGGGATATTTCATCATCAATGCGTTGGGTTCTACATTACCCCTTGGGTTGTCCTCCATGTCACCACTTTAATCATCCAAGTGTCTCTTTGGGAATTGTGTCATATGGATGCCAGGACTAAGACTGGATCATCATCCCTTCTCTTACATCTGATTGTTATGGGTTGGTATTGTAGTCCTAATGGTGATTAATGCTTAGACTTTTCTATGCACCTTAAATAGGTTCCTTGGTAAATATGTCCTTCAATGAATTCCTTAGAGGTCATTTTTATTGCCTTTTGTGCTCCTTTGATTTTTGGTACTCCTCTTCCACCATGAATTGTGAGGAGAATTTTAGGGAACCAACAAACTTGGAAGTTCAAGGAAGACAGCATAGTTGAAAATTATTTGAGATTATCTAATTTTTCCTATCCTTGAAGTATTAAGATCCTCTTGGCAAGGATAAGGGGCTTACCTTATCACCTCCTTAATCAACCACCTCATATATTCTTACTCCTCATTTGAGAAATCAACCTTAGTCCTTGGGACTTATTGGTGGTTCCATATTGGACACACAACAAGGATTGGGTAACACTCTCAATTGAGAAAAGGAACCAAACTCATGGTCTCTGCTATCGAGGGAGAGGGAAAGGTCATAAGTACTCATTAAAGTAGGGCCCTATTAAAAATGGATCCCATTTAGCCATCATTGGAATGTCTTGGGAATTCTAATTATTAACATAACCTACTTCAGCTACAATTAGAAAGGTTTTTTGAGTCCTTGCTTAGATTTAGTCAAGTTGATCATCTAGGTCTAGTGTGGTAAGCTTCAGGTTTAACACTAGTCAACAATGTGGATTCCTCCTTGGTTGTACTTTGGATGGTATTTTGGATTTACCTACTTTGTAAGTAGTAGGGGATTTGAGCCTCTTCATTTTAGCTTCAAGTTGACACTCTAATCAAAATTACCTTCTAAGGCAATATTTTTCTAATGTAGAAAATTTTTATTATAGCTTTGGTTATTCATAGGTGAATTCCTGCTAGCAAGAGTCAAGGAACCTAGAGAAAAAGATCTTTGTCCAATGGCCAAAAAGTCTAAACAGGGTAAATCTTGAGGTTTTTATAGTATTTATGAGCATTGAGGAAGAATGTTACTAGGGGAAATTTTCTCAAGACCTTATGGAGACTTGGAATGGGATGCACCTTAATTTATAGGCCTTGTTACTTGGATAGCTTCAAAGGTTCATTCCTCATTTTGTTGATCTACTAATGATAGGTTGATATGGAATGACTCATTCTATCATGCCTATGTTATGAGAATTTCATCATATTTTATGCATACTTCCACCTAAATATGGAGATTTTCCTTCATTTTATCTAAAGGGTCTCTACTACTAATCTTGAGAGGGCTAGTGTGCATACCTTTACCTCAAAAACATGTCCTCCAAATATGTGTGGTGTCAATCCTTCTGCTACAAGTATGAACTCACTCATGTCCTACGATAATTAGGTGGCTTTCTAATAATCATGATTATTATATACATGTATATATATACAAAGACCTAAGGGACTAATGGATTGCTCCTTATATCCAATATTTACCCTATACCAATGTGGTCAAAGGTCCCAATAGGATCATCTTTTCGTACTTTCATAAATAGTTACTTCATTATGTGGGATGAGTGTGATTCACTCTAGAGTTGGGCCTTTCCACCTTATCCCTCCTACTTGATTATAAGTAGTTACTCTCTACATTCATAATGGGATACCCCCCATAGGTCGCTTCTAGTCTCATTCTTTGTCTAGAGGAACTTTTGCGCTAGTCTAGTTCCTTAATACTTTTTGGACATTGATTCTAGGCCTTTGGGACTATAATTTTGGTGTGGTATTAAGAAGTTGGTCACTAGGGTAATCCCCTCACCAAATCTACCTACTTATCCTCTAGTCAGTCATTGGGTTGATTGTTGGAATATATTACATTATTTGGCACATGTTAATGTTCCACATTGGGTACATCTTTATATTAGGAGTATGCGTCATAGATTAGGGTTTGAGTATTTACTTTATACAATGTAATAAATGCACAAGTAATATTCGAATGTGCAAAGTATTCAATAATGTGAATTTGCATCATAGTCCATGTGCACATGAGTCCATAGAATAGGAAAGTAAAGAGTCGTAGGAATATGGAAGGCCAAGAGTCACATCCCATTATATATTGTCCTTTGTGTAAGCATTATACAACAATATCATCATTTTCATAGGAAAATATAGGGTGGAGTAGAATACAAGTTTGCTACAACGTAGAACTTGTATGGAGGATGGAGTATTAATGATCTCATTTTGTATGAAGATACTATTTTCATGAGCTTTCATTAATGATAGTTTTATGAATATTTACAAAAGTTTCTTATGAGTTTTACATGCTTTGCATATTGCCATTATCTTATATTTAAAATTTCATGCTCATTTTATACTTTGTGGTATATTTTACACTAAGTATTTAGTATCAAAAGCTAATAGTGGTATCAGAGCCACAATGGATATTGATAGGAGATAGGGAGAGCCACAAGAAATATTGAGACAAGATAGAGAGATCTCATTTTCAAAAAATTTAAATATATTTTTTTGGCAAGAGTCTTTCCACAATGTTGTAGGAAAACTCATGAAGACTATGACTCAACATAGATCTCATTCCACTAGATTGAAGGATAAATAGTGAAGCTTATTTATTTTTAGAGATCTAGAGATTTGCATGTATTTTCTTGCTACTGTCTAATTTTTTGTTGCTAAAAATTAGTTTTCAAAATTTGAGAAGCTTCCTACAATGGATAGAGAATAATTTCATCTTTGATTACCTAAAATTCTATGTGCTTTCCTTGTGCAGGGATTAGTTCTTTGTTGTAGAAAAATTAGACATTGAAGATAAAGGAGGTCCAAGAAAAATGCCCCATTGGAGATTAAAATTTGAGGAGAACCAAGAAGGAGGTCTCCATAGAATATTTAAGATAGAGAAGGACTAGAAAATGTCCTATTACAAATTGAAGAGTTGCAGAATCTGAAGACCTGAGAAAAGAGTCTCAAGCAAGATTGAAGGAGAAAGAAAAAATCTAGAAAATCCCTATTGAAGAAGTGGTCATTGGAGACGATTTGAAGAAATCTTGATGTTGAAGATTGAAATTATGAGAGACTCCTAAAAAAATAAATTTGGTATAATTATCACCATCCGAAAATAAGCCCAAAAGGAAGAAATATTTGGTAAGAGTTTCTCAAATTTTGGTAAGGATTTTTGAAGACCTCGAGACATTCATATTCTTGAGAAAGAAACTAGTGAAAGGGGCTAGATTTGAAGTTATAATTCAACAAGAATATTGGAGGAGAAAGAATCTATAATAGACCACCATATTTGAAAGTTTTGAAGACAACCATAAAGGATTTGAAGACAACCATAAAGGATTTGAAGACTGATTTGTGAAGGAGAAGATTGTTATTTTTGCAGCAGGAGTTGAAGTGTCACAGAACAAGTTGAAGGTGACATAGAGCTGCAAATAGAAGAATATTTGGGCAGATTTTGAAGTGCCCTTAAACAATCAATTGAAGGAAGGCTTGACAGAAAAATAAGATAACAATTTGGAGGAATTGAATGTTGTTTTTGGGCAGCAAGATAAAGAAGAAGAAATCATATTTAGAGAGCAAAAAATTAAAAGCTAAAATGCAGAAAATTTAGGCAGCAATTAGAGCTGAAAATTAATGATTTTAGAGCAGCAAAGAAAAATGAATTGAAGCTACAAAAGTTTACAAATTCAGGGCAACAAATAGGTGAATCAAATCACCAAGAATTCTAACTACAAAAGGAGGCAAAAAGGTATGCAATATTGGTGCCATAAAAGTTCAATATTTGAACATTCATATTAGCTTATTATTAAGTCTTTAAAAGCACCACATTTGAGTTTGTAAAGTAGAAAAAATAAAGGTCTCAATTTTATATCTTAAAGGTTGAAGAATATAACATTCACATGGGATTAAAACTTGCAACAAAGAAAGATAAGTTAAATATAATATAAGGAAAATAAAATGATCAACTCCTTACTATCTCTTGGAAAATAAATAAGTAAATATTTTACAACAAATAATAGAGGTATTATACTATCCAAAATGCAAAGGTTTTATCACAAATTAAGGATCTTGGAGTCACTAAATAAGAAACCACCAAGCATACAGTCGAGAAGGAGCTTTTGTAGAAGAGTAGCCAATGAGGAGGAGCCACCAGAGGAGTGGCAAAAAGAAGAGGTGTCACCACATTGGAGAAGAAGGCCACTATTTCAAGGAAGCAAGAGTAACTATTTAAGAAATATTGAAACTATAGGAGGGCAAGCAATCATAAGGCATGAGCTAGTGTCTCCCTAGAGCTATGTACAATAGCCAACAAGTGTCATGAGTTAGCAATAGTCAGCAAGGAGACACACAACAACAAGGATAGGTCGCAAAAGTGCAATTAGAAAGTGAAGCGGTACAAGAGTTGAAGGTCCAAGTTTATCTGATCATTGAAGATTGAAAAATGAAGTGCCATATTAAAATCACCTACCAACAACATCAACAGTAAGAAGTGAGTACTATTAACACTTGTTAACATCAACTAACATAAAGCCAAAGTGTTATTTGTAGCAAAGGAAATTAGGTGAAGCATCGAGTGTTACTAAGTGAAGAGAAGGAGAATTACAAAGAAAATAACAAACACTATAGAGGATAAGTACGTTACCAACTAAGTGGAATAGAGGAGTGTTACAAAGAAGATATATGTTACACAGAAGAGAAGCATCACCACCTGGAAGGACATAATATATTATGATAGAAGAGTGAAAGATTTACATTTCCAAATGTCACAACACATAAGGTAACTCTGAATAACGTAAGCAAAGTGAAACGTATTCTTTGCATGAAAGACAAGTCATACAAGCATACTCTTGAGATAATAAGGTATTGCAAGTGAGGAATCACAACATAGTCGATGCTCAAAGAAACCAACAAGAAATAGGAGGATAGTCAAAGTCTTAGAGAGCGTCATATAGAAGGGAGAATATTAAATGCAGTGAAGGAGGACATAGTATTGCATTAAAGCCTAGAAAAGAGGACAATACCTAAATTAGAGTGTAATTTGTATAATAAAGGAGGCACAAGAGAAGCAGACTGAATACATAGCATGCCATATTTGAGAAGGTACATAAATTTAAAATCAATTTACATTTGCATAAATGTCAAGGAGGTATAAAGAATATCAACACTAAGGTTAAATTTAGATAATATTTTATGCATGTGATTAATTAAAAAAATGGAGGTATAAGGAATTGCATTGATGAACTATAATCTTAGATGATTGAATAATTTGAAGCTATTGGAATTAATTTTTTCAAGAATAGAAATATTTGCAAATAACTTAACTTGGAAGAATAAGGACTTCTACATAGAAATTGAAATATTAAATTTTTTAAATTTCTAAATTAGGGAGTTATAAGGAATTCATCACCGTCATAGGTTATTGAAATTTAGAAAATTGAAAGATATAAAAAGTACAACATAGAGTTGTTTGAAAGTTGGAAATCTACATTGGAATTAGTCTCTTGCTCAAATTAATGAGATATAAATAATCCAACTTAAAGTACTTGAAGATAGAGAATTTTATCAATTAAAATTGCATCAAAAATATTTTAAGCTTTCTATTCTTAAATAGGGAGAAATAAGGTGATGACTAGAAGTTGAAAACTAAGAAAAAGGGGTTCAACTCAAAGGAAACCTTAGAAAGCTAAGTATTTTATCAAAGCTATTTAATATTAAAAATACTAGGGAGCTAAAAGGAATTCTATCTAGAGATATTACTATTGCTTGATCATTATCCAAACATTAGAAAAACAAGATATACTACAAATTTTTAAGAATTGAAAGTTAGAATTTGATCATATACTAAAATTCAACTTAGAATTTAAAAGTTAAAAGATAGGGATATATAAGGCTTACAACATAATTGGTTGAAAAATTGAAAAGTTTTCTTAGTCTATCAAAACAACTAAGGAGAAATAAGGATGTATAATTCAAAAAATTCAATGGATAATGATATATAAAACATCGTTAGAAAGGAAAGTGGAAATTTCATAAAAATTGGAATCAATAATTTACTTACAAAAACTAAAGGAAACTTAGATCTTACCTCAAAATTGATCCATAGTGAAGCCATAGAAGAAAAATTTAAAACTATGGAATATTATCTACATGCTAGAATCATTGAAGCAATTGATAATGGAAAAGATGATATTGTAATTCCTTTAGACATTGGTAGCATATTATATATGGAATTACTTACATTCAAATATTACAAAGAATAAAATATGGAGCAAAAGGATTTGGTTGAATATCTTAAAGAGAAATGATGTACACATTATAGGAGATGTTGAGAGTTTAGGGTTTTGAGATGACAGTGGACGGGAAGGCTTCTGCAGGAGATCACGAGAGTGCCAGCAGATAGAACCACGGGCACAGCAGGGCAGAAGGAGAGCAACCAGAGTCCGGGGGCACTGAGGAGTCCTTGCCATCCAAAGATGGTGTCAGCCATGGCAAGGATTCACCAAAAAAATGGGGAGGTGGACCTCAAAAGTCGTATGCTCAGGCAGCAGCTTCAGAAACCCTAAGCGGCATCTTCATCGAGGAGTTGTTTTCGGCCGGGGACGAGTTGGACATCCCAGTAGAAATTCTCTCAAGCTTCGTGGAATTTGAAAAATTTACCCTCATTGGTAAGTTCATTGGTGGTCGGCCAGATATGGAGACCATTCACAAATGGGCGTCTGGCAAATGGAGAACCTCTGGTCACATGGAGTTGGTGGCCTTAACCCGGGGTTTTTTCATGATTAGACTGAACAACAAGGAGGACTACTACAAAATCCTGGCTGGAGGTCCTTGGTTCCTGGGTCGTAGGAGTCTCTTTCTAAGGAAGTGGGGTATGGACTTCAACCCTGATACCCAGAACATCAACATTGCTCCAATATGGGTCAGGCTCCCGAGTCTCCCTATTTTCTATTGGCATGAAAATGTAATTAGAGGAATTGCCCACTCCATTGGGGAGTTGGTCACCATTGACCCTCCCACCAGAGCTCGAACAAGATTTGTCCAAGCCTGTTTCTGTGTCTTGGCAAACTTAGAGGCAGTCCTCCCCTCCTCCATCACTCTTCGGTCCAGAGGTTCCATTCTCCATAAGCAAGCCATTGCATATGAGAACATACCAGCTTTCTGTTAGCGTACTTATTCTATTTGTCTCTATTCATTATTTAGTTCACTGTTACAACTGCTGTAACAGAGTTCAGTTCAGCCGGTGTCTATTCCCGGCATTCTTTGTATTATTTAACCTGTTCTTTGAATAATGAAATCTAGTTCGCATTTCTATCATGGCATCAAAGCCAGACAAGAGGGAGCAGTGAGCCGAGGTTGGAGGCGGACGAGCAATGCGATTTTTTAATTTTTTTTGTCTCTTCGCGATGTGATTTCCTTGTCACGTGATAGCAGCTGTGGAAGACAAATTAAAAAAAAAAAAATACAGTGAGTGGCAAGAAGCAGCAGTTCTAGCGTGCGTGAAAGTAGCAGCGCGCGACCGAGAAGTCGGAGGCCGCAGCAGAGGAGGAGTAGCATCCGGGTGTTGAAAAGCAAGGTGCTCCACTGATCCTTTCGGATCAGCCCGCTGGCTCACGTGGTCGTGAGCCGTGCGGTAAGGCTCAGGGAGCCTGCAGGTCGGGGGTTCAAATCCCGCCGACTCCCCCCTAAGGTATAAATTAATTTTTTTTCTCAAAGTATTTTTAATTATTATTTTTTAATTAAAATTTTTTAATTTTAATTTTTTTTTAGTTTTTAAACTTTATAAATTAAAATTTAATTTTAATTTATTTTTTCATAAGTTTTAAAACTATATAAATTAAAATTATTTATTTTAATTTTAAATATATAATAATTATTAAAATGCTTTGTTAAAGAGATTTTTTTTAAGGGGGGATATTTTTTCAAAAAATCAAAGGGGGAATGTGAGTAATTTTTTGAAAAAGCAATTTGGCGAATTGTAAAAGGTGCATTTTCGGCTGTGACCAACACCTTGTGGGTTATTCTTGTGGGCAGTTTTTTATGTTGTATGTTGCATATTTCATTTTTGCACTATAACATTAAAAACTTAAAAAAAATCAAATACACTCCCTAAGTCCCCGGAATAATTAAAACCCATTTGTGCAATTTATTGCACTGCAGCATTCGGTATTTGTGATACCTCTGGCCAGCACTTACAGGTAAAGCTGTCGTGATTGGGCTATCGTATCCGTCGCCTAATATAGCTGCTACAACGACGTCTGAGCTTGTTCTCTATAAATCGTCGGGGAGAGATAAGTTAGCCATTTTTTGCATTTTTTTACTCCATCCACTACCCTTTATCACACTTGTGTTTAGGCATAAATCCTGACGAAGTATTCTTCATAGTGTTTAGGGGAAGTTACGCCCCACGCATGAGAAGAATTTTCTATGGTAGGTGCCATCAACAAGGTGATTCCCTTTTAGTACCGCTTATGTTCCACGTATCGTATGATCTCTAAAACTCACCTATAGTCTCCCTCACGTAAGGGCGGGTGATTTTTGTTGATCTTTCTAAATACCTATAGTTTCCCTCATGTAAGGGCAGGTATTTTGTATGGTATAACGGCCTAGCAAAAGGTATATTGAAAGGGGGACCAATTGGTGATATAAGGAACCTTCACTATGGCCACTGTTGCAAAGTTGATGACTGATCCTCATTAGTTATTGAAAGGTCCAAATTATACACCATGGAAACATAAGATGAAGGCAATTCTCCAAATGGAAGATTTGTGGGATATTGTTCTTGGAGTAACAACTAGGCCTTCACCAACGGCAGGATCCACAGGTCCTTCCGTAGATCAGATAGCTTTTGAAAAGAAAGACAGTCGAGCAAAGGTGCTCATTTTGTTTGCTGTTTTAGATGAAGTGCAACCTCATATAGCTGAAAAAGCAAGTGGTAAAAAGGCATGGGATGCCCTTAGAACCATCTATGATGGAAAGAATTATTCAACCATTCTTCATCTTCAATAACAACTTCATAACCTGAGTTTGAGACAGGGTGAAACAGTTGAACTCTTTCTGTGCAGAGTGTCTGAATTGAAAGAGAAATTAAATTCTTTGGGAGATACTGTGGACGAAAAGCTTCTCATTTCACTTGTGATGAGAGCTTTACCTTCTTCATTTGATATGTTGATAACCTCCATCCAGGTGTCTCAACGACAAATTACCTGCATCGAGTTGGTGAATCTGCTTCAACAACAAGAGGCACGCCAACTTCACAAGGATGATTCTTCCAATACAGCCCTATACACCAATAGACAGGGTTCTAGGAAGAAAGGTAATGGGCAAAAAGGAGGCAACTTTCAGAAAGGAGGAAATTCTCATTAGGATACGAAAGGAAAAGGCAAACAACCTCAATAGAAGAAGAGGTGGTGCAAGATCTGTGAGAAGGACAACCATGACACCAACAGGTGTTGGCATAAGAACAAGCGAAAGGCCAAAACAAACCACAAAATAAAAACAAGAAACCCCGGGTGAATGTTGTTTTTGAAGAATCTGACTCAGATTCGGAATGGGCACACAAGGTGCTCATGACTACCATAGATTCCACACAGAGGGATCCTATTTGGTATGTCGATTCTGGAGCTAGCAAACATATGACTGGCGACAGATCATGGTTTGAATAATTCGTGGCCAAAGAGGGCAAACCTGTCACCATTGCCGATGATAAAACCTACGGGGTTCGGGGAGAGGGAGCAGTTTCAATCACTCTTCCCGACGGCAAGTGTCGAGTTGACAAAGTCCTCTATGTTCCGGGATTGGCTAACAATTTGTTGTCGATCACACAAATCTTGGATAGAAATATGGTTGTCAACTTTCATGTTGAGAATGGAAAGAAGTGTTGTACTATTACCAAGAAGGGTAAGCGAGTTGCAATGACTTCATATAAGAACGACTTATTTGCACTAGATGCTATCTCTACTCCACCTGTTACCATGACTGTCTCTACCAAGGAGGCAACTTCCCTATGGCACAAGAGATATGGGCATCTTAGTTTTGGCTACTCACTTGAGCTCAGTAAGTATGAGATGGTAAAGGGTCTTCCTTCCCTTTCTGCCACATTGCCAGTGTTCTCTAACTGCTTGGCAGGAAAGCAGCATAGATTACCATTTGAGAAGAGCTCAACAAGAGCATGAAAACCTCTGGAGTTAATTCACACCGATCTATGCGGTCCTTTCACACCCAACAGTTGTGGAGGGAAGAGGTACTTTCAGTTATTCGTAGATGACTACTCACGAAAGATGTGGGTTTTCTTTCTCCAATTAAAATCTAAAGCTTTCGCATTCTTCCAACAGTTCAAGAAATCCGTTGAGAAGGAGTCAGGAGCTTCTATTAAAACCCTTCGCTCAGATAGAGGGGGAGAGTTTACCTCTAATGAATTTTCTACATTCTTAGATAAGCATGGGATCAAGAGACAGTTAAAAACTGCCTATACTCCTCAGCAAAATGGAGTTGCTGAGAGAAGGAACCGTTCTATCATGGAAATGGTTCGTTGTATGCTCACAGGAGCTACTCTTGGGAAACAATATTGGGCAGAAGATGTCACCACTGCAGTGTATCTATTGAATAGGGCACCCACAAAGGCCCTAAAAGGAATGACTCCACAAGAAGCATGGAGTGGTCGAAAACCCTCCATATCTCATCTTTGTATTTTCGGATGTCACGCTTTCATGCACATACCGAAAGAGAAAAGGAAGAAGCTAGATGAGAAAACATTGAGATTTATTTTTCTTGGTTATGATGAGCACTCTAAAGGATATCGTTTGATAGATCCTTTGACCAAGAAAATTCATGTCAGTAGAGATGTTGTCTTTGATGAAGCTTTCACATCACAGAGCACATCTAAAGTACACCTAGATATTGTGGAATCTAAGGAAGAGAAGATTCCTTCATCAACACAGACAGGAGGTCCTTCTACATCTTCTTCACCACCATCGAAGAAGAACCCAAAATGGTGTACAAATACAATCAGAGACGCAAATTTATCCACTCCTCCAAATTTGAACTTGGATAGACCTCGTACACGCAGTATGGCTCAAAAGGAAAAAGAAGCCAAAGAAACTGGTGAGGTTGATGATCTTTGTCAATATTTTGAGGAACTTTCCGTAACTCCAAGTACGAAGTAGAGGATATGGATATTGATGATGACAGGGCGTTCATGTCTACCATAGATGATCTTGAACCTGCATCGAGTGCAAGATGCTCTCGGTGAGCCTCGGTGGAAGGCCGCTATGGATACGGAGTATGGGTCTTTGATGAAAAATAAAACTTGGAAGCTTGTTGATCTGCCGCATGGAAAGAAACCCATTGGCTGCAAATGGGTATATAAAGTCAAGTACAAGGCAGATGGAACAATTGATAAGCATAAGGCCCGACTTGTTGCAAAGGGCTATGCTCAAAAGGAAGGCATTGACTACGAGGAAACTTTTGCACCTACTACTCGGATGACCACAATTCGGGTTATGTGTGCTATGGCAGCACAATATGGGTGGAAAGTTCACTAGATGGATGTCAAAAGTGCCTTTCTAAATGGTGATCTCTAAGAAGAAGTCTACATGACTCAGCCAAAAGGATTTGAAGTGGAAGGCCAAAAGCAGAAGGTTTGCAAATTGGTCAAATCCTTATATGGTCTGAAACAAGCTCCTCGAGCTTGGTATATAAAAATGGACAATCACCTTATGCAGCATGGATTTAAGAGATGTCCGTCGGATGCAAACCTCTATTTCAAGAAATAGGGTTCGAGATAGTGTTGCTTGTACTCTATGTGGATGATCTCGCTCATTACGGGGAGTTCAAAAACAATGATCTCTACTATCAAAAGAAACTTGTGTAAATATTTTGAGATGACGAGATCTCGGACTTCTCCATTATTGTCTTGGTCCGGAATTCGACCGGAAGGAGCACTCCATCAAAGTGTCTCAGAAAAAATATGCCAAGATATTGCTAGAAAAATATCGCATGACTGATTGCAAGCCAATGACAACTCTGATGGAGAATGGACTTCAGTTATCATGATATGATGATTCACCATAGGTAGATGGTACTCTCTATCGACAGTTGATTGGGAGTCTCATATATCTGACCAATACTAGGCCAGATCTCGTATTTGCCGTCAACTATCTTTCGAGGTTCATGCAGGAGCCTAAGACCACTCATTGGAAAGTAGCAAAACGTGTTCTTCACTATATCCGTGGTATTATGGAATATGGCCTAGAATACGAGAAGAACAACAAATTCTTCTTGCAAGGATACACGGACTCCGACTATGCCGGATAATTTGATGATCGCAAGTCAACTTCTAGATACATTTTTCATCTGGGATCCGGTCCTGTCTCTTGGCATAGCAAGAAGCAATAGGTGGTTGCTATTTCATCAACAGAGGCAGAGTATCGCACCGCACGTGAAGCTATGTGCGAAGTGATATGGTTACGTCACATTCTAACAAGTATGGGCCATCCATCAAAATCTCCAATACACTTGTTTTACGACAATCAGGGTGTTCTGAACCTCGTCAAGAATCTAGTCCATCATGAAAGAACAAAGCACATTGACACACAATGTCATTTCATTCGAGATGAAGTTCCAAAGCACCGAATTCAGCTTCAACACATTCCCACCGATGCTCAAGTTGCAGAAATTTTCACTAAGGCACTTGGACGTGTCAAATTTGAATTGTTTCACAACTCACTTTGTATTGCAAAATAATGTAAGGGGATGTTAGTAGTCTAGTATAGCTATTAGTTATTACATTACCCAAATAATGTAATAAAGGGGGATGTTAGCATACTTATTCTATTTGTCTCTATTCATTATTTAGTTCACTGTTACAACTGCTGTAACAGAGTTCAGTTCAGCCGGTGTCTATTCCCGGCATTGCTGTATTATTTAACCTGTTGCTGAATAATGAAATCTAGTTCGCATTTCTATCACTTTCTGCCCCCAATGCAGTTCTCAAGGGCACTGATATTCTCACAATGACACTGAGAGGGGGGTGAATCAGTGTAGCTAAAAATCTGATCTTCAATCCTTAAAACTGAAGCAAAGAGAACTAGAAAATAGATAAAGCAATAAACACAAGAGAGCACACCACAACACACAATGTAACGAGGTTCACCAATTTGGCTACTCCTCAAGAATGACTGCTTGGACTACGGTCCAAATCCAGCCTTTGCAAAACACCAATTTTACAATCTGTTTACCAGCACCCACTGGAAGGAGCACCAACCCCTGATTTATCTGCACCTACAGAAAGGAGCACCAACCCCTTATCCAAGCACCAACTTGGAACACAGTTTTGAAAGTTCAAACAATGACATACAAATGCCTTCACTTTTACAAGACCCTGACTGGTCTCCAATTTATCAAAGCACAGTAAATACTCACTGCTCAGCTTGTTGCTCTCTTACAACACTCTTCTCACCCTCTTTCGGTAGCACTTTCACACATTCAACAGCAACTATTATTCTTCACGCAGACCTATTTTTATAACATATTATTCTTCTATTTTTAACTTCCATTTTTACGCATGTCAACCCGTAACTTTTTTCTTAATGTAACTCCTTTCGAATATATATAACGGGCATTTCGTCGAACACATTACATGCAACAAATACCTTTACTATGATTGTTCGTCTTCTTGGTCATGATTGTTCGAGTTCTTTTCTATGCGTGCATGCATTTTTCGATTCTACTTATGCGACTGTTAGAATTTTTCTATCCTCTCCTTTTTTGACTTTACTAAAAAGCTGCATGATTTCTATCTATAATTCCGCACTTAACTTCAATTAACTCTACTTATTTTCACTGCATGATTTTCCTCTACGACTGCCCCTTTAACTATAGTTCTATTCTAGTTAATTATCTGTTATCATGTTGTAGCGACCTGTCACGAAATCGTGACACTTATATATCTTTCTGCCCTTCTCGCCTTTTACCCATGAAAAAATACATGTCATGAAATCATGACATTCTCGGCCTCCTTGTTCACTTCTTCGCTTGCAACCACAAAAACCAGACATGTCACGAAATCGTGACATCATTCCTCCTTTC
Organism: Wollemia nobilis; assembly: GCA_028583015.1. Classification (NCBI taxonomy): domain Eukaryota; kingdom Viridiplantae; phylum Streptophyta; class Pinopsida; order Araucariales; family Araucariaceae; genus Wollemia; species Wollemia nobilis. The sequence continues at coordinate 5,913,655 of JAQPPZ010017128.1, forward strand.
GTCTATCTTCTTGTAAACCAAACATGTCATCAAAATCGTGACATCTTTCGCTCCTTGTCTCTTTTCTCTCACCAAAAATCGAACATGTCACGAAATCCGTGACATCTTTCTTCTGCCTTGTGCCTTTTCTGCCTTCCGCTCTGAAAATGAAACATGTCACGAAATCGTGACATCTTTCTTTGCCTTGTGCCTTTTCTGCCTTTCGCCCATGAAAACGAAACATGTCACGAAATCGTGACATCTTTCTTTGCCTTGTGCCTTTTCTGTCTTTGGCCAGTGAAAACACATGTCATGAAATCGTGACACCTTTCTCTATCGAACTCTCTCTCCTGCATTATGTCACGAAATCGTGACACTTTTTCTCCTTGGCGCTTTTCTTCCCATCGAGTCACGAAAACCCGACATGTCGTGATATCGCGACACTTTTTCTCCTTGGCTTCAACTTCTTCACTAAATCATGACACTTTTTCTCCTTAGCTTCTTCTAAACTTGTCACATGAAATCGTGACACTTTTTCTCCTTAGCGCTTCTTCTTGCAACTTGTCATGAAATCGTGACACTTTTTCTCCTTAGCGCTTCTTCTTGCAACTTGTCACGAAATCGTGACACTTTTTCATCCTTGGCGCTTTCTTCTTCCAACCATGTCATGAAATCGTGACACTTTTCATCCTTACGCTTTCTCTTCGAACCATATCGTACAAATCCGTGACACTTTTCATCCTTAGCGCTTCTCTCTTAACTTAAACAATTTTCACCAAATCCCTCCTCAACATTCAAATCATGACATTTTCTTCTTTTCTCCGCAACATGTCGTGAAATCATGACACTTTATCCTTGTGCTTTCTAAACATGTCACGAAATCATGACAACTTTCCTTGCACTTTCTAAACATGTCACGAAATCATGACAGTTTTCTTACTTGCCTTCTTTGCTTCCAACATGTCACGAAATCATGACAGTTTTTCCACTTGGCTTCTTTGCCTGCAACATGTCACGAAATCATGACAGTTTTGTTTCGCCTTCTCTCTCCTCGTCCATGTCATGAAATCGTGACAATTTTCTTCGCCTTCTCTCTCCTCGTCCATGTCGTGAAATCATGACAATTTTGCTTGTGCCTTCTCTCTCCTTCGATATGTCATGAAATCATGACATTTTTCTTTCTGCCTTCTTTCTTCTCAACCTGTCGCGATATCGCGATAGAAAACATGTCGCGATATCACGACAGTTTTCTTACTTGTCTTTTTCTTTGATTTTTTGAATCTGGGTCACTTCTATTTTCCTAGAATTTCATTGAACATGATCTGACTGACCTCTGAACTCCTATCCACTGCATCAACTGATCTATCTGTCTATGTTGACAACAATGACAATACTTTTGTTGCACCTTGCTCAACAATCTCCCCCTTTGGAATTGTTGGCAACACTCATGCACTCTCCTGTAATTCTTCTCCCCCTTTGACAATAATACCAAAGGGCTGCTGCAGACTCCCCCTGAGTCTATACACAACATTCTCAGATACACATTGTTATAGTTAGCAAAAATCATGAATATGAGCAAAACTATAAACATAGGTATAAATACTCCCCCTGAGAATGTGATCCCAATTGATAGTCAGTTCTTGTGAAATGTGACTACTCCCAACTTACTCCGAAGGTACTCAAAAACTTCCTTTGGCAATGGTTTTGTGAATATATCTGCTACTTGCTCTGTAGTTGGAACAAAATCCAATTTGACCTCACCTTCTGCAACTTTATCCTTCAAGAAGTGATACCGGATTGCAATATGTTTGGTTCGAGAATGCATAACCGGATTCTTTGATATGTTTATAGCATTGGTGTTATCACATTTAATTGAAATTGGCTCTTTGAAGTGAATACCAAGATCTTTCAGTGTTTGTCTCATCCATAATATCTGTGTACAACATGTTGTTGCTGCAATGTATTCTGCCTCTGCTTGTGGATAGAGAGACTGATTCTTGTTTCTTGTTGTGCCATGCTACCAGCCTGTCTCCAAGATAAAATGCTCCTCCATTGGTACTCTTTCTGTCATCAATACATCCTGCCCAATCTGCATCAGAATATGCAATAAGAGTGAAGTCCTTACCTTTTGGGTACCACAACCCATACTCCATAGTACCCTTGAGGTACCTAAAAATCCTCTTTACAACTGTCACATGAGTCTCTTTTGGACTAGCCTGAAATCTTGCTACCATGCATACTGCCTGTAATATATCTGGTCTAGTAGCTGTCAAATACAGCAGGCTTCCAATCATAGACCTGTACATGGTTTGATCTACATCTGGAGATTTGTCATCCTTGCTCAACTTGCAACCTGTTGTCATGGGAGTGTTGACAGGTTTACTATCCTCCATTGTGAACTTTTTCAGCATTTCTTTCACATATTTTACTTGGGAGATAAAAATGCCCTTTTCACTTTGATTGACTTGCAGTCCGAGGAAATAAGAAAGTTCACCAATCATTGACATCTCAAATTTTGTCTTCATTTTATTTGCTATGTCTTTACAAGACTTATCATGACTGCTGCCAAAAATGATATCATCTACATAAACAACAAGGACAATAAGATTGCCATTTTCTATTTTAACATACAGATTGTTGTCCACCAAACCTTTCTTGAACCCTTGTTTAATAAGATAGTTATCCAGCCTTGCATACCATGCTCTGGGTGCTTGTTTCAGACCATACAACGCTTTCTTTAACCTGCAAACAAAATCGGGATTGTCACCGAGTTGGAAGCCATCTGGCTGTTCAATGTAAACCTCTTCTTCCAGTTTTCCATTCAAAAATGCTGATTTTACGTCCATTTGATATACTTTGAAATTTTTATGGACTGCTAAAGCCAGAAACATTCTAATTGCTTCTAGTCTAGCTACTGGTGCAAAAGTTTCCTCAAAATCAATGCCTTCAACCTGAGCATAGCCTTTACAGACCAATCTTGCCTTATTTCTGACAACCTGTCCGTCTTCATTTAATTTATTTCAAAAAATCCATTTAGTACCGATTATGTTTTTATTTCTTTGGTCGTGGTACTAATTCCCAGGTTTTGTTTTTCTCAATCTGATCTAGTTCTTCATTAATTGCCTTCATCCAACTTTCATCTATGTTGGCTTCAGCAATATTTTTGGGTTCAATGCTGGATAATAAAGAGTAGTTCCTTATTACTGCTCTTCTTGTCTGAATACCAACTGTTGGGTCCCCAATAATCTATTCTCTGGGATGATTTTTCTGCCAGCTGCCTGTTTTGAATTTCTTGTTCTCTTCTTCTTCTGAGTCAATTCTTAAATCAAGTTGAGTCAATTTTTTGATTTTCTTCTGTTCTTATTTCTTCATCTCCTTCAATGACTTCTTCATAAATGGGGTAGTTTTCTTGATACGTAGCTTCTCTTTCTCTACCTTCATCAACTTTAACATCAGCACTCTCAATAATTTTCTTTAGCCGCTTGTTGTAACATGTGTATGCTTTGCTTTTTGTTGAGTATCCAAGAAAAATACCTTCGTCAGCTCTATCTTCAAATTTATCGAGATTATCTTCAGTTCGTTTGATGTAGCACTTGCTGTCGAACACTTTGAAATATCTTGTTGTTGCCTTTCTGCCGAACCACAGTTCATACGGTGTTTTGCTTTCATGTGTTCTTAGCATGCACCTATTTTGAATGTAAACTGCAGTATGTACTGCCTCTTTCCAGAATCTGTCGGCTATTTTGTTCTCAGCCAACATTGTCCATGCCATTTCTTGCATAGTCCTGTTCTTCCTTTCAACAACACCATTCTGCTGAGGTGTCCTTGCTGCTGAAAACTGTCTTCTAATCCCATATTTTTGATAGTATTCTGCAAACTCCTCTGAGATAAACTCTCCTCCTCTGTCTGATCTTAGGCATTTAATTCTTTTTCCAATATGATTCTCAACCTGCTTTTTAAAAATCTTGAACATCTCAAAGGCATCTGATTTAAGCTTTAAAAATAATACCCATGTCATTCTGGAGTAGTCATCTATGAACAACATAAAATATTTTTCACCATTTATGCTTTGTGTTCTCATGGGTCCACATAAATCAGTATGTATCAGCTCTAACGGTTTCTTTGGTGAAATATTCCTTTGCTTTAAATGTGGATCTGGTTTGCTTCCCTTTTTGGCATGAAGCACAGATGCTATTTCTTGGTTTGCCAATGGTAGGTATATCTCTTACTTGCTCTTTTTGAACTTATTTTTACCAGATTGTCAAAGCTAATATGACCGAGCCTCTTGTGCCACAGCCAATTTTCATCTTCCTGTCCAATCAAGCATGATCCTTCTGAAGTTTCTGAGAGAGTATATAGATTTCCAGAAGTCCTCGATCCAGTGGCTATTAGCTTTCCACTGTGTGCTTTTCTGACTTCACAGCCCTGCTTCTTAAAAGTGACTTCATGACCTCTGTCACAGATTTGACTTACACTCAGTAAGTTGTGTTTCAAACCAATCACAAACAGAACTTCTTTGGAACTGATCTTTCCATCATTTATCTTGACTGATCCTTTGCCAACTATCTTGGCTCCATCATTATTTCCAAACTTTATTGAGCCCCCTTCATATTTCTGAAGCTTTTCAAATTTTTGTTTATCTCCTGTCATGTGGTTGGAGCATCCACTATCCAATATCCATGGTGCAGATTTGTTCTGTGCTTTGAATGTTGTCTGTACAATCAATGATTCCTTTTCTTCTTTGAGTTGCTCTTTTTCTTTCCATTCTGATTTGACTGTAGTTTTGGTCACTTGTTTAGACTTTTCTTTGTCAGTGGCCTGTGCATGTTTATCTGGGAATTTTTTGTTTTGCCTTAAACTGTTTGGTTGAGTTCTTCTTCCCTAATATTTATTTGTTGCATATGTGCTTCTACAGTTTCTTGCAATGTGACCAAAGTTATGACAGTTATAACATTCTACTGCATAATCCATCAAAGGTGCAAAGACATTTCTACTGGTAAAATTTCTTTGTCCTATATTATAAATGCAGTCTAAAATCTTATGACCGTAAGTATTGCATTTAAAACAATAACCAGAAAAGGAATGATTGAACCTGGGAGTTGGTCTTTGCCAATTTGTAGTAGGAGCCACAAATTTTCTTCTCCTTTGATGTATGACTTTTGTGAATCCCTCATTGTCAACAGTCTTCTCGTGCTTGGCATTGTTGCTTTCTTTTGCAAGATTCATTTTTCTTTGGTCAACCTTGATCTTATCCTCTTTCTTTACTGGTTCTATATTTATGGCCTTTGATCCACTTGATGATTCTCCTTCGACAAACCCCAAGCCAAACTTGATGTCTGTAGACCTCTGACTATTTATAATCTTTTCAAGCTTTGCAGAACTTCCTTCAAGTTTGTGATAGCAACTCAATTTTTGATTCTTTTCTTCTAGCCGCATTCTTAAAACAACAATCTCTTCTTCTAGTTTGTTGCACTCATCTATTCTCATAGTTAACTGAACTTCAAGTTCTTCAGACATTTTCTTAAATTCTTTTGTCTATACTTTCAAACTATTTATTATGTCATTCGCATCCTCAAGCTTTCTTGAGACCTTATTATTCTTTTTCCTTTCTGACTTCAACTCTTTAAGTGCAGCAACCAACTCACCTTCCAGATAAACTTCAACCTCATCCTTACTTTTTGTATCACCTTCCTATTTTTCTTCTATTTTTGCTTCTTCAAATGCCATGAACAGAGCTTCACCTATTTCTTCTTCAGAATCTTCACCTGAGCTATCTTCAGAAGAGCTGACATTCTTGGATATGAAACTTTTCTTTTTGAAATTACTTTTTCTAAAATTTGGTTTCTTCTTCCAGTCACTTCTTTCTTGGTGTGACCCTTCATCACTTTTGGTTTTCTCATTCATTGGACACTTAGCTGCAAAGTGACCGACCCCTCCATAATTGAAACACTTAAAAGGCAACTTTCCTCTATATTTTCCTTTTCCCTTTGTAAGTTTTCGAACAAAGTTGGCTTCCATTTCATCCGATGTCTCTTCATCCTCAGATTCTTGTTCAGCTTTTGTATTCTTGTGTGCTTTAAAAGCAGCTTCTCTGTCTATGGGCTTAGTTTGTCCTATTCTCATTTCGTATGCAGTCAAGGAACCATGCATCTCGTCCATGCTAAAATTGTTTAGATCTTTAGCCTCTTCTATTGTAGAAACTTTAGAATTAAATCTTTTGTGAAGAGTTCTAAGTACCTTTTTCATGACAACCGCATCTTCGATCTCTTCGTCGAGTCCTCTGATTGCATTAATGACTCCATTGACTCTCAGCATATAGGTCTCTATGTTCTCTTCGTCATTCATTTGTAATGCCTCGAACTGAGCTCGATGAGTTTGCAGTTTGGCTTCCTTGATCTTGTTGTCTCCTTCATGGATGCTTTTCAGTTTGTCCCATATGTCTTTTACCGATTTACAGCTCATGACCCTTATCAGTTCACTGTCTACTAGCCCACACATTATGGCATTCTTTGCTTTGGAGTTATTTTCAGATAGTTTCTTATCGATAGTATCTATTGGAGGAGTAGTGGGTGTTGTGTATCCACTTTCTACTGACTCCCAAATGTCGTATCCTAACGCACTCAGATATGTCTGCATCCTGAGTCTCCAGAATGAGTAATTAGTTCCATTGAACAAAGGAGCTTTGTTTGATGAAAATCCTTCACTACCTGCCATTGTGTTCCTTCCAAGATCACCTTAGCTGATTAAGCTTGTTCAGGAACCTTGCTCTGATACCAATTGATATTCTCACAATGACACTGAGAGGGGGGGGTGAATCAGTGTAGCTAAAAATCTGATCTTCAATCCTTAAAACTGAAGCAAAGAGAACTAGAAAATAGATAAAGCAATAAACACAAGAGAGCACACCACAACACACAATGTAACGAGGTTCACCAATTTGGCTACTCCTCAAGAATGACTGCTTGGACTACGGTCCAAATCCAGCCTTTGCAAAACACCAATTTTACAATCTATTTACCAGCACCCACTGGAAGGAGCACCAACCCCTGATTTATCTGCACCTACAGAAAGGAGCACCAACCCCTTATCCAAGCACCAACTTGGATCACAGTTTTGAAAGTTATAACAATGACATACAAATGCCTTCACTTTTACAAGACCCTGACTGGTCTCCAATTTATCAAAACACAGTAAATACTCACTGCTCAGCTTGTTGCTCTCTTACAGCACTCTTCTCACCCTCTTTCAGTAGCACTTTCACACATTCAGCAACAACATTATTCCTTCATGCAGACCTATTTTTATAACATATTATTCTCTATTTTTAACTTCCATTTTTACGCATGTAACCCGTAACTGTTTCTTTATGTAACTCCTTTTGCATATTTAGAGTGGGCATTTTGTTAAACACATTACATGCAAAATACCTTTACTATGACTGTTCGTCTTCTTGGTCATGACTGTTCGAGTTCTTTTCTATGCATGCATGCATTTTTCGATTCTACTTATGCGACTATTAGATTTCTCCTTTTTTGACTTTACTAAAAAGCTGCATGATTTCTATCTGTAACTATCGCACTAACTTTAGTTAACTCTACTTATTTTCACTACATGGTTTTTCTCTACCACTACCCCTTTAACTGTCGTTCTGTTCTAGTTAACTATCATATCATGTTGTAGCGACCTGTCATGAAATCGTGACACTTCTATCTCTTTCTGCCCTTCTCGCCTTTTACCCATAAAAATACATGTCATGAAATCATGACATTCTCGGCCTCCTTGTTCACTTCTTCGCTTGCAACCGAAAAACTAGACATGTCACGAAATCATGCACATCTTTCGCTCCTTTCGACTTTTCTCTCCCCAAAACGAACATGTCACAAAATCATGACATCTTCACCTTGTCTCTTTTCTTCTTCCACGAAACTGAACATGTCACGAAATCGTGACATCTTTCTTTGCCTTGTGCCTTTTCTGCCTTTCGCCCATGAAAATGGAACATGTCACGAAATCATGACATCTTTCTTTGCCTTGTTCCTTTTCTACCTTTGCCCATGAAAACGGAACATGTCACAAAATCGTGACATCTTCGCTGCCTTGTGCCTTTTCTATCTTTGGCCAGCAAAAACACAACATGTCACGAAATCGTGACACCTTTCTCTATCAGACTCTCTCTCCTGCATTATGTCACGAAATCGTGACACTTTTTCTCCTTAGCGCTTTTCTTCCCGTCGAGTCACGAAAACCCGACATGTCGCGATATCGCGACACTTTTTCTCCTTGGCGCTTCTTCTTGCAACTTGTCACGAAATCGTGACACTTTTTCTCCTTAGCGCTTCTTCTTGCAACTTGTCACGAAATCGTGACACTTTTTCTCCTTAGCGCTTCTTCTTGCAACTTGTCACGAAATCGTGACACTTTTTCATCCTTAGCGCTTTCTCTTCGAACTTGTCACGAAATCGTGACACTTTTCATCCTTAGCGCTTTCTCTTCGAACCTATCATGAAATCGTGACACTTTTCATCCTTAGCGCTTTCTCTTCGAACATGTCTGAAATCGTGACACTTTTCATCCTTAGCGCTTCTCTCTTAACATGTCATCAAATCGTGACACTTTTCATCCTTACGCTTTCTCAACATGTCAAAATCGCGATAGTTTTCCTTGCTTTCTTAACATGTCATGAAATCGTGACACTTTTCCTTAGCTTTCTAAACATGTCACGAAATCGTGATAATTTTCCTTGCACTTTCTAAACATGTCATGAAATCGTGACAGTTTTCCTTACACCTTCTTTGCTTCAAACATGTCACAAAATCATGATAGTTTTTCCACTTGGCTTCTTTGCCTGCAACATGTCATAAAATCATGACAGTTTTGTTTGTGCCTTCTCTCTCCTCGTCCATGTCATGAAATCGTGACAATTTTGCTTGCGCCTTCTCTCTCCTCGTCCATGTCATGAAATCATGACAATTTTGCTTGTGCCTTCTCTCTCCTCCGATATGTCATGAAATCGTGACGTTTTTCTTTCTGCCTTCTTTCTTCTCAACCTGTCGCGATATCGCGACAGAAAACATGTCGCGATATCGCGACAGTTTTCTTACTTGTCTTTTTCTTTGATTTTTTGAATCTGGGTCACTTCTATTTTCTTGGAATTTCATTGAACATGATCTGACTGACCTCTGAACTCCTGTCCACTGCATCAACTGATCTATCTTTCTATGTTGACAACAATGACAATACTTTTGCTGCACCTTGCTCAACCTCCAGCATAATTGTCCTCTTCAAAATCTGGGGAAGAAGAAGCGGGATTCTTGTAACCCCTTGGAACACAGTCTTTGGTCAGGTGAAGCCCCCTGTTACAAAAGACCATAAGTCTCCAGGCCCATCTAGGGAACTTCACAAATCCTCCCACCCAAAAGAATAAATCCCCCTCCAACCAGATTCTTAGCTGTGTGTTGCTAGCACCCTTCTAGGACCTCAGGTGGAGAAGGATCAGTCCCTTACCCAACACACCTCACAAGCAGATTTACCCATACTTCAATACCAGAACCCTTCCAAGTCCCAAATTTTGTTGGAAGATTACCTACTGGGAAGGAGGGGTGGCCCCCCCAAAACACCACTTAGTCAGGTCCACCCAGGCTCCAGGACCTGGGCCTTTTCGATTTTAGCTAGTCCCAAACCTTGCTAGAAGATTACCTCCTAGGAAGGAGGGTCGTCAACCAGGTCGGACATATGAGCCCTCGAATTACTAGGAGTCAAAAGAAAAATGTGGATTATGGAAGTGTGAGGAATCAAGGCCGACCTCCCAACAAAGACATAAGAGACAAAGAGACGACGATATATGTCACGAATGGAACCCAATGTCTGCTATTTTTAGATGACTCTGATACTCAGACGAGTGATGCGCATGTGCCTAAACATCCCTTCCAACAAGGAAAGGGAGGCAAGAAAAACCTCAAACTATCCAAATAAATCTGAAGCAGACCCAAGAGCATCAGAACTCGAAGGATTTGGAGGATTTGGACTAGTTGTGTTATGTCTGAACTCGAAGGATCAGGAGGATCCGGAATAACTATTTTCCTCGTCTAGTGTTTAGCTGGTTTTGTTTCTACTCTCCAATGTTTCCTTTTCTTCGGCTGTTACTTTTTGTTATCCTATTTAAATTTTGTTTTGTTTCCTGGTTAATCAGGCATAAATGCCTTTTTTGTAGCCTCCAGGCAATTATTTTAGGGGTTATGTTTCATTTTCTTCAGATGTTACTTTTTATTATCCTGTTTAAATTTCATTTTGTTTCCTGGTTAATCAGGCATAAATGCCTTTTATGTTGCCTTTGGAAAATTAGTTTAGGGGTTACAATTTCTGTAATAGGCTTATACATAAAGCCAGGAGGCATGATGCAAGGCTGATTTTGTACATAAGGTTTTGGGATCCTCTATAAAAACCCTTTGTTAATCTACTGTAATAATTACCAAAAAAGAATATCTTAAAGAGAAAAAAAATAGATGAGTCCTTTTCAGAGAAGATATTTTAATCTTCATGTAGTATTGATATTTCAAGTTCTTCTAACTCAAGATCTTATCATGATGCTTTAAATAATTGTTTAGAAGATTGTATATTAAAGAAGTCTTGTGATAAGAACGGCAAAGGAAAAGAGAAAATACTTTTGTAGGAACATAATGATAGCATGGCAACACATGAAAGCACAAATACTGGCCCTAATGATGAAGTTAAGCAAGAAGAGAAGGAACCTGACCAAGGAGGCATACAGTGCAAAGTGAATTGAAGACAGGACGAAGACCACATTGAAGACTAAAGTCTTCAATAACCAAATAATGTAATACATGGGGGTGTTGTAATATATTACATTATTTGGTACATGCTAATATACATCCTTGGGTACATATTTAGATTAGGAGTGTGATTCATATATTAGGGTTTGAGTATTTACTTTATGCAATGTAATAAATGCAAAAGTAATATTAGAATGTGCAAAGTATTCAATAATATAAATGTGCATCATAGTCCATGTGCACATGATTCCATAGAATAGGAAATTGAAGAGTCATAGGCATATGGAAGGCCAAGAGTCACATCCCATTATATATTGATCTTTGTGTAAGCATTATACAACAATATCATAAATTTCAACTAAGAATAGAGTAGAGTAGAATACAAGTTTTCTACAGTGTATAACTTGTATGGAGGATGGAGTATTAGTGATATCATTTTGTATGAAGATACTACTTTCATGAGCTTTCATTAATGGTAGTTTTATAAGTATTTAAAGAAGTTTCTTATGATTTTTACATGCTTTGCATATTGCCATTATCTTATATTTAATATTGCATGCTCATTTTATACCTTGTGGTATATTTTACATTAAGTATTTAGTATCAAAAGATAACATTGATTTTAATTCATCTACCATAACTTTTGGAAAGGAGAAGGAGGTTAGCACATGATCAATTAGGTGGATCTAGAATAGTCTTACCCCATACATTAGGGTTAGGTGGAATGGTTTTACTTTAATTGGTGCTAGTAACTTCAATTCATTTCTCTCTTGCTCTGCCTATGTTTTCTTTAGGTTCTCTTTTGCTTGTAACCAAGACCCTATTTTCTCTTTTGTTGACTCTGAGACTTATAGGGGAAACCGAGTTTTAACATTGATGTTCATCAAAATATTTGATAGTTACTTCCTAAAAATTCTTATAGTGTTGGGCATCCCCCTCAATCTAGTTGACCTTCTTTCCCAATATTTTTTAATGACTTCAATTTTGGTTTCTCTTTTTTGGTTTCTCTTTTAGAGTCGGGTTGTCTTTGGTATTTTTTGGATGGTGTCTCATTGGATAGGACACTTGATATGTGCATTCTATTTTCCTCCCATGTGAACAAAACTTGCTTTATAGGGGTGATCTCTAAGGTTTCGACACTCTAGAAAGGAATGAGTTGGTATTGGGCTAATGTTAATGGTATTACCTTCCTTTGCACCTCTATCAAGGATAAAAAAAATCCCATGGCTAATGTCTAGGATGAGCTCCTAATATTGAATAATAGTTCATGACCAGACACCCTTAGATGTAATGGTCCCATGGTTTGAAATATGGGGTACTCAGGCTATTACACTATCTTCTCAGGATGAGCAATTCCTTAGAAAGAGCCTGCATTGTCCTTCTCATTTTGTTCATTACAGTTTTAGGTAAGTGTGGCCTAGATGGTATGGGAAAGGAGTAATAACTAAATTTATAATGGGTTGCATGGTTCATAGTGATGGATACATGGGTTGGAGAGATATGGGCTTTTGGGTTCTTTAGGAAATCCATCCTATTTGTATGACATCATTCTATGCTTGAATAACTATCTTGTAGGTAGTTGGGAAAGAATTCCCTACCTAAATTTTGATCATCATGGAAATTTTGGAATCAAAATATTTGAGATATAAAATGAGTTCCATACATAGGGGAGGTCTAATCTTATCTAGGCTTTTATGCCAGGTATTGTGAAACTAGGTATTGAGATCCTCTCTTGCCTCCATGGGATCTTGTGATACTCATTATGTGCTCTAGTAGTAATACTCCATATTCCTTTTCCTCAAATCTATTTGCTAGCTAGGTGTCCAACTGGTCCCAAACCTTATTAAATGTGCAAGAAGGGATGTGTACCATTCTCATGCTTTTACCTTAAAATATGCCACTAGTATCCTTAGGGCTACGTTTTGTATGACCACATTATGCACTATGTAAAGAGTTACCATATGATGTAGGTGCTCCAGTGCGGTAGTTGCATATTCTTAAATGAATTTTGGTAGGTAATCCAAAGATAAATTAGGGATTTAATCACATGTATTAGGTGAGATTTAAAAAACCAAGGGGCCCTAGTTGTTCCATGTTGGGATTCTTATGGTATCCAACTACATGGCCAAATTTTTATTAGCATAGAGGGACCAAACAAGGAGTGGTACTATTGATCTAATAAGTTGTTGAATAGAGACTTCCATCAATATTATTATTTAAAAATTCTTTTATGGAAGATTCTAGGATTGCTTTCCAGTAGAGCTACTAAGTTTGGACAGTTTGTTGATCAATAGGTTCACCGGGTGAATATTTTTTATGCTTCAATAAGCTAAGGATTAAGACATTCATTGTGAACTCAATCTATCTTTTGATCAAGGGATGAATTTAGCAATTTGGGTCCCATTGGGCATGCCAAAAAGAACTATTAGGGATTAAAAATGATCCTTATACTTTAGGCATCGCAATCCCATGCAATGGTGTTCTTTTCGGGTGTGTTTGGTGCTTACACCATGAATGAAGCACTAGTTTGGGAAGTACATGGAGCATGGGATGTAGTTCCTTTAGATGACCCTTGGGATTTTTACCAAGGTTGGCTCCTTACTTGGATGTGATATTTGATGCTCTCCCTCCTATGCTAGCCTATCCTACTGGGTGCTTTTCTAAGGAAAAAGGAAAGAGAGAAAGTAGTAAATTGTTAAAATAAAATGATAGGAAAGTAAACTTAACTAGCCTAACTAGCCTAAGATATAGGTGGCCATGCACCAAATATATAAGAGAATATCTATGTTATGATAGGTTGAGTCAACACATGCATCATAGCTGATAGTGTACAAGGAATATGATTTCCTCAAACATGTATTAAACCAAACATCCACACAAGAACTATGATAAAAATATTGAGGTAGTTATAGCTTCTTATTCATGTGAACTTTAGATTATGTACATACCAAGAAAGAGGCTCAAAAAATAATCAACCAAAATAATATATGGCTTAAGCTAGGCTGAAATACATAAGACAATGAAGAAAAATCCCATACAAGGCTAGATACTAGGCATGGGTATGGATGAATTTTGATACTTACAATGAAGAGGAAGGATGTATTTAAAATAAGTGGGGAATTTTACCCCCAAAATTTGCATAGGAATTCAAAATTGTTAGTTAAAAATTGCTTGGGCTTAGTTGATATTAATAATGAATGCCCTCAAAGCCCAGGGGGTTTGCAACTATAAATGTTATTGGTAGGTTGATTTGATCACTGTTTCATTAAGATACTTCATGTTGGAAATCCCCATGATTAAACCTATGGCATATTTTGTCATCAATACCTTAGGTTCTATGTTGTCCCTTGGGCTATCCTATGTGTTGTCACTTCAATCCTCTAGTTGTCGCCTTGAGAACTACATCCAATTTTTGGATGCTAGGACAAAAATTAGATCATGATCCATTTCCTTGTGTTTGATCACTATGGGTTGGTATATTTTCCCTAGTGGTGATTGGTTCTTGGTCTTTCCCATGCTCCTTTAACAAGTCCCTTGGTGAAGATTTTTTTTAGTGCATTCCTTAGTGGTCATGGTTATCACCTTCTATGCTCCTTTGCTCTTTGGTACTCATTACACCATGGATTGCAAGGAGAATTTTGGGGAGCCAACAAGCCTAGAATTTTAAGGAAAACAACTTAGTCAAAAATTATTTGAGCTGCTCTATTTTCCCCTGTCCTTTAGGTATTAAAATCCTATTGGGGGAGATAAGGGGATTACCTTGTCATCTCCTTACTTGACTACCTTGAATATTATTAATCCTTGGATGAGGAATGAACCTTAATCCCTAGGATTAACTAGTGGTTCCATCTTGGAGATACATTGGAGATTGGATAACACTCTCAATCAAGGAAAGGAACTAGACTTGTAGCCTCTACTATGTAGGAAGAGGGAAAGGCCATGAGTGCTAGTTGGAGTAGGACCCTATTAATAATAGGTCTCCTTTAGCTATTATAAAAATGGAATAAGAGTTTCAAGTCTCAATAGAACCCACTTTAGCCACAATAAAAAAGGATTTTGAGTCCTTTCTTAGCTTTGGTAAGGTGGATCAGCTAGGCTTTGTGTGGGGAGATCCAGGTTTAACACTAGTCAATGATAGGGATTCCTACATGGTTGTACTTTAGATGGTATTTTGTATTTATATACTTCATAAGTAGTAGGGTATTTTGGACTCTTTAGGTTAGTAGTCTAATCAAAATTGACTTCTAAGAAAATATTTTCCTAGTGTAACAAATTTTCACTAAAATGAATATGTGGTGTTGCTAGTTAGAATTGAGCTACTTGATTTCCATTGGATTGGATGGACTAATGAAATTTAGTAGGGTAATTAGGAGTATTTAGAATAGCTTCCACTAATGGTGGAGTTCCTTGAACTTATGGGGTTTAGGATTAGGTACATATGAAACATGGGTCATAGGCAAGGAGGACGTAATTTGCCTACCTAGATAAGTATATCTTCTACATTGGTTGCTTCTTCATAAGTTCTAGACAAGTTATTGGTATTTTAGACCATCAAGGCTAGGTTTGGCTATAGACTGTGGTAATATTTAATAATCAAATAATAAAATATTTAGGGGAATGAGATACAATATCCTTATGAATATTTTGTTATAATAATGAATATTCTCTTAATAGTTCCTATGTACATAATTTAAGTAGAACAAAACTTAGTAATAATTACCTATGTTCCCAAAAATTATAAATAATTGTAGTGAATTCTTTCTACACTTGAGAGGTGTATCACCTTAGGTCAATTTAAGAAAAGGAGTACTAGCGGGAAGTCAAATACCCATAATATGAAGAAGCGTAGAAGAAAAATTAGACAGACCAAGATATTGAGTGCTAGAGGGAAAACTAAAAGGGTAAAGATACAAATTGGAAAGATTGGATTTCCATAAGAGGTTTGAGTTAGGACAAGTGTAGAAGTCTAGTTACCAGACCCTCAAGGTAAAAGCCAACAATGAAATCATAAAACTAGAGTTTTAGTAAAATTCTAAGACAATACTATGCGTAAAATAGTCAAGATTTAAAGAGAAGATTCCTTGGGTACATTTTATTAATTTAAAATGTATGATGATCACAAACTAGTTGTGATAACTATACCTAGGCATGAAGGGAAAGTTAATTGTGGGGTATGCCAACTAGATTGAGAAATAATCAAAGGTATGGTAATCAAAATTTAGTCAATCTACCTCTATTTATGCTTTAAAACATTACAAAAAAAATTTCTTAGGGGACTCCCACCCTCAAACCCTTACATGGAGGATCACTGAACCCCATTTTGAAGAACATAAGCTTATACTGAGAGGGGGGTGAATAGTATAAGACCACTTTTTACTTTTTTTTCCAAAAAATATTATGCAATATATCAATGGTAATATCAATAGCAATAATCAAAGCAATGCATAAATAACCATACATAATAGAGACACCAATTTAACGTGGTTCACCTAATGTGGGCCACGGAGAAAATATTTCACTAAAATTTTCTCAAAAAATCTCATGGGAATCCTTTCTCTATTACAATGGTTATGGACCTTTGTCCATAGGAGACACCAATATCCTAATCAAGTTCATGGACCTCTATCCACATAAGACACCAATCCCATCAGCTAGTTCATGGATCTCTATCCATAAGAGAACTCATTCTCCTATGCTATGGCTGGTGATCCTATTAGAAGAATACTACCTCCACAACACTAGCTTGTGGATCTCTCTCCACTAAGACCTCTATCCTAACTTAGAAGACTTTATCCTCACTACCTTGGCTAATGGATATCTATCCACTGGAGACTACTGTCCTTTGCTTTGTCACCTGCAAATATTGCTCTTAGCTCTATCTCAAATCTGCACTAAACAATCCTTTGGTCTAGCAAAAATCTACTCAATATCTATCTCATATCTGCACTAAACATAGTATTTTTTTCTAGCATAAATATGCTCAATATCTATCCTCAAATATGCACTAAACACAGTCCTTCAGTCTAGCACAAATATGCTCAATCTCTATTCTTGTCTAGCACAAACCTATCCTCAAATATGAACCAAACTCTATCCTCAAATCTATCTTCAACCCTTAACACAAAGATTGATCCAATCACAAATCAAATTTGTTGGATATGTCCCAAACCTTAACTCAAGGTTTGAACAAATAAATAAATCAACTTTGCTCTCAAGTATTCTCTAAGAGTTACCTCAAATATGCTCAACAAGTTCTTACTAGAACTTGTCCAATCTGCTAAACAAGTCTTCACCAAGACTTTCCTCAACTCTACTCAACAAGTCCTCACTAGAACTTTTCCAATCTGCTCAACAAGTCTTCACCAATACTTGCCTCAACTCTACTCAAAAATTCCTCACTAGAACTTGTCCAATATGCTCAACAAGTCTTCACCAAGACTTACCTCAAATATGCTCAACAAGTCCTCACTAGAACTTGTCCAATCTACTCAACAAGTCTTCACCAAGACTTGCCTCAAATATGTATTGTAAGCTTCCACAAAAGCTTACTCAAATCAGTCCTTGAGTCCACTCTAGGACTTACTCAAATATGTCCACTAGATTTCACAAAATATTTATACAACTCATCTCAATCTATCACATTAAACCTCTTCAATCACACATAAAAGTTTCACACATAATCTTGTTTAATCTCAAAGAAACATATAGAGAATGGTTAGAGACTCAATATGCTTCACACTCACAACAATGCTTAATCACTTTCAATATTTCTTACTTCACCACAGAAATATATGGATAATGGTTAGAGACTCAATATGTTTCACACTCAATCACTTTCAATATTTCTCAAATTAATAAAGAATAATTTATTTCACAAAACTTGAACTATCACTCCAACACTTCCAATCAACTACGGCCAATCAACTCCACTCAACCAATCACTCAATGAAAGCTTAGTCAACAATGCTTATCAAAAAAACCTCACATAACAAAGATACTCATGATCTTTCACAAACCCTAGTTCAAGATAGTTCTCAACTTCACATAACAATGATACTCATGATATTTCACAAACCCTAGTTCAAGATAGTTCTCAACTTCACATAACAATGATACTCATGATCTTTCACAAACCCTAGTTCAAGCATATGAAAGCTTACTTCAATATTTCCAACAATGCTTATCAAACAAGGTTTCTAGTATCAAATTTCATTCTAGAAAACCAAACTCAACAATGCTTATCAAACAATCCTTTTTACTCCAACTTAGCATTCACAACATCCAACAATATTTCACTCACAAGGAAGATATGCCCATACCTTTTGTTTGATGATGTTTTGACCTCAATACCTGTCTCAATCACAATCACTCTCTTTGCCAATATAAAGGGTTGGATAGCAAAAATATGTCCTTAATATTTCCTTTGAAAAATATTTCACCAAGACAAAATGTCAAAAATCAACTATGCCTTATCTCTCCTGATTTTTATAATATAACTTTATTTCAACAAAAATATCTAACACCCTTGGCACACCTCATTTCTCCTTTTATAAACTTTAACCACTCAAAAATCAAACACAAAAATAAAAATTTGCATACCCTTTTATCTCCCTTGTATAACTCTTTAACCCTTTTTAAATATGCAATTTCCAATTAACAAAACTTTAAGAAATAAAAAATTAATTTCCACCTTTGCAATTTTTGGATGCAACAATCAAACCTTAGCAATGTGAGCGCATACCTTAGTCAAACCACTAAAAATGCCTCGATGGGTTTTGAACATGTAAACCCTTCCTTTCAAGTGCCTTTGCATAATGCATGCCCACCAAGTGGGATACGTGACTCCATGCAAATGGAAAGGTACATGCCTTCCCTTTGCTCCTCTCTGATGGCGCATACCAAAACCTTCTCACTTGCAAAAATGAAGACCACGAGAATTGAACCCCTAACCTTATGCTTGTGAATGTCTTAACATAGCCCCTGGCTACCAACTGTGCTACCCAACACCTTACAATGTGAAGTGGGCTCCCCACTTACTTATCCCTTGTTCTGCTTCTTTAAACCTTTCAAAACACACACGATTCTTTCTCTTTACCTTGCGCATGATTTTCTATGGCATTCGATGGATCGCATGGATGATTATTTCAAATGAAACTTGCCCCTTATTCTATGCAATATGCCATGTGCTTAAAACATCTAGGACCTTTTTAAATTTGATTTTAGTTTGAATTAATTAAAAATTTGTGCCCTTATAACCATAACCTTCAGGGTTATTTAAATTAAATCATAAACTAATTTATAATTTAATTATTATAATTAATTTAGAAATACCATGGAACAACAACTCCACCAAGGAGACATTAAAGCATATAATCCCATGGAATATTCTAGTAGCCATAGATACAATATAAGGATAATTCTCCTAAAATACCAACCTCATTGGTAGTATGGATATTTGGGAAGGGTAATCCTTGTGTGAGGGTCCCTATCCTATCTGGTTGATAAAACCATAATATGTCCCTTGTTATATAGCAATAACTAAAATGGAATTTAAAGCTAGTTTAGTGGGTGGGGTTATTAATTGTTTTTTGGGTTGCTTGGGGTGGGAAATGACCTCGAAAAGGGTCATTCCCATAGCCCTACTAAATTCACCATAGAAGGTCTCTATATATATGTTTAAATTCCTTGAGGCAACCCCATCCCTACTCCTTGCACAAGTCCATCTATTTGAGGGTACTAGGTGTTTACGAAATGGGTCAAGCTATCCATATCATGGATATAAAGAGCTAACGATGACCTCTCCTTTCATTCATTCAAAAGGTACAAGTCATGCTTCACCCCACACAAATAATTCTATGTGAGTAGTCATTGCATGCAAGATTTTTCTATCAAATTAACTGTTGATTTATTTAATTTAATAACTCTTAGAGTTAATAAAATTAAATAACTCTTAATTTAATAACTCTTATAGTTAATCAAATTAAGTTATAATGAAATTATTATAATTAATTTAAATATTTAGGTCTTAACCTTAGACCTTTAATACTATAATAAAATATTATAATATTATTTTTCTTGGGCCTTCCTATTGCTCTTTAGACCTCATCTGACCACTTTGAATATTATAATAAGATATATTATAATATTATTTCCCTTAGGACTAGAAGCAATATTTCTATTGCTCTGCTTACTGAAACTGACTCTTGACATCCTTCCTTTTGTCCTGTTCATTGAAACTGACTCCTGACATCAATGACAACAAAAACTGCTCATATTTCTAACACATTCCCCCAACAAGGGCCATAGCCCTAGACTCCACATATTGTGTTGAGGTGTACAATACTTCTCCTAAAAAAGGTATAACTTATCTAATAGGAAAGTGGAAGCATTAAATACACCAACATAGAACCTACCAAGAAGTAACCACAAACCTAACAACATTAACTATAGTCAAGAAGGAATTTTTGAAAGAGGTATTTTTGAATTTTGGGAGAAAAATGTTTCCATTATTTTGTCTATAAATACTAGCTCATTCTTCATTGTAAAGGAGGTTGAATTTTTGTCGTGTCTAGCATCTTATGTTAAGCAATTCTTCCTCCCTTTTCCATTTTGTACTCCAGTCTAGACTCTAGTCTTGGGCTACTGTATGTATAGGCCATTGAGCCTATTCTAGCTATATATTAATGTAATATGCTATAACATAAATACAAGAATTTGTGAGTACTTAAGCACATTTTGTCCTAGTCTAAGTGTTTGTGTATCTCTTTGTGGGGGACTATGACTACTCATACATTTTCTATCTCGTATTTCATAGGAGATCATTTGATTTACAATCTTATATAGTCGAGACCATGTTCAATTTTGTTGTCATGCTTGTTCATGTGTTCACTCATACCACTGAAATGAAAAATAGGAATTGTAGTCTTTTGGTGCATTGTCACCCGTAGCTTAGGCTAGCTGGGATAGATACATTCTTACTATTTTATATCATTTAATTTTAGTTACTTTACAAAATTTTTATCCTCCCCATTTTTCTAGAAAAATACTTGATAGAGTAGGATAGCTTAAGAGGAAAAACATCAAAGACTACATCCAAGGAATCAACCTTAGTAAAAATATCTTAGAGGTTATTTGAAGGAGCCATATCCCATTGTCCCCAAACTTTCAAAACTAATGCTACATGCAAGGCATTGGGCATCTAATGCACCCACTAAAAAATACACCACATTCATGAACGGATGCAGTATCGAGAGTTTAAGGACCACTCCTAGTCCCCAACAAGAATGATTCAACTATAAAGACCCAATTGATAACTAGAGTGTTGGGTAGGCTCCTATATGATGGATTTTATTTATCCCTTAATGAGAATATATGTGATAATACACTAACATCATCCTATTGTATACTATGACAAAAATTTAGCATAAACAACTCATAATATGATCCATTTTAAATTTTGTTTCCATTTCCATTGAAAGTGTGCAAGGACTTTATGGTGGTAGCTAGAATTAAAGAATAGACACTAGGTTTTAAAGGTCCTTGGTAAGTCTAATAACATATTAATTTTGGGTTCCTACTTGTATCAATGCTTGGTAATATCGAGGCTCTTATGTGTATTACTTTAGCAACACATACTAAATTTGATGCTAAGGAAGACCCATGTATGTTTGTGGTTGTAATACATATTGAACCATTTTCTATTATGGATATATTAATGGATTTTTTAGAGTTACAAGCTACTGTAAAATGAAGGTATGGATTTTGTATTGATTATAGATTTGGATATGCTTGTGGATTGGGATTTGGTATCACTTGTGGATTAGTTATACTTTGCTAATTTTATGGATGCAGAAAATACTAAGGGATGAACTAATTTTGAGGAGCTATATCTTGTTAGAGATATTATGAAGTTTGGTTAATGGGAGGTAGATATTGATTCTAATAGATAACCTAAGTCATTTATGCCATTAGTTCATGGGAAAACACTTGCAATTCTATGTTGTGCCTTGGTATTTTTTGAGGTTTATTGTGACTATTTTTTCTTGGTAGTATCAATATTTGGATTTGATGATATTTTTCCCGCTAGAGTTTAAGGATATGATTAGACTAATGACATAGGATAGGAAGGCTAGCCAACAAGAGGCAATGATTTATGTAGATGGTGCTCTAAATATTTTTTACTCCTAGTTGACTAGGCAAGATTGGAATGTTTGAGAAGCTTATTTGCTAGTTTGGCCTAGATTAAGGTTGGCTAGTAATAGTGTGAAGTTTGATAAAGATATGAATGTGGCTTGTGATGGACTAATGGAGAAAAACCAACTTCAATATTGGGTCCAATATATGGATTATGGTTTATTTGTGAAGTAAGCACATTAGTTGATTTACTAGTTGATAGCATGGATTGATTGGTTGGTTATGATGTATATGGTCCTATGGAAAAATGCTATAGGATTTTTTTATTAGATAAAACTTGCATCATTTAGTGCATGTTGTACAAAGTATTTGTAATCATAGTGTGTATTGAAGGACTTTCTAGGGTCCAAAATTGGTTTATTGAAATTATAGTTGGTAAGGCACTTCCTCTTAGTTAATCTAACTATTAGGTAAAGAAAGGAAACTTGGTAATAAGGATGAGAACATAATTTTTAGATTTAGGTTGGTTTCAAATAGATTTGCCATAGTTTTTTTCCTTTCGATGATATGGAGGTTGGATCACTAATTTCTTGAATCCATAGATTAATAGTTGGATTACTTACCTTTGTTCCCTTTATTTAGTATGGAATGAGTTCAACTGGTCAAATTTCCATGTTAGATTATTGTGCCTTAGGCCTTGTATTTATAAGTGTTAGAATATATTACATCATTTGGCTTATACTAGATTAATTCATAAGGAAGTTACCTTATTACCTCATGCAATGTAATAAATACGCAAGTGTCAATATGCAAGCTATCCTTCATACATCTAGGTAGAGTGTTGGCCAAGGAATCTATCTTCCTATATAAAGAGCCTCACATCTCTACTCGATGTATCACTTCTATTCATTCAATGTGATGTGTCTTTTTGCTTTGATCTATGTCTTTTGTTGTAATTGAATGCTACCAAATATTACAGTGGTATCAGAGCTATAGTAATTCCTAGATAAAAATAGGGAAAATCATTACTACAGGTGTTTGCAAAATAGATGCGACCTTTGGACCTACCACTTGCAAATTCCATTATTTTGAGACCGTGTAAAGAGTTTGCAGAACTTGCTGGAGATAGTGAAATATTTGGGACAATTATTGCCATCCGACAACAAGCCCAAGAAGAAGAATTTGGCAAGGAGTGCCAAATCTCAGAAGACCTCAAGACATTTAGAATCTTGAGAAGAAGATCCTATTTGAAGTTAGGATTCAGATAGAAGAAGCCTACCAAATCCAAGAGATTTGGAGATTGCCTCTCACAACAAGAAGGCACCACTTCATAATCAAATATCTCTTCTAATCTACAACAAAAAGGAGGAGACTACAAGAGGAGAACAAGCCACCAAGGCTCATGAAAGAAAGTTGGAAACCATATTTTGGTGAAGATGAATCTATTCAAGGCAACCTACAGAGAGCTATAGGATCTTACTCAAGACAACAACTTGGTGATCTTAGACACCAAGATCTACATCCTCTACAGAAGTGACAAAAAGGGCTTTCAAAAAAAGGTAAGAAACTATTGGTGCAAGTAAATTCATTAAGTGGATTACTTTTTAGACTTTTTTAAGCACCCTGATTGGAGTAAAGTTGCAAAAAGTAGAGTTGAACTAAGAGCCTTCAAATGTGCAAAAAGAAAGGATTATTTAAGGTTCATTTGCACTTTAGGATTTGATTAAATTTTAGAATAATTCTGGAAGATTCATTTTAGATTATCCTTGATTAGTTGCAGTAAATTATTTAAGTGCATTACTTTTGAGAGTTGATTGGAGTGATAAGGTGAAATTGTTAGTGCAATATTATTAGATTCATTCTTGCACTATTATATTGCTCTCAAATATTATTGTTTGTGTTCACTTGAAGGGCACAAAAATAGAACTTTTCAAAGTGTCTAAAGACACTATTAATGCACTGTGATCTGCAACTTTGAGGTGGCCTAAGGAAGCCACAAATTCAGCTCAATCCTCCAAGCCTTGGAGAAGAAAGTAATCACCATAAGAGCATAAAAAGAAGCCTCTAACGAGACTTGGTGAGTCTCAAGTTCAAAGTAAAAAAAAAGGTGTAGAAAAAATAAGCTTCTATCATATGGTTACAAGCTTGGATTCTTTTATAAAATATCTAAGCTAATAGGGGAAGGTGTCTAATCCAGAGAAAACCTCAAAAAAACCCTATATTGCACTCAATATTCTGCCTAAAAAAAACAAAATTTATGACCAACAAAGAGGAGTGCAAAATAAAGTGCAACAAGGTCATCTTGTATTAAAAACTATTATGCACTAGTTCTAATCTGATTATTCAGGGAAAATAAGGCAGATTCAAAGGTGCCAAAAAGGCACTACTCTTGCTAGAAAAACCAACCTAAAGCAGCCGTACATAAGCAACCATCCAATCCTAGCTCGAGAGCCATACGAAGGGCTCATACTCCTCACATTCAAGAGCATCGAACCTACAAGATACACGTACAAAAGCATGGAAGCACAATGTTATTAAAAGAGCAAGAGAGTCTACGTAAGGAGGGCAAAAATCAAATACAAGGTAAAAGAAAGTTGAAGCACCATTTGGAGTACTACTTACTCCATGTACATTCATTGAAAGTGGTGCTCAAGGCCTCCATACTCTTGCTCCATATCCCTATGGAAGACTGTGCAGACGAATGAAGGCAAAGGAGGAGAATTGCAAGGCTAAAAAGGTCTCAAAGGATCTGTTCGAACCAGCAATAGGGTCTACGTCCATGCAAAGAAGAAAGTGACACTTGTCACTCAAGGGAAACCCTAATGCTCGATTCAAGAGAGCGCTCATCTTCAAGGAGGAGTTACATGTACAACCTGGTGCATTTGGTGCATTGAGTACACTTGTCAAGAAGGAAGACCAAGTGTTTCACTAAAGAATGTAACATTCTTACATTACAAGAAGGGAGATAAAGCATTTGTTGGCACCAAACTCTCCTCAAGCTCTCAAAGGAAATGGTCATGCCACTTGGTGCATAAGAGACAGATCATCCCTAATTAAGGACGTCAACAACCAAAGTTAAGAAGCATTCTTCGACATTGCAACAGTAAAGAAGGTGTTTGAGCCTTTAATTCTAAGGAAACTAAAATCAAGAGAAGAGACTTGAAGATGCTAGCTTTGGAATGCATTAAACACAGAGCACTTCCATTGGAGGATACATCCAAAGCATCCATGACGTCTACGTAAATCAGTAGTCCAAGCTTCTCTAAAATCAATGTCGAACAGTGCTTGAAGAAAGGTAAAATCATTTCCATTAATATGTGCTTTATTTCCTTGGAGTTATAAGGGTTAAATCAAAGGAATTTATTTACATTGGAAGCCATATATATCAAGGGAAATATTTTATCAAATCAAATCAAATATTTGCAATATAAAACCTAGGAGTAATAAGGTTTTCTACTTGGATAAATATTTAATATTTGCAAATATTAATTGTGATCTAATTTGTCCAAAGATTAGGGAGTCATAAGGGCTACTACATCAAATCATTTAATTGGAAAATTAGATACACATAACCTAATTCCCAAAGGGTTATT
The DNA here is from genome assembly GCA_028583015.1 of Wollemia nobilis. Classification (NCBI taxonomy): domain Eukaryota; kingdom Viridiplantae; phylum Streptophyta; class Pinopsida; order Araucariales; family Araucariaceae; genus Wollemia; species Wollemia nobilis. The sequence continues at coordinate 5,939,150 of JAQPPZ010017128.1, forward strand.
CATAAAGAGAGTTTTCTCATAGGTTGGATATTCATAATATTATTGTCTCATTCCTTTCAAAAGGAGACAAAAGATCCAACATTATAACCTCTTTAAAATTTGGGAACAATGCTTAGTTCAATAGGAGTAATAAGGGATAATAGGAATTGATTTTGGTATTCTACAAAACCTTACAAAATCAATCAATATTGAACTATAATTCTACAAAAGCACTATATCTTATCCATAGCATACTAGGGAGACATAAGGTATTTTACAAAACTTGGTCATGGGTTATTGGTATATAGATTCAGGTGCAAGTAAGCATATGATAGGGAACATACATTGGTTCAAATCCTTGAAGAAGATAAATGAAAAACCAGTTGTCGTGGCAGATAGAAAAAACATATGAAGTAAAAGGAATTGGAGATATTCCAATAAATCTTGAAGATGGAAGAGGTATGATAAAAAATGTATTGTATGTTCCAGGACTAACTACTAATCTCATTTCTATCTCTCAACTTATGGATCAAGATTTAACCATTGAGTTCAAGGTTCTCACTGGTAAAAAACAATGTCATATTTCTAGACAGGAAAAAAGGATAGCATCAAGATCATATAAAAATGGTCTATTTGTTCTAAACACTGCTATGCATTCAACTCTTTCCACCAATACTTCAGAACTATGGCACAAACGACTGGGACATACCAGTGAAACATAAATGAGGGAATTATCAAGATATCAAATGGTAGAAGGTCTGCCCAACTTATCTCTAGAAACTACTGTGTGTCCAGAATGTCTAGCAGGAAAACAACATAGAATTCCCTTCGAAATTTGTCAACACAAAGCTCAACAACCTCTAGAAATAATATATACAAATTTATGTGGACCAATGAAAGTTGATAGTGTTGGAGGACATAAATACTTTCAATTATTTGTTGATGATCACACCAGAAAAATGTGGGTATCTTTCATGAAGTACAAATCAGAAGCATTCAGTCACTTCAAATAGTTCAAACGTCAAGTGGAAAAGGAATCAGGAAAGACCATAAAAGCTCTTCGCTCAGATAGAGGAGGAGAATTTATTTCCAAAGAATTTGACTCATTTCTTGAAGAAAATGGAATTAAGAGACAACTTACTACAACATATTTGCCTCAGCAGAATGGAATTGTAGAAAGAAGAAATAGATCAATAATGGAAATGGTAAGATGTATGTTAAAAGAAGCACATCTTGATCACAAATATTGGGTCGAAGTAGTACAAACAATAGTCTACATACAAAATAGACTTCCAACAAGGGTACTCAAACATATTACACCATAAGAAGCATGGTCAGGACAAAATCCAAACATAGAAAAGCTAAAGGTCTTTGGATGCAAAGCCTACATGCATGTTCCAAAACAAAAAAGGACTAAGTTGGATGACAAAACTATGGTAGGGATATTTGTTGGCTATGACAATGAATCTATAGGATACATAATACTAGATCCATCTACAAAGAAATTCTATATCAGCAGAGATGTGGTCTTCGATGAAAAAGCTAAGATCGACGCAAATAATTCTAGTGGTGACTCAAAAATCATCATAAATCTATCTGAAGAAGATACAATGAGTACAGAGTCAGAATCAGAATCTCAAGAACAAGATACAAAAGCATCAATAGTACTACCCAGGAAAGAACCAATATGGCTCAGAGACACTCTCAGAGAATCAAATCTAGAAATAATGTCATATCTTACTTCTACAGGATCTCAGACTCGCATCATGACCAGAATGAACAGAGGAATGTTAAGTAACTCAGTGGAACCTACATCAACTTCTCAGGCACTGGAAGATCCACACTGGAAAGTAGCTATGGAATCCGAATATGCATCACTCAAAAAGAATAAGACATGGAATCTAGTAAATCTACCTCTAGGAAAGAAAGTAGTAGGATGCAAGTGGGTTTACAAGATCAAATACAAAGCAGATGGGAACACTTGACAAATATAAAGCACGACTAGTAGCAAAAGGATATACTCAGACATAGGGGATTGATTATGAAGAAACATTCGCACCAACAACTCGAATGACTACTATCCAAACAGTGTGTGCACTAGTTGCACATCAAGGGTGGAAACTTCATCAGATGGATGTGAAAAGTGCATTTCTTAATGGGGACTTAGAAGAAGAAGTCTATATGACACAACTTGAAGGCTTTATTATTCAAGGACAAGAAAGCAAGGTATGCAAATTGAATAAGTCTCTTTATGGTTTGAAACAAGCTCCTAGAGCATGGAATATAAAGATCAATAATCATCTATTGCATCATGATTTCAAAAGGAGTTCTTCAGATCCCAGTCTATATACCAAGAAAATTGGAAACGATATCTTGATCCTCATAGTATATGTTGATGACATAGTGATTATTGGAAGTTCAAAAATATTAATAAGTGCTATAAAAAAGGATCTAGAAAAATATTTTGAAATGATAGATCTTGGATTAATGAACTACTACCTTGGTTTAGAAATTTGTCAAGGAAAGGATAAAATAGTTATCACTCAATCAAAATATGCAAAAGCTCTTCTTGAAAAGTATAGAATGATAGAATGCAAGCCTAAAGACACTCCGATGGAACAAGGAATTCAACTATCCAAAAATGATAAAACACCATTGGTTTCAGCTACAATGTATCGTCAGTTGATTGGAAGTCTTCTATATTTAACAAACAATCGACCAGACATAGCATTTGTAGTAAATTATCTTTCTTGGTTCATGCAAGAACCAAGGGAAAGTCATTGGAAAGCCACAAAAAGAATATTACAATATATCAAGAAGACTACAGACTATGGGTTGACTTATATGAGGAATGTTAAAGAATTTTATCTACAAGGATACTCAGACTCAGATTATGCAGGATCTATCGATGATAGGAAATCTACCTCAGGCTATGTCTTCTATCTCGGATCAGGTCCTATATCCTAGAACAATCAAGAAACAACATACAATAGCACAATCATCAACTGAAGCAGAGTATCGTGCAATAAGAGACACTACTTGTGAAGCTCTATGGTTACAATACATATTATCTGACATGGGAATTAAACGAACTTCCACTATGTTATTTTGTGATAATCAAGGAGTACTAAATCTGATAAAAAATCCCATCATACATGAAAGAACAAAGCACATTGAGGCATAGTGTCATTTTATCAGGGAATATTTTCAGAACAAGCATATCATTCTCAAGTATGTTCCTACAGAAGATCAGTTAGCAGACATCTTCACAAAGGCACTTGGGAAAATCAAGTTTCAAACATTCAGAGATCATCTATGTGATTCAAGAGAAATTCATACCAAATAATGTAATACAGGGGGGTGTTAGAATATATTACATCATTTGGCTTATACTAGATTACTTTAGGAGGAAGTTATCTTATTACCCCATGCAATGTAATAAATGCACAAGTGTCAATGTGCAAGTTGTATATGTGCAAGTTGTCCTTCATACAACTAGGTAGAGTGTTGGCCAAGGAATCTATCTTCCTATATAAAGAGCCTCACATCTCTACTCGATGTATCACTTCTATTCATTCAATGTGATGTGTCTTTTTGCTTTGATCTCTTTATTTTGTTGTAATTGAATGTTGCCAAAGCTTACAATAAGCCTATGTATAACCATGTATATACCTACACAAATAGAAAATTGAGTTCATAAACAAAATTTTCATCAAAATTGGTGTGTAACTATTTGTAATAATGGAAAATCAACAAAATTTTACTTAGAAGATTTTTTTATTTTTAGAAAAATAATTTTTTTATTTTAGGAAATGGTGAATTGTCAAATTTTAACTTTCAATAATTTTTGGATCTTTAAATGGATGAATTTTTTATTTTGATAATGGCAATTTTCCAAACCTTTACTTAAGGAATTCTTCATTTTTCTAAAATTTGGAAAATCATTTTTCACTAGTGGTGAATCGCCTTTCATCCAATAAATTAAAATTTATCAATTCTAGTGGCAAATTACTTTGCAAAAATTGACAAATTGTCAATTTCACACTTGGTAATTTTTTAAATTTTTTAGATTTTTGGATTTATAAAAATCAAGATCAATTAAAGTTCCCATGTGGTTATAGCCATTGTTTTTGCTCATTTTCTTGTTGTTTTTTCAAGCTAGTTCATGAAACTTCTCATTGTTATCTACAGTCCTCGGCTTCTTTGGCTCTTCATGCAAGGCAGTACCTTCCTTATGCCTATGAATAGCCTTTGCAGGTTCCACCTTTATTCTATCCTAGAACCCCTTACTCACAACACATCTCTACTCGAACCTATCTCGTTTACTGTTACCCTATTAATCATGAGTTACGTTGAGCCTTCCTCTATTGAAATTGACCCCATTGCTGAACCTATGCTCTCTGAGAGAGGCTTCATACCCTTTTTCAGATAATTTTTAGGGGTTAATTTTGAAATTACTTCGACTTTCCATGAAACTTGGAATAATGGTAAAGTCCTCATCCATAGCTTATCCTTTGAGGTTAACACCAATTTGCTTGCGAAGTTAACTGGCCAACCCATGAGAGGGAGGTCTATCCGGTGTGAGAAACACAACTAGGAGGTAGAGTTGAAGGAAATTAAGGATAAAGAGCTCTATAAGCATGTGAGGATGGGGATGAAGTAGCTTGAGTTACCCATTTTGTGGAACAACATGATGAAACCAATCATGGAGTTTGTCACTATCGACGACCCTAAAAAGGTATTGTGCAGTTTCTATTTTACCTTTTATAACCATTTTAGGGATGTTAACCTGGTAAATATTCCTCAATTCATCATTAACTCCATTTCCTATTCCATTGAAAACATCCATAAGAATAAAATCGTTGATTTACCCTCCCACCAAGATCTTTTCAAGCTCCTTTATAGGCATTGGCTTATCCATTTTCCCCAAGGTATCCCCATTCCTGCTACTCATCCCAGCAAAGGTAAGCCTAGTTCTCTCCCTATCAAGCCAAGCCAATCCCAGACTAGCCCCTCTGCTTCCTACTCCCCGATATTGTTGGATAAGAAAAGAGCCACAATGGAGGTTGTAAAAAGGATTAGGAGCCAAGATTCTAAAAAAATCAAGTTGGAGTTTCCAAAAAAACTAGAGGGAGTCAGATCCTCACTTCGACTGAAAAATATTTTACATCAAAATAAAACTCTGGTCATTGACTCTGAGGAGGAAGATAATGATGCTCCTAACCTATGTTTGAAGCAGTATATCATTTATTCCATCACCAACTATATTTCTCAATTCATAGACCTTCACAATACCTTAAACCTGTTGTTCTTCAACAAGAAGTTTTCTGAGGATGGAGGTAAGGATACTGCCATGGATGTTGCTAAGGATACTAACGGGGACTAGGTTGCTTTGGTCAATGATGAGGATGATGGTGAGGATGAGCTAAAGGATGAGCTTAAATATGTAGATACTAAAGATAGAGAGCAGGCCTAAATGCCTCCTTGTTTCTTCCTTTCCTTTGCCCTTCCTTTTTGTTTTTAAGGATGTGTAGCACCCTAAAATTGGCGCAGTTAAACCATCAGTAAAAAGATTAAAAATTTGAATTTTAACCCTAAAACCGCCCATTAACCGCTCACCTCATTTTTTGTGCCATTTTTAGAAGTTGTTTTGACCATTGTATGATATCATCGCCTATATAACAATATCATCCCAAATCAGATGAATTCATCTGGAACATAACGTCCAGACGATTTCGTCCCAAAATCAAATTTTTATAATTAGCCTCTATTTCAACAACCTCTCAAACTCAGTCAGAAGTGTGTCTACGTGGTTGGAGATTCCTACGTTGGAGATCTCCTAGATTGGGATGATCCCCAACCTCCTAACCTCCCCCTAATCCTATATAAACTTGGGATTTTCCCAGTTTATCCCCCTGGTTGACCATTTCCCTGCAGCTCTATTTTTTTTCTATATTAGAACATCCTTGCCCCCATCATTTGCATTTGTATTTTTAAGTTTTATTGCAGGATTTTACTGTGTTTCAGCCAGAGGATGCTCGGATCGTCGCAGGTGATCCAACACGATTTCGGACGATCCTGTCGAGATTGACGATGATCTTGTACGATTGCAGACGATTTTGACTGCAGTTCAGATTAGGGGCAACCAGAGCCCTGAGTTTGTGTTTTATACCTTTCTTTCTTATTTAATCGTGCATTAGATCGATTTATTTATGTTCTGCATCCTGGAGTTCACCTCATTTAGCATATTTGCATGATAAAATTTAAAATAAGTTATTAAAATAGTGCATCCCATTTGATTTTCTATCTATATTTATTATTTAAGCATCTATACTATTATTTCTATCATTTTGCATCATTCTTGCAATTACATTTTTGATTTTTGGTGTATGTTTCCATGATTGCAAGTTTCTGATGAATTCATCAAGTTTCTGATGATCTTGTCTAATCTTAGATGATCACCTATGATTTGGGATGATTCTGTACAATTACAGATGATCCTGTCATATTCGAGATGATCTGGACTCCTACAAGCTTCAGAATCTTCATCAGACATCAAGAATCAGGTGTATTCCTCTCCATTTCACATAGTATCTGTATTTAGGATTTATTCATGTTTGTTGTCTTCATATAAACCCAAAATTTCATATAGAATATCTTAGATTCATTTTGGACAACATAGGAATATGAATGATTGAATATAAAATGAACACATCAAACCCATTCTCAACCTAGGCACGGAAACTTCCACTCAAAGTTTCCTGGTGAACCCCACCATCTGTCGAAAATTCACCCGTATACCCCTCCCCCGAGAGGCGTGACCTTCAAAGGGCCTCTCCATCCGAGGTATTGTCACATCCTTCTCGCATCCCCCATTCCAGGGCATGGATCCTTTAGCTTGAAGGTAAGGGTACAAAAAATTTGGGCGATACATTTTGTTGATTTCCTAGCTAGGTGGAGACAATTGATAGGAAAATTGCACTTTGTGTTACCTTATAGGGAGATGTTGGACATCTTTATTAATAATTTGCAAGAGCAACTATCTTACGAATTATCAATTGCTACCTTGACCACCTTCGATCAGGCTATAGACTTAGCCCGAAGAGTGGAAGATGCTCTCATTAGGAGAGGCCAACTTAAAAAGAAAGACGATGAGAAAACATCCAAAAATCAATATAAGAATAAACAAGTTGTGGGTGATGGAGTCACTGATAGCAGAAATATTGCTAATGTTAATGCTTGCAAAGACAACGGAGAAGTTTGTACTGAAACCTCCTGATAGACCTCCTCGAGAATTTACTAGGTTAAATCAACCTTTATCAACTATTCTACCATAATTATTAGAACGAGGCTTGATTCAATTACCAAATATCCGGGAACCTGATCCAACTATACCCGGATACAGAGATGATTTACATTGTGACTTCCATAGAGGACCTGGACACACTACCAACTCTTGTAAAATATTAAAACATAAAATACAGGACTTGATTGATAACAATGAGATGGAGGTGCAAGCCTTTCAACCTAAGCAAAATCCTCCTAATAATGCTCAAAAGAACATCCACACAAAACCAGAATCAGAATGCCAATCAGTCATTGGACATATTTCAACATCCTTTACCAAAACATGGTAAGGAGGTGGCTAATCAAATTGAACATCATAATGTTCCTCCTCCTGCCCGATATGTAGGAACTATTAGTGGGCATTTACCTGTTCATGATCTGGAAATCTTTGACACAACTTTATCCATGGTTACAACCAGGCCTCTATATAATATTCGGATACCTGATCTTAGTGATACAGAATATGAGACTGAGAGTGATATGGAAATCACATCAAATCAATCGAATAGTTCTGAAGATGAATCGGATACTATTCACCCTATCACAAGTCATATGGTTCCAGAAGAACCATTTCCAAGAAGAGTCACTACTAGACCATCGTCTCACCAATTACTTTCTAATGAGTTAGCTATAAATGCTAGACCAAGACCCATTCATCATCCACAGAATAATATTGTGGGTACCATCGGAGTTGTTACTAGACAACAGGCTCAAAATTCTCAACAAGATCAAATTCAGAATGGTGGATCAACTCCATTTGTTTTGAAGGTTCCTAATAAAGGGAATCATGCACCTAATGTTCAACCTAAACCTCCTTATAATATTAATGAACAATTATCAAATATTACAGCTAGAATTTCCCTTTTGGACCTTTTAAGATCTTCTCCTACACATAGAGATGAATTAATGCTCACATTAAGCCAGATGATGGTACCACAAGACATTCAACCTGAAGCCATGGCCAATACTATAATAACTCGTGAAGTTGATTGTATTGACTTTCGGGATAGAGACATACCGCAACATAGTTTACATAAAGATAACCCCTTATATATTACTGCCTTAATTGGAGATGTAGCAGTCAAACGAGTTTTGATTGATAATGGTTCATCTTTAAATATTTGCACTTTTGACTTCTACCAAATATTTGGGTTTAGAAGTGATGAAATGAAAAGAACTGATATGATCATAAAAGCTTTCAATGACGAAACACAAGAAACGTGTGGAGTTATTACCATTCCATTGCAGGTTGGTCCAAGAACCTTGGATACGACCGTGTTTATTGTACATTGCCCTGCATCGTACAATATACTCTTGGGTCACCCTTGGATCAACGCGATGCGAGTTGTTCCCTCAACTTTACATCAATGTGTTAAATTCGAATTTAAGAATCAGTTGGTTACCATTCATGGTGATCCAAGACCCTTTGATATGTGTGCTTTGGCAGAACCTATTGGAGTTCAATTTTGCCCCGCTTTGTCATCCACACATCCTAATTCTCATTATCCATCTAAACGTGTGAAACTCACACCCACAATGTCATCTACTTCTTCTCCATCAGATGCACCTTCACATATAGCTCAACCATCTTCTGAACAAACCGCATTAGGACCTAAGAAAGATCCTAATCCCACAACCAATGTCTCTTGTTCTACTCCTATAACTTCTATACCTATAATAGACCCATCTATTGACACCTCTACACCGTCTATATCCACCAAATGCATATTCTCCACATCAGAAGACGTAGGAAATGTTCCTTCTACCTCTTATGCTCTTACTGACGAGCTCTTACCCGATCTATCTAAAATTCTTATATCAGAAGAAACGAATGTTTCTATGCAAGATTCCCTTATTTTAAATAATTTGCCACCATCTCCTCGTACCTTGGGCCTCCCACAACCTATGGGAAGTATTTACCAAGTCGGGAGCTGTGCCTTTATTTATAAGGGATATGACTAGGGTAGAATACCCAGAAACATCAGAACTCATTATGATGGATATGCTCGATGTTATTTTACTAATGAGTATACTAAAGCCAAACCTATAATGCTTAAATTGGGATATAAAGGGAAAGGTTTGGGACCTTTCCAGAATGGTATGAAAGAACCTTTTGAGGTAGAGCCGTGGCCCGCCCGATGTGGTGTGGGCCTATTTTCTAGTAAGGGTCAGCCCTTCCCATTTGAGGATGATGACCATCTTATATGTTACCAAGATTATTTAGATGAACGCGATGCTTTGCGTTTAACGAATAAGCCATTCACATGTAATATGCTATCTATAGCTTATCCTGAGATGATCGCTGAATCCGACGATGAGTTGGAGGGAGATATCTTCCATGATGTCTCCATTGAGGAATTATTACATAACGGATTTTATTTTGATGGCTCTATACCTAGTATAGCCCAGCTTGAGGCCACGACTCCTCAAGACGAATTATCCAAGTTAACCTTGGAAGAATTACAGGAATTGGGCGTTTCACCCGCCCCACCTAATTTTGAGAGAGATCTACACATGGAAGTAGAAAATGTCATAAAAATTAACATTGGAACCGAGGATAACCCTCACATAATCAACATCGGATCAGAATTGAGTCAAGAAAAATAGGATAAATACATTGCATTTCTTAAAGAATATGAAGATGTCTTTGCTTGGACATATGAAGATATGCCAGGTTTAGACCCTTCTGTAGTTATGCATCACCTAGTAGTCCATCCGGATGCTAAACCTGTTAAACAGAAACTTAGAAAAATGCATCCTAAAGTGGCCTTACTAGTCAAAGGAGAGTTAGAAAAACTCCTGAATGTTATTTTTATACAAGCCATTGATTATGTTGAATGGATCTCGAATGTAGTTCCAGTAACTAAGAAAGAAGCTACTAAGGTTAGGGTTTGTACAGACTTTAGAGATATTAATGTTGCATGCCCTAAAGATGATTTTCCCCTTCCCAATATGGATCAGATCATTGATTTTACTATTGGGAGTGGAATGATATCCTTAATGGATGGATTTTTTGGTTATAATCAGATCAGGATAGCTCCTGAAGATCAGGCTAAAACAACCTTTATTACCCCTTGGGGGACCTTTTGTTGGAAAGTGATGCCATTCGGTTTGAAGAATGCAGGTGCAACCTATCAACGAGCCATGACTTATATCTTTCATGATATGATGCATGATATACTACATGATTATGTAGATGACATTATAGCTCGTTCTACTGAAGAAGATGACCATTTAGATGACTTGAGAAAAGTATTTGATCGGTTAAGGGAATATCTTATCCGATTGAATCCAGCCAAATGTATATTCGGAGTTAAGTCCGGTAAATTATTGGGGGTTATAGTTTCTTTACGTGGCATCAAAATTGACCCTCTCAAGATTATGGCTATCACTGATATGCCCGCACCCACAAATATATCTGAATTACGGAGTCTACAAGGTAAGCTTCAAGCTATCCGTCGCTTCATCGATAAGCTGGCGGATAAAACTGGACCCTTTCTTAAGCTTCTTAAGAAGGATGTCTCTTTCCATTGGGACAACGAATGTCAGGAAGCATTTGAACTCCTCAAACAATATCTTCTTAACCCACCTGTACTTTCACCACCTAGACCTGATCGCCCATTTATCTTGTATATTTTTGCTTCAGATTTTGCTTTAGGAGCTATGTTAGCTCAACTTGATGATGAGAAGAGAGAGCGTGCTAATTATTACATTAGCAGAACATTAATTAGTTATGAAACCCGCTACACAACATTAGAGAAGTTATGTCTAGCAGTCATATTTTCTACACAGAAACTATGCCATTATATGCTCAGTCAGAAAACATATGTTATTGCTAAATCCGATCCCTTGCGGTATCTCATGAGTCGACCTTATTTATCTGGTCGCACAACAAAGTGGGTTCTTGCTCTAAGCGAGTTTGAACTCACGTTTATAGGACAAAAGTCTGTTAAGGGTCAAATCATAGCAGATCAATTAGTTGTTGCACCCTTAGAATCCACCCATCCCCTCATCATTGAGTTTCCTGACGAATGCCTTAAACTAGAGGCAGATCATTCAGAGCAATGGTCCTTATACTTTGATGGAGCCCGATGCATGAGTGGGGCTGGTGCAGGTATTATTTTGATATCTCCATAGAAACATCTCATACCTCTATCCTTTAAATTAATGTTTGCCTGTACTAATAACACTGCTGAATATGAGGCTCTAATCCTTGGATTACGAGCTGCCATGGCACTGAAAATTAAAAATCTATTAGTTTTCGGTGATTCTCAACTTGTTATAAATCAAATTAATGATGTTTATCAGACCAGAGATGATAAATTGTGCCCATATAAAGCATATGTATTACAATTAATATCTTTATTTGATCAAGTTACCTTGGAAGCTATTCCTAGAACTAGCAATCGTGCGGACGACGCTATGGCCGCAGCTGCATCTCTTTTACCCTTGGAGTTAGATGACGAATATGCTACCATCATTATTCATCGACTCCAGGAACCCGCTTCAATTAAATCATGCTTGGAACCTTTGGACGTGTTTCTAATCAACGAAACTACTCCTGAACTTTGGTACACTGACATCCTCAATTTTCTTCAAAATGGGACCTTCCCTGAAGGTTTTAATAGAAACCAGCATCGGTTATTACGTAGACGAGCAAGTCGCTTCGTAATAATTGGCAATACATTATATAGGAGATCTTTTGAAGGTATCCTATTGAGATGTTTGAATCTAGAAGAGTCTAGATCAGCTTTGAGTGAAGCCCACGATGGATCTTGTGGGGGACACTTTAGTGGTAGCGCCATTGCTAAGAAGCTCCTTAGGATAGGATATTTTTGGCCTACCATGGAGAATGATGCACATGATTACGTGCGCCATTGCGACAAGTGCCAGAAACATGTTGACCTTGTCCATGCACCTGCACAAGAACTGCAGGCTATTTCATCTCCTTGGCCCTTTTCAAAATGGGGCTTAGACATTATTGGAAAAATCAATCCTGTGTCATCTGATGGACACAAATTCATCATAACCACCACCGAGTATTTTACGAAGTGGGTTGAAGCTATGCCCTTAGCTTCTTGCACTAGAACCCAAGTTTCCAAATTTATTTTTAATCAAATTATTTGTAGGTTCGAAATTCCTGCAAATCTCATCTCGGATAATGGAACTTGTTTCAAAAATAAATATGTAAAGAAACTATGTCAAAAATATAAAATTCAACATCGTTGGTCCACTCCCTATTATCCTCAGGGTAATGGCCAAGCAGAAGCATCTAATAAAACATTAATTAAAATCCTCAAAATACTGGTCAATAAATCTGGCCGAGATTGGCACATTCAATTATATCCTGCTTTGTGGGCTTATCGAACTAGCGTTCGTACTCCCACGGGCACTTCACCTTTTGTTTTGGTTTATGGCGCTGAAGCTATTTTTCCCTTTGAATTAGAAGTTCCTTCTTTGGCTCTGCTACTTCAAGATACTGAAGTAGGAGATGAATATCGTGTTTGGCAGATTTAGTCAGCTGGAACTCCTAGATGAGAAGCGCATCAATGCTTTGGAGCATCTTCGAGCCTACCAGAACAAGCTCAAACGAGCATATCTCAAGAAAGTTCATCATCGATCCTTTGAGATCGGTGACCTCGTCTTAAAAGAAAATAAAAAAAATACTAATGCAACTAAAGACCTTAAAGGTAAATTTGAACCTAACTGGCTTGGGCCATATATCATCACTGCTAAATTTGGATCGGGAGCATACATATTAGCTACCTTAGATGGTAAAGATCTTAAAGAACCTATGAACATTATGCATCTTAAGCGCTATTATGCATAAATCTGGTAATTTCATCACTTGTATATATTGTACATCTTGTCTCATTTTAGTAAATTCATATAAAAATTTCAAAAATAGTAATATTATGTATTCTCTCAATTCATAAATTAAAATCAAAATATAAAAAAATCAAAATCATCAAAATCTTCAAAAACATCTTTTATTTTTGCACCTGTCAATTCTTGAAGTATTGCGGTTATATTTTCAGTTATTTTGGATAAATTAGCATTTATTTGGAATCCCTCACTTTCACACTCACATGAATAAATATCTTGATCTTATTTGGTATGATTATTAATCTCTCTTATATCAAAGTCCACAGTTGAATTAAATAAAGTTTTGAGCATAGAGAACTGATCTTGTTATTTACTTGAACCAAGTATACCTTTTCACATTAAAATGATTTCATTGCAAATTCAAAATGATGCTACACAGTAGAAGTGGTCTCTTGAGCGAAAAGTTTCCCCTGCTATCCTATCATGCACATGGTCTAGAATCTTTGAGAATTGACAAAAGGACAAGCTCACCCCTGCCCAGAATAAAAATCCCTTGCTCTACAACCAATCCGAGCAAGTATCCCTAGTATAGGAAGAAAAAGAAAAAGAAAAAGAAAAAAATCATGAGAAAAAGAAGCATTATTTCAGTAGCATTTTGTACCATCTCAACAATATTTCAGCATTATCTCAGTATCAAGCAAAAATACAAAAAAAAAAGAGAGAAAAGAAAAGAAAAAGCAAAAAGCAATAAAATCCCTTCCCCTACCCTTTGAAAAGAAAAGAAGGGTGAATGAGCTTGAATCCCTGGAATTCTCAATTATTCGAAAACTGTGAGGTAAGCCCCATAACAGGTGGTTTGTGCCCAACCCGCTTGGCCTTGGGTAACTCCTAGCGTGGTGATATGTCTGTTACATTAGTGACCTTCTTTTGTACAGACCTATGTCTGCTTATGGATCAGCTAGCTCTTGATGACCTGACTTACATAGTAGTTTGGTATGGTTATATGCATATAAATCATGGTTAACGAACACTCATTTGGTTAATTCAAATTACTTGTATCAAATTATCTTGCTCAAAATTGGTAAATGAACAATACAATTGCACACACATTTGTATTTGAGAGATTTTGTATCATTATGATAGATCAAGATCGGCAATGAACTCACATATGCACATGGGGTTCCTTATAAATCTAAATTTTGTCTTTGAGATAATTTAAAATATTTATGCAAATCTTCTGGAATAATTTGATTTTCTTACTTGAGAACATCTGCTTAGCGTAAAAACAATTACATACATTTTTTTTCAAAATCCAAAATTTCTTTCAAAACATGTTCAAAAATCTAGCAATAAAGTCACATTTATATATTTTCGACTTTCGCAACGATGGTATAGTTCCTAAACCTAAATTGGAATTTTATGCCTAGTGCAAGTCCTCATCTTATATTTTCTGTTTATCTCAAAATCAAAAATCAACTATGCAATAAAACTATTATATCAATTTCTTCTTTGGATTTCGCGATGATGGTATAAGTCTATACCTAAAAATTCTATGCCTAGCGCAAACCATCGTTCTAATTTTATTTCCCATTTATTTAATCCATAAAAGCATATGGCTTAAATCATTATGTTACACAATTGTGCTTTAAAAAGAACGAAAACTTTTCTATTTCATTTCATTATGTCAACATTCAATTTTTTGCGACGATGGTATAATTCCTAGGCAATTGTTCAAATTTCTATCACACTTAGGAATTTTATGCCTAGCAAAAATCATATTTTTAATATTTCATGCATAATATTTTCATGGACATCTGAAAACAAATCATCACCATCATCATTTTTCATCATCACATCACAAAAGTCTTAAGAAAGTCTCTTAAGCACCCTTTTACTTTTAGCAATATTTCTCTACCGGGATTAGCTTAATGACCTAGCGAGCGGTGACTCCATGAAATGGTCATGTAACAACGACAATGTCCTTTGAAATTATTGTTAGAAGTCACTTTATTTTTTCATCAAATCACACCACAACAACCAATTTGTTTACATCAGATTATTTCATTTAAATTTTATGGCATGACATAAAATTATAATATTTTCAACGACATAATTACATGAATAATCAATCAACAATTAAAATATTAAAGCATCATAAAACATATGCACAAGTCATATCACAAAAGAAATATATATATATATATATATATATCAAGAAATATATGTACATCATATCAAAATGGATTGGTATGCCACAATCTATACCCTGGCATACTCAATCCTCTCAAAAATATATAGTCTATAGTCAATGTGCAGCTAGTCTCGAGAAGCCCTCGAGCTCTCAGCCTCATCTCCTCTCCCACCCTGAGGTGGAGGAGGTGGTCCCATCGGAGTCCATGTTGTATCGTGGGTCCTCGACGTCGATCGTGAGGATGTCCTCGATGACCCCATCCTGATCGGCTTCGTAATGCCGGTTGGCAGCTATATCCTCTAGCCCTCTGGAACCAGCTGGAAGTATACTCCCTGATAGAACGTGGTCTGAGCAATAGCCCACGCTAGCTCTCGCATGCTCGCCCCTCCGCTTCGAGCCCTGAGTCATGTAGCCTCATCCTAAAGAGTCTGCACCTGAGCTCGTAGGTGGGCATTCTCCACTCGGAGAGCCGCCATCTCATTGCTCTCCCCCACCTCGACACCCTTGCCCTTATCGAGCGATGGTGGCCTATCCCTCTACTGAGAAGGGAGTCCCTCCTCCCTCCTCTCTGGTTGTTGGTCTCTCCGGAGCCTATGGCACTCTTTGGCATCTCTCCTGAGGAGGCCATCACTGATCCCTCCCTCCATGACTCCTCGCTGCATCGATGGCAGCCTGGCACCGCCTCCCCATCCATTGCACAACAGCATGCATCGGACCCTATGCCCTCATCATCCGAGGAGGGTGGATGCCTACATACCAGGCATCATATCCATCTGCTACCCCAATGTCATCCCCATCCACTGGCTGAATGGGGGCATCATCAGCATCCTGACTCCAGAACCGTTGCATGTCTGGAGCCCCGCTCAGTGTAGTATTATCCCGGATAGTCCAGGAGTACTCATAATCCCTAAGAGAAGGGATCCCCTACTATAGACCGAACTGCCTCAAAACTCGGTCGTAGCGATGGAGCTCTACCTCTCCCCACTCCATCCTCAACCAGAAGACTCGCCTGATGTGAGCCAACTCCTGTCCATCCTCTCCCCACCCTGGATGCTCTCTCCATGGCCTCCAGGTGATCTGATCTAGGATGAGGTCATCTAGCAACCTCCGGGACATCGACAGATCTATCCACCGTTGTGACCCTCTCTGGAGCCACCAATAGAAAACTCGGGGTCTCTCCCGATCAACTCCTATCAGTGGAAGCCCTACCGGCCTTCGCACCACAATGTGCTCCTAGCACCAAACCTATAGTAGCGATGTCAGCACCAGACATCGACCTCCCTTGTATACGACCCCGTAAAGGATCCTATACAAGCGGCATAGTACAAAACTACCCCAAGCAAACCTATAACCATGGTCTCTCATGTCACAGACCACATCTAAGAGGAGCCATGATAACCTGCATCCACTCTAGTGGCATAGAAGTAGGCCACCCACCACCCCTACCAAAACCTGGGTCAATCGAGATGCCCCAGGCATCTGCCTCAATGCCTCGATGTTCACTCCGCCCTTCTCCAGGGTGAAGCTTGGGTCATTGCATAATCTCATCATGGCATGGCCCTGATTGGCCGAAGGAGTCATGAATCGCCCATGTATGGGGATCCTCAAGATCCTCCATACATCCTCTAGAGTGGGAGCCATCTCCCCTATCGATAGTCGAAAGCAGGATGACCCCGGATACCATCTCTCTACTAGGGCTATCAGTAGCCCCATGTCTGTAGGAATTTGTGGCATCTCTGCCACATGTTGTAGTCCAACCTCTGCTAGTCTGTCTCGCTCGACCTGATCGAGCATGGCTACATCATCTCTGAGCCCCCTGTATTTCCATTCTTGACTCTTTAGTAATCCCCTCTGCAAAATAAACAATAAAAACAAAAAAAAATCATTAGTACATAATCATTAAAATCAATTTCATCTCATAAAAAAATGATATCGTCCATTATTGGATGATATCGTACTAAATTTAGTAAAATCGTCCTTGGTAGGATGAAATCGTCTCCCTTTTATTCAATTTAGGGATCGTCCTTTATTGGACGGGATCGCCCCTATTTCTCCAATTTCGTCCTTAGACGAAATCGGCGATATAGGGACGATTTCGATGAAATTGGGACGATTTCATCCCGATGTCGTCGACGGCCTAAAAACGGTCGTGATGCCCAAAAACAATTAAAATTTAAAGTAAAAAATTAAATAAATCAAGTTAAAAACATAATGTATTAGGTTTAGATCCTTACCCGCAACCCGCGTCGGACCTCTGTCGATCTGTGTGTCGTTTCCACCATTTCGTCTGTAGAGCTCTGAAACAGTGAAAGTGAACAGTAAAAATGAATTAGGGTTTTACCCTATTTTTCTTAATTTTATTTAAAAACAACAACATTTTTTAAATTTTTAAATTTTTGCTTTTCCACGCTTTTACCTCAAACGTTCGATTTGGGTAAAAACTCGGAGGGGGCACCATAGCAAGCAGTTGTACGATTCGACCTAGAATCGTCGTCTAAAAAATGGAATAAATTTTTGCTTTCTCGTAAAGCGTGAAGAACTCGTCTTTAACGCATTTTCTTCGGAAAATTTGCTAAAGAGGGGGCAAAATGTAGCACCCTAAAATTGGCGCAGTTAAACCATCAGTAAAAAGATTAAAAATTTGAATTTTAACCCCGAAACCGCCCGTTAACCGCTCACCTCATTTTTCGTGCCATTTTTAGAAGTTGTTTTGACCGTTGGACGATATCGTCGCCGATCTGACGATATCGTCCCAAATCGGACGAATTCGTCTAGAACAGAACGTCCGGACGATTTCGTCCCAAAACCAAATTTTCATAATTAGCTTCTGTTTCAACAACCTCTCCAACTCGGGCAGAAGCGTGTCTACGCAGTTGGAGATTCCTACGTTGGAGATCTCCCAGATTGGGATGATCCCCAACCTCCTAACCTCCCCCTAATCCTATATAAACTTGGGATTTTCCTAGTTTATCCCCCTGGTTGATCATTTCCCTGCAACTCTAGTTTTTTGTTGTATTAGAACATCCTCGCCCCCATCATTTGCATTTGTATTTTCAGGTTTTATTGCAGGATTTTATTGTGTTTCAGCTGGAGGAAGCTCGGATCGTCGTAGGTGATCCAACATGATTTCAGATGATCCTATCGAGATCGGCGATGATCTCGTACGATTGCAGATGATTTTGACTACAGTTCAGATTGGGGGCAACTAGAGCCCTGAGTTTGCATTTTCTACCTTTCTTTCTTATTTAATTATGCATTAGATCAATTTATTTCTATTCTGCATCCTGGAGTTCACCTCATTTAGCATATTTGCATGATAAAATTTAAAATAAGTTATTAAAATAGTGCATCCCATTTGATTTGCTATCTGGATTTATTATTTAAGCATCTATACTATTATTTCTATCATTTTGCATCATTCTTGCAATTGCATTTTTGGTTTTTGGTGTCTATTTCCATGATTGCAGGTTTCTAACAAATTCATCAGGTTTTCGATGATCTTGTCTGATCTCAGATGATCGCCTATGATTTGGGATGATTCTATACAATTACAGATGATCCTGTCATATCCGAGATGATCTGGACTCCTACAAGCTTCAGAATCTTCATCAGACATCAAGAATCAGGTGTATTCCTCTCCATTTCACATATTCTCTATATTTAGGATTCATTCATGTTTGTTGTCTTCATATAAACCCAAAATTTCATATAGAATAGCTTAGATTCATTTTGGCCAACCTAGGAATATGAATGATTGAATATAAAATGAACACATCAAACCCATTCTCAACCTAGGCGTGGAAACTGCCACTCAAAGTTTCCTGGTGAACCCCACCATCCATCAAAAATTCACCCTTATACCCCTCCCCCGAGAGGCGTGACCTTCAAAGGGCCTCTCCGTTCGAGGTATTGTCCCATCCTTCTCGCATCCCCCTTCTAGGGCACGGATCCTTTAGCCTGAAGGTAAGGGTGCAAAAAATTTGGGTGATACATTTTGGTGAACCCGACGTGAAACTAAAACACCTTTTGAAAACAATCCAAAAAAAAAACACATTATTAAGAACATCTAGAATCATTAGAAAACTATTAAATTTGCATATCATATTTAGATGGTAGATTATAATAGAAGACGAGTTGTCACCATAAATGTTGAAAATCAATTAACGGCCATAGAGATTACTTCATGCTTAGAGTACCTCAAACAAATAGAGTCCAACCTTTGTGGGATGAACTTGATAGGAGATTGGGTATTATTGAATCTAGATCTCGTAGAACTTAGGCAAATTAAGAGGTTTGTCCTAGATAGAATCCTGGATCCTGATCAGGTGACTTTGTACCATGAACTTCAGAGAGCTTGCCATAGGTGGTTAGCAGATAAAAGAGCACTTGTGTCTTCAGAATTATACACCTTTGAGGAATACCTTGAGAACGTAGTTATAGTACATAAATTTCTATCTCGTATAGAGGATCAAGAAGTCATTCTTACGGATAGAAAGATATGGAATAGAGTTCCTAGAGTTGTGTTGTATCGAGAGTATTGCCATGAACTTTATTTTTACAGGTCAGAGTCTGAAATAGATCATATTACCATAGCACACTTTGTCAAGTTCTTGAAAAACCACTTCCAATTTGAAGAGGAGCATTTCATGACTCCTGATGAACTTGATCCTATCAACGATATCCATAAACTATTTATAGAAAACTAAGTCATTCTTTTTACTATTGTTATTTCTTGCAACTAGCATGTTGTTTGTTATTTTTATACTTGTGAAATAATAATACAAAAAAAAAAAAAAAAAAACAAAACATTTTCCTTTTAAAGTATTATAGTAGGTATATAGTTAAAATATATACCTCTCAACCCTATCTCATATATATATATATATATATATATATATATATATATAAATATATATATTTGCTAAAACCTAAGTTTAGCACAATGCCTAGACTTAGGAATGGAAAACAAACCGAAGAAGAAGAAGATTGGTTAGGAAGACCATTAATTGACCAAAATGTCCCTCCTGAGGACCAAGTTCAAGAAGAAGAAATCCTAGACCAGCAAGAAGAAGAGCTTGTTGTAAGAAATGAACAAGAAGAAACTGTTAGAGAGGAAGGATCCTCATCCCCTAAAATGTCTCCGGGAGGAGCTATCACTTTTGAGAACATGGAACAATTTTGGAAGTTCATTAACACAAATATTGGTGTTTTTAATAGAGCAGTCCATATGGACAAGGATCGAATTAGTGACACTCAAGCAACTCTAGAAGACGTATTTCACACACGCACTAATCCCTTGTCCTTTATTGATCAAGAGAGTGATCAAGCTGGACCATCCAATTTGGATATGGTAGCTATGATCCAGAACATGCAACAACAACAAGTTACCCAACCATCTAAAGTGCTTGTTAGCAAGCCTAGGGTCATTCCCGCACAAAAGAAACCATCATTTACTGCTCTATTTTGCCAAGCTATTGAGCAACATACCTCAAATCAACAAAAACCCAAAACAAAACCAAACACCAATTACCAACAATCTGGGATACAACATAATACTATTACAAATCCCCTTCATAATACTCTTCCTACCAACACTTTGCATAATAGCAATATAGCATCTAATCCTTATGTCACACCATCATACACTCATAAATCCCATACCTATGTCCCACCGAACCAATATGGTGGACAAACTAGTAATCTTGAAACCATGGTGAAACAATTAGTTTCCCGCATGGACCAGATAGATCCCTACCGTCCCTCGTACAATTATCGAGAGATGTGTAGTCAGCCTTTAGATCCTATAGTTGTAGCACAACCATATCCTAAACATTTTCCTATGCCTGTCTTGCCCATATATAAAGGAACGGAAGATCCCATAGAGCATCTTCGTATGTTTAGGATAGCATGTCATGATATATCACATGATGACTTGTTATTACTAAAAATGTTCCCGAAGAGCTTGGGAGGAATGGCATTAGAGTGGTATTATCAATTACCCACTAATTCTTTGAGGAATTTCGAAGAAACTGCCGAGTCTTTTGTTCATCAATTTAGTGCCTATATCGAAAGACATGTGACCATTAAAGATTTGTATAACTTAAAACAAGACAAAGATGAATGCTTTGCTGATTTCCTAGCTAGGTGGAGACAATTGATAGGAAAATTGCACTTTGTGTTACCTTATAGGGAGATGTTGGACATCTTTATTAATAATTTGCAAGAGCAACTATCTTACGAATTATCAATCGCTACCTTGACCACCTTCGATCAGAGCTATAGACTTAGCCCGAAGAGTGGAAGATGCTCTCATTAGGAGAGGCCAGCTTAAAAAGAAAGACGATGAGAAAACATCCAAAAATCAATATAAGAATAAACAAGTTGTGGGTGATGGAGTCACCGATAGCAGAAATATTGCTAATGTTAATGCTGCAAAGACAACGAAGAAGTTTGTACTGAAACCTCCTGATAGACCTCCTCGAGAATTTACTAGGTTAAATCAACCTTTATCAACTATTCTACCATAATTATTAGAACGAGGTTTGATTCAATTACCAAATATCCGGGAACCTGATCCAACTATACCCGGATACAGAGCTGATTTACACTGTGACTTCCATAGAGGACCTGGACACACTACCAACTCTTGTAAAAGATTAAAACATAAAATACAGGACTTGATTGATAACAATGAGATGGAGGTGCAAGCCTTTCAACCTAAGCAAAATCCTCCTAATAATGTTCAAAAGAACATCCCACAAAACCAGAATCAGAATGCCAACCAGTCATTGGACATCTTTCAACATCCTTTACCAAAACATGGTAAGGAGGTGGCTAATCAAATTGAACATCATAATGTTCCTCCTCCTGCCCGATATGTAGGAACTATTAGTGGGCATTTACCTGCTCATGAGCCAAAAATATTTGACACAACTTTATCCGTGGTTACAACCAGGCCTCTACATAATATTCAGATACCTGATCTTAGTGATACAGAATATGAGACTGAGAGTGATATGGAAATCACATCAAATCAATCGAATAGCTCTGAAGATGAATCAGATACTATTCACCCTATCACAAGTCATATGGTTCCAGAAGAACCATTTCCAAGAAGAGTCACTACTAGACCATCGTCTCACCAATTACTTTCTAATGAGTTAGCTATAAATGCTAGACCAAGACCCATTCATCATCCATAGAATAATATTGTGGGTACCATCGGAGCTGTTACTAGACAACAGGCTCAAAATTCTCAACAAGATCAAATTCAGAATGGTGGATCAACTCCATTTGTTTTGAAGGTTCCTAATAAAGGGAATCATGCACCTAATGTTCAACCTAAACCTCCTTATAATATTAATGAACAATTATCAAATATTACAGCTAGAATTTCTCTCTTGGACCTTTTAAGATCTTCTCCTACACATAGAGATGAATTAATGCTCACATTAAGCCAGATGATGGTACCACAAGACATTCAACCTCGAAGCCATGGCCAATACTATAATAACTCGTGAAGTTGATTGTATTGACTTTCGGGATAGAGACATACCGCAACATAGTTTACATAAAGATAACCCCTTATATATTACCGCCTTAATTGGAGATGTAGCAGTCAAACGAGTTTTGATTGATAATGGTTCATCTTTAAATATTTGCACTTTTGACTTCTACCAAATATTTGGGTTTAGAAGTGATGAAATGAAAAGAACTGATATGATTATAAAATCTTTCAATGACGAAACACAAGAAACGTGTGGAGTTATTACCATTCCATTGCAGGTTGGTCCAAGAACCTTGGATACGACTGTGTTTATTGTACATTGCCCTGCATCGTACAATATACTCTTGGGTCACCCTTGGATCAACGCGATGCGAGCTGTTCCCTCAACTTTACATCAATGTGTTAAATTCGAATTTAAGAATCAGTTGGTTACCATTCATGGTGATCCAAGACCCTTTGATATGTGTGCTTTGGCAGAACCTATTGGAGTTCAATTTTGCCCTGCGCTGTCATCCACACATCCTAATTCTCATTATCCATCTAAACGTGTGAAACTCACACCCACAATGTCATCTACTTCTTCTCCATCAGATGCACCTTCACATATAGCTCAACCATCTTCTGAACAAACCGCATTAGGACCTAAGAAAGATCCTAATCCCACAACCAATGTCTCTTGTTCTACTCCTATAACTTCTATACCTATAATAGACCCATCTATTGACACCTCTACACCATCTATATCCACCAAATGCATATTCTCCGCATCAGAAGACGTAGGAAATGTTCCTTCTACCTCTTATGCTCTTACTGACGAGCTCTTACCCGATCTATCTAAAATTCTTATATCAGAAGAAACGAATGCTTCTATGCAAGATTCCCTTATTTTAAATAATTTGCCACCATCTCCTCGTACCTTGGGCCTCCCACAGCCTATGGGAAGTATTTACCAAGTCGGGAGCTGTGCCTTTATTTATAAGGGATATGACTGGGGTAGAATACCTAGAAACATCAGAACTCATTATGATGGATATGCTCGATGTTATTTTACTAATGAGTATACTAAAGCCAAACCTATAATGCTTAAATTGGGATATAAAGGGAAAGGTTTGGGACCTTTCCGAATGGTATGAAAGAACCTTTTGAGGTAGAGCCATGGCCCGCCCGATGTGGTGTGGGCCTATTTTCTAGTAAGGGTCAGCCATTTGAGGATGATGACCATCTTATATGTTACCAAGATTATTTAGATGAACGTGATGCTTTGCATTTAATGAATAAGCCATTCACATGTAATATGCTATCTATAGCTTATCCTGAGATGATCGTTGAATCCGACGATGAGTTGGAGGGAGATATCTTCCATGATGTCTCCGTTGAGGAATTATTACATAATGGATTTTATTTTGATGGCTCTATACCTAGTATAGCCCAGCTTGAGGCCATGACTCCTCAAGATGAATTATCCAAGTTAACCTTGGAAGAATTACAAGAATTGGGTGTTTCACCCGCCCCACCTAATTTTGAGAGAGATCTACACATGGAAGTAGAAAATGTCATAAAAATTAACATTGGAACCGAGGATAACCCTCACATAATCAACATCGGATCAGAATTGAGTCAAGAAAAATAGGATAAATACATTGCATTTCTTAAAGAATATGAAGATGTCTTTGCTTGGACATATGAAGATATGCCAGGTTTAGACCCTTATGTAGTTATGCATCACCTAGTAGTCCATCCGGATGCTAAACCTGTTAAACAGAAACTTAGAAAAATGCATCCTAAAGTGGCCTTACTAGTCAAAGGAGAGTTAGAAAAACTCCTGAATGTTATTTTTATACAAGCCATTGATTATGCTGAATGGATCTCGAATGTAGTTCCAAGTAACTAAGAAAGAAGCTACTAAGGTTAGGGTTTGTACAGACTTTAGAGATATTAATGTTGCATGCCCTAAAGATGATTTTCCCCTTCCCAATATGGATCAGATCATTGATTTTACTACTGGGAGTGGAATGATATCCTTAATGGATGGATTTTCTGGTTATAATCAGATCAGGATAGCTCCTGAAGATCAGGCTAAAACAACCTTTATTACCCCTTGGGGGACCTTTTGTTGGAAAGTGATGCCATTCGGTTTAAAGAATGCAGGTGCAACCTATCAACGAGCCATGACTTATATCTTTCATGATATGATGCATGATATACTACATGATTATGTAGATGACATTATAGCTCGTTCTACTTAAGAAGATGACCATTTAGATGACTTGAGAAAAGTATTTAATCGGTTAAGGGAATATCTTATCCGATTGAATCCAGCCAAATGTATATTCGGAGTTAAGTCCGATAAATTATTGGGGGTTATAGTTTCTTTACGTGGCATCAAAATTGACCCTCTCAAGATTATGACTATCACTGATATGCCCGCACCTACAAATATATCTGAATTACGGAGTCTACAAGGTAAGCTTCAAGCTATCCGTCGCTTCATCGATAAGTTGGTGGATAAAACTGGACCCTTTCTTAAGCTTCTTAAGAAGGATGTCTCTTTCCATTGGGACAATGAATGTCAGGAAGCATTTGAACTCCTCAAACAATATCTTCTTAACCCACCTATACTTTCACCACCTAGACCTGATCGCCCATTTATCTTGTATATTTCTGCTTCAGATTTTGCTTTAGGAGCTATGTTAGCTCAACTTGATGATGAGAAGAGAGAGCGTGCTAATTATTACATTAGAAGAACATTAATTAGTTATGAAACCCGCTACACAACATTAGAGAAGTTATGTCTAGCAATCATATTTTCTACACAGAAACTATGCCATTATATGCTCAGTCAAAAAACGTATGTTATTGCTAAATTCGATCCCTTGCGGTATCTCATGAGTCGACCTTATTTATCTGGTCGCACAATGAAGTGGGTTCTTGCTCTAAGCGAGTTTGAACTCACGTTTATAGGACAAAAGTCTGTTAAGGGTCAAATCATAGCAGATCAATTAGTTGCTGCACCCTTAGAGTCCACCCATCCCCTCATCATTGAGTTTCCTGACGAATGCCTTAAACTAGAGGCAGACCATCCAGAGCAATGGTCCTTATACTTTGACGGAGCCCGATGCATGAGTGGGGCTGGTGCAGGTATTATTTTGATATCTCCATAGAAACATCTCATACCTCTATCCTTTAAATTAACGTTTGCCTGTACTAATAACATTGCTGAATATGAGGCTCTAATCCTTGGATTACGAGCTGCCATAGCACTAAAAATTAAAAATCTATTAGTTTTCGATGATTCTCAACTTGTTATAAATCAAATTAATGATGTTTATCAGACCAGAGATGATAAATTGTGCCCATATAAAGCATATGTATTACAATTAATATCTTTATTTGATCAAGTTACCTTGGAAGCTATTCCTCGAACTAGCAATCGTGCGGTTGACGCTATGGCCGCAGTTGCATCTCTTTTACCCTTGGAGTTAGATGACGAATATGCTACCATCATTATTCATCGACTCCAGGAACCCGCTTCAATTAAATCATGCTTGGAACCTTTGGACGTGTTTCTAATCAATGAAACTACTCCTAAACTTTGGTACACTGACATCCTCAATTTTTTGCAAAATGGGACCTTCCCTGAAGGTTTTAATAGAAACCAACGCTGGTTATTGCGTAGACGAGCAAGTCGCTTCGTAATAATTGGCAATACATTATATAGGAGATCTTTTGAAGGTATCCTATTGAGATGTTTGAATCTAGAAGAGTCTAGATCAGCTTTGAGTGAAGCCCACGATGGATCTTGTGGGGGACACTTTAGTGGTAGCGCCATTGCTAAGAAGCTCCTTAGGATAGGATATTTTTGGCCTACCATGGAGAATGATGCACATGATTACGTGCGCCATTGCGACAAGTGCCAGAAACACGCTGACCTTGTCCATGCGCCTGCACAAGAACTGTAGGCTATTTCATCTCCTTGGCCCTTTTCAAAATGGGGCTTAGACATTATTGGAAAAATCAATCCTGTGTCATCTGATGGACACAAATTCATCATAACCACCACCGAGTATTTTACGAAGTGGGTTGAAGCTATGCCCTTAGCTTCTTGCACTAGAACCCAAGTTTCCAAATTTATTTTTAATCAAATTATTTGTAGGTTCGGAATTCTTGCAAATCTCATCTCGGATAATGGAACTTGTTTCAAAAATAAATATGTAAAGAAACTATGTCAAAAATATAAAATTCAACATCGTTGGTCCACTCCCTATTATCCTCAGGGTAATGGCCAAGCAGAAGCATCTAATAAAACATTAATTAAAATCCTCAAAATACTTGTCAATTATATCCTGCTTTGTGGGCTTATCGAACTAGCGTTCGTACTCCCATGGGCACTTCACCTTTTGTTTTGGTTTATGGCGCTGAAGCTATTTTTCCCTTTGAATTAGAAGTTCCTTCTTTGGCTCTGCTACTTCAAGATACTGAAGTAGGAGATGAATATCGTGTTGGCAGATTTAGTCAACTGGAACTCCTAGATGAGAAGTGCATCAATGCTTTGGAGCATCTTCGAGCCTACCAGAACAAGCTCAAACGAGCATATCTTAAGAAAGTTCATCACCGATCCTTTGAGATCGGTGACCTCGTCTTAAAAGAAAATAAAAAAAATACTAATGCAACTAAAGACCTTAAAGGTAAATTTGAACCTAACTGGCTTGGGCCATATATCATCACTGCTAAATTTGGATCGGGAGCATACAGATTAGCTACCTTAGATGGTAAAGATCTTAAAGAACCTATGAACATTATGCATCTTAAGCGCTATTATGCATAATTATAGTAATTTCATCACTGTATATATTGTACATCTTGTCTCATTTTAGTAAATTCATATAAAAATTTCAAAAATAGTAATATTATGTATTCTCTCAATTCATAAATCAAAATCAAAATATAAAAAAATCAAAATCATCAAAATCTTCAAAAAAAAAACATCTTTTATTTTTGCACCTGTCAATTCTTGAAGTATTGCAGTTATATTTTCAGTTGTTTTGGATAAATTAGCATTTATTTGGAATCCCTCACTTTCACACTCACATGAATAAATATCTTGATCTTATTTGGTATGATTATTAATCTCTCTTATATCAAAGTCCATAGTTGAATTAAATAAAGTTTTGAGCATAGAGAACTGATCTTGTTATTTACTTGAACCAAGTATACCTTTTCACATTAAAATGATTTCATTGCAAATTCAAAATGATGCTACACAATAGAAGTGGTCTCTTGAGCGAAAAGTTTCCCCTGCTATCCTATCATGCACATGGTCTAGAATCTTTGAGAATTGACAAAAGGACAAGCTCACCCCTACCCAGAATAAAAATCCCTTGCTCTACAGCCAATCCGAGCAAGTATCCCTAGTATAGGAAGAAAAAGAAAAAGAAAATCAAGAAAAAAATCATGAGAAAAAGAAGCATTATTTCAGTAGCATTTTGTACCATCTCAGCAATATTTCAGCATTATCTCGATATCAAGCAAAAATACAAAAAAAAAGAGAGAAAAGAAAAGAAAAAGCAAAAAGCAATAAAATCCCTTCCCCTACCCTTTGAAAAGAAAAGAAGGGTGAATGAGCTTGAATCCCTGGAATTCTCAATTATTCGAAAATCGTGAGGTAAGCCCCATAACAGGTGGTTTGTGCCCAACCCGCTTGGCCTTGGGTAACTCCTAGCATGGTGATATGTCTGTTACATTAGCGACCTTCTTTTGTACAGACCTATGTCTGCTTATGGATCAGCTAGCTCTTGATGACCTGACTTACATAGTAGTTTGGTACGGTTATATGCATATAAATCATGGTTAACGAACACTCATTTGGTTAATTCAAATTACTTGTATCAAATTATCTTGCTCAAAATCGGTAAATGAACAATACAATTGCACACACATTTGTATTTGAGAGATTTTGTATCATTATGATAGATCAAGATCGGCAATGAACTCACATATGCACACGGGGTTCCTTATAAATCTAAATTTTGTCTTTGAGATAATTTAAAATATTTATGCAAATCTTCTGGAATAATTTGATTTTCTTACTTGAGAACATCTGCTTAGCGTAAAAACAATTACATACATTTTTTTTCAAAATCCAAAATTTCTTTCAAAGCATGTTCAAAAATCTAGCAATAAAGTCACATTTATATATTTTTGACTTTCGCAACGATGGTATAGTTCCTAAACCTAAATTGGAATTTTATGCCTAGTGCAAGTCCTCATATTATATTTTTTGTTTATCTCAAACTCAAAAATCAACTATGCAATAAAACTATTATATCAATTTCTTCTTTGGATTTCGTGATGATGGTATAAGTCTATACCTAAAAATTCTATGCCTAGCGCAAACCATCGTTTTAATTTTATTTTCCATTTTTATCCATAAAAGCATATGGCTTAAATCATTATGTTACACAATTGTCTTATTTTTTTTCTATTTCATTTCATTATGTCAACATTCAGTTTTTTGCGACGATGGTATAATTCCTAGGCAATTGTTCAAATTTCTATCACACTTAGGAATTTTATGCCTAGAAAAAATCATATTTTTAATATTTCATGCATAATATTTTCATGGACATCTGAAAACAAATCATCACCATCATCATTTTTCATCATCACATCACAAAAG
Organism: Wollemia nobilis; assembly: GCA_028583015.1. NCBI lineage: Eukaryota > Viridiplantae > Streptophyta > Pinopsida > Araucariales > Araucariaceae > Wollemia > Wollemia nobilis. The sequence goes on from JAQPPZ010017128.1 coordinate 5,968,676, forward strand.
TCTTAAGAAAGTCTCTTAAGCACCCTTTTACTTTTAGCAATATTTCTCTACCGGGATTAGCTTAATGACCTAGCGAGCGGTGACTCCATGAAATGGTCATGTACCAGTGACAATGTCCTTTGAAATTATTGTTAGAAGTCACTTTATTTTTTCATCAAATCACACCACAACAACCAATTTGTTTACATCAGATTATTTCATTTAAATTTTATGGCATGACATAAAATTATAATATTTTCAACGACATAATTACATGAATAATCAATCAACAATTAAAATATTAAAGCATCATAAAACATATGCACAAGTCATATCACAAAGAGAATATATATATATATATATATATATCAAGAAATATATGTACATCATATCAAAATGGATTGGTATGCCACAATCTATACCCTGGCATACTCAATCCTCTCAAAAATATACAGTCTATAGTCAATGTGCAGCTAGTCTCGAGAAGCCCTCGAGCTCTCAGCCTCATCTCCTCTCCCACCCTGAGGTGGAGGAGGTGGTCCCATCGGAGTCCGTGCCGTATCGTGGGTCCTCGACGTCGATCGTGAGGATGTCCTCGATGACCCCATCCTGATCGGCTCTGCAATGCCGGTTGGCAGTTGTATCCTCTGGCCCTCTGGAACCAGCTGGAAGTATACTCCCTGATAGAACGTGGTCTGAGCAATAGCCCATGCTAGCTCCTGCATGCTCGCCCCTCCGCTCCGAGCCCTGAGTCATGTAGCCTCATCCTACAGTGTCTGCACCTGAGCTCGTAGGTGGGCATTCTCCACTTAGAGAGCCACCATCTCGTTGCTCTCCCCCACCTCGACACCCTTGCCCTTATCGGGCGATGGTGGCCTATCCCTCTACTGAGAAGGGAGTCCCTCCTCCCTCCTCTCTGGCTGCTATGGTCTCTCCGGAGCCTGTGGCACTCTTCGACATCTCTCCTGAGGAGGCCATCATTGATCCCTCCCTCCATGACTCCTCGCTACATCGATGGCAGCCTGGCATCGCCTCCCCATCCATTGCACAATAGCGTGCATCGGACCCTATGCCCTCATCATCCGAGGAGGGTGGATGCCTGCATACCAGGCATCATATCCGTATGCTACCCCAACATCATCCCCATCCACTAGCTGAATGGGGGCATCATCAGCATCCTGACTCCAGAACCGCTGCATGTCTGGAGCCCCGCTCAGTGTAGTATTATCCCGGATAGTCTAGGAGTACTCGTAATCCTTGAGAGAAGGGATCCCCTGTTGTAGACCGAACTACCTCAAAACTCGGTCGTAGCGGTGGAGCTCTACCTCTCCCTACTCCATCCTCAACCAGAAGACTCGCCTGATGCGAGCCAACTCCTATCCATCCTCTCCCCACCCTGGATGCTCTCTCCATGGCCTCCAGGTGATCTGATCTAGGATGAGGTCATCTAGCAACCTCCGGGACATCGATAGATCTATCCACCGTTGTGACCCTCTCTAGAGCCACCAATAGAAAACCTAGGGTCTCTCCCGATCAACTCCTATCAATGGAAGCCCTACCGGCCTCCGCATCGCAATGTGCTCCCAGCACCAAACCTGTAGCAGTGATGTCAGCACTAGACATCGACCTCCCTTGTATACGACCCCGTAAAGGATCCTATACAAGTGACATAGTACAAAACTGCCCCAAGCAAACCTATAACCATGGTCTCTCATGTCGTAGACCACATCTGAGAGGAGCCACGGTAACCTGCATCCACTCTGGTGGCATAGAAGTAGGCCACCCACCACCCCTACCAAAACTTGGGTCAACCGAGATGCCCCAGGCATCTGCCTCAAAGACTCGATGTTCACTCCGCCCTTCTCCAGGGCGAAGCTTGGGTCGCTGCACAATCGCATCATGGCATGGCCCTGATTGGCCGAAGGAGTCATGAATCACCCATGTATGGGGATCCTCAAGATCCTCCATACATCCTCTAGAGTGGGAGCCATCTCCCCTATCGGTAGTCAGAAGCAGGATGATCCTGGATACCATCTCTCTGCTAGGGCTGTCAGTAGCCCCATGTCTGTAGGAATTTGTGGCATCTCTGCCACATGTTGTAGTCCAACCTCTGCTAGTCTATCCTGCTCGACCTGATCGAGCATGGCTACATCATCTCTGAGCCCCCCGTATTTCCATTCTCGACTCTTTAGTAATCCCCTCTGCAAAATAAACAATAAAACAACAAAAAAAAATCATTAGTACATAATCATTAAAATCAATTTCATCTCATAAAAAAATGATATCATCCATTATTGGACGATATCATACTAAATTTAGTAAAATCATCCTTGGTAGGATGAAATCGTCTCCATTTTGTTCAATTTAGGGATCGTCCTTTATTGGACGGAATCGCCCCTATTTCTCCAATTTCGTCCTTAGACGAAATCGGCGATATAGGGACGATTTCGACGAAATTGGGACGATTTCATCCCGACGTCGTCGACGGCCTAAAAATGGCCGCGATGACCAAAAAAATTAAAATTTAAAGTAAAAAATTAAACAAATCAAGTTAAAAACATAATGTATCAGGTTTAGATCCTTACCCGCAACCCGCGTCGGACCTCTGTCGATCTGTGTGTCATTTCCACCATTTCGCCTGTAGAGCTCTGAAACAATGAAAGTGAACAGTAAAAATGAATTAGGGTTTTACCCTATTTTTCTTAATTTTATTTAAAAACAACATTTTTTAAATTTTTTAAATTTTTGCTTTTTCGCGCTTTTACCTCAAACGTTCGATTTGGGTAAAAACTCGGAGGGGGCACCATAGCAAGCAGTTGTACGATTCGACCTAGAATCATCGTCTAAAAAATGGAATAAATTTTTCTTTCTCGTAAAGCGTGAAGAACTCGTCTTTAACGCATTTTCTTCAGAAAAATTCGCTAAAGAGGGGGCAAAATGTAGCACCCTAAAATTGGCATAGTTAAACCATCAGTAAAAAGATTAAAAATTTGAATTTTAACCCCGAAACCGCCCGTTAACCGCTCACCTCATTTTTTGTGCCATTTTTAGAAGTTGTTTTGACCGTTGGACGATATCGTCGCCTATCTGACGATATCATCCCAAATCGGACGAATTCATCTGGAACAGAACGTCCAGACGATTTCGTCCCAAAACCAAATTTTCATAATTAGCCTCTGTTTCAACAACCTCTCCAACTCGGGCAGAAGCGTGTCTACGCGGTTGGAGATTCCTACGTTGGAGATCTCCCAGATTGGGATGATCCCCAACCTCCTAACCTCCCCCTAATCCTATATAAACTTGGGATTTTCCCAGTTTATCCCCCTGGATGATCATTTCCCTGCAACTCTAGTTTTTTGCTGTATTAGAACATCCTCGCCCCCATCATTTGCATTTGTATTTTTAGGTTTTATTGCAGGATTTTACTGTGTTTCAGCCGGAGGAAGCTCGGATCGTCGTAGGCGATCCAACACGATTTCGGATGATCCTGTCGAGATCGGCGATGATCTCGTACGATTGCAGATGATTTTGACTACAGTTCAGATTGGGGGCAACCAGAGCCCTGAGTTTGCATTTTCTACCTTTCTTTCTTATTTAATCGTGCATTAGATCGATTTATTTCTATTCTGCATCCTGGAGTTCACCTCATTTAGCATATTTGCATGATAAAATTTAAAATAAGTTATTAAAATAGTGCATCCCATTTGATTTGCTATCTGGATTTATTATTTAAGCATCTATACTATTATTTCTATCATTTTGCATCATTCTTGCAATTGCATTTTCGGTTTTTGTGTCTGTTTCAATGATGACTACAAATGTAATTGCAAGAATGATGCAATCCGATGATCTTGTCTGATCTCAGATGATCGCCTATGATTTGGGATGATTCTGTACAATTACAGATGATCCTATCATATCCGGGATGATCTGGACTCCTACAAGCTTCAGAATCTTCATCAGACATCAAGAATCAGGTGTATTCCTCTCCATTTCACATAGTCTCTGTATTTAGGATTCATTCATGTTTGTTGTCTTCATATAAACCCAAAATTTCATATAGAATAGCTTAGATTCATTTTGGCCAACCTAGGAATATGAATGATTGAATATAAAATGAACACATCAAACCCATTCTCAACCTAGGCATGGAAACCGCCACTCAAAGTTTCCTGGTGAACCCCACCATCCATCAAAAATTCACCCTTATACCCCTCCCCCGAGAGGCGCGACCTTCAAAGGGCCTCTCCGTCCGAGGTATTGTCCCATCCTTCTCGCATCCCCCTTCCAGGGCACGGATCCTTTAGCCTGAAGGTAAGGGTGCAAAAAATTTGGGCGATACAGGATGTCTGGTTCATTTTGTTGTGGGGTTGCGTCCCCCTCTCCTTTTGTTTGTTGTATTTACGTGCCTTGTTATGGTGTTGCTTATGTATTTAGGTTTTGGGACGCTTTTTAAAATCCATTTTGAATGAAATTTTAAACTTATAAAAAAAAAGTTCCAATGTGGTGATTTTGGTTTAATAATTTATTCATGATAAATTTCATCTACTAATTTAAATTTAGAATGTGGATTTCATAAAATCTTATTTGGTTTAATAATGGATTCATTCTATGAAGTTCCTATATATTCAAAGATACAAAACAAGTAGATATTGAAAAATTATTTTAGGATAGGTTTAAATTTATGATCAACCATTCTTTGATGGTTTTATGGAACCAAAACATTATTTTTTTGGTGAGAAGGGTCCAAATTTAAATGGAAATTAATTTAGTTTATGGGGAATCATTACTATATTTTAAGTTAATTTGATTTATGCTAAGTTTTGCAATCTATTATTTGGAACACTAAAGTTAAGTCCCTATGACATTTCGAAAGTCATTTCCCTTTTAGATTTATTAAAATTAAAATAATAAAGTTCCCAAACAACCCTTTTAGGAAAATACAAAAAAAATAAGAACTACCTATGTGCAATTTAATTTTGATGATGATACATGAAAATATTTACTTTCAAGTAGACAAAGGGATAAAAATGCAACACACAAAGCCTAGATTAAGTGCTTCTTATGTTTTAATGATATGTGCATGTATTGACTATCTAATTATAGTAATCAAGCTACTTTATTTTGTAGTTATAACCTACTAGAAGTGACAAAATTTCCATATAGGAATAGTGTAGACAACAATGTTATAACACTATTGAAAGTGGTGTAGTGCTTATGTAAGCATTGGATATGCCTTCATTATTGCAAAAACTATGGATTTTATTGAATAAATGAATGTAGTTAATGGTAAATAAGTAGTAGAAAAAATGTATAATTTTATTTAATTAAAATATAATATGATAGGGAAAAGAGTCAGGAAAAGAACCTTCCTTTGCTTCTATGTTTCAATCCTACTATATAGGTGTGTTATGAAACCTCTTAATATTTGTACGATCCTAAAAAGCATACATGTAATCTAGTAACAATTGAAAATCACATAAAGCATACAAGAATTGATGAAATTGAGATAAACAAAAGAAAGGTGTTTCTTATTGATTTCCAAATGAATCTCAGTTACAAATCCATCCCTCTTAGGGATACCCAATGTGATACAATGTTACAATCATAAGAACTCCCTCGCAAGGGTAGGTGTAATCTGCAGACTCTTTAGAATGACACGAACTGCTCCAAGGTGTCGATGATCTTCTTCCTCATGATTAGAGGTATTTTTTGCCTTGCATGTCAAAACCCTATTAGTCTTGCGTGCAATAAACAACAAGAAGCATAAGTAATAAAGGATGCCTCTCTTGATGAGGCTTTTTGAGGAAATTACATGAAGAGATGATATCATTAACATATAATAAATGAAGTGCAAGAAAGCTAATAAACCTATGCAAAACATGAAAATATTCTATGAAACATATAAAGGAAAAGCATATGTATCTATCTAATGGCCTAATTACCAATTTGAAAGCATGGAAGCATGAAAAAGATTCATTAGTATCCTAGTTACACTATTGAAAGCAAGATGACAAAACAAGTTAATTCTACCGGTCAAAAATCACTAATAATGCAATTAAACCTAAATTATGATTAATCTAATGCCATTAACAAATCCTACGATGAGAAAGCAAGGAAAATAGTGATGATACCCTAATTGCAGCTCTATGGCATGGTGAGCACTGTTAGTCACAACTGATAGCCATGGTGGAGCTTGAAGTGTGCTTGTCCTCCAATTCAAGGGCTAAATATCTGAATCCTCTTGCCAAATTGATGGTCAAGGGTCGCCTCTCTGTCCTCTGATAGATTTGGCGGTTGAATTACTTTGATTGCACATGAAATAGGTGTAATTGCATTTCTTGGATCTCCTAACCTCCTAAGACCTCCATGGATTGAATTGCCATTTCAATCTCTCAATTAAGGGTAAGAAAGCAATGTCACAATGCAAATAGGTGAGTGTTGATTCGATAGGGCTTTGTTTCTCATATTCACCTATGCATCTCCAGATAGTTTCCCCAATTTGGATGGGGTTCTTATAGCACCTTAGAGGGTTATGTCCTAGCTTCATGATAAAGCCAAGATCAATATTGGGTAGTTGAGTTTATTGGATGGAAAGATCCAGAACCTTCCTCGCTCAAACCGCTTCAATATGCAACCAAATGACCATTTGGAACTAACCTTGAATCGGTCAAAGGCTAACTAAATTTGAGGTTTGACTATGGTTGACAAGCATGGTCAGCTCTACCAACCGTAGGTGTCATTAGTGGCTAGCACTGACTAGGCAAAGGTGCCCAAATGAGTGGTTAAAACCACTTTTATACCTTGGTATTTGTCCAAGGTATTCCATATGTTCTTCTAGCATGTCCCATATGAGTAGTTACCTCGACATGACGTGTTTTAGGTGTCTACAGATGCCCCTTTTAAGATGCATTGTGATATCAAACAACGCTGAGCAAAAATAGACCTCCTAAAATGATACCATAGGTTGCATGATGGTCATTAGTCTGATCAAAATTAGATGCTCAAGGTCTAACAAAAGGATGCGCATCCTAGAATCATTGCTTCCAGCTAGATGGAAGGCTTATATTTGCAATGCTTTGGCAAGATCCAGCGGTGATCGGGTATCTCAGGGCTACTATAGGATTTCATGCCATATAGATCAGAAAGGAGGAGAGCTACTAACTTAACTATCATATTTGCTTTTTACCCTAGCAAAGGGTAATATTATGATAGTCGTTGGCAATGGTTCATAAGATGAATGCAATTTTGACAAGATAAAGATATCTACGATCAAGGGATCTTATTTTGACTTTGATTATGATTATGATATTATGACTACCCCCTCAAGCAATGAGTTGATGAGGGTAGGACAATTAAATAAAGCGACGAGATGCTTGACCACTATGAATGACCTTGAATAAAAGAATATTTAGCATTTAATTACTTGATTAGACCTAATAAGCTATGATTGCAACTGTTAATAATAATTGTATATCTCTATCCCATGGAGCGGTCCAGCCTTAATGGCCTTCTTAGAGAATCAAAATGATAGCAATTCCAATTAGGTACGTATTGAATCACATTGTTTGATGATCTTCTAAAAATGTCATAGAAGAAGTGATATGATTGCTTCGTTCCCTTGGAGCAGTCTGATTGTCTGGGCCTTCTTAGGGTTTGAAAGGAAGCATACCAATTCAACGATGACCAATTTGCCCCAAATGTCCTTATGGTAATTTACTCATCCCATCAGATTGCATGGAGTGCAAGTCATTGTAACCGCAAAGTGAATAGGGTAAATTACTAGATATGAGGTGCATTTGACTTTTAGTTTATCTGATTTTTTTGTTATTTTATGATTTTTTTTACAATTTTGGTCATGTGGGTATTTTTTATTTGGCATTCAACAGCTCTCTATAGTGGGATTTTTCAACATTTATTGCAGTTTGCTAACCGCGTTTGATAATAACAACTAAAAATTTTAAATTTCTTAGTCGCGGGTGATACCCGCTATCAGAAAACCCTAATTCTATGTCTACGGGTGTCAGTCGCGATCAGGAACAAAATAGGAAATATTTAAACTTTTTCCTATCATTTTTGATGTCATTGTCAACTGACAGCTTTGCAAACTTGAGTGCTCTGAGAGGTGAGTCAAAAATTCTGATGTGACGTGCTACTAAAAACTTGACCTCACTACCACCTAGGACAATGGTAGCCCAACCTAGATGAGCCGTTGTGACTAAGGTAGAAGCACATGAAACCCTTGACCATTTTGATTTTACCAGTTTTTAAAATTAACCTCACTAAGTAATGGGTTAAATTAACTTCATTAAATTGTTGGTAACGAACCTCACCCTAGTTAGGTTTAGCTTAGGTTAGCTTAGAGGGTTAAGATTTTAATTTTTTTTGCTTTGTGTGTTTTTTATCTTTTTTGATATTTGTTTTTATTTTTATTATTTTAATTTTCTGTTGTTTTTTGGGGATACAGGGGTGAGAAATGACCCTAAAAAGGTCATACTTTCTAGGCGCGGTTGGTAGGCACGATCCCCAATTAGAAAATTTGGGGCCACAGCTATCATTCGTAGTGGGATTCAAAATCCACTGGTAAAAATTTTGACAACCTCCTTGATCATGGGTCTGAGCCGCGGTTCACAACATTAGACAAAAATTTTAATTTTTTGATTTTTTTAGCAGTTTTAATTAATTTTTTCGATTTCTAAAGTGCATTTTTCCATTGTTTTTGGTGTTTTAATTTTTTTTTAATTTGATTGATATTTTCAAGCTCATTTTTTGATGTTTATGGTTGATTTTTATTTAGTTTTTGCCTTATTATCTTGATTTCTATCAGGCCCTAACTGCAAGGGCGATGGAGTCAAAGATCCTTTGCAACCTATACGACACCATTTCATGGTGGATCAAGCATGGTTCAAGGCTATAGGATTTGGTTATGTCCTATACCTATCTTCTATCAGGGCCGATCAGGCCTACATGACCGCATTGGCCCAATGTTGGGATGCGTGGACCAACACCTTTCACCTACCTACACGTGAAATGACCATTACTCTGGAGGATGTCTACCGCATCTTCTGACCCCCACTGGATGGTGAGGTGATCACATATTCACCGACCATGATGAAGGACGTAGTTTTAGCTCAAGTCTTTGATCACCATAGCACTGAAGCACAACGATATTTGAACCACGAAGGGATCCATATTGAGCACTGGTTTAGACATCGGGTTTTCACTGAGCGAGCAGCCATTTTCATGCACCTGATTATGCAGATCATGCTACCCGATACATCTGGAGTGAGGTTCCCATGGAACCTCTTGTCTAGGACTATGGAGGTCCTAATGAGTCTAACTAATCATCCTCTGATCCTATCCTAGGGGACTGCCCTACTAGTGCAACTCTATAGTGAGTTGTACCAGATTACGTAGAGGAGCAGAGTTGGCATCGGTTGCAATCTACTACTACGAAGCTAGGGATGGTAGTATATCAAGATCAAGCATCCCATTGGCATAACCTATGAGATTGGAATGATTGAGGAGGTGCAGCAGTGCTATGCTGCATGCTAGCCTCAAGAACAAGAGGGATTCTAGAGCAGATATCATGCAGGGGATCTAGCTCACTATATTGGATGGTTCGCAACACTACAAGCGAATCAGATTGAGTGGTACCCATACGTAGATTGCCCTCCATGGATGGAGGCTAATGACTAGCTACGTCAGACACACAAAGATAGATGGCTTCTCAAATGCAATTTTGAGATACGAGAGTTCTTCTACTTCTCGTGTGTCACCCAATAATTTGAGATTAGGCAGGACATTCTGGAGCTACCTACTATCTACCGTCACCTCAAGTTGGAGAGAGACTTGACATGCCCCAGGGTGACTCCATTGGGTGATGAGGATGACAACTTTCAAGAGTCAGGTTTGACTAATATAGGGACCACTCCTGACTATGACACTTGGTGGACCCTCAAGGTATAGCAGAGCTTTGAGGGCCTCTTAGGTAGGGTGGCTGATGATGTTGTAGAAGGTGTAGAGGGCATAAAGGTCGATCCTCATGAGCACTAAGTCTGTTAGAGGACTAAGGTCGATTGGGGTGAGGGATCTACAAAGGATGCACCTACAGCTAAGGAGGAGGATGACACTCTTGAGGAGGGCGAGGCACCACTAGACAATGAGATCAGGTAACTCAAGGCCCAGGTTGCTATCCTACAGACTCAGGTAGGCTCTTTACAAATGTGAATCTTAAATTGGGATACCACCACTACCACTTTATAGGCAAAGGTGGGGTATCTCTAGTCTCGGCTCATAGTAGGGTAGACTCAGTGGCACAACTACAAGGAGGAGAAGACTGCTCTATAGGATAGGATCACTATAGTATATGCAGATATCCATAAGGTTATAGGGTAGCGCATCCTCCTGCAGTCATAGGTAGACGCTATGATGACATAAATTGCCACACTTCAGAGTGGAAGGTCAGATCCCTCCTCATCATAGGTTGCTTTAGCACCTCTAGCTACTCCAATAGTACTAGTATTTCTAGTAGTTCCAGCAGCATAGGGATTAGCAGGGTTGGACCAGGGAGCAGAGATCGAGAGACTTAGGGCCTTGGTGCAGCAACACATTGATGATGGTGCACGAAGTGCAGCCTACATCTCTACTCTGAGAGGAGTGATTAGACTACTCGGGGGAAAGATTTCGAAGATGCCCATGACTTCAGGGTCTCGTAGGAGTCACACTCGAGAGATAAGGTAGTCGTCAGCTAGATCTAGTCATAAATCTCAAAGATCAGAGAGGACTTTTGGTGCCATCTCAAGGAGGACTAATAAATATGGTGGAGGCAATAATGGAGCATCTCAAGGTGGTGGCGCAGGCACTGCTATGTAGTACAAATATCATAGATGTTATTGTACCATTTTTGTGTGTAAGGTCGAGGACCTACACAGATGTAGCCTACGGGTATTTTGACACATGCTAGTGTATTGTTTACTATCTATTTTTTGACACACACACACACACACATATATATATATATATATATATATGATCTGACATTAAGACTCATTATATGTGTCGTTTTATTGTTTTTATTATTTTATGTTTTATGAGATGCATATGGATGCAATGTTTAGATGTGATGCTTATTTTATGCTATATTATGTGATGTATGGATGACATGCACTAGATAGATAATAAATGTATGACTTTAAATGCAATGATATATATGTGTAGGTGGACTACTTATGATGATTGTATATGACTACGATATTGTTAGTCTTACAATGGCACTGAGAGGGGGGGGTGAACCAGTGTAGACTTTTAAACTTAAATTCACAGCTCTTAATACTGAAATAATGAAACCTTCAAACCAGATAAAGCAAGTATCACAAGAGAGCATCTCACAACACAAGATTTAACGAGGTTCACCAATGTGGCTACTCAAAAATGACTGCTTGGACTACCATCCAAATCCAGCCTTTGCAAAGCTACAACTTTACAAACAATTTACCAGCACCCATTGTAAGGAGCACCAACCCCTGATTTATCTGCACCATGCAGAAAGGAGCACCAACCCTCGATTTACCAAGCACCAACTAGAAGGAGCACCAACCCTCGATTTACCCAGCACCAACTAGAAGGAGCACCAACCCCTGATTTACCAGCACCAACTGGAAGGAGCACCAACTATTGATTTACCAGCACCAACTGGAAGGAGCACCAACCCCTGATGCCAAGCTGCAACTTGGACTTCAATTTTGAATCTAGAAGTTTAACAAAAAAACACCTTTGCTTTAACAAGACCCTAACTGGTCTACTTCACCTTTGCATTCTCTGTGCACTCTGCTTGCTCTGCACAATCACTTCGCACACTCTGCTTCATCATAGTCAAAATTCATGATCGTCTTCTCCCTCTTTGCGCACTACGACCAAACTTTGCACACTCAGCTTCACTACAGTCAAACCTCATGATCGTCTTCTCCCTTTGCACTCTCTGCACCTTCTGCTTTCTCTGCGCAATCACAGCTGCACTTGGTCAAATTTCAACTTCTTCGCTCTCTGTGCACTTTGCTCTCTTTGCGCACTCATAGATGCACTTAGGACAATTCGATATGACTCTTCGCTCACTTTGCGCACTTCACCATCATCTCGTCACTTCGATGCTTTCTGCGCTCTTACGACCACATTTCACACTTCAACACGCATTCGACGACACATTCCACAACTTGTTCAAATCTCCAAACAACCCTCCTTTTATAATAGAATTCTTGTGATGAAAACCCCAATCTTAGTCGACTGTAAACCCTAATCTTCATCGGTTGCAAACCATAATCTTCATCGGCTTACATCGGTCTTCGTCAGCTACAACTGCCCCTCTAACTCTTCTGTTGCTATTGCCATGAAAACACATGTCACGATATTGCGACACTTTCGCCTCCGTACGCTTACTCTTAGCTTTGGCCCATGAGAATACAACATGTAACGATGTCGTGACACTTTTTCATTCGTACGTTTTCTCTTAGCTTTGGCCTATGAGAATTCAACATGTAGCGATATCGCGATACTTTTTCATACATACGCTTTCTCTTAGCTTTGGCCCGCGAGAATACAACATGTAGCGATATCGCGACACTTTCGCCTTCTTGCTACTTTTCTTGGCTTGCACCCGCGAAAACATAACATGTTGCTATATCACGACACTTTCGCCTTCGTACTCTCCTTCTTTACTTTTGTCACGAAATCGTGACACTTTTGCCTTCTTACTTTTTCTCTCCTCCTTTAGTCACGAAAATGCAACATGTCACGATATCGTGACACTTTTTCTCCTTAGCGCTTTATCTTGCCTTCGGGTCGTGAAAACACGACATGTCGCGATATCGTGACACTTTCTCTCCTTTGCACTTTCTCTTGCCTTCGGGTCGTGAAAATGCGACATGTCGCGATATCATGACACTTTTTCTCCTTAGCACTTTTTCTTGTCTTTGGGTCGCAAAAACGCGACATGTCGCGATATCGTGACACTTTTTCTTGCCTTCGGGTCACGAAAATGCGACATGTCGCGATATCTCGACACTTTTTCTCCTTAGCGCTTTCTCTTGCCTTCGAGTCACGAAAATGCGACATGTCACGAAATTGCGACACTTTTTCTACTTGCCTCTTTCTCTTCCAACTTGTCATGAAATCGCGACACTTTTTCTTCCATACTATCTCTCTTGCAATATGTCGCGAAATCGCCACTTTTTCTTTCGGACTCTCTCTCCAACAATATGTCACGAAATCGTGACACTTTTTCTTCCGTACAATCTCTCTTGCAATATGTCATGAAATCGTGACACTTTTTCTTTCGGACTCTCTCTCTTGCAATATGTCGTGAAATCGTGACACTTTTTCTACTTGCCTTTCTCTCTTCCAACATGTCGCAAAATCGTGACAGTTTTGCTTGCTTGCGCTTTCTCTTCGAACATGTCATGAAATCATGACAGTTTTGCTTGCTTGCGCTTTCTCTCCGAACATGTCATGAAATCGTGACAGTTTTGCTTGCTTGCACTTTCTCTCCGAACATGTCGCAAAATCACGACAATTTTGCTTGCTTGCGCTTTCTCTCCGAACATGTCACGAAATCGTGACAGTTTTTCTTTCTTCTCAACATGTCATGATATCGCGACACTTTTTCCACTTGCCTTTTTTTCTTCCAACATGTCATGAAATCGTGATAGTTTTTCTTTCTTCTTCTCTCTCTTCCAACATGTCACGAAATCATGATAGTTTTTCTTTCTTCTTCTCTCTCTTCCAACATGTCACGAAATCGTGATAGTTTTTATTGCCTGCTGAATATGTCGCGATATCGCGACACTTTTATTACTTGTATTTTTCTTTGATCTTTTGCCAATGGGTCACTTCGGTCTTCTTGAAAAATCACTGTACATACTCTGAGTAACCTTTGAACTCCTGTCTTCTGCATCTGAATAACTTTTGAAATCCCTATCCACTACATCAACAAATCTATCTGACTGTGTTGACAACAATGACAATACTGTTGCTGCACCTTTCTCAATAGATATATGATGTTTAAATGCATGTTTGATTTACTGTACTTGTATGTATTTAATTTATGCTACTATGACATAATCTATGCCATGTATGTATTGTATAATTTCTTTGTTTCTTTGATAATGTTTTTTCTGAAATGGATATGTATGCTTTAATATCTTAAAAAATCATGTATGAATGCAATATGAGTTTGAAAATCTAATGGATGACACCACCAAATGTATAACAATCATGATATGTAATTGCTATATCTTATTATATGCTTTGATCAATTGGACACTCATATGTGAGATGCAATGATGTATTTTTTCTGTTCATAATATTTTGTAAATTAAAATAATATGTATAACATAGTCAGTGGCCATTTAAATATCATTTCTAAAATCCATATGGTATCTAGCCTATATTACAAATAATTTCTAATAAACAAACTCTCATAAAAGAAAATTGATTTTGACGATTGCATTGAAAATTGTTTGCTGCTATTTGGGAATTTTTAAGGTTTTTCGTGAGACTCAAACACCCTAGTTGACTTATCAAAAGTTGTATACTTAACATACTAGACTTATGAAATATAAGGCTTTCACTAGGATAGACCCTAACTGTTAATTATCCCTGTGTGTGCAAATGAGTATATTTAGATAAGGCATAAGTATACCCCGATGTCAGGAAGGATTCTTTCAGCCCATTGCTAACATTAGGGATCCTCAAATGTCTATCCAATCCTAGGTTTAGATTTCAGTTGGACTAGACTACTAGGCGATACAGGACACTTGAAGCTAGCTCTTCCACATTCAAACATTGGTCTACACAAAAGCGAAATTCTAATGTATCAGACATATCGTCATGCGTAAGGTACGGTAGTACTGACAATTCTAGGGATTCAAGCTTGCCCCCTTATTTTCTTTAATTTTTTGGGATACTTGCTCATGTAAAGTGATAAGAATCATTGTTTATTTTGTACTTCTCTTTTAGTGATAAAAACCATTGTTTATTTTGTACTTTTATTTTTTTCTTTTTCATATATATATATATATATATTTTTTTTTTTTTTTCTTCTTTGAGCAAGGGATTTGATACTGATAGGATTTCACTTTGAATTTGATCTTGATTTCTAAAGATTTAACTTTGGAATTTCACTTGGGGAATTCATTTTGGGATTTTTCTCCTTTATTTGTAAGAAAGGGATTTATTCGGGTAGGGGGTAAGCTTGTCCTTTTGCCAACTGTCAACATTTCCTGAACCATCTGTACAGGGGGATAAGAAAGAATAAATTTTTCACATCAGGATGTCTGGTCCTACATTGTAACATTCATCTTTCCCTAGTCCTTATTAGGATTGTTTAGTTTATTGATTAGTGATAGAATTTTGATATGCTAAGGGCTATAAAAACTAGACCTCATTTACAAAAGCAAAGCAAGCTTTCTACCAAACTCTTGAGAAGACCACTAAGTATGGTTGAATGACCAAAAAACCTTAGTATATTCTTCATAGCAACAAAAAGGGTTGTGTTCAAAAACACAATTACTCACAAGGATGATAAATGAATGAAAAATATAATGCATAGATGCATGATTGAAACACAAACATGGTGTCATTTATAAGATTGTAAACACAATTTATCCTAATGCAAGTGTGACGGATGAATATGCCTAAATGCAATGTCGTATGAAATGCATGCGGTAACAGGAATGCGATGATGCAAATGAAATGAAATGATGCAAATGAAATGTACTACAATGTTTTTTAATTTTGATATTTTTCCAATTTTTTTGGATTTTATTACTTTTTAATTTGACCAAAGGGCTTACAGACGCCTTTGGAGCCTTTTACTATATGACCAAAGGACTTATAGAGGGGCCTTCTAATGGTTTTAGGCATAAAATTATTTAAGGTGAAGGATGTTGAGAAGTTCAGGCTCTTCAACTCCTTCCAACGAAGTTAAGTGATATGTCCCAGGTCCAATCTTCTTGAAGATAATATACAGACCTAACCAATTAGCCGTAAATTTGTCTCGCATTTTTGGTGGTAAATTTGAGTTTTGTTTGTTCTCTTTTAGCACAAGATCACCAACCTCAAAGTCTCTCAGATGTACTTTGTCATTGTAAGCTCATTTTAAGTGCTCATAATAAATGTGGAGATGATCAAGGGCATTCACACAACATTTATCAAGTAGCATCAATTGATCTACGTGAGCTTGCCATGCGATTTCCTCATCAATGAACTATTTCAATGCGATGCGTAGCGTTGGAATTTCCAACTCTAAGGGCATAATGGCCTTAGTGCCATATAATAGTGAAAATGGAGTTACCCTAGTGGATGTTCGAATACCAGTCCTTTAAGCCCACAATGCAAGGGGTAGTTGGATGTGCCAATATTTGTGGTGTTCTTGTACCATATTTTTCAATATGGATACCACTATCTTGTTTGAATATTTAGCTTACCCGTTTACCTATAGATAATATGGAGTCATTAAACTATGTTTGATCTTGTACTTAAATGTCAAATCTCTCATAGTTTTGTTTTTGAATGACGTTCCATTATCCAAAATTATCTTGGATGGTATCCCAAAATAAATTATGATATTGTTGAGTATGAACTCAACAATACATGCTCTAGTTGTTGTTGTTAACAATATTTCTTCCACCCACTTAGTAAAGTACTTGTTGGTTCGACTTTTGTACACACCCTGTGAAGAATGAGCATGAAAACCCGATAACATTTATACGGGATAAATTTCACTCACTTTAGGATCTTGTTGGATATCCAAGGTGTGAGTTACAGATTTGGTTCGAATGTCTATTCACTCTTTTCCGCTTCTGAAATAGTTTCAAGTGGACTGCCTGTTACCTTACAACGAGTTCTGAACTTGTTCAATAATGTTTTTTTTGGAATTGGTTATATTTGTGGGCACTCAGATTTACAATCAGTTCTTTGATCTAGCTCTTTAAGTGTTAGCAGATTTAAATAAAAGACAAATGTAAAAGAAAATAAAAATGGGTCATTCAATCGGTGGAATAGAGAGAGTAGGGTAGGGTAGAAAGAGAAATTTATCTAACTTAGCTGCAAAACCAAAACTACCAATTTTAGTTATACCGGTTAGCTTCAAAATAGAACAAAATCAAAGAGAAAAATGTCCAGCTTTCTAAGATCACCTTCCACTAAGAGCATAAGACAAAGACAAAAATAGATCTGAAAGAAAATCACAAACAGAAGGGAAGTCGGTTAAAATTGGTATCTTTCACCAGCAGCCTAGCTCGCACAGTGAGGACAGAGCAATTAGAACAGGTCTAAACCTTAAATCTATAATTTTCCCTAACATATAATAAAGAAAATGAATCCTAGCAGCATATCCAATCTTGGTAACACAGATCTACAGCATAAATTAAATAAACTTTAATGAAATGGAAACAAAAGAAGATGAACTTATCACAATTTGAAAGAGATTAGGCTCCTGGCCACGCTATCACAGAAAATGAAAGTCACATCAACTCTAAGTCCAGAACAAAGCATTCAAATAAGATTTGCAGGAAATTGCTCCAATAGCTTGTATTTCTAAGTTTCTGCCTCTGGAACTTACATTCAAAAGTATTTATAGACTCAGGATAGACCCTGATCTTTTTAAAAATATCTTCTTCTCAAACCCTAAAACTTATCCTTTAAACCTTACTCTCTCGATTTTACAATATAAGCCCCTTTAAAATAGAGTTTTGAATAAAACCCTAACCACTCTACAAATCTTAGTGCAGTTACTTGCCATAAATGGAAAAGGCATGATCTGATATTATTCTCATCCATCTGAAACTGCAAGTAAATATCTTCATTTTTTGGCCAGTTGGTGCATCTGCTGGAAACATCTCATTAACTCCTCAGAAAAATTCGGATGAGTCACTGGTTTCTCTGAAATTTTATCTTTGCAAAGCCGCCTCTGAGTTAAAATTCTCTGCATGCCATTACTTTCACCATAAATTCTCCTGTTAAATGCATCCATCGACAACCTCCGATAACTATGTGTAGATATTTTCATTTTTTGGTCAATTGTCGACATATTCCTTTAAATGAGCAGATGCTTAGTCACCATAAAGTCTCTTTGCGGCCAGATCTGTAAAATTTGGACAGATCAAAAATCTCGGCGTTTCCCATTTCAATGTGATGGTCCTCGATTAATCTGTGCTTAACTTTGTCTTTCTCGTCATTACTTTCGTCATCATGCAACTTTCGGATCGCTCTCTGCAAAAGAAAAGCAAGGGTTAGCATTTTAATATTATTAAATTAAACCTCTAATGTTTATCACACGTCGGCTTGTTTTCTTTTGACACGTGTCATGATAACACGACGTTTTCCTTAAGATGCTTTTCATTTTTTGCTTCTTTGTCTCTTTTGTCGCGAAACCGTGACATGTTGCGATTTCGCAACATGTCACAAAATCACGACATCCCCTGCGCCTTGTGTCCATTGTGGTCTCTTTGTCGTGAAACCGTGACATGTCACGATTTTGTGACATGTCGTGAAATCAGGACGTCCCCTGCGTCTGCTTCCCCTTTACTTTCATCCGTCGTGAAACCGCAACATGTCGCGATTTCACGACATGTCACGAAATAGCGACGGTGCAGTCACGAAATAGCGACGGTCCCTGCACTTGGCTCCATTTTACGATCGTGTCACGATTTCGCGACGTCGCAAAATTGTGACATCGCAACACCTCCATGCCTTCTGCTCTTTTTTTTTCGATCGTGTCGTGATTTTGCGACACCTCCATGCCTTCTGCTCTTTTTTTTTCCGACCGTGTCGCGATTTCGCGACACCTCCATGCCTTCTGCTTTTTCTTCCAAGACCCGTCACGATTTCGCGACATTTCCAAAAATGGAAAGTGTCGTGGTATCGCGACTTTTCCAAAAATGGAAGTGTCGTGATATCGCGACGTTTTCGGCACTTAGCCAATTCTTCCAAGACCCGTCGTGATTTCGTGACATTTCCAAAAATGGAAAGTGTCGCGGTATCGTGACTTTTCCAAAAATGGAAGTGTCGCAATATTGCGACGTTTCCGGCACTTAGCCAATTATTCCAAGACCCGTCGTGATTTCATGACATTTTCAAAAATGGAAAGTGTCGTGGTATCGTGAATTTTCCAAAAATGGAAGTGTCACGATATCGCGACGTTTTCGGCACTTAGCCAATTCTTCCAAGACCCGTCGCGATTTCGTGACATTTCCAAAAATGGAAAGTGTCGCGGTATCGCGACTTTTCCAAAAATGGAAGTGTCGCGATATCGCGACGTTTCCGGCACTTAGCCAATTCTTCCAAGACCCATCGCGATTTCGCGACATTTCAAAAAATGGAAAGTGTCGTGGTATCGCGACTTTTCCAAAAATGGAAATTTGACTCCAATGAATTCATCTGCATTCTGCATTTTTACATATCTGTGAAAGATATTTTTACTCAGAATGTTTCTAACTTTAAAGAAGTGAATTCTAAATTGAAATTAAAGTCACATGCAAGACTACTTAGATACTTTGATATATGCAAAACTTGAAGAAGAAGGAGGCAAGCAAAATTTGGAATAAAAACCTGGAAAACATCAAGAGGGTCCCTACTGGCAAATGAAAGCTAAATATTTTCAAATGATGGAAATTCATTTTTTTTTCAGTGGGGGTGTGTTGCTTCTCAACAAATGGCGAAATCTGCAAGGAAAATAGTAGCACTATTTTAGAATCCAGGACTCTAGTTTCAAAACAATATAGACCATGTACCATGCCTTGCCACAAATATTCTTCAAAATAACTTAACTACTACCTGATAGTTGTCAAAATTTCCCAAGGACATACTAGGTTGAATCATTTAAGGAAGATTTTTGATGTGCAATTACAAGCGTATAAAACTTTCTTCAATAATGACTGAGTCTTCGAATGTTGTACTCTAGATTGATCAGCTTTTCTAGATTGTGAAAGGGGAAACCGAGTAGGGCTCTGTTTACTAGTTTAGCCTTTTACAACCCCAACAGAGTTACTCTTAGGTTTTCACGACCCTGATCCACAACTGTGAAGTAGTATCTACAACTTGGTAAAAGAAAACATCTTCTGAAGCCTTGGCTATCTCTTTCATTACATAACTTCTGCCTTCCTTTTTTTTTTTTTTTTCTATGTGGGAAATAACAGAGTGCCAGTTTTATGTTGTCTTGCTCAACTTTCACCTTCTCTCTCTCTCCTTTGAAATATATCGAAATCTGAAAAAGCCTTGCTAAAAAAACAATTTTTTTTTTTATATTTCATCAATCTGGAACTGCTTCAGCCTGGGTACTGATAGCCTCTATGGATACTCAAATAATTCCACGAGTCAGAGTCCCCTCTTATGACCAACTTTTCTTGGATTCCCTGGGAGTTTCTCCAGCCAAACAGTATAGCAGTTTCTTTATAATTAAAATAATTGTGGCAAGAAAGACACAAAATCCAATCATCTTTCTTCTGTTGTTCTGAATAACAAAATAGTTCCACTGTTCAGTTTGAGCAGACTATCTCTTAATTAGAATAAAACAAAATGAACACGGGATTTTGAACTCAGAATAAAAACAATTTTTTTAAAGGCTGATTTCTTTCTTTACTGCCCAGGCAAAAACTTAAAAAAAAAGAGAATTTTTAAAAGCTAAAAGAAATTTGTACAGACCTCAAAGGATAAAACACAGAACTTTAAAAGCAAACATAAAAACAAACTACTTTATACAGACCCCAAAGGATAAACAAAATAAAATAAAATAAAAACTACTTTGTACAGACCCCACAGAACTTTAAAATCAAACAAAATAAAAAAAAACAAACTACTTCAAAGCTTATTTACAATATATACACATGTTACAACATCTTTGTGATTTATTCAAACGATGTATCGGATGGGATAGCTGAGAAATAATGCTTTAAGTATTGACCATTAACAGGAAGGTTTAGAAAATTACCCTCAAGGTCCTGTAGACGGAATGCATTATTACCTAGGATCTCGGCAATCTGGTATGGCCCTATCCATAGAGGTTGCAGCTCTATGTGTTTACCTTTCTTTTCTTGGGCCTTGTCCCATAGAAGTACCAGGTCTGTATGATTGAAAGTGCTCACCCTGGTCTTTTCATCAAGCCAGCGCTTGACTGTCTCTTGGTGTCAACTAAAATGCTCCACAGCTTGAAGTTGTCCACCCTACAAATCAAACAAGTCCAACATACGATTTTTCGTATCTGCATGATAAAAGTAATGTAAAGCAAATTTTAATCCTGGTACTAATGCTTCATATTCTACCAAATTATTTGTGTAGGGAAACTGCAAGCGATAAGACATAAAACCGGTTTGATTTTTTGGTCTTTTAAGAACAGCCCCTATACCATAACCTTGCTCAGACTTAGCTGCATCAATATGAAGTATCCCAACTTCATTATTGTGATCAAGGTGAGCTTTAACCGGTTTCTCCTTTTGAGTAGTTGTTAAATTATAAACCCCGATATAACGACCCTCGGCAAGATTAACAGTCTCATTCTTGGCATTATACTCTGTGATCATGAGTTTATATCTTGGTTCTCTGTTGATTCTTAATTGATTTGCAAAACCATTCCAGGGTAGCCACATATGCGAGAAATCAGTAGCCAAATACCCATTCAAGGATTTTGACCAATCCCTACTCAGAAGCATCCCGTATCCTACAGGAATATCCACCACCTGAATATCAATTCTGTGTTGTGCTCTTGGCTTAGATGCTAGCTGGATATGTATATTTTGAAGTTCACCTACCACTTTAACTTCAGACTTATCCAATTGGACGACTCTCATCTCGAAGTTCATGGGGGTCAAACCCAACTGCTGACAGATGGCTAAAGGCATGACATTGGCTGAAGCCCCAGAATCTACCAGACAGTTGTGTAAGTTTTTCCCAAATATACGAACAGTCAGTAGAAAAGGTGAAACTTCAGTCTTCTCTTTATACATAGCCACATTTGCATTTGCCATCTTTTTTCCCTTTTCCAAAGGTTTGGCAGTAGGCTCAGAATATGTTTTGATCAGGTTATCCCTCTGTTCAAAAATTTGGGCCAGCTCATGAAGAGTGATGTTGGCTTTGATTTTTTTCATGTCCTCCACTATATTATATCCTTTATTGAGTGGAGGGACAAATGCATCTGGTCCTCTCGGATTTCCTCCCTTGGGTGGGGATGGATTATTGCTTGAAGATGGATCTGGAGGAACACTGTGGGAGTTGTCCGGAGGGGTAGATGTAGTGTTGGGCTCCGGATTTCTGTTTCTGAGGTTGTAGTTGTCCCTCCTGTACTGTTGAAAAGCCTGTACTTCATCCATGGGTAGCTCCACAACATTCTATGATTCTTCTAGGAAAGTGAAAGAATCTAAGACCATAGTTGCACTGTGGTTGGATGAACTTGGGGCATCCGCAGTTCTTTGATGTTTAGGAGAAACCAACTCGCCAGAAAGAGCTTCAAAGACATTATAGAATTCCAAAAAATCCAACTCCCCGTGCTGAGATGTTCCATGAATCCTGCACTAGTTAGGCAAAGCTAAGTCACAAATATTTACATCATGCCCTTTACCTTTATAATCCTTATTGGGCTCATATGGGGGCCGAGTGAATCTATTCTGCTGATAAGAAAACCTGTTTGGGTTTTCATACGTGGACACTTGCCTTTTGAAAGTCAAAAAGTCATTTGCCAACTTTTGGACTACCCTTGAAACTTCTTCAACTCTTGTGTTATCAACTTCTTTACCTGGATTCTGTACATTTTCAACAGGTGCTACAGCCAATGGATTTCCTGGTGGTGGAGTTTGACATATTGGCAACATTATTTGATGTGATATGGGATTGAAAACAGGGGTAGCCTGTGTCACAAAAGGAGTTTGATGAGCATTTAGAGGTTGAGGTCCCAATTGCCTTTCCAAAACTAAAGCTTCTTTGTAAGCCTCCATTAGATTGGTAATAGAGGCATCTCTTTTCAAGAAAACAAAAGTCATTGGATCTAGAGAATTCCTAAAAATCTCTAATGCCATGTCTGCATTTGGCACATAATAACCAGTCAGTCTACCATAAGCCTTCTAAAATCTGACATTATAAGATCTGACAGATTCATTTATTTCTCTTTTAATACCAAAAAACTGTTGATATAATACACTAGGATCTATTACTTCACCAAATTGCGACACAAAAACCTTTTCCAAGTCATTCCAACTGGTAATATAATCGTTAGTGAGATTCAAAAACTAGTCGTAAGCTCCCTCCTGGAGAGTGAACGAGAACAATCTGCAAGCCACATCTTCATGTTGTGCATTTAATAATTTTAGAGCATTTTTGAATGCTACTAGATGTTCTTCTGCTATCCTAGTTCCATCATGCTTGTATCTGGGAAGATATCTCTCAGGATTTTTGGGTAGGTCATGGGCTGCACCCGGGATATTTAAGGTAGTGGAACCCAACCAGTTGGCCATTACTACTTGATTGACGATGATACTTTCAGTTGTAGTTGGAGTAACTACAAGTGGTGACAAAACTATTCCAGACAAGGACTTTGCCCTTCTGAGGCTGCTTCTTCTTGGAGTTTCTAACTCAGGCACAAGGAGCTCTCCAGATCTGGAATGGGACCTTGTTACTCTATAAGTAGAATCCAACTTTTCACAAGCAACTTATAATCTTACAATCCTTAACAAACTACTAAACTTCAGGCCCTCCTTCTAGTGCCAATTTTAAATGTTGGTGTTGAGTTCCACTGTTTAGGCAAAACTCAAACAAACAAGTTTAAAAAGAGCTAAAGAGGAGGGAAAAGGATTCAAAAGATAAAATACCAGACTCTGCACAAACAACTTACAATACTGAACAGAGTTCAGCAGGCCCTCCTTCTAGCGCCAATTTTAAATGTTGGTTCGACTTTTATACACACCCTGTGAAGAATGAGCATGAAAACCCGATAACACTTATATGGGATAAATCCCACTCACTTTAGGATCTTGCTGGATATCCAAGGTGTGAGTTACAGAGTTGGGTCGAATGTCTATTCACTCTTTTTTGCTTTTGAAATAGTTTCAAGTGGACTGTCTATTACCTTACAACGGGTTCTGAACTTGTTCAATAATGTTTTTTTTTTAAAATTGGTTATATTTGTGGGCACTCAGATTTACAATCAGTTCTTTGATCTAGCTCTTTAAGTGTTAGAAGATTTAAATAAAAGACAAATGTAAAAGAAAATAAAAATGGGTCATTCAATCGGTGGAACAGAGAGAGTAGGGTAGAGCAAAAAGAGAAATTTATCTAACTTAGCTGCAAAACCAAAACTACCAATTTTAGTTATATCGATTAGCTTTAAAATAGAACAAAATCAAAAAGAAAAATGGCCAGCTTTCTAAGATCACCTTCCACTAAGAGCATAAGACAAAGACAACAACAGATCTGAAAGAAAATCACAAACAGAAGGGAAGTCGGTTAAAATTGGTATCTTTCACCGATGAACCTAGCTCGCACAGTGAGGACAGAGCAATTAGAACAGGCCTGAACCTTAAATCTGTAATTTTCCCTAACATACAATAAATAAAATGAAGCCTAGCAGCATATCCAATCCTGGTAACACAGATCTACAACATAAATTAAATAAACATTAATGAAACGGAAACAAAAGAAGATGAACTTATCACAATCTGAAAGAGATTAGGCTCCTGGCCATGCTATCACAGAAAACAAAAGTCACACCAACTCTAAGTCCAGAACAAAGCATTCAAACAAGATTTGCAGGAAATTGCTCCAATAGCTTGTATTTTTAAGTTTTCGCCTCTGAAACTTACATTCAGAAGAAGTATTTATAGACTCAGGACAGACCCTGATCTTTTCATAAATATCTTCTTCTCAAACCCTAAAACTTATCCTCTAAACCTTACTCTCTCGGTTTTACAATATAAGCCCCTTTAAAAATAGAGTTTTGAATAAAACCCTAACCACTCTGCAAATCTTAGTGCAGTTACTTGCCATAAATGGAAAATGCATGATCTGATATTATTCTCATCCAACTGTAACTACAAGTAAATATCTTCATTTTCTGGCCAGCTGGTGCATCTGCCGGGAACGTCTCATTAACTCCTTAGAAAAATTCGGATGAGTCACTGGTTTCTCTGACATTTTATCTTCGCAAAGCCGCCTCTGAGTTAAAATTCTCTGCACGCCATTACTTTCACCATAAATTCTCTTGTTAAATGCGTCCATCGGCAACCTCCGATAACTGTGTGTAGATATTTTCATTTTTCGATTAATTGCTGACATATTCCATTAAATGAGCAGATGCTTAGTCACCGTAAAGTCTCTTTGTGGCTAGATCTGTAAAATTTGGACGGACCAAAAATCCTGACATTTCCCATTTCAATGTGATGGTCCTCGATTAATCTGTGCTTAACTTTGTCTTTCTCATCATTACTTTCGCCATCATGCAACTGTCGGATCACTCTCTGCAAAAGAAAAGCAAGGGTTAGCATTTTAATATTATTAAATTAAACCTCTAATGTTTATCACACGTTGGCTTGTTTTCTTTTGACACGTGTCGCGATAACACGACGTTTTCCTTAAGCTGCTTTTCATTTTGGCTTCTTTGTCTCTTTTGCCGTGAAACCGCGACATGTCGTGATTTCATGACATGTCGCGAAATCGTGACATCCCCTGCGCCTTGCGTCCATTGTGGTCTCTTTGTCGTGAAACCGCGACATGTCGCAAAATTGCGACGTCCCCTGCGTCTGCTTCCCCTTTACTTTCATCCGTTGCGTCGCGGTTTCGCGACGTGTCGCGAAATCGCAACGGTCCCTGCACTTGGCTCCATTTTACGATCGTGTCACGAAATCGCGACGTCATGATTTCGTGACACCTCCATGCCTTCTGCTCTCTTTTTTTCGACCGTGTCGCAATTTCACGACACCTCCATGCCTTCTGCTCTTTTTTTTTTCGATCGTGTCATGATTTCGCGACACCTCCATGCCTTCTGCTTTTTCTTCCAAGACCCGTCGCGATTTCGTGACATTTCCAAAAATGGAAAGTGTTGCGGTATCGCGACTTTTCAAAAATGGAAGTGTCGCGATATCGCGACATTTTCGGCACTTAGCCAATTCTTCCAAGACCCGTCACGATTTCATGATATTTCCAAAAATGGAAAGTGTCGCGGTATCGCGACTTTTCCAAAAATGGAAGTGTCGCGATATCGCAACGTTTTCGGCACTTAGCCAATTCTTCCAAGACCCATCGTGATTTCGTGACATTTCCAAAAATGGAAAGTGTCGCGGTATCATGACTTTTTCAAAAATGGAAGTGTCGCGATATCGCGACGTTTCCAGCACTTAGCCAATTCTTCCAAGACCCGTCGCGATTTCGTGACATTTTCAAAAATGGAAAGTGTTGCGGTATCGCGACTTTTCCAAAAATGGAAGTGTCGCGATATCACGACGTTTTCGACACTTAGCCAATTCTTCCAAGACCCGTCACGATTTCGCGACATTTCCAAAAATGGAAAGTGTCGCGGTATCGTGACTTTTCCAAAAATGGAAATTTGACTCCAATGAATTCATCTGCATTCTGCATTTTACATATCTGTGAAAGATCTTTTTACTCAAAATGTTTCTAACTTTAAAGAAGTGAATTCTAAATTGAAATTAAAGTCACATGCAAGACTACTTAGATACTTTGATATATGCAAAACTTGAAGGAGGCAAGCAAAATTTGGAATAAAAACCTGGAAAACATCAAGAGGGTCCCTACTGGCAAATGAAAGCTAAATATTTTCAAAAGATGGAAATTCATTTTTTTCAGTGGGGGTGTGTTGCTTCTCAACAGTACTCAGTAGCCGTAATAATAAATATATGTCAGACCGATGATAGAGGAGAGATCTTATCGATGAGATCCAAACCCCACTGAGAAAATGGCCAAACCTCTTGAATGGGTTGTAAGGACTATGATGACAGGTGCACAATATTAGCATGATGTTGGTATTTAACACATTTCCTGACATACACATTGTAATCCTTCTCCATAGTGGGCCAATAATAACCCATGCAAAGGATGTGCTTGATGATAGCCATGCCACTAAAATGGCCACCACATGTATCATCGTGAGCTTGCAAAATTTCCCAAGATGATTCTTGGGGCTCAAGACAATGAAGAACTCCATCATAGCTAAGACAATACAAAATATCTCCTAAAAAGATATACTTTATCACTTTTAAATGTGCGCTTTGTGGTATGCGACAATCCCTGAGGTATTACACCAAGCTTAAGGAAGTCGTATGTTTGTGACATCTAGTTCTGATAGCTCTCAGCCTCAAATGACAAGACAACATGTTCCCCCTACAGTTCAACATTCACAAATGTAGACTGGGAAACAACCTTTTGGTGAATGGTAGTACCACTCCCCATAGGATCCTACGAGATCAAAGACCCCCAGGATGCTCTCTTGAGAAAATGTTTGGCTCTATAGAACCACTTATTATTTGGTTCTATATGAATCATGTTGATTGACTCTTTGTTATCCAAAGCTTCACGTTGCACAGCAGAGTGTGACAATATTTTTATGTGGATGTTATTAAAATCAGCAGATGGATTCTGAGGGATTAAAGATCCCAAATATGCCATCGTGTCTACAAATATGTTCGATGAATGAGGGATTGTCTTGATGTCATACCATTCCAACTAAGATAAATATTTATCAACAAGATATTTGTAAGACTTCAGGATAGGACAACGACACTGAAAAAGTCATTTCACCTGGTTAACAATGAGAAGGAAATCACCAAATATATTTAACCTTTTAATCTTCATGGCGACAACGATTTGAAGGCCCAAAACTAGGGCTTAGTATTCAACATTATTGTTAGTGCAAGGAAAGTCCAACTTGAATGACAAGGGCATAGGAGCACCTTGTAGTGTGAACAACACTATTCCTGTACCACCCCCTTGCTCACACTTCGAACCGTCAAAGAACAAAGTCATATCAGCTTTGTTATTTGGCTCTTCGGGTTTGGGTGCTTCTTATAAAACAAAAATTGTGTCATCAGGAAGCTCAATTGTGATGTGCTTGCTATTTTTGAGAGGCACATCAACTAGTTGATCAGCTATGACCTATCCCTTAATGGACTTTTGGCTAATGAATTCCAAATATAATTATATCAATAGCATGATCCACTTTGCAGTATGTGTATTATGATACATTTTACTCATCATATATTGCAAAGGATTCTATTTTGATCTGACATACATCATATGACTTAACATATAGTATCGTAATTTCTTTGTAGTGAACACTACTGCTAAACATAGTTTTTCCACATATGCATATCCTAGCTCATAACTCACCAAGGTTTGGCTAATGTAATATATGACCTGCTCTTTATCTTGCACATTCTTTTGGGCTAACATGGTCCCTAATGCAAAGTCAATTTTTGATATATATAGCAAAAAAGGCTCATATGGTCTTGGTGGAGCTAGAAATGGTGGCGTCACTAGGTATTGCTTAATATCAGAAAAGGCTTCTTGATAGTCCTCATCCCAATTGAATGGGACCCCCTTGTATAGCAGTCGATTCATGGGTCGATATTTATCTGATAACTGTGCAATAAATTGCTTGAAGGATGCTACTTTGTCCTTAAGGCTTCTTAATTCCTTGATATTTGTGGGTGGATGCATTTCTAAAATTGCCTTTACCTTCGCTATATCAAATTCAATGCCTCGCTTTGAAATGATGAATCCCAAGATATTTCTTGAATTTATGCCAAATATGCACTTCTTAGGATTTAATCTGACATTGTGCTCTATCAAGCGATTGAAGACCTTTCTTAGGACCTCAGCATGCTATGAACATAGCAATGACTTCGCCAACAATTCATCGATGTAATATTCTAATATCTTATGCATGTAGTCATGAAAGATATATGTCATAGCCTGCTGATATGTGGTACCAGCATTTTTGAGGCTGAATGGCATAACCTTGTAACAAAATTTTTCCCATGGCATTATGAACACAGTTTTATGCTAGTCTTCAGGCTTAATTCGAATTTGGTTGTAACTATAAAAACCATCCATTAGGGATAGCATTTCATGACCCATAGTTGCATCTACAAGAGCTTATATGTTCAGCAACGAAAACGAATCCTTTGGTGTTGCCTTATTTAGGTCTCTAAAATTTGTACAAATATAGATCCTTCCATCAGGTTTTCCTACACGTGCCATATTTGATACCCATTCTGGATAGTCAATGGAAATGACAAACTCTACATTTAGCAGCTTCTACAATTCATATTTTACCATTAGGGCTACTGTCGGATGCATCTTCCTAAGCTTTTGCTTGAATGAATTCTTTGACAGATCTAGTGAAAGGTTATGAGTAACCAATTTTATATCTAGACTTGGCATGTCCTTATAAGTCCAAACAAAGAGATCAAGCCTCTCTTTCAGTAGAGGTATGAGGTTGGCATAATCATCAGGAGAATATTTATCCAAATTTAACCTTCCTTGGATTGGTGGGATCATTACTGATATCCACTTCAAAGGTTTCCTCTACTGACATGTGGGATCCCTCCTCAAGCTGATGAGGCATGGGGATCAAGTGGATGTCATATACTGGGTTTATGGGTTCTGCATTGGAAGCATCCTCAAAATGATAATCATGTGCACAACCTGGCGCAAAGTAAAAAGGTTGCAACATTTCTTCATTAGGGAAGAAATCCTCAGGCTCTAGTGGTGATTCAACGTGATCCCAATCGATAGCATCTACATTCAGACGCAATGGCTTGGAAGTATCAGATGGGTTGTGAAGTAGATTGGTCAAATCAATGGAGATCATATTATGGAATGGTCTCTAGGACCATGTGCATGTAACACTAATTTTTTATAACTTCCATCCCTGAGATGTGGTTCTGGGGGTATGGGTATCTCTAGATTCGTTCTATGGACAAACTCAAACACAGGATCGCTAGGCTCAAGGATCTCTTTGAATGTTGGAATATTAGGGAAGACCATATGATAAATCCTATCCAAATTAGGTGGTCTTCCTCTAAGGCAAGGATGAATATTGATATATTTATACATATCCTCTGCAGTGTACGGTGCATTATGATGATGCAAGTAAGGAGGTCCTAAATAGTCTCTCTATTTCATATTCATCATCACTATCATAATGAAAGCCTTCATTACTACCTACTAGTACCGAGGAGTTAGGGATATGGGACCCCTTGTAATCCAACTCCTGATAACTTCTATCGCTCATGGAGGATTGATCATCCTCGATGACTGTATTTGAAGGTAATAAATGACATAAATTAGGAGGGCCTATGTAGGTCAAATTAGTCTCATCCTCATATTGCTCACTATTTGAGGACTCACCATTGTCATCCATATCATGCACACAGCTAGGTCCCCCTCTCTTAGAGATAGACTCTACTGTGTCCTCGTCAGAATGATATTTTGACTTGGGGTCTACCATTGTACCAGCATTGTAAACTCACAAGCCTGTGTCGTCGGCTACCGCATAGATTTTCTCATCCAAGTTATCTCTTGGGATATGCTCTAGACTGGTCTCCACCAAGATATATTTGTGATATATCTCAGGTGGTTCCATAGTGACATAATACAGTATCTGGTTGTCCCAATGAAAGATATAAGGATTGGGGTGATAAGAATTAATATCTACTTCCTCCTCCAAGCTGAGGTACAAGAGGTCTAAATATGCTACAAGTAGTTCATCCTATCCTCTAACATGATATCCTAACTTGAACCTATCTGTAGGCAATTGATATTGTAGTTCATAAGGCCTCCTACGCCCCTACTTTGATAACCTAAGACCACAAACAAACCAATGGTAATGTTTAGAATATCATAAGGTGTACTCTAGATTATAAATATAATGCACATTCATAGTGAATGGCTCATCATCATCTTCATCCATGGGGGTGTGAGATGTAATCTGGTTGGGCCCTTTATAAATGAAATTAGTTTGGTTAGGGGGCACCCCCAATGGTACCACCATCCCTATGGGAAGGCGATGGGCTTGCGGTCAGCTCATATCATGTGCAGTATCGATGATCGGTGTGAATATCACATTCTGCATGATGTACTCCCCAATTCGGGGTTAACCAAATGAATTGTCACTTGTGGTGCAGATGCCCCTACTAAAGACGTAGGCAAAGAAGGCTGAGGTGCCTCTTCTACTTCTCCTTGAGCATCCTCTACTTCCATGGGAGTAGGAACCTCGATTACAACTGTTTTGGACACCCTCTTTATCTCTTTCTCATCCATATTTGCTTTTATCTTCTCATCATCTCGACACA